>OY757937.1:43763128-43830628 GCA_963585895.1 Sepioteuthis lessoniana
CCACATTTACAAAACCGTCGACTTACATAACTCTAATTGACAAGTTAATTAAATTCTTTGTATTTTTAAGCGCTCATTATATATACTAAGCTTTGACGGCAATATCTTTTATTTACCCAACCCCTGGCTGCAACACAAGGTCAGTTTTTAACCAGAGCACAGCTGATTTGAATTCAGAATTAACCTTCTGATTGACTTGATACTAACCAAGGCTAAAGAACTTAGTCTTCCCAACTATTCATCCATAGCTAAGAGGAGGTACAATGGCATTCATGCCGTTTGTAAGGATATTAGCGCGAAGGGAAAAACAAACAATTTCGTCTAAGATTTGAATGTGTGTCCACGATTCCATTTCCTACAACGATAACCGTTACACTGAAGGCGCATCCTATAAAAATACAATGCTACGATTCGAAGATTCCTTTGTTTTACGGCACTTCAAACATTGGAGGTTATTAATGGCGAATCCATTTTTATGCATATAAGTAAGTAAAGTTGGCGGCCATTGTCAAGGAGAATCCGAAGGCTCCCTTTTCAATTGTTACGACATCGAGGTGCAGAGAAACCCGTTACTTTTTTCATTGCATTGCTCCACTTTACCATTTATCCATACCCTATAATGCTGAGAGTTAAGTAAAGAGGCATCAAGTATTATTTTTTGTGTCTTTGGTATGACTCGACCGAGATTTGAACCCCGGTCTCCCGGGCCTTTGGCGAACACTCTAACCGCTAGGCCAATAAACAGTTATATTTGTAACAAGTCAGGTGCTACCATTCCAGGCCAGAGTAGACCTGGGAGCAATGGCAACAAAGAGGTACTCCACATTCCTCAAAACTCTAGCATTACTGAAACCTCACAATCAGATTGTTTAGTGTTATAAACAGGGCACTCGTTGGTGGGGGAGAGTCTTACTTTTCTACAGGGATGTAGTCGGTGTGCTCTACAGCCCTAGCAGACTTGGCTAACAAGTCGAAGGATGATCTCCATGCTGATTACTCATTACCATAGAAATGATTAGGAGTAACTTCAAGGAAAAACAGAAGGCAGATATTGAATGACTCATACAAAATAGGTGAATTTCTAAGTCTTCAGAATTTGGCTGACGACTCTATTAGAAAAATCGATCAATGAATAAATAAATATAAAGGTGGCGATGAACGTTCGAAAATATTTCCTTCTGTGATAAATTTATTTCTGGCTTACAAAATTTCACTTTTTCTCGCCCAGCAAATGTTAAGTTGATGTCATTCCCACGAGACTTTGGTTACTTGATTGAGTGAAGAGGGAAAAAAATGGCTTTTTGTTGCAAATACAGAAGTATCGACTGAAATCTGTTTTGCACCGAGAAAAAATGGTTGTACCGATACTAAATTGATAATATCTAGCAGAACATCAGGAAGCTCCACGGTTTGATTAGAAACAAATACCAAGTATTAAAGTTCAATATGACATCTTAATGCATTATTTATGCTATATATATATATATATATATATATATATATATATATATATATATATATATATATCAAGTATAAGATAAGCTGTAAAACAGGATTAGACCTCTCGACTTTCAGGCTCTAAATCCCCGAGTGAGTTAATATTGAAGACATGTTATTCAAAACAGGATTTGACAGATTAAAAACACTCTCAATCTTAATTATATATATAAATGTGTGTGTGTGTGTGTGTGTGAACAAATATACAAATTGCTTGAAAACGTTTTTCTTAAATCAAGATATATATATATATATATATATATATATATATATATATATATATATATATATATATATATATATATATATATTAATTATTATTATCATCATTATTATCATTATTATCATTATTTACCCATTGGCTTAATGGGTAGAGTGTTCGCCAATGGCCCGGAAGACCTGGGTTCAATCCCGGGTCGTGTCATACCAAAGATTTAAAAATGGTACTTGATGCTACCTTGCTTAACACTCAGCATTATAAGGTAAGGATCAAGGGTAAAGTGGAGCAATCCAGGGAAAGGAGTAGCGCCCTCCCCTACACTTTGGTGTAATAGCTATCGAAAAGGGAGCCATCAGGTCACCCTCGACAACAGTCACTAACAACAACAACATTTACCCCTTGAGAGTTTTTCACATCAGCGTTAGCTGATGGTGTTTCTCTGGAGTTTGAATGACGGCAAGTCTCCTCAAGTCTCCAGGACTTTTCTCAGTATTCTGGCCGATCTCAATAATCCAATAGTTTGGATGGTTTCCACTCGTCCTCTTATTTCCAAGTCCTCCAGTCCCTTTAATAATCCTTTGTTGACTGTACCAAAGGTACCAATCACGATTGGTATGATTGTCACATTCATGTTCATATCAAAATTATTATCATTATCATTTTACTCGAGTGAATTTTTCCCACGAGTTTAATGTTGTGTTTTTCCCCTGAAAAATGTTCGTGACCACCAGTTTCCTAAGATCTCCAGGACTCTTGAAAGTATTTTCGCTGATCTTAACAGTAGAATCTTCCCTTTCTCTGGTTTTCACCTCCCCACCTCACCTCATGTTCTACTGCTTCTTCTGCTCTCTGGCAAGATCCAGGTATTTATGGTACTTTTCATTCTATTTCATTTTCACTCAGTGGTTCAATGGGATGGCAAAATTCACAAGTCAACCAGTTCTTTTCTTCCTAATTGACTCTTGGTCTAGTCATCTGAATGTATTGAGTAAAAAGTCACGAAGGATTCTATGCTGACAGGTAAGACCCCCCCCCAACGAGTGTCCTAGATATGACACTAAACAATCTGAGAGTGAGGTTCCAATAATTCTTGAGCTTTGCGGAATACTGAGTACCTCTTTGTTGCCATCGCTCTGAGGGCTACTCTGGCCCGGAGTGGTAGCACCTGATAGGGTCCTATCTATGGGTCCAATAGAACTAAACAGTGTACATATACTGAACTGAATTGCTTGAAATAGAATTATTTTTGACATTTCAACTGCATACTTATGATTGTTATGAATAGAACTGTTTTGACATTTAAAATGTGTACTTGTTTTAAACTGATTTATTTGAAATAGAACTTTTTATATGTATAAAAATGGATTTGGCATTAATAACTTACAATGGTTGATGTGCCATAAAACAAAACCAAGTTATATCATTTGTCAGCACTGTCAAACTTATGATATAATTATTAATTTAATAATAATATAATATGATTATTAATATCTAACTAACATAATTAGAACACTAACACACACACACACACACACACACATATATATATATATATATATATATATATACCATTATGGCATGTCGACAACGCAGTTTCATTTGACTCAGTCTCTGTACTCCCTTCCCCCGGGGACGAATTACTGGTTGCCACTCACGTTATGCAAAGTTCTTCTAATGAATTGAGCATTTCGGCAGCCGTTAAGCGCATATATGAACAAAGGAAAAATGATACATATAAGAAAAATTCCTTTGCTTATGCTGAGTTTGTTGATGACTCTGCGGTAAGATATCCGATTGGCGTAAGTCAACCGGTTTTCGATGTTAGTTTGAAGCATATCTCGTGTCCAGCCTTACTGATGAGTTTTGATACGACGAACCAGTATGTCCGTGGATGACAATATATATATATATATATATATAAACAGGATTTGGCATTAAATATCCTACAAGGGTTAATATGCCATAAACCACAACCAACCAACTAGGATGACAAGTACGATGTTCCCCATAAAGAAGGCAAAACCCTGCATTGAATAAAAGTTAATATGTCGTTCAACAGATAATTCTAACTAAACTAAACGAAACCAAATTGCACGTTACGTATGATGACTGCGCTTACAGTTTTCGTGTCAGATTGCTCAACTTCATTTTCAAGTTTTTGATATTGAGAGAGAATAAAAAAGGATCTAGAATTAAAGGTAATTATACAAATTTCCTCTTTTGTCTTCTAACTGGCCATCTAAATTGTATCTGATACTGAATGCACAGATCATAGAAGGCCTGACGACATTCGCGGAAAGTCACGCCACAGCAATAACGCATTAGTTAACGTGACTCACACGAAACCGCTACAAGACCGCCCAGATTCAATTTGCTTTTTATTAAATTGTTAGCAGATAAATATTGTTATGTGGTAGGCGAAATGTGAAGATACAGTAGGCGGACAATGATACGTTCCTGTAAATACAAGTAGATTTAAATATATGGTTAGAGAAAGAAACGCAAAACAGAGCGGTTTCATTTCCGCATTGAAACCAACTTATATTTTAGAATTATGGAGCCACTTGTGGTGAATTCAAACTATAAAAAATGCGGCTCGTACAGAGGGGTTAGTTGATACATACATATATTTCAGAATTTAACACCAGAATTCAGATCAAATATCGATATGACACTAAACAATCTGATGGTGAGATTCCAGTAATGCTGGAACTTTGGGGAATGCAGAGTACCCCTTTATGGCCATCGCTCCCAAGTCCACTCTGGCCCGGCGTGGTAGCACCCGATAGGGCCCTATCTATGGGTTAAATAGAACTAACGGCATACTTATGCTAAACTGAATTGTTTGACTAAACTGAATTATTTGAAATAGAAATGTTTTTGACAAATAAATCGTATTTACATTTAAACAGCGTGCTTATGCTAAACTGAATTATTTGAAATGGAACTGTTTTTTGACATTGAAACTGTACTTACTGAATTGTTTAATATAGAACTGTTTTGACTTTAACTGTCTGTAAATAAAATCTGTACTTATATCTAAATGAATTAGCTGAATTAGAACTGCTTGATTAAACTGAATTGCTTGAAATAGAAATTTTCTTTTATAATTAAACTGTACTTACATTTAAACTGCGAACTTATCCTAAACTGAATTATTTAAAATAGAACTATTTTCATAAAAATGGATTTGGCGTTAAATATCCTACAAAGGTTGATATGCCATGAAACCCAACCAACCAACGATCGGTATATATATATATATATATATATATATATATATATATATATATATATATCATCATCATCATCATCATCATGTCGTGCCGCTAGCACGGATATCCCTGACCCTCTCTCGCCACTTCTCCCTATCATTTATCGCCTCTGGCAGGTCTTCAGGGCTACATCCCGTATCCTCACATAGCTGCTGTATGTATGTATGTTCGAGCTGGTGGTCCTGCTTTTGCTTGGCCATATGCGGGGATCCATAGGAGTACATCACTTATGAGCTCGTCCTTGCTTCTCCAGCAGTGTCCTGCATGTCTGGTTCGTCTAGCTTGGATAGTTTTCGTGATGGGAGGCAGGTGGCCGTATAGTTGGTGCTTTGTGGGGTGTTGCCGCCAGGACTTGTTCAATATTGCTCGCAACATTCTTGTGTAATTGCCGTCTATCTTCTTCTCCAGCCGTTTTGTTAGCGTCCAAGTAGTACATCCATATAGCAGTATCGACACGACCGCTGCCTGGAAGAAACTGCGTTTCATTTTATCGGTCAGGTTTGATTTCCATATGATCGAAAGCCTATCGATAGCTGTCCATGCCTTCGCTAACCGTGTGTCGATGTCTTTTTCGGTTGATGTGACGCTGCTTCCAAGGTAGGTGAATTTGTCTACCAGTTTCAGAGATGTTCCGTCTAGTGTGGAAATGTCACCTGTTTGATTATAGCACATATATTCAGTTTTGTGTGCATTGACATGGAGGCCAATGCCAGCGGCGGCTCCTTCCAAACTATGCAGTAGTGTTTCGGCTTGGTTGGGTGTATTCGCCAGAAACGCTATATCATCGGCATAGTCGGCGTCGGTAATTGTTTTTGCGGGGTACCTTCTGCTTCTTTTCTTTTTCAGCACGAAGCCGTTTTCTCTGATTTTATCAATCGAACTTCTAAGCACGTAGTCTAGACAGATGATAAAGAGGTATGGGGCAAGCGTGTCCCCTTGTAGTACTCCTGCTACAATGTCGAAGTATTCTGTGTCTCCATCCGGTGAATGTACTTTCACTTTGGTGTTTCTGTAGAGAATCGTTATTGCTGCTACGGTTTCTTTTGGTAGGCCGTATGCTAGAAGGATTTGTTCCATGTTCCCTCTGTGAAATTTCTCCATCTTTAGTAAATCATGATCGGAACAAAATCCTTTATATAAAAGATTTATCAGGCTGAATCTAATAACTAAGCAAAAAATAAACGTTGAATGGCTGGAATAAGCACCCTTGTGAGTTTTTCTCACAAGTATAAACAAAAGGTCTTTCACCGGAGTCTAAGTGACAGAAAGTCTTCTCATGACTCTTCTATGTGTTCAAGCTGCTATGAACAATGCTGTGGTTGACGATTCTTCAAACTCCTCCATTCTTTTTTTAAAGTCTTCGCCTACTGCTTCAAGTGCCCTTGCTATAATTGGCATCACTGTCACCTTATTCCACAATTTTTTCAGCTCTCTAGCAAGATCCAAATATTTGTTTATTATTTTACTCGTTGCGATTTTTTTTTTTTTTTTACACCAGCGTTAGCTGATAGTCTTTCACTGGAGTCTGAACGAGAGCAAGTTTCTTCAGGTCTCCAGGACACTTCTCAGAACTCTTGCCTATCTCAACACTACTGTGGTCAGGATGGTCTCGATTCTTCTGATTTTCAATTCCTCCTCTCTTTTTTCCAATTCTTTGGAGACGATTCCAAACACAACTACCATCGGCATAACTATCACCCTCATGTTCCACAGTTTTTTGTTGTTGTTTTTTTGTTCTCTGACAAGGTCTAAGTAATTGCTTTATTTTTCGCTTTCTTTTATTTTCACTTCGTGGTCCGCTAGAATGATAAAATCTACCAGACGACAAGTTTTTGTTAATTCTATGTCTAGTTTTCTAGTCGAGATTAGGTGATACGTTTGTATCTCAATATCTCAGAGAACTTTATGCTTCTCATTCTCTAGAACTGATTCAGGTTTAGTCTAGATTTGTTTGGTTTGGTTTTGTGGCATATCAACCATTGTAGGTTATTTAATGCCAAATCCTCTTTATTCATATATATAAAATATATAGGATTTGGTTTGGTAAGGTTTTATAGCATATCAACCATTGTAGGTTATTTAATGCCAAATCCTCTTTATTCATATATATTAAATATATAGGATTTGGTTTGGTTAGGTTTTATGGCATATCAAACATTGTAGGTTATTTAATGCCGAATCCTCTTTATTCATATATATTAGATATATAGGATTTGGTTTGATTAAGTTTTATGATATATCAACCATTGTAGGTTATTCAATGCCAAATCGATTTTAAACATATAAACAGTTCAATTTCAAACAATTCAGTTTAGCATAAGAACAATTTTTATTTATACATTGTTAAATGTAAAAACTGTTCTATTTCAAACAATTCATTCTAGCATAATTACGCACTTTAAATGTCAAAACAGTTCTATTTCAAACAATTCAGTTATGCACGAGTTCACAGTTTAGCTCTATTTGACAGCATTACTGGAGCCTCAGCATCAGATTATTTAGTTTCATATCCGGGATACTCGTTGGGGGAGTCTTATCCCTCAGCAGACCTGCAGCCAGTGTATTCTGCAGCCCCAGCTGACCGGGCTAGATTCTGATTTCGTCATATAACTTTTGGTAGTCTGGTCAAATTTTAATCTCTGGTACAATTCCAATCATTATTATTATTATTATTATTTACTCCTTGAGATTTTTTCACATCAGCGTTAGCTGATGGTCTATCACTGGAGTTTGATTCACAGCAAGCTTCCTTATGTCTCCAGGACTATTCCAGTATTCTGGCCGATCTAAACAATGAAGTAGTTTGGATGGTCTCCACTTGTCTTCTTATTTCTAAGTCTTCCAGCCCCTTTAATAATCCTTTAGTGATTGTAGCATGAGCATCAATTACAATTAGTATAAACGTCACTTTCATGTTCCACAGTTTTTTCAATTCCCAAGTAAGGTCGAGGTATTTATCCTTCTTTTCATTTTCTTTCAATTTTACTCTGCAGTCAGCCTGGACATCGAAGACCACAATTTTTCAAGTTCTCTTTTTTTGTTGATTATTGTTAGGTCTGGTCATCTGGCCGTGATCCATTTGTATGTCAAAACCCCAATGGAATTTGTGTGTCTCCATAATTATTATTTACTCCTTCAGAGTTTTTCACATCAGTTTTAGCTGATGGTATTTCACTGGAGTTAGAGTGACAAAAAGTCTCCTCAAGTCTCCAGGATTCTTCTCGGTATTCTAGCCGTTCTCAATAATATTGTTTTTGGATGGTCTCTACTCGTCCCCCAACTTCCAAGTCCTCTAGTCCCTTTAATAATCCTTTAGTTATTGTGCCAAAAGCACCAATCACGATTGGTATAATTGTCACTTTCATGTTCCACAGTTTTTTTTTAATTCCCTAGCAAGGTCGAGGTACTGATCCTTCTTTTCACATTTTTTATTCTGTGGTCAGCTGGGAGAGCAAAGTCCACAATTTTTTTGTTGATTATTATGAGGACGGGTCTTCTGGCAGAGCTCTGGCAATCCATTTGTATGTCAAAGTCCCATCGGAGATTATGTGTGTCATTTTCTAAGATAGATGCTGGGTTATACATATACCATTTGTTCATACGGTGAAATTTAAATTCCATGCACATCTCCCAGTGTATCACCTTCCCCACCCAGTTGGGTTTAGTCTTATACTCATTCTGTGCCAATTTGCTGCATTCACTTATATGACTCATGGTTTCGTCTCTATCACCACATAATGTACATTTGCTATTTTGTTGCATCTTATCTAGTCGCGCACTGATATGATTGGTTCTCATGGCGTTGTTTTGTGTAGCTATTTGGAGAAGTTCTGTTTCTCTCTGAAAGTTTCCTTTTCTTAGCCAGTTCCTGGTTTTCTGGTGAGAGATGTTGTTTATTAGTCGTTTATAACGCCCATAGAGTTGTTTTCCTTCCCATTTTTATTTCTTAGTTTTTGTCCTTCTGTTGTCCATCGTGTTGTCAGTATCGTTTCTGATGACTCTCATTAGTCCTCCTTCATTTTTTCTATGTAGTCCTCGAGTCGTTGTATCGATGCGTAAGCTGTAATTATTATTATTATTATTATTATTATTATTATTATTATTATTATTATTATTATTATTATTATTCTCCTTTGAGAGTTCTTTACATCAGCTTTAGCTGATGGTTTTTCACTAGAGTTTGAGTGATGCCACCTCTCCTCAAGTCTCCAGGACTCTTCTCAGTATTCTGGCCGATCTTAATAATAGTGTCATTTGGATGGTATCCATACGTTCTCTTATTTCTAAGTCCTCCAGTCTCTTTATCTATCCTTTGGTGACTGTACCAGACGCATCAATTAAAATTGGTATCAGCGTCGCTTTCGTGTTCCATATTTTTTTCAGTTTTATAAAAAGGTCGAGGTACTTATCTTTCTTTTCGCTTTCTTTGATTTTCACTTTTTGATCTGCCGGACGGTAAAGTCCATAATTCGACAGGTTCTCTTTTTTTGTTGTTGTTGACTATCACTTTGTGTGGTCATCTGGCCGTGTATTAATATCAGCATTATTATTAAAAAAATAAACCACGCAGTTTCAGATCATTTTAAAAAACAAAAAAAAAACTTTTTCAAAAAATTTATTTTCATTTTATTATTTTTTCTTCTGTCGACATATACCCTACTCCTACCGCATAGAATTTGAGTCATACTATACGAAAAAGAAGACCATTACCATATATTTGTGTGTGTCGATGTTATTTTGTTTTCATTTTCGCCGTCATAAAAAAAAAGTGTTCTTTATTTAATGTCAGTATAAACATTTGATGTTTAGTAAACATTAATTTGAAAATTACACCTCTTCATAAAAACTTAATAAAATTTGAATAACGTTTAGGCCATTGTTTTTTCTTTTCTGTTTTTTTAATAATAAGAATTTCCATGGTTTAATCTACGCAGTTGATTTAAGAAATTTTAAAAAAATATAGAACGGTGTTTACTCCTCGAAATAATCTTTGTTGATTTCTTTCTGATATTCTGTTGCCTTTTAAAAATTTAGTGAATATATATATATATATATATATATATATATATATATATAGAGAGAGAGAGAGAGAGAGAGAGAGAGAGAAAGAGAAAGAGAGTGAGACAGACAGACAGAGACAAACAAACAGACAGACAGACTGGCCGAGAGGGAGAGACGGCGTTCATCGTGTCATGATTACTATCGTACGAAATGGATATAGTGACTTGAGTTCAAATCCTGGATGAGATTGTTTGCATTTCACATACCGTCTGGAAAGGCATGGATCAAATCTCCCTCCACCTATGGGTAAAATAGGAGGACTGCCAAGGTTCTTAATCTCTGGTCTGGCAACTAGTCTAGTAGAAAGAAAACCTTGAATTCAAACCTGTTAAACTCCGCTTAAAATTGACCATGCATTGCATCCTACTCGTTTTGAGGGGGTTAGTATATATATATATATATATATGCGTGTATATATATATATATATATATATATATATATATATGGTGCGGAAGCAAAATATGGAATAATTTTTTAAACTTTTTTTTCAGTCTGGTTGGTTAAAGTGTTTCTGAAAATATCTAAATTTCATGATTAGCTCTATTATTCATAAACTTTTTTTTTTTTTCATTAAAATTCAGCCCAATATGAATGAGCAAGAAAAGAAGCAACAAAGAAATTATCATTTGCTTGAGGCTGAAACGAAGCCTAATTTTCCTTGTTGAACGTATACAAAGCAAAGAAAATGTTTGTTTTTTTTTTTTCAAAAAAAGCTTTTTAAGAAAAAGGGGGAGCGAAGGATTGAACAAAAGACGAAAAGAAGGCTTTCCAACTGCGGATACAATAATAAAACAAATGGTGGCCATATTGAGTAAACTTACTGTTTTGTGTCTATCTTCTTATTTTGCTGTTTATTCTTTAATCAACCGAAAAGGACATCGAAACGAGGTTAACGAAAGCATGGACAGCTATCAATAGGCTATCGACTATATGGAAATCAGACCTAACCGATAAAATGAAACGCAGTTTCTTCCAGGCAGCGGTCACATCGATACTGCTATATGTATGCACTACATGGACGCTAACAAAACGGCTCGAGAAGAAACTAGATGGCAATTACACAAGAATGCTGCGTGCAATCCTGAACAAGTCCTGGCAGCAACACCCCACAAGACACCAACTGTACGGCCACCTGCCCCCTATCACGAAATCTATTCAAGTTAGGAGAACCAGACATGCAGGACATTGCTGGAGAAGCAGAGATGAACTCATAAGAGATGTACTCTTATGGATCCCCACACACGGCCGCGCAAAAGCAGGACGACCAGCACGAACGTACATTCAGCAGCTGTGTGAGGATACAGGATGTTGTCCTGAAGACCTGCCTAGGGCGATGAACGATAGGGAGGAGTGGCGAGAGAGGGTCAGGGATATCCGTGCTGCCAGCACGATATGATGATGATGATGATAATAGAGTCGTTTATTGTGAAACTAAAATATACCTAATTTTGCTTCCGCACTCTGAATATATATATATATATACACACACACATATATATATATACATCATCATCATCTTGTCGTGCCATCAGCACGGATATCCCTGACCCTCACTCGCCACCCCTCCCAATCGTTCATCGCTTCCGGCAGGTCCTCAGGGCTACACCCCGTATCCTCACAGAGCTGCTGTATGTAGGTTCGAGCTGATTGCCCTGCTTATATATATATATATATAGAGAGAGAGAGAGAAAGAGAGGGAGAGAGCAGCGCATAAGCCTTATAAGTTAAATAGGGCTAATTACAAAAAAGATCATGACTAGAAAATAACTGAAGATTTGGTTTTACTTTAATAAAAAGTAAATAGCAACATTTTACCATGAAGAATAACCAAACAAACAGGTTATTTTAAAAAATAAAATTTAAAACGAATGAAAAATCAATTGTTTTAAATCTGTTTTCTTTTAACAACCTGTTTCGCTGTTTGGTCTTCCAATGTAGATGTTATATGTAGCGAAAATATCCGGTCATTTTGATTAGAGTATTATTGGTAGAAATTAGGCAGACACAACAGCTTGTCATCATTATATAATTCTTTCTTTCTTTCTCCTCATTAAGTCTTCTTTTGCTTTTCTCAAATATTATTTTCATTATATAATTCTTTCTTTCTTTCATTCATTATTTTTTCTTCATTAAGGTCTTTCTTCCTTTCCTTCTTTCTCTCTTTCTTTCTTTCTTTCTTTCTTTCCATTGTACCCTTTGTTCGTTTGTTTGTTTGTTTCTTTCTCTCTTTCTTTCTTTCTTATAATTTCATCATTCTTTATTTGTTAAACTTCAGTTAGTTAAAATTGGTCTATTTATGAGTATATATATATATACATATATATATATCTTCATTATAAAATTCTTTCTTTTTTTCTTTCATTCTTTCTTTCTTTCTTTCTTTCTTTCTTTTTCTTCATAATGGTCTTTCTTTTAAAAAATGATTCAAATTGGTCTATTTGAGAGTATATATATATATATATATATATATATATATATATATATATATATATATCTTCTTTATATAATTCTTTCTTTCTTTCTTTATTTATTTATTTCTTTTTCTTCATTACGGCCTTTCTTTCTTTCTTTCTTTCTTTCTTGCTTTCCATTGTACCCTTTCTTTCTTTCTTTCTTTCTTTCTTTCTTTCTTATAATTTTATCATTCTTTATTTATTTATTTCTTTCTTTTTCTTCATTACGGCCTTTCTTTCTTTCTTTCTTTCTTTCTTTCTTTCTTTCTTGCTTTCCATTGTACCCTTTCTTTCTTTCTTTCTTTCTTTCTTTCTTTCTTTCTTATAATTTTATCATTCTTTATTTATTTATTTCTTTCTTTTTCTTCATTACGGCCTTTCTTTCTTTCTTTCTTTCTTTCTTTCTTTCTTGCTTTCCATTGTACCCTTTGTTTCTTTCTTTCTTTCTTTCTTTCTTTCTTTCTTATAATTTTATCATTCTTTATTTATTTCTTTCTTTCTTTTTCTTCATTACGGCCTTTCTTTCTTTCTTTCTTTCTTTCTTTCTTTCTTTCTTTCTTTCTTTCTTTCTTGCTTTCCATTGTACCCTTTGTTTCTTTCTTTCTTTCTTTCTTTCTTTCTTTCTTATAATTTTATCATTCTTTATTTATTTATTTATTTCTTTTTCTTCATTACGGCCTTTCTTTCTTTCTTTCTTTCTTTCTTTCTTTCTTGCTTTCCATTGTACCCTTTGTTTCTTTCTTTCTTTCTTTCTTTCTTTCTTTCTTTCTTTCTTTCTTGCTTTCCATTGTACCCTTTCTTTCTTTCTTTCTTTCTTTCCATTGTACCCTTTGTTTGTTTGTTTGTTTCTTTCTTTCTTTCTTTCTTGCTTTCCATTGTACCCTTTCTTTCTTTCTTTCTTTCTTTCTTTCTTATAATTTTATCATTCTTTATTTATTAAACTTCAGTTCTTTTTGTTTTCCTCATTCCTTCTTTCATCGTTTTCTTTAACACTTTATTTTCTCTTACTTTCAATTCACATTACTCAAGCAACAAAGCTTTCTTAATTAGATATTGTTCGTCCTTTAGACACTCCAATCGCTCTGCTTCGTCCACTTTCAATATTGCTATATTCACTTTGCAAATTTACCTCATCGCCCTTTATAATGCATTTCCGGCACGCCATATTTTGACGACAACACGAAACGAACACGTGCGCATGTCGCACCTTACAACAGATCATAGCACGAACGTTCTCATAATCACCACGGCAAGCCTGATTTTAACACGAACGGCATTCCATAACAAGGCATGTGCTAATCATATTAGCACTTTCAATACATAACCAACTAATTGAGTAAATGATAATCACAAATGTAACAATGCTATTAGCTCACAACAACGGCCGAAATAAAAATGATGAACGTAGAAACAAACCGATATACACTAATAACCTTGCAACACTGATATACGAATTATAAACGGAAATATGGTTGGAAAGATCATGAAGATGAAACTGCTTGAAAGAAAAAAGTACATGATAAATATGAGTGTGTATCAAAAGTATATATTTTTGTTGAATCATTGAGTGGGTGAGTTTATGTCAACACTTATAAAGTTATTTCAAGCTAATGTAATTTACGAAGCTCTTTGCTTCGATGCGACACAAGGCCGAATGAATGGGGCACCCAATGAGACTCGAACTCACTCTTACAGGTTTGCTAGTCAAGCTTGCTAACCATTACACTATCCGAGGTGCCCTTTTAATTCAAGCAATTATGATGTATTTATCAACCCCTCAATTCTAGCGGGAGACGATACAAGGTAAATTATATATATAGTCATCCACAGACAGATCTATTTCGTTCGATCAGAACTCATCAGTGTGGCTAGCCATATTAGCATCCCGTAGCTGGGATCAAAACCCGGTTGACTCAAACGCCAATCCAAGCTTCTAACCACTTAACCACGAGGAACCAGTAGCAGCGAAGTAAATTTTAAACGTTTATTAATCACAATTACTATTGTTTACATACACCGTTTAACGGCTACCGAGATCTCAATTCATATAAGAAGAGACTTGCAATAAACGCTAATGGCAACACGATTACTTCATTCGCCAGAGAACTCAACACTACGGGGGTAGGGGAGTATATATATATATATATATATAATATGGTGGGAACAAAATTTTAATATACTCACAAATAGACTAATTTTAATCATTTTCTTAAAATAAAATAGACTAGTCGGTTCCGGTTCTCTTAGATAAAAGTTAAAACGAGGACAATGATTGAGAAGGAAATGGGGCAGGGACTGTGTAATGAGCCGGGGGAAAGAAAAAAATGCAAGTTGATTTGAAAGGGAGAGGACCGAAACCGGTTATTTTATTTTATCTTTTAAAAAAATGATTAAAATTGGTCTATTTGTGACTATATATATATATATATATTTTTTTTTTAACAGTATATAGTTGTCACTATCGCACTTGGTGGGTTTGTGGCAGACCAAATTCGCTATAATTTGGAGAGTTCTCAATATCTGTGACAGAGCTATTATATAATATAATGATTAATAGATATTAGTTTTTATATATATTCAATAACATGGATTCTTATCTGCGACCACTGTCTTCCTATCTAATGATTCTCGTATAAAGATGGCATGAAACCAGTGACCGTAGATAAGCTTCCATTCTATAAAATATATATAAAAATTATATATACATATATATATATATATATATATATATATATATATTCTTTTCGTTGGTCCAACAAGAAAAAACAAATATTTTCAAATTAATAGATCCGGAAATGAATTTAGATGGGATATTTTAGGTTTTATTTGAAGTAACTATGCTGTACAAGGGTCTCATCTTTATCGTCATCTTCAAAAAACCTTGAAAATATGTGTACACGAATAAACTTACATATATACTAATGCATATATATATATATATATATATATATATATATATATATATATATGCACACACACACACACACACACACGGTACACTTTTGTGAATATACAAAAAAAAAAAAAAACAACAGCGGCAGAGGCCAAAGATTTCCTCGGCTAATCAACTCCAACAGAACATCCACAGACAAAAATCCTGAAATAAAAAAGAACCCCGACCCTTTCAAAACGTTCTTCATTATTAAAGTCATATAAAAGAGATTGCCAGAACATTATTAGTCTCATAAAGACGAGAATAAAGTCTGAAACATAAGCATAGTTATATGAAATAAAATCTAAAGTACCACATTCAAATTCATTTTCGGACCTATCCATTTAATTTATATACTTACATATATATATATATATATATATATATACATATATATGGAAGATTTATATATATATATATATATATGGAAGATTTATGATACAATAAAATAGTCTGTCAGCGGATAACAATATATATATATATATATATATATATATATATATATATATATATATATATGTTGTTATCCGCTGACAGACTATTTTATTGTATCATAAATCTTCCATCTTCAAAGGAAGACGTCATATTTTCCCAAGAACAGGAACTTTCTTCCATCTCCAAATGACTCAACGAAGACTATCTTCCATCTTCAACCGAAAATGTCATATTTTCCCTAGAACTGGCGCTTTCTTCCTTCAAATGACTCATACGAAGACTTTCTTCCATCTTCAAACGAAAATGTCATATTTTCCCAAGAACTGGCGCTTTCTTCCTCCAAATGACTCATACAAAGACTTTCTTCCATCTTCAAACGAAAATGTCATATTTTCCCAAGAACTGACGCTTTCTTCCTTCAAATGACTCATACGAAGACTTTCTTCCATCTTCAAACGAAAATGTCATATTTTCCCAAAAACTTGTGCTTTTTCCATCTTCAAATGACTCATACGAAAACTTGAGCTGATCAGCCTGAAACGAAGAGTCAGTCCTATTTAACTGAACACACACACACACACACACACACACACACACACACACATATATATATATATATATATATATATATTAGGCTTGTTCTCCTATCGGTTAACTACATAATAAATATCCCCAAAATACAAATGCGTGTCAAAGATATAAAAGATTTCTTTCTGGGATCACCAGGAATGATTTCCATGTCTTTGACCAAACCAAAAAGCAAATGACTTTGAGAACTTTGTTGTACTAGAAGATGAATATGTATCTCGGAGCTCTGTGCCGTTTTGTTTATAGTCAGGTCAAAAATCTTTAATCATTCCTTTCTTTAAAGGCTCAGTATACAACACTAAGGGAGGCTTAATATGACACCTAAGCAGAAATAGAGAGAATTTACGTCATATTTACATGTTAGTCAATTGATATCTCGCTTTGTTGGTTAATTTAACGGCATGCCAACGTTTGTTGGAATATTTAATGCTGATGTCTTACTATTTTTTGTAAACATGTATATGGTTGCAATTTTATATTATTATGGTTTCAATAAGTGAAAGTAGCAAACTTGCGCAAAGGGAGTATAAGACTAAACACAACTGGGTGAGAAAGGTGACCCACTTGGAATTGTGCAATAAATGAAATGTTCCCGATGACTTAAAACTGAAAATGAAAGAAAACTAAAAGATAGGTTATTACTTGGATCTTATTTGAGAGCTGAAAAAGCTGTGACACACGAAGGTGACAGCCATACCAATAGTATTTGGTGCGCTTGAAATTGGACATAAGAGGAAGAATCGATGCCATACAGACCACAAAAATTTTAAGATCAGCTAGATTACTTAGAAAAGCCTTTAAGGAGACTTACTGTCACTCTGTCTCCATTGTAAGATCACGCGTTCGAACTTGTGTTAAAACTCGCAAATGGTATATGTACAAATGTGGCTCAGTTGTCGTAATGGTTTATTATTTTATTATCTGGTTTGGTTAGGCCACGAGCTTTTCAGTTAGCTGTTAATTTAGCTAAAATGAGCGGAAATGTAAGTCAAATTGGAAAGTTTAAGTGAGTACATAACGTTCAACACAGAAAGGCCAAAATATAAACAAAGAGGATTCATATCTTTTCTGTGACAGGTTTGATTGGAGAAATAAAAACAGTGAATTTTGGACACTTGAGAGATGACCCAGTAACTTAGCAAGAAGACATCACTCCAACCGATATCCTGAATTTAAATATATAAAAATTTGCAAATATTGAAAAAGTAGTCAGTTAACCAGTCGATAAGTTGTCAATGATAAGTTTCCACTCAGAGAGTCCTGTTGGGCTGAGAGGGGGGAACTTGTCTCTTTGCGTCTGTTCATAGACCCTTTAAGATTCTCTCTCTCTCTCTCTCTCTCTCTCTCTCTCTCTCTCTCTCTCTCTCTCTCTCTCATGCTACTGTATGCAGTCTGAACATCGAACAATAAATGATTGTTAATTGTTGACGGAGAGTTCTTCTAGTTTTTGAGTTGCCAACACCTAGGCAACTTTGTTCCAATGGATCACCCCGACCGTCAGAAGAAGTCCCGGATGGTTTGTGTCATTCCTTGTCTGTAGATCTTTCAAACACAACATAGGCACAGACAGGATTGGTAAACAAACTATCCGAAAATGTTATACTAAAGGATCACATTTGCTTCTGTGACCAGCATAGTGTCACACAAACCAGGGTCGCGGTGAATAAGACTTACAAAATTCTCAGGGATTTTCAGTTACAAATTGCTTACCTAATTCCGACCAGAAAACCAGACCTCAAAATAATTTAAAAAAAAAAAAGAGAACCCCCCCCTATTAGTGGACGTTGCTGTCCCAGTGGACCACAGAGAGAAAAGCAAAGGAAATGAATAGAAATACTATGACATAAACCTTGCCAGAAAACTGAAAAATCTGTGAAACATGAATGTGACGGTAATACCAATTGTAATTGGCAAAATACAAACCTAGTGAGTCCGAAAGAACAATTTTTCATCAGTTTGCTTCGTTCAAGAATGCTGCATGCAATCTTGAACAAGTCCTGGTGAGGAGTGGCGAGAGAGGGTCAGGGATATCCGTGCTAGCGGCGCGACATGATGATGATGATGATGATATATATATCTCCAAACTCAGTAATAATTTGAGAATCTCAATTCGAATATTGTCTCGGATTTAAGAAATACGTCGCAGAGCTAAGTGGCCACCTGGATATTAAAAAGAGCTCTGCAGTATATATGATTTTCGACAACTGTTAATCTACAAAGCTTGATATGGAGACTGGAAGAGTTAGAAATCAAAGGACGAGCAGAGACCATTCAAACCACAACATAGTTAAAATCGATCGGAATACTGAGAAAAGTCCTGGAGATCTGAGGAGGCGTGCTGTCTCTCAGACTCAAGTGGTGGGAAAACTCACAAGAGTATTATAATTGTTGAAACATTTTTCTGTTCGTTTCTTTGTCATCCCGTCAATGCTGTTTCAATGAGAGTGTAATATCCATGGGGACATATCCTACCATACCCCAAAGATGGACTCGTCCAACCAAAACATATTCTCCGAGCTAGCTCGCTCGGGGAAGAAAACTTCTCCTTTCTTACGAGACATTTGACAGACAGACTGCAAGCCGAGAACGGCTAGCACTTCTTTTGTATGACTTTTTTTCTGCTAATACAATAACGTTCACCAATCACCCGTTGTTTGAGTTGTTCTTCCACCGGTCTTATCTGAAGACCACAACACCTGCCTTGATTTTAAGCTCTGCTGCATGCACTCAGAGTGTAATATCTGTACCTTCTGAAACCTTCGTAAAATACTGCAAAAGTAAAATAGATAAAATTAATCATCGGATTTATGGAGGTGTCCGTGGTGTAATGGTTATCGTAGTAGGAAATGGACACGGTGATACGAGTTCAAATCCTGGACGAGGCTCATTGCATTTCACATAGCTAATACACTTGGGAAAGGTATGAATCCAATTATTCTCCCTCCAGCTATGGGTAAATAGTAGGACAGACAAGGTTCTTCAGCCTTGGTGAGGCAACTAGTCTAGGAGAAGGAAAACTCTAAATTCAAACCTGTTAAACTCTGCTTAAAAACTGACATTGTGTCATATCCTGCCCGAGCGGAGGGGTTGGTAAATATGATCTATATAGGATTTATGATTTCCTTCTAATTTTTTACATTTTATACTCTTCTTCAAGCTTGACGGCAACTAAACAAGAATGCTACGAGCTATATTGAACAAATCCTGGAGGCAGCACCCTACAAATCAGCAGCTGTATGGCTACTAACCACCCATCGTGAAAACTATCAAAATTAGACGAACCAGACATGTGGGACACTGCTGGAGAAATTGGGACGAGCTCATAAGTGATGTACTCCTATGAATCCCTTCAAATGGCTGAGCAAAGGCAGGACGACCAACGCGAACTTACATACAGCAGCTCTGTGCCGATACGGGATGTAGCCAGAAAAACAGCCGGAAGCAATGGATGACAAGGAGGGGTAGCGAGAGAGGGTCAGGGATATCCGTGCTGACGGCGTGACATGATGATGATGATGAGGCTCTTCTTGATAGATATAAACATACTATATTAAATGAATATAAACAGAATATAAAGTACTTACTGCTTGGTCTCTTTGTTTAATGGCATATCAACTTTGATGGCTATTCAATGCAAAAGTTAACCAAGTAGAAAAACAGCAATAATACAATTCAAATTATTGCTGGGGGATGAGAGGGTTCATGCCTTTCCTAAGGATAATAGTCTGAAAGTGAACGTAATAGCGTGACTGGAGTTGGAACTACCTAATTTCTAAGACACAGTCCAGCACTTTAGGCATTATGCTATAGGACTTCCCCTAAGATAGCTATGAACAGACAAAGATAGATAATTAAACTAGTTTGCTTTAGCTGACTGTACAAAAAATCGGGTTTATATATATATATATATATATATATATATATATATATATATATAGGAACATCTGCTTTTATATATGTAGATAGAAACAAACGAAAGAGAACAAAAGAGAGAGACCAAACCAGAGAGAGATAGAGAACGAAAGAGAGAGAGAGAAAGAGGGCGAGAGAGAGAGGTTAAAATTAGGTTTGCTTTCGTTTGGTTTATTGGGTTTTATGGCATATCAACCTTTGTAGGTTATTTAACGCCAAATCAATTTTTATGTCTATAATCTGTTCTATTTAAAATAATTCAGTTTATCATAAGTACAGTTTAATTGTCAAAACATTTCTATTTCAAACTATTCAAGCAGTTATATGTAACAATTCGGTTAAGTGAAAACACAGTTTTAATGTCGAAAAACAGTTCTCTTTCAAATAATTAGGTTTAGCATAAGCACGCAGTTTAAATGTAAGTACAGCTTAATTGTCAAAATCCTTTCTATTTCAAGCTATTCAGTTTACTCAAATAATTCATTTTAGCTTAAGTATGCTGTTAGTTCTATTTAACCCATAGGTAAGGCCCTAACAGGTGCTACTACTCCGGGACAGACTGGACTTGGGAGCGATGGCAATGAAGGAGTACTTCGCATTCCCCAAAGCTCAAGCATTGCTGGAACCTTACCATCAGATTGTTTAGTGTCATAATCAGGACACTCGTTGGGGGTGAGGTCTTACCCCTCTACTGAGGTGCAGTCGGTGTATTCTACAGCTCCAGCTGACTGGGCAAAAGTTAAACATAATAGATATGAAAATACAATTTTCAAGTTTGTTCCTCTAACATCCTTCTACACTCGCATATTTTGCAACGGAATGCTTTGCACGGATCGATCATATTTTTAGAATTTCAAAATATTAATGGAGTCTTTGATCGCATTTTCTTTTTCTTTTTTTATTTTTCTTGAATGGTTCTTGATGTCATTTTACCGACGCTGATTGCTTGCAAGATGGCATCTCTAGATTTTCACTCAGCAGGCCTAAGAGATGGCGCCATAATTAAAACTGAGTCGATAGATGGTTCAGCTATGGTTTCCTCTTTCTTCTCCTCTCCATATGCTAAGTAAGTTTACAAAACAACACTCCTTCAGATTATTTAATCGTCTCTTTGTGAAAAATATTGATCCAGAAACACTACAGTCGAACTTAAAATGTAGTTCATGACCTGACAATCCCTGGATTCGTTTAAAGAAACTGAAAGCGGAAGCGGAAATGCTAGTCTCAGGTGCGCGCGCAATACATTGTGTCAGTTAAAGTGTGTGTGTGTGTGTGTGTGTGTGTGTGTGTGTGTGAGCGCGTTGGTGTGCCCGTATATTAGTGAACGCGAAATTGGTTAATTGCTATGTTTTGCACGTTATAGATATTTTTAGAATTTTCTGATAGAAATGAATAAAAAAAGACACAATAATATTGATGAACAATTTGAGTTACCAATGAACTGTGTTAGATTAATAGATAAATAATGAACAGCGTAATACGACAATCAACAGATTGTGATATAGGAAGTGTGATAAAAATATCTAACCTTAGGGTTTAAAGTTCGTTTTTATTTTGTGTGAGGAAGCATTTTGAAATTTCAATTGCATAATCGATCAAATTATATCACTAATTACATATATATATGAAGTAATTATAACTATGCATCTAAACGAGTCAGAGCACATTATTTTTTTGGTCTTGTTTCTTTGTTTAACGGCATATCAAATTTCGTGGGTTATTCGATGCCTAAACCATCCTTGTATGATAACAGCAGTGATATTATTTAACCGATTGCTGGTGAGGATAAGTGGGTGCATAACTTTCCCAAAGGTATTAATCCAAAGGTGAATGTTATAGAACGACTGGAGTTCGAACTTGCATTCTTCGAGGCTGCAGTCCAGCACTTTAGCCACTACGCCACGGAGACATCCTCCCTTATAGTTAGTCTTGATACTTTTTAACGAAATGGTTTTTTTGCAAAAAATTGGATAGTGCAAGTACAGCAGACTCCATATCATCCAGATCTGGCCCTGTTCGACTTTTTTCTTCTTTTCTTAACTGAATATTCATCTAAGGGGAAGATTTAAGTACTTTGAGAATATTGAAATATGGTGTAATATCTTCACATCATATCAAAGTAGGACCCTTTTTTTTATTAAAACTTAGATGAAATATATAGCTGAGCAACTTACAGAGTAACGTAATTATATCACTGCAACTCGACGAGTCAGGGCCAACTCAAAAAGGACTGGGGTTCTTTTTTCTAGGATTTCTTTTCAAAAGTTCAATTTTTTCCCCGATAATCATCAAGTGAAATTCATTTGAGAGCCGAATGTTACATTAAATTAATAAGTTCTCGATAACATTTTTTATCTTCCCGTCATTTTTCTTCCATTCTATCGGGCTTTATATATATATATATATATAGAGAGAGAGAGAGGAAGAGAGAGAGAAAGGTAGGGGTGAGAGAGCATTTATTAATATCCATGCTTTTTCACAGGATGGAAAAAATTTATTATCATAATGAGACCGATTGTTGGTTTTTTCTTATTTTGAAAACATTATTTGCTCTGTAGATTTTATTTGCATTGAGCTCTTGACAGGGACGATTTAATTCTAATATTCTATATTTAAATATCTAAATTGGTCTGCTTGAAATTGTTCCCAACTTCGGATTAACTGGATTTATTACCGACTTATATATATATATATATATAGAGAGAGAGAGAAAGAAAGAAAGAGAGAGAGAGAGAGAGAGAGAGAGTTTCCGAAAAAAATTATATCATTTTGTAATCAAATAACTTAACCAATTCTCGTTACAATGGTCTCAGACTTTTACGGCATGTTTTGAAACAATTAAGAATTCTGTATTTAATGCTTTAAGGTATATAAATGTGATTTATTGGAAAATGTAGCGTTACAGCACCACTTAAGAGATTGTAATGATGCCCCCTTAAAGTATCAGCTTGACCCCGTGGTAACCTCAATGACAAAAAGAATTCAAACACAAACCTCTTCCGTTTGTTTTGTACGTACCAAATTTATTTGGAGTCAGAATCCATTTTTAGCAATCAATCCAAAATAGAGATAGAAAAAAAGAAGGAGAGCAGAGGAGATAGAGAGTGTACGGGGTGCGAGACAAGATAGAGAGTGTACGGGGTGCGAGACAAGATAGAGAGTGTACGGGGTGCGAGACAAGAGACGACTTTTGTTATTTTTCTGCTCACCGGCTTTTTCGTGTGTAGGTGATTGTTCCATGCGCCCGTACTCTCTGCCTTCTTGTCTTCATCCATCTCTTAGAATCCACCCTTTTACATATATATATATATATATAATTAATAATTACATTATCAATCTTCCTAAAGGGGTGCATAACTACCAAGTCAGAAATATCAGCTGATTCTAAACTATTTTTATCTTTGGATTTTTTCCATTCCAAGTATTTTCCCAAAATTCCGAATTCGCAAACAAATATTTATTACCGTATATTTTTTCATTCTTAAGTATTAATTAATAAACAAATGCATATTCGAGTTTTAAATCCAATGAAATTTGGTTTTAAATTTAAAGCTTTACTAAAAAAAGAATTAACTACTAAAATAATTAATTGAAATCTTTAATGACTTAAAAAAAGAAAAGATATCTAAACATTAACATTTTAAGTTATATATATCTACTTAGTTAAAATTTAAGATCATTACCGTGAATCGGTCAAGTTATAAAATATGGAAATTATATCAATTTTTCTTAAACACATTTGAAATGACATCAATTTTTTGAAACACCCAATATATATGATAAAGATAAGTGGAAAGATCATCTTGTCAGATTCACCACAATCTATGATTTCAACATACATATATATATATATATGTGTGTGTGTGTGTGTGTGTGTGTTACAAACAAATTATTCACTCTTACATTAAGTTTCATGCAACTTATATACAATCAATTAAATCAGAAAGAAAACTTCTATGTTCATTTGATATTAATGCCTTGTTTTAATGTAATAATCATATTACGTGCTGCTGTGATTATTTGTATCAGCGCACACACCATGGCATGAATATCAAAGATCAATAAACGCCGATTTATTGGTCTATTAATGCTTCTACAATGAAATTTCAGCTTTATTTACTTGCATTTTTCCTGCCTGATTACTCCGCTTCACTTCCGCCATATTTAAACATGCTCTCCTCAAAACGCACATCGACAATCACTGTTTTATCTTAGTCAAGTAGTTTGGTCCGGTAAAACTAATTTAATGAACTGTTAGTCAGTCGGCTGCGGAAATAGACAAAATCAATAAAACGCTTGAATTAATTTCTCTGAATCGATTTTGTTTCTGCAGTGATAAATTTCGAATATACAAATAAATAATTCGGACAATTCTGAACCAAACTTGACGGAAAGAAATCCATGTTTGCATCTTCTGTAAATTTAGAATTGCCCACAGCAGCCAATGTTGATCCTTGAGACAGAAAACAATTGAAGTCAATATTTTTCTGCTACAATTCTTTGGATCAAAATCAAAATACCTGGTTTGATCACCTTTGAAAAGTTGGCTTTTAATATAGTTCAATACAGCTGAAAAAGTGATTCGTTGTCACAATATTACCGTGAATTAGTTGCCCAGTCGGCAGGAGCAGTAGAACACGCTGACTGTATCTCTATGAGAGGTAAGACTCCGCCAGCGAGTGTCCTGGATATGACACGAAACAATCT
This sequence comes from Sepioteuthis lessoniana, assembly GCA_963585895.1. Classification (NCBI taxonomy): domain Eukaryota; kingdom Metazoa; phylum Mollusca; class Cephalopoda; order Myopsida; family Loliginidae; genus Sepioteuthis; species Sepioteuthis lessoniana. The sequence goes on from OY757937.1 coordinate 43,788,210, forward strand.
GATGGTGAGTCTCCAGTAATGCTAGAGCTTTGGAGAATGCGGAGTACCACTTCATTATCATGGCTCCCAGCTCCACTCTGACCTGGAGTGGAAGCACCTGATAGGGTCCTATCTATGGGTCAAATAGAACTGTACGAGATTTAAACTGAGAGCAAATAAATTACTTATGCTAAGCTGAATTGCTTGAAATAGAATCGTTTGATCATTACTGTGTGTAAACAAATAACCCGTTTTTAATTGAAAAATTAGTATTAAATAGCCATACTTGATAACATTTTTTGAGCACAAATGATTAACAGTTAAAAGAATTACTCGTATTAGATAGAAATAAGTGAAATTATTTAACTGTGAACAAAAGATATGCTCAAGCTCGTTTAAAAATGTTATCTACAAATGTTACATAGCTATGACCAACTATACAAACACATATACATATAGAATTATAACAACGACACAATAAAGACGAGAGACACAGTCTTTCAGAAAAATATAGCTCTCACTTTATTTGAAAGGTTGCGTGTGAGAGGGAGTTGGAGACCGAACAGAACTGCAACAGATTGACCCCCACTCTTATGGCCATCAGCGTTTCTTTCCCGTTCTCCTGGGCTGCTCAACCGGGGCCTGGGGCCCAGCCTCTCTGGGTGCTGGTTTTTTCTACCGCATCTTATCTCCAACTCATCTGATCTCCAAACTCTTCTGATCCCCAACTGATCAATCGGGGGTCCCGAGGGCCCCTTCTGCTGGGTGCTGTTTTCTCTACAGCATCATTTCTCCAACTCTGATCTCCAAACTCTCAATCGGGGGCCTGAGGGCTCACTCTGCTGGGTGCTGGCTTTCTCTACCGCATCTTGTCTCCAACTCTCTGATCTCCAAAAACTCCTTGAATTTGCTGTGCACTGAGTTATATAATAATTCAACGCCCACTCAATCTCTTCCCATAACTCTCTATCGGAATATGCACTTCCACCGTCTTTGGTATGGCATGTTTGATCGACATCGAGCGGAAATAACTGTCATGCAGTTCACAGGTCACCCTCTTCCGGTGCATCAGTTTGTGACTGTACCGTGAGATTTTAAGCCTTTCCCATATTGTCAGCCAAGCTCGCCCATACCAATGAAATATGCAACTTCCGCCGTCTTTGGAATGGCATGTTTGGCCGGGTTGGAGGTCAATATACTACACCAAATGTGTTTAGAAATCATATATTTGATATACTTGTATAAAAAGGATTTGGCATTAAATAACCTACAATGGTTGATATGCCATAAAACCAAACCAAAACCAAACATGAATTAGTGACATGTCAAATCGTCTTGTATTATTCTATATCTAAAGGTTGAGCAATTACGTTCACTCGTAATCTCATGTTAGTTGGGTTTATAGTCCCTAAGTTTTGGCCGCACTACTTTTCGGTCAGTCACATTTGGTGACCCGAAAATTTGGGACCGATTTCTTTATTCAGTCTGCAAGGGTCGGTCTTTCTCATCCCATATATTTAAATCATAACATTGGGCAACAATTTTTTACTTTTTGAATGTTGTCTAGATTTCTACATTTGATTTATGGTATTTTTGCAATGCTGAATCAGGAAATGGCATCCGTTTCTCTCCGTCAGGTCAGGTTTTTTTTGCGTGGTTGATTTGAAAAAATTCAGATCTTTTGACAAAATCGATTACATTTTTGTGCCATCATCAGCTAATTTTTGTCAACACATATCATCCTAAATATGTTTTTAAGAGAAAAAATGTTTTGCCAACAACATATATTGATTACCTGAGAGAAATATCGATTACTGTAAACTGAATGGTGGATATTGATAAAGGTAAGTACACTTAAATTGCATATTGCTTCACCATTGTTAAAACTTCAGGGCCTGAACTTCCGTTTCTTCGTACTCCTGGAATACTCAGCAGCAGGGAGGTTTCTGTTCAGATTACAACAGTAGTCAGCCATCATGACTGCGTCCCAGCGACCCTGATACCTGATCTCCATCTCTTTCAGGTTCTGATGGAATCTCTCCCCTTGCTCGTCCCTCATTGAACCCAGGTTCTCAGGAAACCGGTCCATATGTGAAAACAGGTAGTGCATCTTGACGCTCATGTTGCAGCCCAGGTTTCTAAAAGCAATCAGCATGTTGTTGACAAGTTCTGCGTAGTTTCTGGTCTTATTGTTGCCGAGAAAGTTCTTCACTTCCTGAACAAATGCCTTCCACGCTTCCAGTTCCACTTCATTCATTGAGTTTTCGATCTCTGGATCTCTGATGAGCTGCCAGATCTGAGGACCGTCAAAGATGCCAGCTTTCAACTTCTCCATGGTTCATCCTGGAAAAGCCTGACACAAGTAAGTGAAGCAGTAACCATCCTTGTCCAAAGCCTTGTAAACTGCTTGATTAAGCCGAACTTGTGTGCAGCGGTGGGAAGAGTATTATATCTCTGTCCACCAGAGGGTCGTTGATGACGTTCCTTTCTTTGCCAGGCACCAATTCCTCCCACAAAAGCCAGTCCTTCATAGTGTTAGGCTGAGCACGGTTCCTACTATCTCACATGCACAGAAAACATGGGTACTTGGGAAAGCCAGGCTGTTGTCCTAATTTAAAGTTCACCATCTTCAGGTCAACACAAATAAACCCCTTATGCTGATCATAACGAATTTTCTCTGGCACATACTTCACTACTTCATATTTCTCCTTCAGTGTAGTCGAGTGGGCGATGGGTACAGAGGCAAACTGATTGCCGTTGTGTAGCAGAACACACTTCAGTGAATACTTCTTACTGTCAATGAACAGTCTCCAATCTTTGGGTTTGTACTGTAGTACTCCAAGCTTGAGCAGAAGCTGCGCAATATCTGCACAGTACATCAAGTCCTTCACTGTAGAGAAAAAATAGAGGTACTCTTGATGCCTGTTGCGGAAGAAGCAGATGCGAGCACTGTCAGAAAGGAGGGGTTTTTTTTTTCCTTCAATCTGGGTGCCAACAGTTCAGCAGAGTCCGTTGACAAGCTGATGTCACGAACTAGATCGTTCAACTCCTTTTGGGGAAATGGATATGGAGCATCATCTTCAAGAACCACTTCTTTTTCGTCTTGATGTCCTTCAACACTGGAGGCATCTTCGTCACTAATGTCAGGAAATTCTCCGAAGATAGGCACTGGAATTTCATCACAATGAACTACAGGACAACGTGCTGATTGAAGATCAGGATACTTGAGGCTACCTCAGTCCTTTCTGTTGATTCCAGTCACATCAACAGCGCAGAAGTAGCAATCAGTGACATAGTTTGTCGACTCCCTCCAAACCATGGGAATTCCAAAGTTCAGACTCCTCTTGCCATTGGTCCACCCACGCAGCGCCTCGGTGCATGCCTTCCACAACATGTGTGGCGCCCAAGCTTTATCCTAGTCAGCAAGTTAAATACTAAAATAAGCATGGTAAGCACGCGTTATGAAATTTGTGACTGGCTTCCAATTAGGAGCAATGTTGCAGAACACGTCGTGCTTATTTCTGCATGATCTTCTGGCCGAAGCTATTTCATTCACCTGCAAAACAAAAATAAGTGCAATTACAAATGCGTACTCGTGAACAAAAATGTAAAAAAACAACATGTTGCCATAGCTCAAAAACTTGGCCTGATTGAGCAAAACTAATGTGATTTTTGGATTCAGCGCATCAGATTCGTCCTAAATCAGCTGAAATAATGCAGACAACGAATTTGTCGTTGACCAGTGTAATTTAACTGATATTTGAGATGTCGTTTGTCTATCTATTCCACTAAATCAGAAGATATGATTTCCATGCACCACCCGAGCCAGGAATCGAACTCATGACTGAGAGGTCAAAAGGTACTCTTTAATCAACGTGAGACCAGTTTAATTGATTGATTGATTGATTGATTTTAATATGTCAACTCGTATAGGGTTATTTTATGCCTTCAAGATAGGTAATTGTACTTTTATAATTAGATATTTGGTGTAGCTGTTTCTTAATGAAAGAGTGCTACACACTCCTCAGATCTGCAGAACTAGCGCCTCACCACCAGATGCAGTTCAGAGTCGTACTCAGGGCACTCTCTGTTTTGGAGGAAGGAGGAGTCTAACCACTTTTCAAGCTCCGTCATCATGGCAGGTTACATTATAAGAAATCCTTAATAAAGCATTGTCAACCATTATCTGTTTGACGAATATTGAGGTATATCAGTTTGAATTTTCTGACCTCCACGATTTGTGTGTGTGTGTGTGTGTGTGTGTGTGTGTGTTTTCTGATTGAGTTCATGCGAAGAAAATTCAGGTTTTGTCGAGTATTTTTTGTCTTGTTTTATTCTTTTGTTTTAGAGTCGAAATTAGTTTTCAGCTAATCTTTTTATCTTCTTGCCTTCCGTCTTCTAAGCCTATTATCTATTATTGGTTTTTTTTTTTTTTAAACTGATCTCTAACTTTTCATATCATCTTTTTACCTGATCTTTAGTCACGATTAGTTTTTTGTATTATAATTATTTTTAGTATCGATGTCCGTTTCTTTGAAGACGGTCAATTGAAAAGAAACGAGATTCTTAAGGAAAATCTTCTCAACATTAGAACTTTATCTTAAACATTTTCCAAAATTCATCAATCAACGTTTTGTTGCTTTCTTGAAATTCTGTTCCTCCAAGAAAATAATTCATTCCTCTTAATTCCATTCGTTTTTCATCACAACTATTCAAACTGTCATTTTTGTTCAAGGGAGATAACTACTGCAATGGTACTGAGCTTTCTTCGATGAAGCAGTGTCAACTAATATCGATTTTTGTATACAACTTTCTTCAATAAAGTAGTGTCAAGTAATATCGATTTTTGTATACCATTTCTCTCTTAATTTAATTGTATCTATTAGGTTCCCATCTATGGGTCAAATACATGTGAAAATTATTAGTATCAGATCGTAATACGTGAAATCATAAAAACTTACAAATTATTTGTATCAAATGAGATACTTGATACCATATAACTGTGTGCAAACAAATTATTACTGTAGACAAATAAAGATAAGAGCGATTTTAAAAAATGATTGCAGTGTAATGCTGAAAATATAAATAGTTATGATTATAATCAAACGTTTACAAAAGAATCGAAAAACATCATTAGATTACTCATAAGGAGTTGATATACCGTTAAACAAATAAACTCAAAACAAACCATTTAATAATAACAAAAGTTGGTGCTGTCCGATCGGTCCCCAAAGTCTTGATACGCGGGTGGAAAAGTTGTAAATCAGAAGACGAGCCGAGAACATTCAAACTATTGTATTATCAAAATCGGTCAGAATACTGAGAAGAGTCCTGGAGACTAGGGAAACGTATAGTCGCTAAGACTCCAGCGAAAGATCATCAGTTAACGCTGGTGTGAAAAATTCACAAGGAGTAATAATGGTATATGCACAACCCGGTACCTGTCCTAGAAAATGCCACGCGTAAACTCCTATGGGACTTTAAAATACAAACGGATGACCTAATCCCGACCAGAAGACCTGACCTCATAATAATCAACAAAAAAAAAAAAGAGAATCTGCAAAATTGTCGACTTTACTGTCCCGGTGGACCACAGATTAATATGAAGGAAAGTGAAAAGAAAGATAAGTACCTCGACCTTGCTAGAAAATTGAAAAAGCTGTGGAACATGAAAGTAACGATTGTGCCAATTGTCATTGGTGCGTTTGGCACAATAACTAAAGGATTATTAAAAGGCCTAGAAGACTTGGAAATTGGCGGACGGGTAGAGACTATCCAAATGACAGCATTACTAAGAACGGCCAGAATCCTGAGACGAGTCCTGGAGACTTGAGGAGACTTGCTGTCACTCACACTCCAGAGAAAAAAACCATCAGTTAGCGCTGATGTGAAAAACTCTAAAGGAGTAAATAATAATAATTGTAATAATAATAATCTGCCGAAGAGTGTACTTTGCAGTCTCTGAAGACCACAGAGGCGAAAATAAAAGAAAGCAAAAAGAGAGATAAGTACCTTGACCTTGCTAGAGAATTTTAGAAATTGTATGGAACATGAAGGTGACGGTAATACTAATTGTGATTGGTGTACTTGGGACAACCCCCAAAGGATTGGTAAAGTGACGGGAAAACTTGGAAATAAGAGGAAAAGGGGAGACCATCCAAACTATAGCATTATTAAGATCAATCAGAAGACCGAGAAGAGTCCGAGAGACATGAGGAGACTTACTGTCATACAAACTCCTGTGGAAGTCCATCGGCCAACGCTGGAGTGAAAAAATCTCAATGATACTTCAATGCAAGCAAATATGGGGAATAAATGTAAAATTAGGTTTTGATTTTTAGTTCCCTTTCCGGCTAGATAATCTCAAATGTTAATCCCAATACCATCATAAACTTACGAATTGAACTAAAAATGAAATACTTTAAATATCATTTGTGCTGTCCAACAACTGTACAATAAAGCTATTTACGGCATAGAGAATTTTGAGCAAATACCATTCTTTTTATAAGTCAAAGTCAGTAACTTAAACATTCTGTAAATCTATCAACTCGGAAAATTTACACAAAAGCCAATAAAGTCAACCATCAAGAGGCATCATGTATATATAATTTAGATAATAATTAAATGCAAATCTGACAAAGTGCTCAATAATTAACATTAAATAGTTGCCTCCCTTGAGAAATTATAATGATAGATGAACTCCAAAGTTGTCTTCATATTTTCATTAAATTGCAAATTTCACTGAAAATTTCTTCATTCTTTAAGAGTATTTTCATGCTAGCGAGCTTGTAAAAGTAAAGTTGGTGACTGTAGTCGAGAGTGACCTGAAGGCTCCCTTTCCGATAGCTACTACACCAAGGTGTCGGGGAGGGCGCAACTCCTTTCCCAGGATCGACCCACTTTACCTTGATCCATACCTTATAATAATGATGGTTAAGCAAGGAGGCATCAAGTACCATTTTTTGAGTCTTTGGTATGACTCGACCTGAGACTGAACCCAGGTCTCCCGCGCCATTGGCGAACACTCTAACCATTAACCAAAAATTGTCATGACGAATCATTTTGAATATTTTGGCTGATATGCTAATATACAAAAAAAAAATCAGAATATTATAATGTAGAGGATAAATTTGCATAGAAAATGTTAAATTTTACATAATTAATATTACACATTGTTCATAAGTTATTATCTTATTCTAAAAATTTATTCAATGATTAGAATAAATCCCAAATAATCATCTTAACAGCTAAAATAATCTTATGCAATAGATTTATAGAGGAGTTTGTGCAATGGTTATCACGTGATGAAATGGACACGGTGGCCCGAGTTCAAAACCTTGACCAGGCTGTTTGCAAATTACATAGCGTTAGTGACTTTTGGTAAGCTATGAACCAATTATGCTATGGGCAAATAGTAGGACAGGCTGTAACCTTGGTATATTAACTGCTCTAGAAGGACAACTTTAAATTCGAACCGGTTAAAATGCACTTAAAAATTGACCTTACGTCGCATCCTGCTTGTGCGGAGGGGTTGGGAAATATATATTCTCTAAATTACAAAATTGCCTAATTCTCCAAGTTAGAATAATTTAATGTTATTGAAAAAATAAAGATATTGCACTGGAGTGCCATACAGAAACAAACGAAAATCTTGCCTTGTCGTCTGGAGCTGTAGAATTTTTTTTTTTAATTTCAAAAATTAAAATTAATCTTGTTTTATAATAGAGTCGTTTATTATTATACAAGAATATTCCTAATTTTGCTTCTACAACCTGTACATGGGCGATGCGCACAAAGAAGTGGAAATGCTGACATGGATATCGTAAAGACTAATTGATGGCTGAAAAGAGCTAAACTGAAGGCGGAGACAGAGCAACACAGAAACAGATAAAAAAGTCTCAGGCAAGCATTATAAGGAACGGATTAAACTCAATATGTTGACTGTGACAACAAAAAAACTGAATAAAGTGACAACTTGGTGTCTGGTTACTCAATTCTTATACCGATAGAATATAATGAAAGACATGATAAAATCATATTCATGAAAAATTATCCGAATACTATGGAATAATGAAATGGTGTAATCGTCAACCAGAGCCAATAACAAAAACCAAAAAACTACTATTATCTGTGACTTTGCTAACCAAATTGATAGAAAAATAAAGAGCGGAAGAGTAGACATAGATGTTGTATACCATAATACATATACAAATATATGCGGAAACATAGTCAAAAATAATGACGACTTCAATGAACGAAAGAACACACTTCTTTATAAAAATATGATCTCTCACACTTTATTCTTGAAAGGGTGATGTTGGTTGTGTGTGAGACATAAGTTGGAGACAGTGAACGGACGGCTATATATGACCCAAGTTCAACTCACGACCATAGTAGCATCTCTTCCTCATCTTGGCTGGAGTTGCTCAACCGTGGGTCACTGAGGGCCCAAAGCTCTCTGTCTGCCGCTGGCTCTCACGTTGGCATCCTATCTCCAACTGACCCAAGCCGTCGGTGCCATGGTTATATTATTGTTTAACGTCCACTTGCTTCCGCTGTTCTTCCGCTTTTTTTTACACAGGTACGTTTCTTGATTGACGGCTCGGTCGAGGGTCAATATATAACATAGAGGGTTAGAACTATAAAAGAAAATTATGCCTTATAATGTCAATACAAACAGATGATTTCTTATCAGTAAAAGAATATAGTAAAATAATTGAATACAAAGACCAGGAAACAGAAATTGAAAAAATGTGGTAGCTTAAAACTAACACCATGCCGGTAATAGTGGGTGGGTGGGTTTCTTTGTTTAATGGCATATCAACCTTCGTTTATTATTTAATACCAAAGCTATCCTTGCAGAATAACATTAGTTGTACTATTTAACATATAACTGAAGGATAGAGGGGTTCATAGTTTTCTTTTGGATATTAGTTCGACAGTAAAGCGAATAACGTGACTGAATTTCGAACTCACTTAGATCGATATCACAGACCAGAACATCGTCCGCTACGCTACAGACTACACCACCAGAAACTTCAGAAAGTTTTTAAATTCTTCCAACCACAGTTGCGACATCTTGTTTAACAAGAAAAGCCGAATAAAAAGCTAAAAACTAAATCTTTGTCAGTCATTTCAATCACAAATGTCTACAAGAGAATCTGCTGCCGAATTGACATTATATATATATATATATACATATGTGAGTGTGTGTGTGTGTGTGTGGATTGACCAAAAGTAATATGGACATCTGAATCTGCTTTATGCTGCACGTCAAAAGAATTATAATGGTCTAGTGGGTAGAGTGTTCGCCAATGGCCCGAGAAATCAGGGTTCAATCCCAGGTCGCTTTTTACCTAAGACTTAAAAAATGGTACTTGATACCTCCTTGCTTACTCCTCAGCATTATAAAGGGAAAAGTGGAGCAATCCGGGGGAAGGATTTGCGCCCTCCCGTACGCCTCGGTGTAATAGCTATTAAAAAGAGGACCTTCGGGTCGCCCTCGACAACGGTCGCCAACTTTACTCTCTCTCTCTCTCTATATATATATATATATATAGGTATCAATCCCAGCTTGCGTGATGTTGCGTGTCTAGCCACACTGAAAAGTTGAGACACAACGAAACAGTTATTCTGTGGATGACACTATATATATATATATATATATATATATATATATATATATTTCTCCTCAATAGCAGTATTAAGCGAACCAATACTGGGATTGGAAGTTGCATTTGTTTTGTTTCCAAAAACGTCCCATATAGCGAAAACTAAGAGGTTTAAATTTGAACCTAAATATTGTTTAATTGCTGTCCTCAGAGGTTTCTCGTGGACTTTCAATTCATTAGCGCGCTTTCTTATTGACGTTGTACGATCCTTCTTAAACGCCGTAGTGATAGTATTTAAGAAGTCTTCTTTTGTTTGTTTTTATCTTTTTTTGTTTGATTTTTAATTAATCCTCCGCTCCTCTTTTTCCTTAAAAGGTTTTTTTTCTGTAAGAATTTTTTTTTTTTTTTTGGTTTGTATACGGTAGACAAAAACTTTGGCTTCGTTTCGACGTTAAACAAATCATAGATTCTTTGTCGTTTCTTTTCTTGTTCACTCATATTTGGCTGAATTTTAATTTAAAAAAAAAAAGTGTTCTTGAATAATTGACCTAATCATAAAAATTTTGATTTATCAGGTTTCTTTTTCCAAGAATTAGACTAATCAGATAAAAAAAATGTTTTAAAAATATTCCATGTTTTGCTTTCGCATCCTGTAGGTTCTTTTTTATCCCCAAGTATTTTTTTAATTGATTTAGTCTTTGTGTTATTGCTTCTTTTATTGCTTTAACTGTTATATCTCATTCTCTCGATATGACTTCGATTTGTTAAGCAAATTAATAGCTTTCTTTATGGATTGAACTTGTTATTTTTACTTTTCTTGCGAGTTTACTAACTGTAGGATCCAATCTGTTGTTGTGCCAATGTATTTCTTTAATCTTATTGTGGTTGTTTTAAAGGTCCAGACTAGTTGGATTAAGACTTTTCCATCATTTTCTCACTTGACGAAGAAACTTTCTGCTTTTGAGTTATGAATTCGGTGGCAGGTGATTAGTCTATCTTTTTATCTAACGTCCAGTTTATTATAATAACCTGATTTAGTTTAGATAGTATCGATTATCATTTAGGTTTATTATAATAACTGATCTTATACCTGATTTAGTTTAGATAGTACTGATTATTATTATTGTTGTTGTTATTATTATTATTATTGTTATTATTATTATTATTATTATTATTATTATTATTTACTCCTTTAGAGTTTTTCATATCAGTGTTAGCTGATGGTTTTTCACAAGAGTTTGAGTTACAGCAAGTCTCCTCAAGTCTCCAGGACTCGTCTCAGGATTCGGACCGTTCTTAGCAATGGATAGTCTCTACCCGTCCGCCAACTTCCAAGTCCTCCAGGCTTTTTAATAATCCTTTAGTTATTGTGCCGAAGGCACCAATCACAATTAGCACAATCGTTACTTTCATGTTTCACAGCTTTTTCAATTCTCTAGGAAGGTCGAGGTACTTATCCTTCTTTTCACTTTCCTTCATATTAATCTGTGGTCCGCCGGGACAGCGAAGTCGACAATTTTGCAGATCCTCTTTTTTTTTGTTGATTATTATGAGGTCTGGTCTTCTGGTCGGGATTAGGTGATCCGTTTGTATGTTAAAGTCCCATAGGAGTTTATGCGAGTCATTTTATTATTATTATTATTATTATTATTATTATTATTATTATTATTCTCCATGCGAGTGACAAGTTTCTTCAGGTCTCCAGGATACCTCAAAGTATTCTTACGAAGCTCATCAGTGCCTGGATCTGTACGATTTCAATTCTTCCTTGGATTTCTAATACTCTCATTCTTTTTTCGGGATTTTCGAAGACTGATCCAAGTGCTCTGATTTTATTTGGTACAACTGATACCCTTATATTCCACGATGCTCTCTTGTTAGGTCCAGTGTATTATCATTATTATCATTCTGCTTATTTGAGACTTTTTCACATCGGCGTTAGCTGATGGTTTTCCACTGGAGTCTGACTGACTGCAAATCTCGACAAGTCTCCAGGACTTTTCTTAGTACTCTGACCGATCTTAATAATGCTGTAGTTTAGATTATCTCCACTTGTCCTCTTATTTCCAAATCCTCAATACCAGTTCTTTGGTGAACGTACTGAGCACCTTCATGTTCCATAGTTTTTTCAGTTCTCTTGTTGGGTCTTGGTACTTATCTTTCTTTTCGTTATCCTTCAGTTTTACCTAGTGGTCAGCCAGAACTGCAAAGTGCTCACTGAAGCAGGTTTTTTTTTTCTTTTGGCTGTCACTAGGTCTGGTCGTCTAGCCGAGAGTAGGTGATCTGTTTGTATCTCAAAATCTCAGCGAAGTTTTTGCATCTCATTTTCTAAGGCGGATTCTGGGTTGTGCATATACTATTTGTTCGTATGGTCAAATTTCAATTTCTTGCACAAATCCCAGTTGATATCCTTCCTCACCCAGTCATGTTTAGCCTTATACTCTCTTTGCACTAATTTGGTGCATTCGCTTTTTATGTGATTGATCGTTTTGTCTCTATCACCACATAACCTACATCTGCTATTTTGTTGCGTCTTATCTAATCTTGTTTTGACATAGTTCTTATAACATTGTTTTGCTTTTCTGTCGGAAGATATTCAGTTTCTCTCTTAAAGCTTACCTTTCTTTGTCATGTCCAAGTTTTCTCATATGATATTTCGCTTGTTTGTCGCTTGAAATATCCATACAGTTATTTTTCTTTCGATTTTTGCTTCCTGGTTATATTTGTCGGTTGGTGCTTGTGTTGTCTGTATTGTTTCTGGTCGCTGTAATCCTATTTACCCAACCCCTCCGCTCGGGCAGGATGTGACACAACGTCAATTTTTAAGCGGAGTTTAACAGGTTTGAATTCGGAGTTTTCCTTCTCATAGACTAGTTGCCTCACTAAGGCTGAAGTACCTAGTCTGCCCTACTATTTACCTATAGCTGGAGGGAGAATAATTGGATTCATACCTTTCCCAAGGGTATTAGTGCTATGTGAAAAGCAATTAGTCTCGGCCAGGATGTGAACTCGTGTCACCGTGTCCATTTCCTACGACAGCAACCATTACACCACGGGCACCTCCTTCTGATCCTCCTCTTTGCTTTTCTATGTAGCCTTCGGGTCATTGTATCGATGCATCGACGCTATCTTGAATGCTAGTTGGTCCTTTTCTCCCTTCGTTTCTTGAGACATACTGTCTGTCTACATCATCTCTGGGATGTAAGGCCTTATGCAACGTCATGAGTTGTCTTGTTTTCTGGTCCATTTGTTGATGTTCTTCCCTCGTCCACTTTAAGAATGGTCCTGAATATCTTACGAAGAGAGACAACTCAGGTATTTATCCCTTTGATGAGATTTCTGCTATGCAGTTTGGTTTCGAATAGTTTTCTTGTTTTCCTGAGGTATTTTTTTTTTCTTTCAACTTCACATGTTTGATGCAGTCCACTTCCAATATTCCCAAGTATTTGTAAGTTTCCTTTTCTCCGAGCTTTCTGATTTTTTCTTGATTTGGTAGTTCTATTCCTTCCGTTTTTCGCTCATCATTATCAGCAAGGCACATTTTTTCAGTGTAAAATTCCATCCCTATATCTTGACTGTATATCCTCTCTTTGGCTTTCAAATTCTTTTTTGCAAAACAATTTCATGTCGTCCATGTACATAATGTGGTTTATTTTTTCTACAATTCATGAAGCTTGCATCCACCTGTGCATTTCGTAAGTATGTGACTGAGTGCAATCATCGCTATTACAAATAGTAGGAGGGGCTCGTGGTGTAATGGTTATCGTCGTTGGAAATGGACACGGTGACACGATTTCAATTCCTGGACAAGAATGATTGCATTTTCACATAGCACTAATACCCTTGGGAAAGGTATGAATCCAATTCTCCCTCCAGCTATGGGTAAATAGTATGACAGAGTTGGCTCTTCAGCCATGGTGAGGCAACTAGTCAAGGAGAAGGAAAACTCTGAATTCAAACCTGTTAAACTCCGCTTAAAAATTGACGTTGTGTCATATCCTGCCCGAGCGAAGGGGTTGGTAAATAGGATTACAAATAGTAATGGTGATAGCACATCTCCCAGGGAGATCTCTCTCTGGATTTTCACCTCAGTTAAGCTTTTTCCTCTAGCTGTCAGTTCAACTCTCCTGTTGTATATGGTATTTTCAATAAACTTTATGATTTCGCCGGATATTTTGTACATTCTGAGACAGTCTATTATCCAGCTTTGCATGACCATATCATACGCTATTTTGTAGTCAATCCACGTGGCAGCTGGATTTTCCCTCCTTGTTTTTCTGACATTGATGATGTGTTGATCAATGTATACTAGCACTCTTGTATCTCTGGTCTGCTGGCAGCATTCTTTCTGTTCCTCGAGGAACAGCCCGCCACTTATTATCCAATCATACATCTCTTCCCTAATTTGTGCCGTTAGTATTTTCCATATCATCGGCAGGCACTTTATGGGTCCATAGTTGTTGGGGGCACTTCCTTTTTGAAGGTATTTTTGGATCAGCATGGCCTTTCCTTTTGTCATCCATTCGGGTATATCTTTTTCTTGTGGGTATCTATTCATTTCGACTACTAGTCTGTCATGGATGGAAGTAAATTTTTAAACCAGCATGCAAGTATGCCATCATCGCCTAACGTTTTCCGATTTGGTTCATTTTAAGATTTACTCTGAGTGAGTCGCTTTTGGTGCTTCTTCGAGTCCTTCTAACTTTTTTCTTATGTTGCTTATCCATTCAGCTTTTCTGTTACGTTCCATTCGATTCCATATTTTGTTCTAAAATTGTTTTGTTGCCTTTTATCTTGTTGTTAGTTTGTTTGCTTGCTGGTAGAAGTTTTATTGTTGTTTTGGAATATTCTATTTTATCTGTGTTGTTTTATTCTCACTCGGTATCATTTTAGTCTTTCTTCTTTTGCCAGTACTTTGTGGTTTCTTTCTTCGAGTAGTATCTTTTGTTTTAATTATGTCGCTTTTCTCTTTTCGTCTCAACCTGTTCCAGCGTTCTTCATTTGTTTTATTATTTATTACTGTCATTATCAAAATAACAAGAGTATGAAAATCGTTCCAGTTAATATATCATATTAATATTCTCAATGTACAAAAACAATTATGTAATAAGGACTAAACTGTTGACTCACAATTCATCACACTGTAAGTTAGATTTTTACGCAAGGGAGACTACGAAAACAAAACACACACTCACACACACATATACCAACTCACGGATACATACATACATACATACATAAATAGGGAGTTTTAGAAGAAAATATATCATTTCGTAATCTAGTGACTTGAACAATTTTTGTTCAAGGATCTTGACAGTATGTGTACGAACAACTCTAAATGGGATGTTTAATGTTTTATGGGTTTTTTTTTCAGGTATGGAAATGCCATTCAGTGGAAGAAAAAAAAAGAATTTAAACATTTAACATATAATTCTGACTAGTTTCAGTATATGCAGTTCAAATTTGATTTCTTTTGAACGAGATTTGGTCAAGTTATTAAATTACGAAACGATATCGATTTTTCTGAAACAACATGTACATTTTAATTGATATCAATTTTTTAAGTACCCAATACATAGATAGATACATACATACATACATATATATATATTTATATATATTGATAGAGAGAGGAGGGGGATTCGGCAACAGTTACTTTATCTTAATATTTCATTAGCACACAAATTCCAACGAAATGAAGCGTGCATAAATAAATTTAAACTCAAATTAAATCTTATGTTAAATCAATTTTCGATAAGAAAAATTCTTTGTTCTAAAGTTAATTGACGTGAAGCACCTGCCATAATTTTATATCATCCGGGGAAAAAAATTAATGAATATATATATATATATATAATGAAATCTAATTTGAAAAATTACCGTTGCAATGCACCCGCTGGTTGAAATATAACCCTCTTAATAAAATATTCTGCTAAAGTAATTTTCGCCCTCTAATATATGAACACCCATTCAAAAGCTAAGTGTCATCCATTTTGTCATTCAATGATTTTTAAAGCTTACGTAAAAAAAAACTGGTATTTGATAATGGAAGATAAATAGTTTACGCATGCGTCGTGACAGTTGGCAATGTACGACATACCCATACTAAGTCACTTCGTAGTTGACCGTAAGTAGAAGTGCCATTCTACACAGTCAAAGTTCAGCTTTTCATGTCTAAATTCAAGAAAAGCGAGGCGAAGAACCACGCCGAGGTGAAGAACTTATTTTAGTTGGATAAATAATTCGCGAAGTTTTGATGGTTAAATTCCGTACGGTTAAATCTTGCAGTAACAATGATTTTCATTGATTAATGTTTTTATTTTTACGGCGTTTCAACCCTTTTCGCGTCGTGTAACGCTGAATTAAATTTCAAACAATTTAGTTTAGTATAAGTATGTTTTTTTTTACTAGCAGTTAAATGTCAAAACAATTCTATTTCAAGCAATTCAGTTGAGCATTAGTACAGAGTGTAGTTCTATTTAACCTATAGATAAGGCCCTATCAGGAGCTACCACTCCAGGTCAGAGTGGACCCGGGAGTAATGATAATGAGGGGTACTCCGCATTCTCCAAAGCTCTAGCGTCAGTTGAATCACACCATCGGATTGTTTAGTGTCAAAACAAGACACTCTTATCCCTTTGCCGAGGTGCAGTCGGTGTATTCTACAGCCCCAGCCGACTGGGCAACATAATTAAATGGATTCAAACAGTGCTATTTAATTTAACAATCTAATTTGGGCAGACAGTTAACAACTTTCAAGTATTGCTATGTATAACTAACAATTCTATAAAATAAAATTTCGTTTACACACGATTTTATCATTAAACAGTTCTATTTCTAAAAATTCGAATTAGTATAAGCTATTTGTTTGCAAACGGCTTAAATGTTAAACAGTTCTATTTGACCCATTGATAGGACCCTATCCGGTGCTATCACTCCGGGCCAGAGTAAACCTGGGAGCGATGGTAATGAAGGAGAACACCATATTTCCCAAAGCTCCAGGGTTGGAGCCTCATCATCAAATTATCTAGTGTCATATCCAGGACACTCATTGGGTAGGGTGGGGGTCTTACCGTCTGCAGAGATGCAGTCAGTGTATTCTATAGGCCTAGCCGACCGGACTATATATATATATTGTATACTTTACATATACATATGCAAAAACACAGGCGGGCTCTGTTGTTCAGGTACGAATGGTTCATTAACTTTTGACTTTGGTTCTTTGACACAAGGAGAGAGATACAATTCTTACTATGCTGACCATACTATCTGACCCCACAAACGCGCTGTGCATCTTGCTATGTTTAAGATCTCTGTCGGTAGAGATCTGCAAAACTCCAACTACGTGCCTCAACGGTAGAGAACTAAATTCTCTATACCCCAATGGCAGAGAACTAAACTGTCTGCCTGCATTGTCCAATGTCAACCTTCAACTGACTCTTTTTCGAAATCCTCAAATTCTCAGGACCATCTCTTCCAGGCATGATATCATCCACACCCTACCCCTATTTCCTGTCTAGAGTTTATTATGACAATGGTGATTGTCATATCCTTTCACGCGAGTGTAAGCTGCACCAATTGACTATGCACCTGAACTCTTAACCCGAATAGTTCAAAGCCCAACCAAACTGAATGATGAAATATGATTAATGAAAAAAGATTAAAATAAAAAAATCATTCCTTAATTATATAACATAACTTTCCCGCCCACAAAATAAAATCATTTTGTTATAGAAGATAAAATATTTTTAAGCTAATGTAACACTCTTCCTCATGTTGACTTGACCAACAGAATTACTGTAGCAACAATAATAACAATTCAAATATGAAAAAAAAATACACACAATAAATCAATTCACAGTTCGAAAACTAAAAGTCAGTAAAGAAAAAAATGTTCATAAGGTCTTTCATTTTCATTTTCTTTTTTTTTTTCAATTTTTAGAAATATTTTTTGGTTCTTCTTTTCTTGCTTTCGTATTTGTTTACTTTACCAATTGGCATGTATTTTTTTCTTCGGTCTTTTTTTTTTTTTTTTTTTTTTTCACGAATCAGTTGCTCATTATCTGTTTTTTACTCTTTTTGCCTTCCTTTTACATCCGTAATTCATTACTTTTAACCTTTTTTTTCAGTTCTTTTATTCTAATTTTTTCTTCTTCGTTCTTGGCCTTGTGTCGAACATTTTTTTTCTTTTTTATAACCTTGTTGCTTGTCTTTGGAGTTGAGATTTTTCTTTCCGTTGTCTCCTTCTTCGTTCTTGGCCTTGTGTCGAACATTTTTTTTCTTTTTTATAACCTTGTTGCTTGTCTTTGGAGTTGAGTTTTTTTCATTCCGTTGTCTCCTTCTTCGTTCTTGGCCTTGTGTCGAACTTTTTTTTTCTTTTTTCTAACCTTGTTGCTTGTCTTTGGAGTTGAGTTTTTTCTCTTTCCGTTGTCTCTTTCTTCGTTCTAGGGCCTTGTGTCGAACATTTTTTCTTCTTTTTTCTGCTTTTGGAGTGCCACATTTTTTTTTTCTTCTCTTTGGAGTTAAGTTTTTTTTCCGTTGTCTCCTTTTTCGTTCTGGGGCCTTGTGTCGAACATTTTTTTTTACTTTTTTCTAACCTTGTTCCTTGTCTTTGAAGTTGAGTTTTTTTTCCATTGTCTCTTTCTTCGTTCTAGGGCCTTGTGTCGAACATTTTTTTTCTTTTTTCTAACCTTGTTCCTTGTCTTTGGAGTTGAGTTTTTTTTTCTTTGTCTCTTTCTTCGTTCTAGGGCCTTGTGTCGAACATTTTTTTCTTTTTTCTGCTCTTGGGGTGCCACAATTTTTTCTTGTCTTTGGAGTTGAGTTTTTTCTTTCCGTTGTCTCCTTTTTCGTCCTTGGGTTGCACAGTTTTATTTTTCTTTGGAGTTATGGTTCTTATTATTCATTTTACGTTCTCTCTCTCTCCCACCTGAAACAACAGTCGCCTAAAATTGATTTCTATCATTTTTAACCGCCTCTAATCGTCTAAAGCACCGTTGATAACCCACGTTCAAAATCAATCTAAATCTTCCTTTTTTTTCTTCTTGCAAAAGACATAGCACGTCACTGCGCACCAAAATACATT
This sequence comes from Sepioteuthis lessoniana, assembly GCA_963585895.1. Classification (NCBI taxonomy): domain Eukaryota; kingdom Metazoa; phylum Mollusca; class Cephalopoda; order Myopsida; family Loliginidae; genus Sepioteuthis; species Sepioteuthis lessoniana. Next base: position 43,806,882 of record OY757937.1, read on the forward strand.
TATGTTGTATACCACAGCCATAATATCAATCACAACAGTGCACATACAGATACTAAAACATGTACAAATGCAGGCGAAAACACAAATGCAGAAACAAGGAAATACAAATGCAGGCAGACTCTGTTGTTCAGATACGAACGGTTTATTAGTTTCTGACTTCGACATGAGGATAGAGATAAAATTCTTAAAAGTCTTTCGTAATGGTAATTGTCATATCTTTTGTGCACGAGCGTAAAACTGTACCCAATGGCTATGCACCTGGACACTTAACCCGAATAGTTCAAAGCCCAACCAAACTGAATGATAAAATATAATTAATGAAAAATGATTAAAATAAAAAAAATCATTCCTTAATTATATAACCTATGTGTGTGCTTTAATTTAATATAATTTTATTTAAACAAGGCCTCTTATTTTTGTAGCAGGAATAACAAAAAACAAAAAAGCAAAAAAAAAAAAAAACAGCAAACACATTCAACAAAAAAAGGCAAATTCCTTATTTTATTGCAAGAATAACAGAAAAACAAATGCTATCACAATCAACAACAAAAACAAATTCTATGCTCCAAACGAAATACTGTTAGAAATGGTAAATGATTTAATGAGACACTTGTTTCTGCTTATTTTGTGATAACTTCACATCAAATGAAATATTTGTCAATGACAGGAGCAAAAGATCATCCAGGTGGTTGTCATGCAAACTTGTTTTTAAATGACTTTTAGTATATTTCATTTTTAAAAAACGTTGTTCACAGGCATATGTATTTCCAAATAATGATATCATCAGTTTCACATTTGTCAAGATGTTTTTATATTTTCAACTTGGCAATATGTATTTCTTGTAGAAGTCAGCAGTGGACTCAAACTGAAATTTCAATTTCATAGATTCGTCGCACTGATAGTCAATTGTAATGTAATGTAATGTCAATCCAGTGTAAGATCGCGAACCGGACAAAAATCTCTTGAGGCCCGGGGGGGTGCCGACCTCTGTCCTAAAGTAGAGAAGGCAAGAAAATTTGACGACATAATTCTTCGATTACGTAACGCTGTTTATAAGTAATACACAACAGAGAAATGGACAAAAGCCTCCATCGATATCACCAAGAACTACAGAGGCATACCTCTTACTGTGATAGCTGTTAAGGTTTTAATGTTCAACTTCTCAAACGTATCCGATGTGAAATCGAGAAAAGTATTAGGAAAAACCAGAACGCCTTTCAGAAGAATCAATCCAATCAACTCATCAGTCTTAATAAAGGCTTTCATATCCGAAATACATGAGTCGCCTGTTATTTTTGAATTTTCATATTCAACATATAAACTGAATTAGCTGAATTAGAACTGTTTAAATAAACGGAATAGTTTGAAATAGAAATGTTTTTGATAATTAAACTATGTACTCATTCTAAACAGAATTGTTTGAAATAGAACTATTTGTTTAAAAATGGATTTGGCATTAAATAACCTACAAAGATTGATATGCCATAAAAACCAACCAACCAATCAACCAACCAACCAACTATTCAACATTGGCCATCTTATTACCTAACCTCAAATCAACTCATCCTCTAGATTCACCAGCAAAGAAGACTTTCAAATTTTACTCCAAATCAAATTACAAAAGCAAAAACACGTTTTTTGTTTATTTATAGGAATGCTCCAACTGCTAAAAACAAGATGTTGGCTGTTTTATTTTAGATTAATCAACGACAGACACAGGATCGAATCTATCGATTAGAACAAACTAATATTTGGTGAACAACACTTTCTCACAGTCAAAAAGTCAACAAAGTTGCAAAATTCACAATTTCTAAAATAATTGAAAAAAAAAAAAAAAGCATGAAATCAATAATTGAAAAAAAAAAACAACAAAAAAAAAGACATGGATAAAAAGTCTGAAAAATATAGGTGCCATTTTGATTTAATATGAAACAAAATCACCTAACCTGTAAAAAATGAACATTTGACAACCATAAATACCAATGCAAACAAATAAACTCGCAAATAAATCACTACTGATTTGAAAGGCCACCTTCTGAAAATAATAGAAAAAATCCACAAAATAAAGAAGCCGATCAAGTCAAGGGTAGTTTAAAATATACAACCTAAGCTAGTACTCTCATAAGCAAGGTACAAATATACGAAACTAACCTAAGTTTCTTTGGTCGGGCAACGTTCTTCAGAGTAATAGATATGCTACACTAACAGTACATTATATATATATATATATATATATATATATATATATATATATATATATATATATATTGTAGTTTGCCGACCGTATTCCATAGCGACCCGAAGGCCCCCTTTTCATTTACTACCACACCGAGGTGTAGGGGAGGGGGCTAATCCTTTCCCTATATAACTTATAATGATGAGTGTTAAGCAAGGAGGCATCAAGTAATATTTTTGAGTCTTTGGTATGATTTGACCAGAGATTAAACCCCGGTCTTCCATACCATTAACGATGTGTGTGTGTGTGTGTGTGTGTGTGTGTGTGTGTGTGTGTGTGTGTGTGTGTGTTAATTTGAAATTGTACTTACCAAATGATCAAGACATTGAATGTTAGGCAATTATGTTTTCTCATAAATACCCACCCTCACATACACTGACACATGTGTGGCAGAGGTTGGTGAGTATCGATCCTTACCGTGTTTAAAGTTCACCATCTTTACTGAGAGAACTCTTGATAAATTGTGCTGAACATATTCCCTAAAGCTCCAAAACTGGAGCCTTACCATCAAACGCAGTCTAATGTCTTACCCAGGACACTAGTTTTATTTGACCCATAGATGAGACCCTAACAGATTTATTTGACACATATATGGGACCCTAACAGTTACTGCCACTCCAAGCTAGAGTGGACCTTAGATCAATGCTAATGAAAAGGTACTACACATTTAATAGATCTCCAGTACTTTAGCCTCACCATTTGATGCAGTTTATACAAAAAGAGGTCTCACTCAGTTTCGGGAGAGGCCTCATTCCTCTGCAAGGAATTGTGTCAGTGAATGCCCAGCCGACAAACTGGCTTGTTTTGAGAAATGCCATAAAAGAAACTCAGAGCTTTTTTTTTATTATTACATGATGATCGCAAAAGAGTGAAACATTGCTACCATATGCAGTTTTAATGTTTGTAAGCCCTGTGTTATATATATATATATATATATGTGTGTGTGTGTGTGTGTGTGTGTGTGTGTGTGTGTGTGGTTTGCTATATTTCGAAATAGTATTCAATATCAGTGATAGAGCATATATAAATCTACTTGTGAATAGCGTAATCACAGTCAGCGGTGCCTAGTGACTGTCAGTTTCACGTCCATATGATTATCAGACTAAAAAAGCTCCTACCCGGTGGCTATCCCAATATATGCTGTAATGTGGGGAATGATGAGAAGGGATATATAGTTAGCGGGTAAATTTAGGAGTTTATACTGGCTTTTTGTTTATATCTTTGTATTTTTTGTTTGTTTGTTTTATTTTCCGGTGCATGTATTTTTTAATTTATTTACTCTACTATGATTAATTTATTATTTTTTATTTATTCATTTTCGTTTTGTTGTCTTTTAATTTGATTAACCTTTGGAATTGTTAGTTTTCAGGTGGCGTTATAGGAATTTGTTTTCATGCTTACTTTTGGATATACTTTCTGATCTTTTGTTCGGAAATCTTTTTAGCTTAGGATATATATATATATATATATATATATATATATACTGTGATTTGTTAATAAATATATGTATATCATGTTGCGCTGCCAGCACGGATCTCCCTGGACCTCTCTCGCCACCCTTCTCTATCGTATATTTCTCCCGGGATAACTTCAAAGCTATATCCTGTATCGACACAGAGCTGTTGTATATTGGTTCTAGCTGGTTTTCCTGCCTTTGCTCTTCCATTTGAAGGGGTCCACAAGAGTATATCCCTTAAGAGTTCACCCTTACTTCTTCAGCAGTGTCCCGCATGTCTTGTTCGTTTAACTTGTATAATTTCCCTGGTGGTAGTAGGTGCCCGTATAGCTGCTGTTTTGTGGGGTGTTGCCTCCAGGACTTGTTCAATATTGCTCGCAGCATTTTTGTGTAATCGCCGTCGAGCTTTTTTTTTCCATACGTTGAGTTAGCATCCATGTAGTGCATTCATATAGCAGTATCGACACGACGGCTGCTTGGAAAAAGCTGCGTTTTATTTCATCGGTCAGGTCTGACTTTCATTTGGCAGAATCTATCGTTAGCTTGCTCTGCCTTTGCTAGTCGCGTGTTGATGTCTTTCTCGCTTGATGAGATACTGCTTCCTACGTAGTTGAACTTGTGTCACTAGTTTCAGAGAACTACCATTTAGTGTAGAGATGTCGCCTCTTTGATTAAAGCACGTGTATTCCTTTTTGCCTGCGTTGACATGGAGGCCTATGCCAGCAGCTGCTCATTCCAGAGGTTTTGGCTTGAGCGGGTGTATTTGCCAGAAGCGCTATATTATCGACGTAGTCTGTGTCCGTGCTACCTTCTTAGAAAGTCTATTGATATAATGAAAGATAACGGTTTCAAGTTGGCAACGGAAAGAAGCAGAAGATACCCCGAGTAAACATATATATATATATATATATATAAAAGTTGTAAAATAAGTAAGTTGGCCGACCGTAGTCGTGGGTGACCCGAAGGCACCCTTTTCAGTAGATACATCACCGAGGTATCGAGGAAGGCGCAACTCCTTTCCCTGGATTGTTCTCTAGATCCGTACTTTATTATGTTGAGTGTTAAATAAGGGGATATCAAGTAGCATTTTTCAGTCTATGGTATGAATCAACCCTAAGACTTAACCCGAGTTTCACGGAACATCGAAGAACACACTAACCATTTTGCCAATAGGCCGGTTATATAATCAACTAGAATAAACTAGACTGCTCTTTCCAAAATGTCCCAGAAATTAGATTACCCTTCACATCACGCCCCACACAAGAGTATATGCAGGAATTCTTAATACATTGTAACCTCTTGATCTGATGATCACATAGGCGTGAAACTGGTAGTCAGCAAGCGCTGCTAACCCTGTGTCTATGCTTAGATCTACATACATTTTATCGCCGATGCTGAACACTCTTTATTCATGAATACAGCAAACCATATATATATATATATATATAAGGAGGCATTCGTGGTGTAAAAATTACCTTCATGGGAAATACACGGCGAACGGAATTCAAATTCTAAACGAACCTGTTTCCAATTCACATTGCACAAATATCCTTGACGAAGGTATGCATCCAACTATTTTCCTTCCAGCTATGGATTAGAAAGAGGGCAGACTGGACTCTTTAAGCTTGGGTAGCAACCGGCCTAGGAGAAGGAAAACACTGAATTGAAACCAGTTAAACTTCGCTTAAAAATAGACCTTGTATCGCATCCTGTCCGTGCGAGGGAGTTGATATATATATATATATATATATATATATATATATATATATGCCTGATGATTGTCGTAATAAAACGGCACGAAATCTTTGGTCGCAGATAAGCATTAAAAAGTAAAGTTGGCGACCATAGTCGAGGGTAACCCGAAGGCTCCCTTTTCGATAGCTACTACACCAAGGTGTAGGGGATGGCGCTACTCCTTCCCTGGATTGCTCTACTTAATATATATATATAATGCTGAGTGTTAAGCAAGGAGGCATCAAGTACCATTTTTTGAGTCTTTGGTATGACTCGACCTGGGACTGAACCCAGGTCTCCCAGGCCATTGGCGAACACTCTAACCGCTAGGCCAATGTCCGGTATAAGCATTAATGGGATTAAACAAATATATATATAAACTAATGTTCATTTATTTATCATTATGATTTTATATATATGTATATATAATTCAATAGAAAACTATAAATCCACAAATATGTTTATTGATAATGAAATGAAAAATTAAAAAAGATCAATACCGAAGAACGGGCGGAAATGAAAATGCAACGAAATCAGATATTACAAATCGGAGATTTTATATTTCTTGGACAATGGAGGGTTTTCTTAACAGAGATATATAACGAATTTTCTTTTCTTATAAATATTCAAATTTTGACGCCTGAATCATAATGTAATATTAAAGTATTTCCCGGAGTTAGCGGTAAAAAGAAGAGAATTCTTTAAATCACATCTGAAGAATCCATCAATAACGGGTGAAATAAATTTATCATGTAATATACTTATTGATTTTCTTTTTTCTCAACGTTATTTTAATGTGCATAAGTCTACATATATTATAAACTTTACATTGAGCATTCAATTTGGATAACTCCGTTTTAGTATATCTATAGAATCTATTGATATATATATATATATATATATATATATATATATATCTGGTACAAGAAAATTTATATAAACAGATTAATAGAGACATCATTGTAACAAAAAAGGGGGAACTAGTTACTATTTTAGAATAGTTCCCCCTCTTTTGTTACCAATGATGTCTCTAAAGAATGCTAAGTGCAATCTTAAACAAGTCCTGGCGGCAACGCCCCACAAGACACCAGCTGTACGGCTACCTGCCCCCTATCACGAAAACTATTCAAGTTAGACGAGCCAGACATGCAGGACACTACTGGAAAAGCAGGGACGAACTCATAAGAAATGTACTCTATGGACCCCCACACATGGCCGTGCAAAAGCAGGACGACCAGCACGAACATACATTCAGCAGCTATGTGAGGATACGGGATGTTGTCCTGAAGACCTACCTAGGGCGATGAACTATAGGGAGGAGTGGCGAGAGAGGTCAGGGATATCCGTGCTACCAGCGCGATATGATGATGATGATGATATATATATATATATATATATATATATATATATATATATATATATATATATATATGAGATTTGGGCGTTGTATTGTAAGAGGAAACAAAACTTTGTATATAATAATTCATCTACGCCTTTTGGTTGGCTGTTTTGCTTTATTAATCTAATTTTGAAGTCAGAAATTGCCTTTAAGTTTCGGTCAGTCTTTGCCACGTATATTCTGATAGCAAGACTATGAATTTGCGAAAAGCGTGTTTCTTTTTCCATTACTTAAATCTTCATCTCAGTTCACATCCAGTGGTCTTCTTTTTTCTTTTGCTTTATTTTTTGTTTTGTTTTTGATCAAAATCTCAGAAACTTATTCACTGTCTTCTTTGAAGCAATCAACGAGAAAATTTGTTGTCTTTCTGTTTGTCTTTTTGGCTAAATTCAGATCGTAAACTGATTAACGTAATACAATATATTTGCCGGAAAAAACATCGTTATCATTTAATTGGGCGCATCATTTTCTTAGACACAGACACGATATATCGTTCTTCTTCTTTTTCTTCTTCGTCGTCGTCGTCGTCTTTTCATACTTATTTGTTTCTCCTTTTTTACACAATTCTTTTTTATATTGATTGTTTCTTTTAATTATAATATTTTCTTCTTACACTCTCTTTTCTCTTCCTACACTTCTTCTTCTTCTTCGTCGTCGTCGTCGTCGTCGTCTTTTCGTAACAATTTATTTCCTCCTCCTTATCCCAATTTGTCTTTCTTATATTGATTGTTTCTTCTTTTTTCTTTTCTTTTTTTCTTCCTCCTCCTCCTCTTCCTCCACCTCTTCTTCTTATTATTATTACTATTATTATTATTATTTTCTTTCTGTTATTATTATTATTATTATTATTATTATTATTATTATTATTATTATTATCTTCTTTTAATCTTATCCCTACGTTGCATTGCTGTTTCTTTTTTCTTCTTTCTTACCATTTTCTCTTTCTCTTTTCCTTTTCTCCATTCCCCTTTTTACTTTTTTCATTTACTTTTTTCTTCATATTTTCTCTTCTTATTGTCCTTCTTTGTCAACTACTTTGTCTATTGCTTTTCTTCTTTTTTCTCAATTATTTTTCCGATTTTATTCCATACTTATTTGAATGTATTTTTCTCCGTCTCTTCTTCCTCCAATTATATTTGTCTTTTTCCTGTCTTTTACTTTTTCTTTCTTTCTTCTTCTTCTTCTTCTTCTTCTTCTTCTTCTTCTTCTTCTTCTTCTTCTTTATTTTACATCTTTTGACCGTTTTTCATTTCTTTTTCAACCTTGCCCTCTTTCTTTTTTTCTTCTTCATATCGTCTCTTTTTTTTTTTTTTTTTTGCTGAACGTCTTTCACTTCTTTTGCCTTTCCTTTACTATTTTGCGTTCATTTTATCATTTTTTTGTTATTTTTTTCTTCTTTCCCCATCTTCTAATTTCATTCCCAATTTACTTTTTTCTTTTCGGCTCTTTCTCGTCACATCTTATTATACTTGCTTCTTGATTTCTCCCACAATTGCTATTTTATTCTTCTACGTCGTTTTCCTTCTCTTCTTGTTATTATTATCCTTATTCCCTTTAATACCCTTTCCTCATTTGCTTTTATACTCTTTTATTCTCTCTACGCCTTCTTTGTCGTTCTCATTCTGATCGTCTTCTTCTTCTTCTTCTTTGTAATCCCTCTCCTTATTCCCTTTCTGTTCTCTTTTTTCTTCTCTGTATACGTTACTTATTCTTTACTGATCTCCTCTTTTTCTTCCCTGTACTCTCTCTTATTCTCTTACCCCTCCTTCTCCTTCACCTCCTCCTCTTCCTTCTTCTTCTTCTTCTTCTTCTTCTTCTTCTTCTTCGTAATCTCCCTCCTCACCCACTTTCTGATCTCTTTTTTTTTCTTATTCTTTACTGGTCTCCTCTTTTTCTATCTTGTACTCTCTCTTATTCTCTTACCCCGACTCCGACTCCGACTCCTTCTTCTTCTTCTTCTTCTTCTTCTTCTTCTTCTTCTTCTTCTTCTATAACTCATTCATCTTGTTCTTGTGATATTATAAAAAACATCTTAAAAGTTAAAAACTGATGCGAATAAAACCAAAATATTTGCTGCATAGCAAGAGGTTCCTTAATTTCAAATTAGAACAAATTTAATTCCAGTTTCCATTAATTTGATTCATCGAACATGCCATCCATGAACGCTTTGCCAGCCGGCAGCAATCTCACGCTCTGAATTGAAATGATTGGAGCAGCTTAAAAGAATTCCTATTTGGAAAATTCTCTAATAATTAGAAAAAGAAGAATATCGATAACAACAACCGCAGCAGCAACAGCAATAAAGGAAAGAAAGAAAACATTATAGAATGAGGCAAGTCTTTGATGTTGGCGGGACGAAAACCTACCGCGAGTTATTTGAGGGCGGAATTTAAAAAAACAACAACTGCAACACAAAAAAAACAAAAAAAAAAAACTTTGCAAGTAAGTTTCAACCCTAAGTCTTCTTGATTTGTGTTTTACCCATCTTCGATAAGCGTTCTCGAAACTTCGTTAATCACTCAGACAAACTTCTCTGTTTACAAAACGAAGCCTCAGAAAGGGAGTAACTCCTCAAAATGGGGTAAATCATAAAAGAGGATAGACAAAATAATTAATTGACAGACAACCTGATAAAAGATGTCTTGGAGTTAGATGCTCACACTTGGAAAAATAGCTAACAAAGTCGCCATCATTGCTTATGAAATTATCGAAAAATGAGTTTATGTTTAGCAATTGGTCTATTTTGTTTATATATATCATCATCATCATGTCGTGCCCCTTGCACGGATATCCCTGACCCTCTCTCGCCACTTTTCCCTATCGTTCATCGCCTCTGGCAGGTCTTCAGGGCTACATCCCGTATCCTCACAGAGCTACTGCATGTATGTTCTAGCTGGTCGTCCTGATTTTGCTCGGCCATATGTGGGGGTCCATAGGACTACATCACTTATGTGCTCGTCTCTGCTTCTCCGGCAGTGTACTGCATGTCTGGATCGTCTAACTTGGATAGTTTTCGTGATGGGGGGCAGGTGGCCGTATACTTGGTGCTTTGTGGGGTGTTGCCGCCAGAACTTATTCAATATTGCTCACAACATTCTTGCCGTCAAGCTTCTTCGCAAACCGTTTTGTTAGCGTCCAAATGGTGCATCCCTTCAGCAGTATCGACACGACCCCTCCCTGGGAGAAACTGCGTTTCATTTTATCGGTCAGGTCTGATTTCCATATGATCGATAGCTTATCGATAGCTGTCCATGCGTTCATTAGCCGCGTGTCGATGTCTTTTTCGGTTGATGAGACACTGCTTTCTATATATATATATATATATATATATATATATATATATATATATATACAGTGACCAAAAAAAATTCATACCATCGACTCAAAAATGTTTTTTGGGGTCACTCTCTCTCTATATATATATATATATATGTATGTAAATATATAAATTTTTGTTGTAGATGTAAAGAGAGAATGAAAACATTTTTAAATTGGTAGGTGCACGAAGAGAGGAAAAGCAGACTAAGGTAAACTCACTGTAAGAAAAAGAGAGAAAGACCTCTATATAAACCCATAACCAACTGAAAATCATTCAGACTGCTAATACGAGTACCCCATTAACAAAGTTTTGTGCAATATATGTTCTCTGATGAAAGCAACAAGCAGGGAACATACACGTATTTAAGAACAAAATAAATTAATTAATTAAAAAAATACAAATCTCCTCGTTGACCTACCTACCTATATATATATATATATATATATTACATTACTATCTTACATGTTCTTTCTCATACTCTTTATATAAATGTATATAACTCGCAATTGTCTTTGTAATTTCGCTCACACGAAGTTAGATTTGATTAGGAATAAAAGTACTTGGGAAATTACGGCTCCTTCTTAAATTCCTTTTATCAAAAAGTCAAATGCTTTAACGGTTCAAAGACAGAATAGGCAGATACAAAATGTCTATCTTATTTAATCAGACATATTTCAAAGAGAAAATGCTGTATATATATATATATATATATATATATATATATATATATATATATATATATATAGGCACAAATCAATGACCAAAAATCATAGGAATATAGAAATTGCCTTTATTGAAAGGCAAAGGCATAACATGTTAAGATATGCAATTATTTAGTCTCAAACATGAAGCAAAAATATCAAGAGGAGAACTAGATTAGATTCTCCAGATGTCCGCCGTTCAGACGAAGACATTATTGAATGTATCATGCAAAGTTGTTGATATCACGTGCACATTTTTCTTGGATGATTGCTTGAATCTTCTCAATGACAATTGGTGATGAACCCGTTTCTCGACGATCTTCACAAATCCCATGACCTCCAAAGTTCTTGACCAACTTAAAAAGCTGACCCCTGTTTGGAATTGTGTTGAAAGATAACTTCCCTTGGTATCTTGCTTGAACAAGCTTAAAAGAACTAGTTTTGTTATAAGTCTTCACAAAGAAGATCTTCATTTTGCTATATTTGATTAAATATATCAAAATGTTAACTATTTCCCAGTAATACTCTGTAAAGAGAGAAAATAAAATAAACAGAAATCTGATTGATTGATTGGTTGGTTGGTTGGTTAGTTTTAATGGCATATCAACCTTTGTAGGTTATTTAACACCAAATCCATTTGTATGCAAATTATCAGTTCTATTTCAAATAATTCGGTTTAGCACGAGTACACAGTTTAACTGTCAAAAACGTTTCTATTCCAAGCTATTCAGTTTAGTCAAATAGTTCTAATTCAGCTAATTCAGTTTAGTATATGTACAGATTTTGTTTACACACAGTTAAATGTCAAAACAGTTCCATATTAAACAATTCAGTTTAGTGTAAGTAGCGTTTCAATGTGAAAAACAGTTCCTTTTCAAACAATTCAGTTTAGCATTAGCACGCAATTTAAATGTAAGTAAACAGTTTCATTGTCAAAAACATTTCTATTTCAAGCAATTCAGTTTGGTCAAACAGTTCTAATTTAAACAATTCAGTTTAGCATAAGTGTGCGGTTAGTTCTATTTAACCCATAGATAGGGCCCTATCTGGTGCTACCATTCCGGGCTAGAGTTGACCTCGAAGCAATGGCAATGAATGGATGTACTGCATTCCCTAAAGCCCCTGCATCATTGGAACCCCACCATTAGATTGTTTAGTGTTATATCCAGGACACTCATTGGTGGGTCATAACCCTCTGCGGAGGTGCAGTCGGTGCATTTTATTGCTCCAGCCGACTAGTCAAACATGGATCTGAGAGAGTGCTATTTTGTTTCAACTCTTGTGAAGCACTATATATATATATATATATATATATCCCGTCGGCGTCCGAAGACAAAGGTTGTGGATTATTTACGAAAAGAATATATGAGAGATTTCATATAAATCTATGGGAGTGCTCGATGTATGGCTATTATTATATATTCTTTTGCCCGTGGTGTAATGGTTATCGTCGCAGGAAATGGACACGGCGGCACGAGTTCAAATCCTGGACGAGACTGATAGCATTTCACCTAGCACTAATACCATTGGGAAAGGTATGAATCCAATTATTCTCCCTCCAGCTATGGGTAAATAGTAGGGCAGACTAGGTTCTTTAGCCTTGGTGAGGCAACTAGTCTAGGAGAAGGAAAACTCTGAATTCAAACCTGTTAAACTCCGCTTAAAAATTGACCTTGTGTCATATCCTGCCCGAGCGGAAGGGTTGGTAAATAGGATTATATATTCTTTTTCAGGTTTATATAATAAAATTCACATACAGTACGTATACAATGTAAAAGGAAGAAAACTCAAACCTGGTTAAATTGTCATTATAAATTATTTTCGGCGAAGAATATTATTATAATAATCTTCGTCTCTTCAGATGACTTACTTTTTTAATTTGATGGTGAAAAACAGCAAATATGGATTACAGTATATATATATATATATATATATAGTTAGAAGACTTATGAAACCAGAAAAAGGGTGTTCTTGTCAATTAACCTATCCTAATTTGAACACATTTTAGATTTTTCGTTGCAGATTGAATTTTTGAATAATGTAAGCTTATAAACTAAATTTTTATCTTTTTTATTTTTCTCTTTACTCCTTTTACATGTGTTTCTTAAGTGTTTATATTTGTAAGTATAGATTGGTTAATATGGGTGATAGAGCATATTTTTCTGAGTTAAGGTAGCGTAGACACAAAGATAATGGAGCAAGGTGACGGTCAGTTTCTCGCTTAATCATGGATGTATAACTGATGATTAAATCTTTCCTTTATTTATTTCATACAGGCCTCGTCTCCATTCTTGTGTTTCTTCGCACTCTTTCATAATTATGACGACGCCAAAGACGATGACAAACGTGCAACAATATACAAGGATGTGTCAAAATTTTTGCAATATTTTGGTAACATGAGGCACAATTGAGCAACTCTGGATACTTTTGTACCATAGCAGTATTAAAGTATTTTAGAACACCATGGTTACTTAACCGTGGTAACAAAGTTGACGAACGCGAAACATGAGGTGGGGTCTCATTAGAGATCTTGCTATCTTAGATGATCAACAGGTAATAAAAAAGAGACTGATGATTGATTGGTTTCTTTATTTAATGACATATCAACCTTCGTGGATTATTTAATGCCAAAGCAGTCCTTGTAGAAAAACTGTAGCGGTACTATTTAACCCATTACTCGTGAAATAAGGAGGTTCACACCTTTCCCTTGGATATTAGTCCGAAATTGAATGTAATAGAGCGAATGGAGTTTGAACTCACTTTCTTCGAGGCCACAGTCCAGCACATTTGCCTCTACACTACGAGCTCTTCTCCGATAGCGATTGAGAAATTTACGAATTATTCTAAACTAAAAGTTGCACGATCAGAGATGTGGGAGGCTAAGCAATAAGTTATTCTCATTGTCAGGTGTACCCTCGGCACCATACTTAAGAGATTCAAGATATTTCTAGAATAGCAAGACTTATTCTGAGTTATCGACACTCTCCAAAAATCAACAATCCTTGGAAATGCACATATTTTGTTCGGTGTTAGCAAATCACGCATATACTAATGCTGGTATTGGTTCTTGAAGAGTGCGGACTTGGTTCAGTATTTTCCCTACTGCCAGGTAGTTCTTTTGATGTAGAAGCTAAAGTGTTGAACTGTAAAATCGTAGTATGCAAGTTTGAACTCCAGGCACTCTATTATATTCACTTTTGTACCATTACTCTTGGGAAAGGCATGAACTCCCTTATCGCTCAGATATGAATTAAATCGTAACACAACTGGTCTTTGAGGGTGGCTTTGGCATAATTTTCAGTGTCGGATTCTGGGTTTATATTTATTCTTCAAATTTAAATCTATCTCGATTATGCAGCTCGCATCTTCTTCCTTTATTCTATCGCTTCAAGTCGCTTCTTATTTCTACTGTCTGTGTCTCTTGTTGTTACCATTTTTCATTGCTGTTTTCTGTTCTTCTGAGATGGGAGGGAAAAATGTGACACATTTTTATTACCCCAATCGGCCGGGACTGAAGAATTGTTGCATATCATCTTTTGACAGAGCCATCAATCAGAGATTTCTCTACACAGAATGCACCAGTATAAACATATTTATTACCAGAAAACAAGTAATACGTGGATGTAAACTGATCCCGCGGTTTGACAACCAGAAGAACAGTTAGGCGATATGAAATTATATATACACAGGTACCCATAAAGTTACAGTCAGACTTGCAATATTGTAGATACGGTCAGTCACGAAGAGCGGCCAGAAAGTGCCCAGAGGGGACAGTGGCCTTCCGATCAGTAAGTGCCAAGAGATAAAGGCAGTTGCCCCACCGGTCGAGAAGCAGAAGAAGTGCTAAGTAGGGCCCTGAATATGGCACAACGCGTCTAAAGAGAAGATAAAGCTCAGTATAGTAGTTCTCTGTCTGTCTTCGTCTCGCTGTCGCTGTCGCCCCCCCCTCTCTCACGAAGTTTTAACCCTTACGAGAGAAATTAAGAGTTATATTTTTATAAACAAGTATTATGATCATTTATTCCTTCATCTTCATTATGATCAATCCTTCAATCCTATATAACAGGATATATCAACTGCATCTCTGCAGAGAGGTAAGACCCTACCCTCCTCAAAGAGTGTCCTGGATATGACATTAAACGATCTAAAGGTGAGGGTCTAGTAATGCTGGAGCTTTGGCGAATGTAGAGTTCGCCTTCATCATCTGATGAATATTGGTTCATTTGAGAATGGTCTGACACACAAGTAGAAAATGATTCCCCTTGCCATCTACTGGATGAATATATGGGTGAATAGACACCACTTATGCAAATGTGTTGGGCAGGTCATCCTGGCACCACAGAACAACCCACCTGCTGCATTAGGCGCTTTCCTATAAAATAAGGCAAGCATAGCTGGCTGGCTTTTACCAAGAAGATTCAATAAGGCAGCCATGTTAGAAGGTGAGTCATTTGACTTCTATATCTCCCTCTTCTCTTCTTCGCGGAAGCATAGTGGCCGTTGGGATGGAATCAGTTCCTTATTTCCTGGCCGATTGTATGGAAGTAGTCGTGATAGCGCCCTGGGAATCCTGTTTCTTGATGGTGGTGATCGAGTCGGGCCCTGGGATTCCAGGTCTCTTTGCAACGTAATGCCACCATTTCCTGGGTTTTTGGCAGGTTGATGTGGTGTACTCATATCTGTAATTGTTAGCTCAGGTGACAGAGGCAGGGCACTTGGTATGGGGGTCTCGATTATGGGAGCTTTAAGTTTCCTTGGGAACCTGCGGTTCCGCAGGGTTATTCTACCTGATCCTGCAACTCTAATTCTATATTGACAATTGGGAAGTGTCTATACTATTCGGCCAGCTATGTCCTACTGATGGCTAATTGAGTTTTGAATGGAGACTGTGTCACCCATACAAAGCGGGGATAAGGCATGTGCAGTACAATTGTACTTTTTGATGAGGTCTGCGTTGCGTTTGGATAACGTTTTTTCACGTTTTGGGGCTTGGGCTATCAACTCAGGGTGTGGTTGATATAAGTGTGGATGTAATGGGATATAATCCCGAAGGCTTCTATGAAGCAAGAGTTGTGCTGGTGATAATTCAATGCCTTGGATAGGGGTGTTTCTATATTGTAGGATTGCTAGTGCTGCCATATCATTGTTCAAGGAACCCTGGTGTCCTGTGCAGTCCCTTATGAGTTTTTTTGCTGTCTTGACTGCTAACTCTGCTCGTCCATTAGATTGGGGATAGGCTACTGATGAAATTCTTTGTTTAACAGCCCAGTATTTTAGGAACTGTTGGAATGAGTAATCTGAGAAGGGTGGCCCACCGTGTGTGCTAAGCTCCTCAGGCGCGTCGTATGTTTGGAATATTTCTCTACAGATGGATATCAACCTGGAGGTAACTGCTTGTCCCGGCTTTATAAGGTGCAGAATGAGCCATCCAGTGAGCCTGTCTGCACAAGCAAGATACGTGAACGATCCAACATAGAACAAATCCATAACAATTTGTTGAAAAGGCCATTCTGGTGTAGGTATCATTTGGATTGGTTCATATGGTAGACTTGGGACATTCCTTAAGCATGTAATGCAATTATTTCTGTAATTGTGAATTGAAGCATTCATTCCAGGTCAGTAGACTGACTCATTGGCACGTGTTTTAATGCCAACTACTCCTTGATGAGCCGAATGTAGGGACTTTAATATGTTTTTGCGCTGGGAGGTTGGTATTACTATCCTCCAGTCCAGTAGTATTAGGCCATTATCATTGCTGAGGCGGTTACGAACTTCCCAAATAAAATGTGCTTCGGTTTGTTTAAAGATATTAATCATTTATTCATAAAAAGTATTTGGCATTAAATAACCTACAATGGTTGATATGCCGTAAAACCAAACCGAACCAAATCAATTGAATGGTTAAAGGTAGTGTTCTGCTACTTTTTGATATTAGTGATTTGTTTGCACACAGTCAAATGGTCACAAGTATTCTTATTGATTATATATATTATATATTTATTTTTCAAGTATTTCTATATCACTTAATATTAACCATTTGTTTTCACACCGTTAAATGGTTTCAAGTATTGCTATGTAACACTAATAATTCTATTTAATACCAATCGTTTGTTTGTACAAAGTTAAAGGATCACAATTATTGTTATTTAACATCATTAATTCTATATATCAAGTATTCCTGTCTTATATAACAATTTGCACAAAGTTGTACGGTTTCAAATCACTCATGACATTCCTTATTGCAATGTTCTCTTTGGAAATGATAGAACAATTCTGATGGAGTCATAGATGGAACCATAACAGGTTCCACTACACCGGGTCCGAGTGAACCTGAGTGTATTGGTAATGAGGCGGTACACTACATAAACCAAATTTTAGGTCTGGAGCCTCGCCGTTAGATACAGATTAGTGTCATATCCAGGGCATGGTTTCAAGTACTGCTATCAACCACAAATAATTCTAGTTAATATTAATGTTTTGTTTGCATATAGTCAAAGGGTTTCAAGTATTGTTATTGTTGTGGCCCCGGAAAGGGTCACTTATGAAAACGTAAACACTGATATTAGATAACAGATTATATTACACCAGAAAGATAGAGTTACATAGAAAAGGTAAGAAGTCTCGTACCGTTCGGATAACACCGATATTGATCTGCCCCCTGGCAGCGAAATCTCTAGTACTAATAACGGTGAGAAGAGTCCATTATGGTGATATGGGTAAGGCTCCCACAACAGTTGTTTAGCAGAAATTGTTCTTTTTAGATTTTAATGATTTGTTTTCACCCAGCTGAAATTGTTTCACGTATTGCAGTCTCTCCGCAACTGACCCTCAGTCATCACCTTCTAGCACCTTTAATATAAAATAAGGCAGAATGCTTGTTTGCCACGAGAGTAAATTGAATAATACGGTCGGGACAATCATATAGATGCTAGGGATTCTCCGACCGTACGCCTCGACCAGTAAGAGGCTAAGTGGAATGTTGCAAGTCATGAGACTATTTCAGTTGTCGAGTCTCGGATTGCTCAGCTGCCAGGATCCCCAACCCCAGCTAACTGGCAACCTTGTTTGGGGAAGTTTTACTCCTCAGCAGAGATGCATTCGGCATATTCTACAGCACCTGCCAACAGGGCTGAATCCTGATTTTAAATAATAGATTGACATGATCTGTTGTTTGGCAGGTAGTGTAGAATTGTTTAAAACGGTGTTAAGAAACCGTTAGGTTATCCAGTTTGTTTGATGGGTGATAACCCTGAGGTCATTTGAGACCGTGGTTTTATTGGACATATTTATAAGACATGTGATCAGACAACACTAAGAATTTATGGAGAAAGTTTAGTCAGTCTGTTAATAATGACCGATGTGATCAGTTGAGAATGTAATTTCCGACTCGGGATATACGTCCAGTCGATAAGATGAAAGTTGTTGCAAAGAAATAAAATATGTGCAAATAAAATGTGTTTGCAGATTGGTTTGGTTTTATATTTTGGCATATCAACCATTATTGGTTATTTAATGCCAAATCCAGTTTATATATATATATATATATATATATATATATATATATATATTAAATAGATATGATTTGTAACCACATTTTGTCGATACACATAGTTAAATGATCAAACAGTTCTTTTTCTAACAATGGTTTCACTTATTTCCCTCTAATACAAATGCACAGTTAAATAATCAAACAGTTCTACTTCAAAAAATACAATTAAGCATAAGTATAGTTTCCACACAGTCGTTCGTTTAAATATAGTTTTTAGTGTACACACAGTTAGATGTAAAAACAGTTCTATTTCAAACAAATCGGTTTAGCATGTCAACAAAGTTAAATGATTCCAAGTATTGCTATGTATTACTAACAATTCAACTAAACATCAGTTATTTGTTCACATACAGTCAAATGATCAAACAGTTCCATTTATAACAATTCAGTGCCTGTGGTGTAATGGTTATCATCGTAGGAAATGGATACGGTGACACGAGTTCAAATCCAGGACGATACTGATTGCAATTCACATAGCTCTAATACCCTTGGGAAAGGTATGAATCCAATTATTCTCCCTCCAGCTATGGGTAAATAGTAGGGCAGCCTAGGTTCTTCGGCTTTGGTGAGGCAACTAGTCTAGAAGAAGGAAAACTCTGAATTCAAACCTGTTAAACTCCGCTAAAAAATTGACCTTGTGTCATATCCTGCCCGAGCGGAGGGGTTGGTCAATATGATACCAATTCAGTTTAGCGTAAGTACAGTTTTTTTGTTTATACACAGTTAAATGTCAAAACAGTTCCATCCCAAACACCTCAGTTTAGCATAATTATACTGTTTAAATGTCAAATATTTCTATTTATCACATAGATAGGACCCTATCAGGTGCTACCACTCCGGGTCAGTGTAGACCAGGAAGCAATGGCAATGAAGGGTTGTTTCGCATTCCCCAAATCTCCAGCTTTACTGGAACCTCACCATCAGATTGTTTAGTGACATATCCAGGACTCTCGTTAGGGAGTCTTACCCCTCTGAAGAGATTCAGTTGGTGTATCTTGCTGCCCCAGCCGACTGGGACCAAAACTATTCAACTGTGTGCAAACGAATTGTCAACATTGAATAACAATACTTGAACCCATTAAACTGTGTGAAAACAAATCTTTGATACCAAATTGAATTAGAGAGTTGTATAACAATACTTGAAACAATTTGATAGTTTGCAAACAAATCATTGATGGTTTTATATGGTTTTATGACAGATCAACCATTTTAGGTTATTTAATGCCAAATCCTGTTTTTACTTATATATATATATATATATATATATATATATATATATATATATATAATTTGTAAATTTGAGTCAACAAAGTCAAATACATCCAAGTATTGCTATGTATCACTAATGATTAAATTAGTTATCAGTCATTTGTTTACACTCAGTTAAATGATCAAACAGGTCTATTTCTAATAATACATTTTAGCGTCAATTATATTTTGCCTTCAGTTTAAATGTTAAATAGTTTTATTTGACCCATAGATAGGACCATATCAGGTGTTACCATACCGGGCTAGAGTGGATCTGGGAACAAACTCTAGCATAACTGGAGCCTTGCCATCAGATTGTTTAATTTTATATCCAGGACACTCGTTAGGGAAGGTTCTTTTCCTTCTTCAGGGATATTTGATATCATTGATTTCAAATAGAGTTATTAAGTTAAATAACAATACTTGAAACCATTTAACTATTTGCAAACAAATGAGCTCGGTCTCGTTTTAAAATAACGTCACCTACAAACTATTCGCTTACAAATTATGTGTTCATATATATATATATGTGTGTGTGTGTGTGTGTGTGTGTGTGTCTGTCTGTCTGTCAGTCTGTGTCAGTGTGCCTGTTGATATGCCATAAAACGTAACCAAACCATTAGGATTACAAATCTGCTTTTCGGAATAATCTCTTTCTCTCGCATTCCGCCTTTTAATTAGGATATGTATACTCACCTTTTAGAATCTGCTTCTGTCTGCTTTCCTACTCATATACTCACTGCCTTTTTCATTTCACCATCATTGATAAAAAAAACTACTTTCCTCTGAATGATTCTTTCACGGTCCCAGACATTTTAAATGTCTGGAAGTTGCCAGGTCAGGATTCTTGGTGGGTATGAGGCAATGTTGTTGTCAAGCTATTCCCTTTGATAGCTTGTCTGATCTTTAAGCTGCTGTGAGGCCGATATTTATCCGTACCTCTCACCAGCTAGGATTTGACACAAGGTCTTTTTTTAAAGTGGATGATTAGGGGAGTGGGAGGTCGAGCACGTGCCAATACTCACGCGCTACTGGTCTTAGATTCACCAGGTCCGAAAGCCAGGTGCAAGTGGATCATTACTTGTCATTGATTCACTGAGTGCAATGTGAATCTACGCTTGTCAATGCTTATCAATGATTCACAATGGCAAATGGTCAAGTGCAATGTGAATCTGTGCATCTCATTGATTCGTATCCGGCACAAATGACAGGAAAAGCGATCAGCTCGGCCAAAATACCGAGAAGCTGCCGTATGGCGATGCTTTGTCAAGTTGCAAAAGCCTCTTCAAATTTTTGCCAAACTTCGCTCCAAGTTTGCTCTAAGTTTTAACAAAAAAGAATGTTCTGATGTAAAACTTATTTTTGAATTCAATTAACCAATCATAATCGTCATCATCATGTCGTGTCGCTAGCACGGAAATCCCTGATCCTCTCTCGCCACTTCTCCCTATCTTTCATCGCCTCTGGCAGGTCTTCAGGACTACATCCCGTATCCTCACATAGCTGCTGTATGTATATTTGAGCTGGTCGTCCTGCTTTTTCTTGGCCATATGCGGAGGTCAATAGGGGTACATCACTTATGAGCGTGTCCTTACTTCTCCAGCAGTGTCCTGCATGTCTGGTTCGTCTAGCTTGGATAGTTTTCGTGATGGGAGGCAACCAATATTAAACTAGAATTTCTAAAGAATACTGGAGTCCAAGAAGCAGCAGCATTCTTGAGATTACTCTACTTTTAATAGTTTTTTCCTAACAGATGCAAATCCATGACAATTAAAAACATATTTGCCAATATTTCATTTATCATGCTTTTCTTTTTTTAGTCTCATTAAATTGATACTGAATTCCCAGCAATGAGTTAAGTATTATCGCTGATGATATTTAGCCTAGTCGACTGGAGCAGAAGAATACATCACCCCCGCAACGAGTGTCCTGAATATGACACTAAACAATCTGGTGATCAGGTTCCAGTAATGGTGGAGGTTTGGGGAATGCAAAGCACCCCTTCATGGCCATCGCTCCTAGGTCTACTCTTGTCCGAGTGGTAGCACATGATAGGGTCCTATCTATAGGTTAAATAGAACAAAAATATTTATTTATGCTAAACTGATTTACTTGAAATACAACTGTTTTCATATTTAAACTGGGTACTTATGCTAAACTGAATTGTTTGAAATAGAGCTGTTTTGACATTTAATTGAGCGGGGACAAAAACTAAACTTATACTAAAGTGAATTGTTTGAATTAGAATTGTTTGACTAAACTGAATTGTTTGAATTAGAAATATTTTTGACAAATTGTGTACTCATACTAAACTGAATTGTTCGAAATAGGACTGATTATTTGTATAAAGATGAATCTGGCATTAAATAACCTACAAAGGTTGATATGCTATAACAACCAAACCAACCAACCTGCTGATCTTCTCCAAGGATGGTTTTGACATTAGATGACGCACGAAGGTTGATATGCCATTAAACAAAGACACTACTCCAAACTGATCGCGAGTAACGGACCACAATAACAGTTGTTGTTATTTATTAAACTTAATTGATTCTATCACAAGACTAGAAATGTGGGGCTCTCAGCGAGAATCGAACTTACTAACAATGATTCACCATCCTTCCTCGCAAACTATCACATCACACAGATCTCAGATTACTTACAGTACATACTGTTTCACAGTGATAATCCATCTGGGTACTAGACTTATACCCATATTTACCCAACCCCTCCGCTCGGGCAGGATATGACACAAGGTCAATTTTTTAGCGGAGTTTAACAGGTTTGAATTCAGAGTTTTCCTTCTTCTAGACTAGTTGCCTCGCCAAGGCTGAAGAACCTAGTCTGCCCTACTATTTACCCATTGCTGGAGGGAGAATAATTGGATTCATACCTTTCCCAAGGGTATTAGAGCTATGTGAATTGCAATCAGTCTCGTCCAGGATTTGAAATCGTGTCGCCGTGTCCATTTCCTACGACGATAACCATTACACTACAGGCACCTCCTAGACTTATGCCAAACTATAAAATGTGAACGTGTTAAAATCTACAAAAATATAGCAATCATTAATTTTCTCCATTAATCTAATGCTGAACTTTGCTAAGTCAAATATCCAAATGTAAAGTTCTTACAGTACCAATCTTTCTTTCCCTGTCACTCATCTAATCACTAATCAGGTTTAGGGGGTGCTTCAATTTCTCTGACCACGCAGAAAACAATGAATTTAGATAATAAGCACTTAGTACTTAACACAAGAATGCTGCAAGCAATATTTAACAAGTCCTGGAGGCAGCACCCCACAAAGCAGCAGCTGTACGGCCACTTTCCACCCATCACGAAAACTATCCAAGTTAGACGATCCAGACATGGAAGACACTGCTGGAGAAGTAACGAGAACTCATAAGTGACGTACCCCTGTGGACCCCTTTACATGGACGAGGAAAGGAAGGACGACCAGCTAGAACCTACATACAACAGCTCTGTGCCGATACAGGATGTAGCCTTGAAGACCAACCAGAAGCGATGGACGATAGAGAAGGATGGCGGGAGAGGGTCTAGGATATCCGTGCTGATGGCACAACATGACGATGATGACTTTCATGAAGTATCATTAAATTATAAATACAAAACTGGCTGGAATGTTGGAATTTTACCCGTGAAAAAAAAAGACAAAATCTACGTCTGCAGTGTAAGGGAAAAAAAGGGTTACTGTAGCACGAGACTTGACAAGAGAAAGGGAACAAAGCAACAATACGGTTGAAAAAAGGGTTTATATTTAAAGAAATAGATAAAGAAAGAAGAAAAGAACTTTAATAGCAAAAAGAGGTGTTAGCATTCGTCTTGGTAAGAGTTCTTTCAGTTCCATGTAGTTTTGGTGGCTGGTCTGTACAGATTCAAAGGTTTGAAGGAGAATTCTGGGTCCCCATGTGCATAGAGTATGTACTTCACTACTTGCTATCGCCTGCTTCGTCAGGAGTCAAGATTCTGTGTTACATCGTTGACGCCAAATGAAGAAAAGGAGGGGTGTTAGTTTGAAAAACGCTTGCATGTGCAGTGCAAATGTGCTAATAGCGGCCCGTGATTAGTTGTTTATCAACCAATCAC
>OY757937.1:43833128-43928128 GCA_963585895.1 Sepioteuthis lessoniana
GTTGCTATGACAACCATATAAACATATTAATTTTCCAGCATTCTTTTCAAAAATGTTGAAAAATATTTCCAATCATTACCTGATGAATCTCATAAATGAGCTAAATGTAATATATATCAATAACAATATATATATATATATATATATATATATATATACATATATATATATATATATATATATATATATATATATATATATATATATATATATATTCTTGCTTTGATTACTACGTAAGAAATATTCCTTTATCTTTTATAGATAGATAGATATTACATCTTATAACAGAATAGAAATAAAAACGAGAAAACTCCATAAAAAGTGTTTGATGCTACTGTGGCATTTAGAATGCACTTGATTCTACTATAGCATTTGGGATGCACTCGAAACCCTAAGCAATTGATAGAAAAATCAGAATGGCCTTTAATTTTGATTCTAAATAATTATAGTTACAAAACTAAATCCCTGGATGATAACAAACTTCTGCCAGTAGAATAATATTCCCGCCAAAAAGACCATGACTTCAAAAGACACGCTAACTTCACTATAATAGAGATTATCTTATATAAAACTCACTCAACAAACAGTCAGTTTGCCTGGAGCCGTAGAATACATCGACTGCATCTCTGCAGAGGTGTAAGACCTTACTCCTACGTGTGTCCAGGATATGACACAAAACTGCATCTGATGGCGAGGCTCCAGTTTTAGAGCTTTGAGAAATGTTGAGTACCCCTTTCATCGCCATTACTCCCAGGTCCATTCTTATCAGGAGTTGTAGCACCTAACAAGGTTCTATCCTTGAGTCAACTAGAACTGTTGACTTTTTAATCTGTGTTCCAACAAATAAATTATGTTAGATTTAATTGTTTGAAAGAGAACTGTTTAATCAATTGATTGTGTATAAACAAATGGCTGATATTTAATTGAATTGTTAGTGATACCTAGCAACATATGGAACCATTTAACTGTATACAAATGAACTGTGTTGCATAGAATAATTTTTGTTAAATAGCAATACTTGTAATCAGTTTAGTGTGCGTAAACAAATCGTTTATATTGAATAGAATTATTCGTGGTTATATTTGAAACTATTTACCTGTGTAGAAATAATTGTCATACTAATGTGCAAAAAATTACTTCTAACTCGTTTAAAAATGAAATTACCTTCAAACTATTCGCTTAAAAATCATATGTGTATCCATTTAAATGTGTAGGAAGAAATAACTGATGGGACATTGTTATCCTTGAAAATATTTAACTGTGTGCAAAATCGTTTAAAAATGTATCTGTACAATGAGTTTACAAATCTTATATTTAATATATATATATATATATATATATGCGTGTGTGTGTGTGTGTGTGTGTGTGTGTGTGTGTGTGTGTGTGTGTGTGTGTGTGTGTGTGTGTGTGACGAGGAAATATGACACCCTAATACATTTTCCAGGTTATGGGAGAAGGGAGCTGTGACCTCTTGCCGTCAGCGGACGATAGTAGTAAGCAAGACTTACAGAATAGTGGAAGTGGGAGAGGCAGTCTCTCCTTCGCCCCTCTCTATCATTACAAAGTGACAGGGGCAGGGGAAAACCTCACTCTCTATTAGCTATATATGCGTCGGCGGAGAGGCAGACCTGCAACCATGATGGGTACTATTATGTAAAGACACATAATGAGTTGCCGTCTTCTCGTTGGAGAGTGAAGACACGTAATTTGGGATGTGAAAGAAACCCAAATTCCAAAATAATGCCGCGCAGAGAACCCTGAGAGAAAAGAAAGAGCTTCTTCTTTGAATGAACCAGCACTCCGAGGTATGGTGAACCTCGTTAAATGAATACCCAAAGAAAAGACTTGTCCACGAGGAAAGAGACAATTATTAATCTTTGGCTTACCTGAAATAAGACGTGTATCTTTCAACCAAGGTGTAATAGAATCCTAATAAGGAGGAAGGAAAAAGAGAAGAGAATAAATTCCACAAAATCCCAAGTAAGCGAACATACGATTTAAGTATATTCAAATTTATCTTGCTGCATTCACGCTGACGTGAACAAAAGACAAATTACGGGAGGAAAGAATGGCTCTGATAAAATAGAGGAGAAAAAAGGGAACATTTTCCCAATGATAAACTTGAGATTTAGAACACGAGCTCGACCAATAAATCCCAAAGTCCACAGGAAAGCGGAATGTGTCTATCACTAAAGAACTACATTTTCACCTGAAGGAACGTGTCTACCGCTGACGAACTATACTCTCACCTTCCGCCATTAACGGATATTAAATGAGGATCTCGTCCGGGATACGGATATTTTAGTGGAGGCTCTTCTGAGACACAGAAAGACTTTCTCGCTCCTGACTTTTACCTGAATTGTTTTTTCTTTGTTTCTTTCTTTTATTCAATAAAAGAATATTGTTATTAATCTTATTAACCCAAACACGGCAGTTCAGAGTCCTTTTTTTGTTGTGGAAGAGGTGTATTTCTCGAAGACCTTATATTTGAGGGAGGAAGCTAACCAATTAGCTGTGTTAACTTTTAATAATTCCCCTATAACTCGCCGAGTGACTTTAAAATGTGATTCCGCTAGGGAGTTGGTGATATCTGTAACACTAAATAGCATTCGGCAGACCACAGCCAACGTCACTGCCCTGCGTTAACTCGTGGACTTGGCGGGAACGAACAGCACCCTGAAAGCCCGCTGGACACATGGCGGTTTAACAGTGTGTAAAAACAAATTTTGGCCTTATTTTGGTTGTGATTTTTTAGACTGTTGTCCTCATCTTTATTGTGATAAGTTGAAACACAACGTTCCGGATGCTATATCCTCCGGCCTTTCTCAGGTTCTTGTTTATCTGAGTATAGAAATTGTTCAACCCGGGAAATTATTTCAAAGTTTGGCTGTTGATCAAACAAAGCGTTCAAGATAACAGGATTTGGCATTAAATAAGCGTCAACCCAACCAAACTTACTCAATAAAACATCATTTCAGACGTATGAAAATAAATGGATTAAATGTCGCAAAACCCTCAACGCAAATAAAGTAAATGCCAAACAGTCGGTGTATTGTACGGCCCCAACCGACTGGGCAAGCAGTTCAATTTAACCTTAAACTAATGGGTGTATTTTGTTTGTGTAAAAAATCTATGAGCGAGC
Source organism: Sepioteuthis lessoniana (assembly GCA_963585895.1). Classification (NCBI taxonomy): domain Eukaryota; kingdom Metazoa; phylum Mollusca; class Cephalopoda; order Myopsida; family Loliginidae; genus Sepioteuthis; species Sepioteuthis lessoniana. The sequence continues at coordinate 43,836,271 of OY757937.1, forward strand.
GTGTCATTATGCCCGAGAAAAAATATAATTATGCTTTCATGCGGTTGCAACTAAAACATTTTATCAACCAGCGGAGAGATTGTAAATAGAGTACGAATATTTCTATATACAATAACATACTTGTTCATCTTAAGATAATTAAGCGATGTTGAGATTGAATGTTTTTTGAAGGAAAAAATATTAGATTTTCACTCAAAAGAAAATTCCATAGTTGGCTACCGAATAAATCCATAAACCCGACTACTGGTGTTAGATTTTCTCGCTATTTATAAGATTGATCTAAGCTCGAAAGTAGATTTAAAAAGTTGATTTGTCTATGAGTCTAATTAGTTAAAAAATGTATTTTGATATTCTTGGAGGAAAAAAAATTTAAAGTACACATTGATTGGTCAATAAATGCAAACATTAAAGCTTCATGAGCCAATTAATTATTTTTTAGTAAAGAAATCAGTTGATTTCCCATATATATATATATATATATATATACATGTTTGATTAAATAATAAAGACCTATTTTTTCTATACAATTTTATTTAGATCCTTTCAAGTTTCTTGATAAGTGTCATGGTTTCAGGTTGGAATTGCTGGATGATTTCACCAAACTAATCTTAATAAAATTATATAGACGAAATGTGTCTTTAGTATTTAATCAAACATGCATAAAAGAAAGACTGCTGCTCAACCACACACACACACACACACACACACACACACACACACACACACACATATATATATATATATATATATATATATATATATTCGTATATTCCCAGTGACGTAATTGTCTCGTTAGTTAGCCTTTTAAATTATCACTGGTTTAACCTTTCTTTATTGAGATCTTCAAGACTGATTTCTCCTGTGAATTTCACAGAAATTCTACTGTGGTTCATATTCAACTTAATGACATGTAATGACCTTGTCAGTTAATTAGAATCTTACATCCCTACGTTAACATTCCATTGCAAAAACATATGAATACAACAAAGCATTGTGGTCACATCTTGATCTCATATTCCCACTAAGTGTTTGAAAACCCAAATCTGATGGTAGTGTGAAATACTTCTTGCACACTTTGTGGTAATGAGGCTTTAGGTTCGTAAAAATACCTGACTCCAAAGTCACTAGTTGGTCCCACATCTAGTTTGTTTTCTTTGGGGAATGTAGTTTCAGCTTGCATATATATATATATATATATATATATATATATATATATATATATAAAATATGTAGAAGCAACGCCCCTCGAAATAGCAGCTGTACGGCTACCTACCTCTGATCTCTAAAATCATTCAATTAAAACGAACAAGACATGCCAAGCACAGCTGGAGAAGCAAGGACGAACTCATAAGCGACATTCACACGGACGTTCCAGTGTTGGCTGACCAACAAGAACATACCAACAACATCTCTGTTTGGACACAGGATGTTGACTTGAAGACCTGCCTGAAGCGATGGATTATAGGGACGAATAGTGATAGAGAGTCAGGGAAATTTATGCTAGAAGCGCAGCATGATGATAATGATTATATATATATATATAGGGGGGCGCTCGTGGTGTAATCGTAATCGTCGTAGGAAATGACCATGATGATCTGAGTTCAAGGCTGAGCATAACACCAATACCCTTGGGAAAGGTATGCATCCAACAATTCTTCCTCTACCAATGAGCAAATAGTAGGGTAAACTGGTCTTTTTAACCTTGGTATGGCAACCTGAGTAGAAAGAAAAGAATTAAAATCAGACCTGCAAAACATTTCTAAGAAATTGATCTTGTATTGCATACTGCTCCTATGGAGGAGTTATATATATATATATATATATATATATATATATATATATTCGTCAATTGCGAGTTACATCGCCAGTTCGAAGGTGGAAAAGTATGTTTATTATATTAGTTACTTGACTTTCGTTACCACGTGGAAAGAGAATCGATTTCCCACGTGAAATCAATGTACGGAATAGCGTTTGTTGTGCTTCATATTTGTGTAATTTAACTAGATAATGTCAGTAATTTATTTTATTCATTTGTTATCGTATCTGTGATAATGGCAATTATTTCATCATAAATTAGTTTAAAGAGAAAAACAATCAAATTTTAAACCTGATGTAGTTCTGCCAAAACAATAAACACATCATCTACTTTTGAAAGTTTCTTCACTCCCCGCCATCGTAGGCCATGTGCCATAACACCAGCTGATTTAATAAATATACTGCATTGAACTGTATGAAAAAATCTTTAAGAATAAAAATCCCTTCGCTATTCATACATTGTCGTAGAGGTAAGAAAGAAATGATTGAAATTTTGTCTTTGTTTGTGTCTGTTCTAGATGGTTTCGTTTTTTATGGCATTTCAACTTTCGTGGATTTTTTAAAGCCAAAGTGATGCTCTTTAACCCATAACTAAGGCTGTTCTCAATGAATCAATTAAAAACTTAAGTGAAAGAAATACTATATATATTTGTGTGTGTGTATATGTGTGTGTGTGTGTACGTGTGTGTGTGTGTGTGTGTGTGAAAGAGACAGAAAGAGACTGAGCAACTCTTTATATATATATATATATATATATATATATATATAAGTAAACTTGGTGAACTTAGTCGAGGGTGATCCCGAAGACTCCATTTTTAATAGCTACTACACCGAGGTGTAGGAGACGGTGCTACTCCATTCCCTGGATCGCTCCACTATATCGTTGATCCTTACCTTATAATGCTGAGTGTTAAGCAAGGTAGCATCAAGTATCATTTTTTGAGTCTTTGGTATGACCCGACCTGTGATGGAACTCCAGTCTCATATAAAGGAAAATGGAAATAAATACTATGGTATGTAAATATACAAATATAAAAAAAAAACAAGTTATTTAGACGATTATTTTATTCATAGATGAGTTTTTTGCCAACGTTAAACGTTTTGGTTTTTTTAATTAAACCATCGCATGTTCTCTTTTTTGAATTAAGTTTCATGAATTATCTTTTTTATTCATACTTACTTTAATGTTTTTCTTTAGCACTTCTAATCATAATCCTTCCAAAACAATAGCAACATAATAAAGAAGAAAAAGAAGAAAACGAAAAGAAAAAAGAAAGAAAGAAAGAAAGAAAGAGAGAGAGAAGAAGTTTGGTTTGGTTTGGTTTTGCAGCATATCAACCATTGTTGGTTATTTTATGCCAAATCCATTTTTATACATATGCTATATAATGACTGTTGACATGGATTTTTGGTTCGTTCCTGTTGACCCCGTGTGCTTTGTGATTAGTTAACAGGAGGGTGGCAGTGTGTCGGGGTAGGCCGGTCGAGCAGGTGTTTAACCGGAAGGAGATCACGTGATATGAGAACTAGGCGGTCAGATTTAGACAGTCAGTCCAGTCAGAATCGATTGTGGAGCCAGGGATACGCAGCCGATCAGAGCCGTTAGTGTCGTCATCTGACTATACGGCTTGCAAGGGGGTGCAAGCGTTGGCACCACCTGGCTCCAGGAAGAAGATATAGGGCAAGAAGACCCCTCTCTAAGTATATGTTTCTCCATATCTCTCTCAGACTTACAACAAACTGTGTGCCCCTTTCGAGAATAAAATGAGAGAGATATATTTTTAAAAAGAAGTGTGTTTCGTTTCGTTAATTGAATCTCGTAAATCATGTTTGATTATCTCGTTGGTGAATCCATAAAAGACTATACAACGCATATAAACAGTTCTATTTCAAACATTTCAGTTCAGCATAAGTACAGTTTTTAGTTTACACACAGTTAAATGTAAAAGAAGTTCTATTTCAAACAATTCAGTTTAGCGTAAGTACATTTTCAATATCAAAAACAGTTCTGTTTCAAACAATTCAGTTTAGCATATAAAAACAGTTCAATTTCAAACGATTTAGTTTTACATAAGTATGCAGTTTAAATGTCATGAAAACAAAGCGAAAACAAACAACAAAAAAGATGGAGATATTCGTCGCAGTGTTAGGTGCATGTTAATGTATCGCAGGGGAACCCTCATCGATCATAATGTATCAATTATTAAGAAAAGAATCGATTAATAACAAGATGGTATACGCCCATCTCCTGGTACGAAAGATGCAGCTGCAATATTAAACAGTTTTTTCTTTTTTTTCGTTCGATCAATTTCGTTTGGGTCATTCCAGTTTCTATAAGTACCCGAATTTCTCTGAAATTAACACCGCAAAGCGGAACGAACTCGATTGACAGGCGTCGAATGGAAATCCCAAATAGCAGACCAATGATTGATTTCTTCCGTTTTAAGTATCGAAAAGTTTGGGTATTAGTTCGCGCACACAAACGCAATTTAAGCATTTCACTCGATTACCGTGTATCAAACTGGAGATCTTTTTATTTTATTTTTTTATTTTATTTCTTTTAATGTTTTGAATTGGACGAACACAGACAGATCTCACGCAAACTTCTCATTGGATGACCGCCGAAGAAATAAAGCTGCAGTCTTGAGTTTCATCAGAATTTCCTTCAGTCTGTTTCTCTAATAATAGTGCAATCGTTAGGCTATATTATATAAACTCAGATCTCTCTCTCTCTCTCTCTCTCTCTCTCTCTCTCTCTCTCTCTCTCTCTCTCTCTCTCTCTCTCTCAGTGTGTGTGTGTGTCTCTGTGTGTACACAGAGAGAAATAATAGGTCTGCTCCTTAAGAATAAATATATTGGGGAGTAATCGGTAATATTACTTATCATTGATAAAGATCTGTTAACAACGGCACTTATATATATGTATATATATATGTGTGCGTGTGTATATGTATATATATATATAATTAATTTGGATTATATATTTTGCTCTATTTTGAAATAATAATGTTCCAAGTGTCTAATATTGGTGATAGGGCATATTTATCCAAGTTAGAATACTGTAGACTAAGAGTCTACGACGCTTGAGAACCGCCATTTAAGTAAAACGATTTACGTAAAAACTCTGGACTAAGACGACATCTCGCGGGTCTAGCCACATAGAAGAGTCTGACTGTGCATGACAATGTATATATATATATATATGTATGTATGTATGTATCACTGCTAATAATGTCGAACGTGATGACACAAAAGTACCCAAAATAATCGGTGAGTATAAACCCGGTTATTTATATGGAACTATCAAAATACAAAAACCTAATCATACTCTGCATACAATACCTACACCGAATTATCATATTTACCAACCCCTCCTCTCGGGCAGGATATGACACAAGGTCGATTTTTTAAGCGGAGTTTAACAGGTTTGAATTCAGAGTTTTCCTTCTCCTAGACTAGTTGCCTCACCAAGGCTGAAGAAACCAGTCTGTCCTACTATTTTACCCATTGCTGGAGGGAGAATAATTGGATTCATACCTTCCCGAAGGGTATTAGTGCTATGTGAAATGTTATCAGTCGCGCCAGGATTTGAACTCGTGTCGCCGTGACCATTTCCTACGACGATAACCATTACACCACAGTCACCTCCCTACGTATGTATCACTGGTAATAATATCGAACTTAATGACACAAAACTTCCCAAAATAATCGGTGAGTATAAACCCGGTTCTTTCTTTGGAACTATCAAAATACAAAAACCTAATTATACTCTGCACACAATACCTTCACCGAATTATGAACTCACAAAAACAATAAAACAACTTATTACTCCATACATACCAAGTAAATATAGCCAAAAATCAACACATGAATTATTTCAAATCCTACATACACTTAAACCCAATAATGGTATATCAGTTTCACTCGATGTTGAAAATTTATTTATTAATGCACCAGTCAATGAAATCATTGATATTATTATTAATAATATCTATAACAACTCATCCTTCCCTCCTCAAAAAAACAATTCTAATATACTTCGAAAAATTCTCCTAACATGCACTACTGAAGTTCCATTTTACGACCACTTGGGCAACATTTACATTCAAATAGACAGAATATATATGGGATACATCCTAGGTTTGATCTTCCGTAATTTCTACATGTCCGACCTTGAAAATAAAATATTTAATAGCATTAGAAAACCTTCAATATACTAAAGATATGTTGATGATATACGTATTCTCGGTAATGATACTAATGAAATAAACATACTACAAGATACCTTTTTAAAAAATTCAGTTTTTAATTTTACGTATGAACTAAACAAAAACAATAAAATTTCCTTTTTTTATGTTCTGATTGATACTAACAATAATAAGAATAACTTCGCCACCTCTACTTAAAATATCCATTAATAACAACTCCAGTACTCTCAAATTTAAAAGTGAATGCCCCTTCCAATATAAAAAAAAACAATTGCTAATAACCCAATACCCCGTGCAAAACTAATCTTCTTCTCTAAAACAATATTTTATAAAGAATTAAAAAACATAAAACAAACTCTCATCAATAACGAGCTCCCTTACTATATTGTTGATGAACAAATTAAACGTATAATTAAAAATGCAAGCCAACAAAATGAACAATTCACCACTATATTAAAAAAAACAAGCATTTATCAAGCATTTTACCGCAACCAAATACACTACAATTGTAAATTAGATGAAAATATTTTAAAAACGTTGATTCAAAGAAACATACTTCCCACTGATCCTAATAAAAATAACACTTATCGTATAGTGCAATAAATTTAAAACTTCCAACTTAGTTATTACTAATAATTCCTCTCCGTATATCGGAGTTTTGCAAAAAAAAAAAAAAAAAAAAAAAAAAAACAAGCGTTATATATCAATTTAAATGTCCTTGAGGAGATTGTATCTCTGAAAACAAAAATATATACGTCGGTTTCACCTCAACTACTACTCTATTGAGAAGACTTACTATGCGTCCCTCTGATACAACTGCAATTGCCCAAGATCTATTAAAAACATTCCTGCCTGACAACTGAATTTCGAAAGATTCTAACAGAAAACACAACAATAATAGAATAACAAAACAACAAGCAAAAATTTCAGATTCTCGAGGCCCGGCATATTAGAAATAAACACCCCAAACTTGATAGAATTAATTTGAATCCAGTGTTAATGTACTTAAATGTCTTTAGCTATGCGGCTATTTAAAGAACCAAATTTCAAAAAATAAACGCAACACAATACACCAGTATAAATGCTCATTCTTACTAAGCAGTAATGTACATGCAAAGGTTACATCACTTTTGCAATATACACAACTATGATGATGGCCCACGATCAGGTAGAAAGGACAAGGGAAACAATTGATTAGGAAGATTTATAAACCAATTCCCGCCGAATATCATAAAATCGATACGGCTACTTGAAAGCATAAACACAAAAATATGTAGATAAAAAATGTCTATATTGTTTAATCAAATATGTATCAACGAAGAAATTCTGCACCCCATATATATATATAGAGAGAGAGAGTGAGTAAACTGATATTCAAGAATTGAATCAGTCAACTCACAATTTTAAGTTCATGAATTTCTTAATCATTTGGAAAGTGTTGGTAATCATTATCTATAACCTGATGATAATGCTACAACTTAAAGCTGTAAATTGACTGATTTGATTCTTTTTTTTATATCATTGTCATATTAAATCTATGATATTATTGTTTGGGTCGCTCCAGTGACTACCTTTGTAATTTTTAAAATAACTTTTTTTAGTTTTTGAATATACCGGAAAACACTCACACAGAAGCACACACACACACACAGATATATATATATATATATATATATATATATATATATATATATATATATATATATACCGCTCTCTCTCTCTCTCTCTATATATATATATATATAGGTGTGTGTGTCACTGTAACTCATGATGTAAATAAGATGTTTATTTGCTTCTCCAAATATCTATTTTTAATATTATCTCCTTTCATATCAATGCATTTAATCCAGTGCTAAAAATTTCATCAAATGAATATTGTCTGATATTTCATGTTTATGCTTATTAGTATCTATCTATGTCTCTCAGCCTATTTCATTTATCTATATATTTTTCTATTTCAAAGTCCTTCTGCTATCTATCTATCTATCTATCTATCTCAGGCTTTTTTAATTATTCATATATTTGCCTTTTTCAGTGTGCTTCTGCTATCAATGTCATTCTGTTCACATCTATCTATCTATCATTATTATAGGTTTGGTTTCGTTTCTTTGTTTAATGGCCTATCAACCTCTGCGGGTTATTTAATGCCATTCTCCTTGAAGTAGTGGTGCTATTTAACCCATAGCTGGGAGGATAAGGGGGTTCATACCTTTCCCAAGGGTATTTGACCGAAAGTTCGAACTCGCTTATTACGATTCCGCAGTCCATCGCTTTAACCATTACACCACGAGGACACCCCTAATCATTATTATAATTATTATTATCAACTGCTAATCTTGCCCAAGTGAGCATCATTTTTTTATGTTGGATAATGGTGTTACAGTTATTCCCACTACCTTGGCGACCATAGATAAATAAATATATAGATTTTTGTAGCAATATGGATTTTGACTGCAATTATGAATATATTTTTAGTTCTTCTAAAAGTATTTCGTGCGTATCTGTCTAATTGAGTTTAAGCATGAAGTATGTTACAGTCGGTGTGATGTCATCATTAAAATTTGTTTGTCTGATTGAATTCCAATTCGATTATTTGATTCTAATTTCTTTCTCGTAACCTTCTCCGCTAAATCGTGTCAAATCGTGTCTGTCACAGGAAGTCGAAGAAATTCCTGGTAACACGAATTTAAAATGCAGCTGAGGAGTAACATCGAATGTGCAGCGATTTCGATCTCTGTTTAGTTGCAGAATTGCTGTACCACAACAAATACTGGTGAAACACTAACGCCGTTGGATTGGGCAAGTTTTCAGCGAACAAAACTATTTTATTTTCACATAGTCATCGCCATTAGCTAGGCATTTTCCCTGCAATGAACAAGAAAAACCTTATTGTTCATTCGGTAAGGGGTCGCTCAGAAATTAATGCATCCTTTTTTAATATGCTGTTTCACAATGTCAGACACAAATGTTGGTGGTATGGCAATAGAGGTTAACCCTTTCTACCAATATCCCGTAAGTTTTTTGTCTTCCAATAAATGCCGTCTACATCTGCATGTAAATCATATATGAGATAGCCATTAGTTAAACGATCTTAGTCTGTTTAGAAAAGCACATCTGCCAAGTAGGAGAAACCACAAACAGAACACAAAATTAGAAGGGACTGACCAGTAGATTAATTCCACTTCTGTTTCTTAATCGTTCTAACATATAATATGTTAAAACCCTCTGCTCACGCCTATGAACGAAAGAATTTGTAACTTTGTAATTTGATTTCCACTTTATGTATTTTTTATCTTTATTTTCTGATTTTTAATTTTATTTTTTTAATTCCCTTATTTTATCTTCTGAATACGAACTGTAACTCCTCATTCGCATCTCTGCAACAGGACAGAGCATGTAAAAGAGTAATCTGACGAGACGGAGAATATACCAACAATATTCTCCGCCGAAATAAATTTATTATGACGGCTTAACCGAGTTTGAGTCTCCATTTAATTGCACTATATACGCTCTGAATGTGAATTTTGTTATACCCTAGAGAATAAATAGGGAACTATCAATAGCCATACATTGAGCACTCTCATAGATTTATATGATTACCCTCATATATTCTATGTAAAACGATAATCCACACCTACTGTCCTAGGACACTAACTGGATAATTTATATATATATATATATATATATACATGTGTGTGTGTGTGTGTGTGTGTGTGTGTGTGTGTGTGTGAGAATACATCTAAATCTCACTGCGTATAGAGTGAAATGTTTTTGCAAATTGATATCTAAGAGTACTCATTATGATAATTAATCTATCTTTCTTTGGACCTCCCTAAATTACATATACGTCTTTTTTCATGTCAGTACCACGTGTACTATCATCTTATCTCTTGACTTATATCACAGCTGATCGGCCACTTTTCTCATATTTGCGTTTGAAGATTGTTTATACCATATGAAGCTTCCAATTACAGACTTCTCGTGTTCATCATCATAATATCTTCGGCTATATATATATAAGTTTCTCCAGGTGAGTCTATGTCTAAAAAAACAAAAAACAAAACAAAGATATGATGACAATAATATAAGTTTTATAATTAACTAATCAATTTTGATATTTTCATTGAAGCCAAATCTTGTCCGGCATTATGGGATAAAATTTCAATATCATTTCATGCTTCGATTAATATCCTGTTATTCATTGTTCTAGCTTAAAATGATTCATTATTGGAATATTGTGATATTTTCTCTTTACCTTTGAGTATATATTACTATCAGATGCAAATATTACAGCTTCTCAATCCTATTTTTGTATAAAAATTTACCCTTTTTTGTATGGAAACCAGTTGATTTCCCTTGCTGAATCTAGTGTCCACACTGATGTATGGAATTCTTTACTTTGTCAGTCAGCACTGGTGTGTCCATACATCGGAGTCCATTGAAGAACGTAGCTTATGAGTTTGTCTTTACTTCTCCTGCGGTGCCCCGCATGTCTTATTAGTCTTACTTGGATGATTTGTGATATGACAGTTAAATGGCCGTACAGCTGTTTTTTTGTGGGGTGTTGCTTCCAGGATTTGTTTCAAACAGAAAACCGAATCTTTACTGCGTAACCTGGAAAAAGCAGCAGAAAGCATTGACCTCTATGTGAACGCAAATAAAACGGAGTTCATGTGATTTAATCAAGAAGGAGCCATCTTCACTTTAGGTGGCAAGCCTCGGAAATTATTTGAACAGTTCACATACCTCGGCGGCAATATCTCATCTTCTGAAAGTGATGACCGCATACGCCAAGTGAAGTCATGCATTCCTATTGACAGGTTATTGATCACTTAAAAATTTGATCTCTCTGATAAAATAAAACGGGATTTCTTCCAAGATGTGTCAATACTACAGTATGGATGCACCACCTGGACACAAATGAAACATATATATATATATAAATAGAAAAATATTAATCGCATCAATCTGTTTTACGTTTTAATTATCATTATCGAATGTTTCTTGGCTATTTTTTCTACATCGACTTCATTATATATGTTCAGCTAATTTCTTACTGAAAGCATCTGGGTCTCAGACGACCGTTTTTCATGACTGTCCTCGGACTGACCCGAAAAACGATTTCAACTGTCCCGAAACAATTTTAAACTCTCCCGAAGTCTTTTTTTTTTTTTACTTGTATTTGCTCTGTCGGCTAAAGTTGTAGAGTACACCGACTGCATCACTGCAGTGGGGTTAGACCTCCCCATCCCACCCCATTGAGTGTCCTGTACATAACACTAAACGATCTGATGGCAATGCTCCAGTCATTGAACTCTGGAGTACATGGAGTACTCCTTCATTGCAATTACTCTCAAGTTCACTCTGGCCCGGAGTGGTAGTACCTGTTAGGGTCTCATCTATGGATCAAATAGAATGTTCACCGTTCCGGGAACATCCTCTCTACAGTTGTATTTGAGGGAGCCGATGTGCAAATAAAACCGTAGAGAGGAAGGCCCCGAAACGGTGCACATTCTCTCCTGATGACCCCAAAACAAGTATGGTGTTAAACTGCTCAGTGGAAATGAGAATGGCTAAAGGAGCATTTTCTACCCGCTCACTTTTTGGTGAGTTTCAGTTCTTCCTCCCTGTTAGGGTCTCATCTATGGATCCAATAGAAGTGTTCAATTTTTTACAAGGGATTATTATTATTATTATTATTAAAAAAGATTTTTAGTATTAAATAACAATACTTGAAGCCATTTAACTATGTGCAAGCAAATTATTAATATTTGATAGAATCATTAATGATGAAGGAAAATTATTGAAACCATTTAATTTTGTGCAAAGAAATGAGCTCGACACGTTAGAAAATAATATTACCTACAAATTAATCACTTGCAAACCACATATATAATATATATATGTAGATATAATAAATATGTATATGTGTTTAAACATTATTTGGGGGTTGATATGCCATTAAGCACAACAAAGAACAAATATTGTTATCGTCTATAGTTGTAAGTAAATAAGTAAGTTGAAGTAGTCGAGGGTGATCCGAAGACTCCATTTTCGATAGCTACTACACCAAGGTGGAGGGAAGGGCTTTACTCTTTTCCCTGGATTACTCCACTTTACCCTTCATCCTCACCTTATGATGCTGAGTGTTAAACAAGAAGACATCAATTTTTTGAGTCTTTGGTATGACTCGACCTGGGATTGAATCCAGGTCTCCCGAAACCATTGGCAAACACTCTAACCATTATGCCAATGTCCTGTATAATTGTAACATGACAAACATACCATTAAATCGTTTAAGAAATAAATAATATTTATTTTGGTCTATTTCGTCTTAAGATTGTGATTTCCACGTTTTATTTTATTTTGTTTTATTTTATTTTGTTTTATTTTTTAAGAATCGATGAAACATTTATTAATCAAGGAGGGTTTTTATCTTAAAAAGAAGGAAAAAAACATGTTCAAATTGGGTGAAATAAAGGCAAATTTTCAAGTCATTTAAGAAAGTCGAAAACAACAATATTTTTAATTGGTAATGGAAAAAGTACAGAACATAAGAAATTAAATAAAACCTGATTATTATAATTTTATACTAGTTCATGTGAAAGCTTAACAACTGTCCAAACCAAAAGAAAATTTGCGTTTTAAGTTCAAACTAAAATGAAATTTGTTTTGCTTTTTGAGTGCAAACCAACATAACATTTGATTTGTATTTTTAAGTCTAAACCAAGATAAAAATAAAAATGAAAAAACAAGTTGTGATTTTTTTTCACCGGTTTAAAAAAAATTAAATTACCCCGAAATGATGTAAAAAATCTACGAAAAATTGTTATCATTTAACGGTTGGTTGGTTGGTAGGCTTTAAGGGGTATCAACCCTTTTGAGTCATTTAACGCCAAGTTAATTTATTTTGATAAAAGTTCAAACAATTCAGTTCAGTGTAAGTACATATTTTTGTTTACACAGTTAAATACCAAGACAGTTACATTTGTTATTGATCCTAAATTTGTTATTTTGTTGTGTTTTATTGTTTTTTGCTTTGTCATAGTTGGTCCTTATGGCGATGTTTTGGGCTGCTATTTGAACAGATTTAGTTTCTCTCTTAAGGTGTCCCTTTTTTAGTCATATCCAAGTCTTCTCGTAAGAGATTTCTCTTGTTTGTCGCGTGAAATATCCATGCATTTGTTTTTCTAACAATTTTCGTTTTCTAGTTCAGTCGATGCAAGTTTTTTACCCCAGCCCTAATTAGTGATTTTCTCTGTTTAACGTTACTGATATCATCTTGAATTTTGAAATTAAAAAATAATTAGCGACTCATGTTGCTCAGATACGAGAGCCTTTATTCAGACAGTCTACATTTTTTAGCTGTTCGACGCAAACACGAAGAGAGAGGAAGACCTTGCAAGAGTTTATCAAAGTATCTCCTTTGCAGTCACCCTACTACCCTGTCTCTCACCGATTCTTACCAACGTCTAACACCAACTTTTCTCTTTGGCTTTCAAAACTCAACTGCCTAACTTTTAAAAATACCCATTTTTATATATTCTCAATTTTAATTACTTATTGCATGATACTTTGTAGAATCAACTCATGTGTCACAAACCCTTATTTTCCTGCGCCGGTGGAAAAGTCTTGATTTGTTTATTATCAGTATCCTACCTTCTCCAATGTTATTTCGACGTGAGGTGTTAAACCTGGTCACCACCTATACATGTGTTTGACCTTAGCGAGGAACTACACTTACATTCAAAGTCCTTAGCAAACTTACAACTTTACCAAATAAAGAAAATAATTTATGTAATTAATTTATCACCCTAATTATTTACACCTGGAGTCTAAATGACAGTAAGTTTCCTCAGTTCACTATGCCTCCTCTAATATATTCTGGAGTTAGAATTGTCTTGATTTTCTCTCTGATATCCGGTTCCCGCAATCTCTTTTACAGACAATTAGAAACAGTTCCAAGTGCACCAACTACAAATGGTATCACTGTCACCCTCATGTTCCACAGTATTTTTTTACCTTTCTGAAGAAATCTATGTATTCCTTTTTATTTTATTTTATTTTCCCTCTGTGGTTTGCTGGAGCAGGAAAATCTACAAGTTGAATAATTCTTTTATATTTGTCAGTTTTGTTTGGGAGTGGGTGATCAGTTTGTTTCTCAAAGTTCCAGAGAATTTTATGTATCTCCTTTTCTTGGACGGATTCTGGTTTGGGCATATACCATTTATAGGCATGGCTAAATTTTGCACAATTCCCAGTGAATCACCTTTCCTATACAGTCATACCTACTCTTACATTCCTTTTAAGTCTGTTATTATTTTACTCCTTCCAGAGTTTTTCACTCCAGCCTTTGCCATTGGTTTCTAACTGGAGTTTGAGGGACTCAAGTCTCCTCAAGTTTCCAGGACTCTTCTCAGTATTCTGGCCGATCTTAACAGAGCTGTAGTTTGGATGATGTCCACTCGTTCTCTGATTTCCAATTCCTCCAGACCCGTTACTAATCCTTTGGTGACTGTAACGAACGCACCGATTACAATTGGTATTAAAGTCACTTTCATGTTCCATAGTTTTTTTCAGTTACCTAACAAAGCCCAGTTACTTATCTTTTTTTTTTTTTTTCGCTTTCTTTCAATATTAATCAATGGTCGGCCGAGACGTCAAAGTCCATAATTCGGCAGGTTCTCTTGTTGTTGTTGTTGTTGTTGTTGACTATCAGTAGGTCTGGTCGTCTGGCTGAGACTAGGTGATACATTTGTAATTCAAAATTCCAGAGAAGTTTGTGCGTCACATTCTTTGGGACAGATTCCGGGTTGTGTATATACCATTTGTTCGAATGGTCAAATTTAAATTTCTTGCACAATTTCACTTGGATCACCTTCCCAACCCAGTCGTGCCTAATCATATATTCTTTTTCTGCGAATTTGCTGCATTCACTAATTATGTGATTATTATTATTATTATTATTTTCTCCTTGAAAGATTTTAACATCGGAGTTAGGTGATGGTCTTTCACTGAGTCTGAGTGACAACAAGTTTCCTCAAGTCTCCGGGACTCTTCTCAGTATTCTGGATGATTTAGCAATGCTGCAGTTTGGATTGTCTCCAGTAGTTCTCTTATTCCCAAGTCCTCTAGTCCTTTTTACCAATCCTTTGATGACTGTGCCAAGAACCCCTATTACAATTGGTATCATCATCACTTTCATGTTCCACAGTTTTTTCAATTCCCTAGAAAGGTCCAGATACTTATCCTTCTTTTCGATTTCCTTTAAATTTACTCTGTGAGCAACCAGTACAGCAAAGTCCAAAATTTGGCAAGTTCCCTTTCTTTCTTTTTTTTTTGTTGTTGATTATTATAAGGTCCGGTTGTCTGGCCGAGATTAGGTGATCCGTTTGTATCTCAAAATTCCATAGGAGTTTGTGCATATCATTCACCAGGACTTATTCTGGGTTGGGCATATACCATTTGTTCGTATGGTCAAATTTAAATTTCTTGTACAATTCCCAGTGGATCACCTTTCCCAACCAGTCGTGTCTAGTCTTATACTCTTTCTATGCTAATATGCTGCATTCACTTATTATGTGATTGATCGTTTCTATCACCACATAACCTACATTTCCTGTTTTGTTACGTCTTATCTATTTCTGCTTTGATATGGTTGATTCTTATGGTGTTGCTTGGTGCTGCTATTAGAAGAGATTCAGTTTCTCTCATAAGGTTTTTTTTTCTTAGCCACGTCCACGTTTTCACGTGTAAAATATCACTTGTTAGTCACTTAAAACGTCCACAGAGTTTTTTTTTCTTCCCATTTTTGTTTTTTGGTTATTTTCGGTCTGCTTGTCCTTTTGTTGTCAGTATTGTTCCTGGTGGCTGTGATCAGTCTTCCTCCGCTTTTTTCTATGTAGTCTTCGAGTCGTTGTATCGATGCATCAACGCTGTCTTCAATGCTGGCAAGTCCTCTTCTTCCTTCTTTTTAGCCTGTCAATGTCATCTGTTGGATGCAATGCCTTACGCATGGTCATTAGTTTTCTTGTTCTTTAGAACATTTGTTTAAGGTCTTCTCTGGTCGACTTCAAGGATGGTCCTGAGTATCATACGAGGGAGAGTCAAGGTATTTATCTCTTTGATAAGGTTCCTGCAATATAGTTTTGTCTCGAGTAACTTTCTGGTTTTCCTGAGATACTCGTTTTTAATTTTTTCTTTCATCTCCAATTGTTTGATGATATCAGCTTCCAATATTTCAAAGTTTTTGTAGGTTTCCTTTTCTCCGAGAGTTCTGATTTTTTTTTTTATTTATTTTCCCTAAGTCATACGTATTTTCCTGCTTTTCATTACTATCACGGCGCAAAACTCCATTCCTCTATCTTGACTGTATATTCTCACTGTCTGTGTTTGAGTTTCCAACTCTTTTTCGTTTTTGGTAAACAGTTTGAAGTCATTATTTTTATTATTATTGAATGATACAGAAGACTTTATTTCTGAAAAATGGAAGGAGATAACCGATATAATGTGTTTAAAATAGAAAATTTATTATTTCCTAATGATCACGAAACATAACATTGGCAGTTGCGAGCAAGATGTCTTTATTTTAATATTTAATATGCAGATTGCTCAATCTTGAATACTGAAAGACTGCCAGACAACAGTAAGTTATCCTTTATTTATATTTTCCAATGTTACATGTTAATCATATATATATATATATATATGTGTGTGTGTGTGTGTGTGTGTGTGTGTGTGTGTGTGTGTGCCTGCACGCGTGTGTACTATCGTGTGTGTGTGTGTGTATGTGTGCTCCCGATTCTTTTAACTTGGCTCAAATTATTTATATGCCAATAAAAGTTGACATCATCTCTGTCAAAACTAATCAATAAATGTTTATAGACAATATTATTTTCGGCGTTTTTATTCGGCCCGAGAGGCAAATACCATTTTTTGAAAAGTTCACTTTGCTTGAATTTCCCAAAAGTAATAAATAAAAGCTAAGCTAAAAAAAAAGAAAATAGATAAATCCCTCCCTCCAACAAAAAAAGCCTTTTCATTTATAACCTATAATGTTGTTATGTCAGTCATACATTTTCTTGTAGAATTCCACATTATTTCCATATTCTGTCTCTGTGGAATATCATTGCTATTGTTAGATATTTTCGTAATCCTGATTCCTGCTTATTTCAGCCATGTCTTTTGAGAAAAAAAACCTTATTAAACACTTTTGCATCTATTTTATGACAATGGCTTGATAGATAGATAGATAGATAGATAGATAGATCTGAATTGTCTAAGATGGATAGATATGACGAATGAGGACACACTGTCATAGATAGATAGATCAGAAGGCGCTGATAGATAGATAGATAGATCTGAAGTGTCTAAGATGGATAGATATGACAAATGAGGACACACTGTCATAGATAGAGAGATAGATCAGAAGCGGCTGATAGATAGATAAATAGATGCAAACAGACTAAGGTTGATGTGAATGTTTTTCATGACTTCCTTTCTTAGAAGTACCTTTGAAGTTTACTCAGCTATTTGATCCTTTTACAAACAGACAACTGTTGTTCGTCCGTTAAATGCCTTAGGGAAGATACCGAAGCAAGGAAAACGAGTTTAACAAGTTCCCTCGGAAATAAGCATCATTCTAGCATTTCCTCCATTTGTTCAATACAGGAATGTTATTTTCGAACAAAATCCAACTTGAAAAATCGACGTTTAATCAGATTGAAGAACTCAAGTGCAACTCAGTAAAAGATCAAAGTTATTATTTACTAAACATTACTTCGCTTGGTACACAGGCCTCTGGTTACTTACAGCGGTTATGGATCCAAAGTGGTCACCCATTTCAGTACGAAACGGTCACATCGTTGCTTTACTTCGATTACCTGAATGAAAATGGTACTTTTACGTAACTCCACTATCTTGTGATATTTTTATTTCCTAAACGTTACTTCATCTGGTACACAGGCCTCTGGTTACTTACAGCGGTTATGGATCCAAAGTGGTCACCAATTTAAGTACGAAACGGTCTCATCGTTGCTTAACTTCGATGACCTGAACGAAAAAGGTACGTTTACGTAACTCCATTATCGTATGAGATTTTCATTTACTAAACGTTACTTCGTCTGGTACACAGGCCTCTGGTTACTTACAGCGGTTATGGATCCAAAGTGGTCACCCATTTAAATTCGGAATTGGTTCATCGCTTCTTAATTCACGCATAGGCATTGTTGTACCTACGTAGACTTAGTGCTAAAAGTTCTAATAGTCTGGCATACTTATTCAAGTAAAGATAAAGCTAATATTGCCGTTTGCAAACACGCTATCACATCTCTTTTTCGAATTGTCTTCTCCATTTCCCTCGAAGAGAAACAAGGACCCAATGTCACTGAAAGGGATCTCCTCGATATGATAATAGATTTTCCGGTAGTGAGTTTCCAGTTCTGTCAACAGCTCATCCAAAAGGCATTCTTGTTTGTACACAAGCCCTCACCAGTCTAACTAAATAGTTCATTTTCTATCCTTTAGTTTAGTTAAAGGTTGACATCGAATAGAATGACGAAATTTATTATTCCATTATTTTTATTAATATACGAGGTGTGATCAAAAAGTATCGAGAGTGAAGTTGTATTTATCAAAACAGAAATCAACAATGAATGAAACGTTAATTTTCCTTGAAATATGTGGTGGGTTCAAAAAGTATCGAGACTGTAGCTGTATTTACCAAAACAGAAATCAACAATGAAAGAAACGTTAATATTTTTCAAATTATGAAATGTGTTCAGAAAAGTATCGAGACTAAAGCTGTATTTACCATGATATATATCAACACTAATGAAGCGTAAATTTTATCAAAATTCTTCCACAGGGCATTCTTCTCACATATTCCAGTGAGTAATCCTTTGATCAAAGCACCTATAAAACTACTCTTTTTATATGGTGTAGCGGTGCACTATCGTATTTCTTTTGTCTCTTGCGATTGGGAAAATACATTTGCATCTTAAAAGTTTATGAGAGTTTGGGTCCGAACTACGCCACAGAAAACAGGGGAAAGGAAGGGCAAAAGTGAACTAATCGTTCTTGTTTATTGACAGATGAAAGTTGTAGCTATCAATGAGACAATGGGACAAGCATACGTAATTCGTTGGCAAAACATGTACATGAGTAATAGGTCATTCATTTACATTATATACAGGTTGGTAGAGACATCAGTGAGTGTTAGTCAACATTCATTTTGATATTAATGCGAAAAATTATTGAAGATGGTTGGTTGCTTATAAATTTTTTTACGGCATATAAACCCTTTTCGGGTCATTTAACGCCAAATGAAGTCATTTTGATAAAAGTTTCAAACAATTCAGTTTAGTATAAGTATACTTTTTTGTTTACACAGAGTTAAATGTCAAAAAAGTTCTATTTCAAACTATTCAGTTTTGGCTTAGTACGAGAGTTTAAATGTCAAAACAGGTCTATTTCAAACAATTCAGTTTAACATAAGTGCACTGTTTTTTATCTACTCATAGTTAAATGTCATCATCATCATCATCATGTCTCACTGCCAGTACGGATCTCCCAGACACTCTCTCGCCACCGTCTCTATCGTCCATCGCTCCCGGTTGTTCTTCAAGGCTACATTCTGTATCGGAACAGAGCTGTTGTATATAGGTTCTAGCTGGACGTCCTGCCTTTGCTCGTCTATGTGATGGCGTCCACAGGAGTATGTCGCTTATGATTTCGTCCTTACTTCTCCAGCTGTGCCCTGCATGTCTGGTTCGTCAAACTTGGATACCCGACAAAGCAGCAACTGTACGGTCACCCACCACCCATCACTAAAACTATCCAGTTAAATGTAAAAACTTAATTTCTAACAATTCAATTCAGTGTAATTACAGTTTAGTTTTATTTGACCCATAGATAGGAACCTATCAGGTGCTACCACTCCGGGCCAGAGTGGACTGGGGAGCGATAGCAATGAAGGGGTACTCCGCATTCCCCAAAGCTCCAGCATCACTGAAGTTTCACCATCAGATGGTTTTTTGGGTGTCCTCGTGGTGTAATGGTTAAAGCGATGCACTGCGGAATCGTAGTACGCGAGTTCGTACTCCAGTCGCGCTATTACGTTCACTTTCGGGCAAATACCCTTGGGAAAGGTATGAACCCTCTTATTCTCCCTCCAGCTATGGGTAAATAGTAGGACGGACTAGGTTCTTCAGCCTTGGTGAGGCAACTAGTCTAGGAGAAGGAAAACTCTGAATTCAAACCTGTTAAACTCCGCTTAAAAATTGACCTTGTGTCATATCCTGCCCGAGCGGAGGGGTTGGTAAATAGTATCATCAGATGGTTTAGTGCCATCACTAGGACACTTGTTGGTCGTGGGGCTTACCACTCTGCAAAAAAACAGTCGGTGTATTCTGCAGTCCCAACTGACTGGGCCAAATTATTGGACAGAAAATTATAGAGTCCCGTAGATAATCATTGCCCATTCTTAGGAATTTGAATGATTCAAGGGTTTTTGGCCTAGTGGGTAGAGTGTTTGCCAATGGTCCAGGAGACTGGGGTTCAATCCCAGGTCGGGTCATACCAAAGACTTTTAAAATGGTTCTTGATACCTCCTTGCTTAACACTCAGCATTATAAGGTATGTATCAATGGTAAAGTGGAGCAATCCAGAAAAAGGAGTAGCGCCTTCCCCTGCACCTCAGTGTAGTAGCTATTGAAAAGGGAGCCTTCAGGTCGCTCTCAACTATGGTCACCAACATTACTTGCTATAAGGTCTAAAAATTAGAATGTTTTGGTTTTGTGTCGACATAACTTTGATTAATTATCAAATATGTTATTTTTTGGAGTCCACCGGATCATTGATTTAGTTTTTTGGTTGAAGAACTGTGAACTAATAGGGTTAGTGTTTTATGAGTGTTAATGGTAAGAGGTTGTTTATTTCTTCTTTCAAGCCCCAATATATGTTGTTTTCTTTTGCTGGTCACGTTACGTGAAATGGAATGAAGGAAGGAAGGAAGGAAGGATAGACAAAGAGATGATGAAGCAATTAAGACTTGGTTTTATTACTATGCAAGTTTGTAACAAAGTATTAAAGGGGGAAGACCGGCTGCCTTCTGAGCTGAGGGGTAAGTTCTTTCATTTTGGCGCCAAGAAGCTTCTTCTTTTTCCGGACTTGTTCAATTTGTTCTTCCTGTCTGAGGGCTCCAGGGAGATTGTTATTTCTTTTGTATTTATTTTATGTTGAATGTTTTTATCGAATTTTATTTTGTTATTTATTGTTATGGGTTTTATCTATTATCCAATCCCTACAAACTTTCTCTCTGTAAGAAAGTTGAGGGAGGCACAAAAAATTCCTCTCCACTTTATTTAGTGCACTTGCTAAATTTATTCTTTCCCAATTTATTCGATAAATATAAGTGAACAAACTTAGATTTCTCTATCAATGGAATACCTGTAGAGAAAGGAAAAATTTCGCATTTTGGTTTGGCGCGCAATTTAATTCGACACTTAATTTCACCCAATCAGGATGACTTATCCTATTCACCCCGGACCTTCATTTCGGGCCACCAAATCGTATAAGCAGCCAAACCCAGTCTCTTTGGCTGGAGAACGCCGACCAGTGCAGACGTCACACTGGCCGTACTTCCATAGCGATGCTTTTTAGCTGGTCATGCCGCCCAGTGCAGACATCTCACTGTGGCTCTAAAATAGCAGTAGCAGCAACATGGATACACGAGGGAACCCATCTAATTTATGGATTCCTTACGAGGAATCCCAGTTGAATATAAATTAGATGCATTCAACATGCCTCGCACAGGCACAACTTTATGTCATCCCAAAATTGGCTATGTCGATCTGAGCGTAATCCCGCTCTCGACACGCTAGCTCCCATTTCACCTCTGGTCCACATTTATGGAGATAACGCCTACTCTCCCCAAATACCAGACACGAAACTCACGGAGACATCCAAAGTTCAATTCCTACAACTGCAACATGTCTTTCGTCAAAATGCAAAAAACACAATCCCTCACGTCCGACGACACACGCCGCCATCTCAACTTCTCATAACTCCATTTCGTCTCAATACTCACAACCTTTCACGAATCTTGCTGTACCAAAAGCAAACCCAATATTCCATGCTGCAAATAAAAACCTATTTATTAAAACACCTTTCGACATTCGCCGTCTTACTTCTTCTTCATCATCTCCCTTTTATTTCCTAACAACTATTCGCGAGGGACCTTACAAACTCAGCGAGGAAGTAACCAACACACCGTAAACACACATACGTTACAACCATTCCTCGCTACCAACAACAAAAACTCTGGCTATAAAATGGTTCCTCCTCGCTGAACAATAATAACCATTTCACCTCTGGCTAAATGCTCATTTGCAGGGTCCTTTTAATCGAAAGAAAATTCGATATTTTTAAGTACTTAAAAAGAAATCTAAGATATCAAGTGTTTTCAATTAAAAGATAGTACTTTCTTTTTTCAAAGTGTTACGAGAGTAATAGCGGCAAAATTTTTAAATGATCAACGGATGTTAAAAGTATAGCTACCATCCTAAAGTACTCACGACAATAAATAAATAAATAAATAAATAAATAAATACAAGGGAAATAACCTAAGCAAATATTTCTTACAAGTTACTTCCCCTGAATATAAAACTTTAACAAGTTACCATATTTAGTTTTAAAAAATTTGTTTAGTTTCTTTGTTTAATGGCATATCAACCTTCGTGTGTTATTTAATGCCAAGGCCATTTATGTAAAAGAACAATAGTGGTACAATCTAACCCACAGTTGGAGGATAAGATAGTTCTTACAATTTCCAAAGGATATCAGTTCAAAAGTGAACATTATAACGGGAGTTTTGAAAGATATAAGCGAAATAATTTTTAAAAAGTATTAGTAGGAAGATAGCATGGCGCCATTGATTCGTCTGAAATGTATTTTTGCTTTCAAGAATCGGCATTTAAAATCAAAGTGCACAAATATACTGTTAAAGAAAAAAATATCATGTCATTGATGGTTACTTAGCTTTACGACACGTCAACTTCCGTTGGGTTACTTAATGTCAAAGTCGGTTTGTTTGTTTAATGGCATAGCAACCTTCTTGGGTTATTTAATTCCAACGCAATCATTCTAGAAGGACAGTAGTGGTACAATTTACACAACAGCAAGGAGGATAAGGGGCTTCTTACCTTTCCCAAGAGTATTTGTCTGAAAGTGAACGTAGTAGCGTGACTGGATTTCGAACTCGCTTACTCCGATTCCGCCGTCCAGCGCTTTAACTATTACACCACAAGGACAGTCAAGGTCAATCTTTTTTTTCAAGCAACTATATAGCTACAAGGAACTATTCCTATTTAATAATAATAATTTGCTTACACACAGTCATAACCTATCTAATATAAATACTTTAAAAACGGCCATATATTTCATGTCTATCCAGTAATTATATAATTTTAAGTTATTAACCATAGGAATATTTTGAAAACGAGTATGGCTTCAAGTAACTATTCGTAATACAAATAGCCCAGTCGGCTAGAGCTGTAGAAAACACCAACTGCATATCTGCAGAAGGCATATGATCCTCACCCAACGAGTGTTCTGCATACGACACTAAACAATCTGATGGTGAGGTTCCAGTAATGCTGGAGCTTTAGGAAATGCAGCGAGTCCCTTTATTGCCATTACTCACAGGTCGACTCTGATCTGGAGTGATAGCACCTGATAAGGTCCTATTCATGGGTCAAATAGAACTGTTTAACATTAAAACTGTGTGTAAACAAACGGCTAACATTAATTAAATTGTTAGAAGTAGAACTGCTTGACCATTTAACCGTGTGTAAGCAAATTTGTGATGTTCAATTAAATTTTTAGTGAATCATGTCAATACTCGGAACCATATGATTGTGTGCAAATGAATGAATGACGTTGAACAGGAAAATAGTCCTAAATAGCAATACTTGAAACTATCTAACTCTCTGCAAACAAATGATTAATATTGAATGGAAATATCAATGTTTTAAATTCTTCACTGTTGAGGGTTTCCTATACATTCATTTTCTGTTTTCCCGTTTCTCGACAGAATTAGAGGCGGAGGTGGAGTGAGGGGCTTTTAAATTATCTTGTTATGTCTTAGAAATTATGTACATTTCTTATATATGGGGATACGCTTGACCTTTGGTTGGATTTTTTTTGTTTCAAAATTCTTTTATTATCGGCATTTTATCATTTAATGATATCTTACGAGGTGCATACGATAAGTTTCCATTTTTTCGTATGGGCACTTTTATTGATAGTACACACATGAAACTCTGGTCCCCTTCGAAGTAATCTCTTCCGGCTGTAATGCACTTGTACCGTTCCAGCAACTTCTGGAAGGCCCCATCGAAGTCCTCTTATGTGAGCATGTCAATGACCTTCGTCACAGCCTCTTTCATCTCCTCAATTGTCTCATAACGACAGCCTCTGAACTTTTGGAATAACCAAAAGTCACAGGGAGCAAGGTCTGGACTATAGGGAGAGTGAGGAACTGTCTTGATGCTCATCTTGGTCAAATAGTCTGTGACAAGGATGGAGTTGTGGACTGGTGCATTGTCCTGGTGGAAATGCCACTGATCCGATTTGAAGAGTGCATGCCTCTTCCGACGGAATCTCTTCCTGAACTCCCTTAAAACCTCAACATAGTAACCCTAACCCTTTAGCCAATCAACTCTAGTGTATTGACATCCTTACTCCTCCCACACCTGTCATCATCCCTCACAGACTCCCTGCCTTCCTTGAATCTCCTATGCCACTCAAAAACTGATGTTTGATTCATGCAAGATGCTCCAAAAGAAGTGTGAAGCATTCCATACATTTCTGTGGCATTTTTTCCAAGTTTAAAATAGAATTTTATTGCATATCGTTCTTCTAAAGTGTCAGATTGGATTTTTGAAATTCACCAGCTGTGACAATAAGGCTTTTGTAGGGTGTATTCAAATTGCTGCTGTAGCTGTTGATTTGAACCTGATATTATAAAAATTGGTCAGTCATCTCATAAGATGTATAGCAAGAACATACTGAATTTTCAATAGTCTACAACAATTTTAAATGCCCATACGAATAAAGTCTGGAAGCTTATCGTCTGCATCTCGCATATATTTTTTTAATATTTCTTGCTTTCGTTGTTTTCTCTTTGACATCTTCACTCATTTCAGGAAGTATGGATATTTCTCCTTTGTATTCCTCAAGTCCACTTTTGTACCCTTAATTTCCATTTGGGTCGCTTTAAACTATTTTGTTTATATTTATGACTACTTGGCATATTACTATCTGTAATAGCTGATTATGTTTCATTTGAAAGCGTAAGATTTGGTTTAAAATCTTCTATGAAATATTTTGCTTACTTTATGTCCTTTGAAATATTTTTGTCATTTATTATTATTATTATTATTATCATTATTTACCCTTGAGTTTTTCACATCAGCATTAGCTGATGGTCTTTCACAGGAGTTTGAGTGACAGCAAGTCTCCTCAAGTCTCCAGGGTTCTTCTCAGTATTCTGGCCGTCCTCAACCATGCTGTAGTTTGGATGGTGTCCACTCGTCCTGCAACTTCCAAGCCCTCCAGTCCCTTTAATAATCCTTTACGGTACCGAAAACACCAATCACGATTGGTATAAGGCTAAGCAGAAGTAAAGATCTAGAGAGGCATATTCCAGGGAGATGCACTATCACCATTACTATTTGTAATTGCGATGAAGCCACTCAGTCACATTCTCAGGAAAGGAACAGCTTGATATAAACTCAGTAAATCTCAAGAAAAGATCAATTACTTTACGTACATGGATGACATCAAACTGTTTGCCAAAAAAAAAAAAAAGAAAAAGAATTGGAAACCTTAATACAGACTGTTAGAATATGGAATTTATAGGGATGGAGTTTGACACAGACAAATGAGCCATGTTAGTAATGGAAAGCTGGAAACGACACATGACATAAGAAATCGAACTACACAATCAAGAGAAAATCAGAACGCTCGGAGAAAAAGAAACATACAAACACTTGGTACTATTAGAACCTGACACCTCAAACGTGGAAATGAAAGAAAAAATTTAAAAAGAGTGTCTCAGGAGGACCAGAAAGCTACTCTAGACAAAACTAAATAGCAAGAACCTTTTCAACAGGATAAATACCTGGGCAGTCCCCTTCGTAAGATACTCGGGACCATTCTTGAAGTCTATCTGAGAATAACAAACAAATGGCCCAGAGAACAAGAAAACTAATGACCATGCATAAGGCATTGCATCCCAGAGATGACGTTGCGAGACTATATGTCAAGTAAAGAGGGAGGAATAGAGCTTGTTAGCATTGAAAACAGCGTTGACGCATCGATACTACGACTCAAAGACTACATAGAAAAGCAAGGAAAGAGACTGATTCCAGCCACCAGAAGCAATACTGACGACATGAAGATTAGCAGAATGGAAATAACCGGAAAAAAATAGGAAGAAAAAAGAACTCTATGGACGTTTTAAGCGACTAACAAGCGACATCTTTGATGAAAAAAACGTAGACGTGGCTAAGAAAGAAAAACTTTAAGAGAGAACTGAATCTTTCCCAAGAGCAGCACAAAACAACGTCATAAGAATCAACCATATCAAAGCAATGAAAAATAAGACCCAACAAAATAGCAGATGTGGGTTATGTGGTGATAGAGACGAAACGATAAATCACATATTAAGTGAATGCGGCAAACTAGCATAGAAAGAATATAAGACTAGACACGGCTTGTTAGGAAAGGTGATCCACTGGGAACTGTGCAAGAATTTCAAATTTGACCTAAGAACAAATGGTATATGCACAACCCATCATCTGTCCCGGAGAATGAGACGCACAAACCCCTCTTGGATTCAGAGATACAAACGGATCTCCTAATCTCGCACAGACGACCCGGCCTTATTGAAATCAACTTGCCAAATTGTGAACTTTGTTGTCCCGGCTGACTACAGAGTAAAATTGAAAAAAAAGCGAAAAGAAGGATAAGTATCTGGGCCTTTCTTGGGAACTGAAAAAACTGTGGAACATGAAAATAACAGTAATGCCAATTGTCGTTGGTACTCTTGGGGGACTTGGAAATAACAGGACGAGTGGAGACAATCCAAATTACAGCATTATTGAGATCAGCCAATGATACTGAGAAGAGTCCTGGAGACTTGAGGAAACTTGTTGCCACTCAAAATCCTGTGAAAGACCATCGGCTAACACGAATGTGAAAAATTCCTAAGGAGTAAAATAATAATAATAATAATAATAATAATGAGAAGATGTGTATCAAGTAAAAGCCCTGTTTTCATCAAGTGAACAAGTCTATTAGATATCTTCGTATTCATAAATATTAATAGTCAAACGTAAGATAATTTGAAGCGGTTTTTACTTTATTTCCTTTTGGATTCATCTCTGAAGATTTGTTACAAATTAATGATGTTATTAATATGTTGCTTTTGGTAATATATCACAAAACTAAGATATCAGAGGAAGGGAGATAACTTTATCAACGATTGTAAGTTATTTCCCTTAGATTATGTTATAAGTTCAGTATCATGAAGGTTAGAAATGATAGTTATATGTAGAATAAAGTATTAAGAAACTCAGGTTTGAATTCACAAGGCGATTTGATTTGGTTTGGTTGGTTTTATGGCATAATAACTATTGCTGGTTATTTAATGCCAAATCTTGTTTATATATTAAACATATATGAAATCTTTATACATATATATTAAATATATATCAATGGCATAATAAACAAGAGTAATATAGCTAAATTAAGTAAGGAGAAAAATAAGGTGATTGTTTAATGTAATTGTAGGGATAAGGTTAGATGTCCGCTCGAAGGCAAATGTAAGCAAGAATGTGTAGTGTATAAAGTGGAAGTATATAGTGATTCGAATAATAAGAGAAACAAAAAGATATATTTTGGGTCGACGCAAGGGGATTTTGAGACTAGGTACTATAACCATAAAACGAGTTTCTCACACTAGAAGTATAGGCATAGTACTACGTTATCTAGTTATGTGTGGGAGCTAAAGGATAACAAAGGGATAGATCCTATAATGAAATGGGAAGTAATAAAGAAATGCCGTAAATATAGGGCTGGAGATAGGAGTTTTCTGCTTTGTATGGAGGAAAAATTAGCAATAGCATCTTGTAAAAGTAGGGACATGTTAAACCAAAGATCGGAGGTGTTAAATAGTTGTAGACACAAAAGGGCGTGGTTCCTCTATAATTAGGGACAGGTTTCAGAGATATTTTTTTTATTATTTATTTTATTTTATATTTTTTTGTTATGTAAATTTTAGGCTAGGTGGTTTTTTGGTGAATATAAGGTGGCGCTTTCTTCTTTAGCATTAGTTGGAGTTAGGCTTCCTGATGATCCGATATGGTGAAACTTTAGTAGAAGATTTCCGACTCGCGATTTAAGTTGATTTTATATATTAAATATATATATGAAACACAAACACATTTTGCTGATAACATTTTCAAACGAGCCTGAGTTCATTTTTTTGGCACACAGTTAAATTATTTCAAGTATTGCTAACTAATAAGAATAATTCAATTTACTTTTAATCAGTTGTTATAACATAGGGAAGTGGTTACAAGCATTTCTATTGTAACACTAGTTCTATCCAACACTATTCATTCATTTACACACAGTCAAATGTTTCCAAGTCTTGTTATGTAATATCAATAATTCAATTTAGTCAGACAGTTAAAGAGTTTCAAGTATTGGTTTCTTTGTTTAATGCCAAAGCCATTCTTCTAGGAGAACAGTAGTGATGCTATTTAAACCATAGCTTAGAAGATAAGGGTGTTCATACCTTTCCCAAGGGTATTTGTCCGAAAGTGAACTCGCATACTACAATTTTGCAGTCCAGTGCTGTAACAATTACACCATGAGGACACCCACTTCAAGTATTGCTATTTCATATTAATAATTCAATCAACATTACTCATTCACTTGCACACAATTAAATGGTTCCAGGTATTGCGAAGTATAACTAACCATTCAATTTAACGTCAGTCATTTGTTTACATACAGTTAAATGATCAAACAGTCTTATTTCTAACAATTAAATGAGTCATTTGTTTGCACTCAGTTTAAATGTCAAACAGTTCTATTCGACGCAAAGATAGGCGCTACTACTGTGGGTCAGAGGGGACCTGGGACCGATGCCAATGAAGGGGTACTCAACATTTCCCAAATCTCGAAGACTGGAGACTCACCATTACGTGGTTTAATGTCATATCTGGGATGGTCGTTTAAATTATTGTCATATTAATGTCATATCTGGGACGCTCGTTAAGGAAGTGGGGTCTTACCCCTCATGCAGAGATGCAGTGGGTATATTCTTCAGCCCCAGCCGACTAGGCTATTCACAAGGCCTGTGAACTGCTATTTTACTTTATGATAAGCATATCTTATATATATATACATATATATATATATATATATATATATATATATATATATGCAGTCCTTGAGTTACAACTTCAATTGTCATTTCAACGATATGGTTTTGAATCTATTTTGTTATAAGTCGTACACTTCTCAAATTTGTGGTACTGAATAGTCATTTAATATCCCTGTTTGAAAAATATCTATATCTACTCTAAAAATTGTACTCCTATGGACCCCCACATATGGCCGTGCAAAAGCAGGACGACCAGCTCGAACTTACATACAGCAACTATGTGAGGACACAGGATGTAACCCTGAAGACCTGCCGGAGGCGATGAGTAATAGGGAGAAGTGGCAAGAGAGGGTCAGGGTTATCCGTGCTGGCGGCACGACATGATGATGATGATGATGACTCTAAAAATACTCTAAACATATGTAATTGATATCCTAAAGGATTTTTGTTCGATAACATTCATAAGAAGAATAATGTTAACTTTTAAAAAGTTTAAATTTAGTTAGATTATTTGGTTTCATGACGCATCAAGTATCATTGATAGTTATCCAATGCCAAATTTTGTTTATATATATATGTAAAAATAATGTTTCTTTTTTTAATGGCCCAAAGAGAGAAAAAAGTCAATGAATAGGTCTCCGAAGAGATTAATATTTTTTCAGAATTATTTATTTCGTTCTTACATTCATGTATGTTTCCAGAATATTCAGTAATTTACTAGACCTTTTGCTTAGATGTAGCATAAGGCCACCTGAATGGGGCACCCAATGAGACCCAAACTCACTCGTGTAGATTTGCTAGTTGAATGTTTTTCAGTTTTTTTATCGGTTTATATAGAGGTCACTGTTTTGTGTTAGAGTTCTTGTAGGGGTTGATCCTTTCTTTCTCTTCTTCCCCATCTCTCTTTCTCAGAGTATATCTCCTGTTCTCCCCCGTAGGTATATTTTCATTCCCCCAATTAGTCTTTGATATTTAATATGTTATAAAGTTTTTTGTTGTTTTATTTTGGGTCATTGTATGTGTGCGCGCGCGCACGTGTGTGTATGGTTGATATGTCACAGAGTTTATTGTTTTTTTGCTAAAGTGGTTTTGAATTCAACTAACACACACACACACACACACACACACACACACACACACACACACACACACACATATATATATATATATATACAGTGTATCACAAAAGTGAGTACACCCCTCATGTTTCTGCAGATATTCAAGTATATCTCTTCATGGGACAACACTGACAAAATGATACTTTGACACAATGAAAAGTAGTCTGTGTGCTGCTTATATAACAGAGTTCATTTACTTTCCCCTCAAAATAACTCAAAATATAACCATTAAAAGCTAAACCCCTGCCAACAAAAGTGAGTACACCCCTTAGGGAAAGTTGTCAATATTAACATACACCATGTCAACAGTCAATATTTTGTGTGGCCACCATCATTATCCAGAACTGCCTTTACTCTCCTGGGCATGGAGTTTACCAGAGCTTCACAGGTAGCCACTGGAATGCTCTTCCACTCCTCCATGACGACGTTGCGGAGCTGGCCGATATTTGAGACTTTGCACACCTCCACCTTCCGCTTGAGGGATGTACTCACTTTTGTGATACACTGTATATATATATATGTATGTCTGTGTGTGTGTGTGTGTGTGTGTGTGTGTGTGTGTGTGTGTGTGTGTGTGTGTGATTTGTAAGTGAATAGTTTTTTGGTAACTTGATTTCATTTATTTGCGCACCGTTGAATGGTTTCAGATTTTGCTTTTTGACATTAATAATTTTATTCATCAAGTATTTCTATCTAATCTAAAATTAATCAGTTGTTTGTATACAGTTAAATGGTTTCAAGTATTGTTATCAAACACAAAAAATTCTATTTAACATCATTTATTTGTTTGCTCACAGTTAAAAGGTATCAAGTATAGTAAACGATTTGGTAGTTCTGTTTGACCCATTGAGAGAACCCAACTTAGTACTAACACACCGGGACAGACGCCCTCAGGAGCCCGTTTGGGCTCCGCAAAGGAACAATGGCAGACTTGAGGCCGTAAGGAATAAGGAAGTTTTACTCATCTCAAGAACACTATAGGTACTATTTAACCCACAACTGGAGGGATAAGAAAGTTCATACCTATCTCAAGGGTATAAGTCCGAAAGTGAACACAATAACGATACTGGAGTTTGAACTCGCCCACTAAGATTTCGCAATCCTGCACGTTAGCCATGACGCCACGGATAATTCTCCTTAGCAAAGAGAGAAAATTTCGGTACTTAATAAAAATAAGCGGTCTAGTGATTCACAAAATAAGCGGTCTGAGTGATTCACAAAATTTATTCACCAAACGAGATATTCTTGTCTTGTTTAAAAGTATGCATTTGCCCAACCCCTCTACCATAGGCACGATGTGACACAAGGTAATGTTTTAAAGTTTAACAGGTTTCAATTTAAAGTTTTTCTTCTCCATGGTTAAAGAATCCAGTCTTTTCTACCATCTACTTATTGCTGCCGGAGGGACACTAAACTGAATTGTTCGAAATAGAAGTGTTTTGACATTTAACTGTGTGTAAACAAAAACTGCACTTATACTAAACTAAATTGCTTGAACTAGAACTGCCTGACTAAACTGAATAGCTAAAAATAGAAATGTTTTTGACAATTAAACTGTGTACTTATGCTAAATTGAATTGTTTGAAATAGAACTGTTTCTTTCTCTTTCTGCATCTATATCTATTTCCCAATCTCTCTCTATTTCCTTCTACCCCAAATATATAAGTTCGGATACAGTCGACACAAAGTCAATGGCATATAGTGACTGTCACCTACAGGATCATCAAAGATTTTATCTGATGATAGCATAAGCGAGTAACTGACAACCACCAAGCACCGTTAACTCTGAATCTACAGTATCCTAACTTGAATATATATGCTTTATTACCGATATCAAACACTCTTTATGAATATAGCAAACTGGATTATATATATATATATATATATATATATATATACTCACACACACACACACACACATATATATATATAGAGAGAGAGAAAGAGAGAGAATAGAGGCAGAGAGAGAGAGAGAACGGAGGCAGATGGGGGGGGGATCACTCGTGATGAAATGAGTTAGTCGTTGGAAATACACAGTGACCAGAATTCAAATCCTGGACCAATCTATTTCAAAGAGTGCTGATTTCCTTGAAAAAGGCATGAATGTAATAATTCTAAGGGGAGGTGCCCGTGGTGTACTTGGGGAGGTGCCCGTGGTGTACTGGTTATCTTCGCAGGAATTGGACACGGCGACACGAGTTCAAATCCTGGACTGATTGCATTTCACATAGCACTAATACCCTTGGGAAAGGTATGAATCCAATTATTCTCCCTCCAGCTAT
This sequence comes from Sepioteuthis lessoniana, assembly GCA_963585895.1. Taxonomy (NCBI): domain Eukaryota; kingdom Metazoa; phylum Mollusca; class Cephalopoda; order Myopsida; family Loliginidae; genus Sepioteuthis; species Sepioteuthis lessoniana. Next base: position 43,869,152 of record OY757937.1, read on the forward strand.
GGGTAAATAGTAGGACAGACTAGGTTCTTCAGCCTTGGTGAGGCAACTAGTCAAGGAGAAGGAAAACTCTGAATTCAAACCTGTTAAACTCCGCTTAAAAAATTGACCTTGTGTCATATCCTGCCCGAGCGGAGGGGTTGGGTAAATATGATGAATTTAATAATTCTCCCTCCAGCTAAGAGTAAATAGTAGGTAGACTTGGCTCTTTAGCCTTCCTATAGCAACTGGTCTCGGAGAAGGAGAACCCCGAACTCCAACCTGCTGATGTCTACTTAAAATTTGTCCTTGTGTCACATCCTGGTTGTGCAGAGAGGTTGGTAAATACGCGCACACACAAAACATGCATACGCGCTCACACACACATACACACACACACACACACATACATACATATATATATATATTGGATGACTATAACATGACTATCCGATGAAACTCGAAAATAAGTGACATGATTTGTTAGATAAATAACTACCCAAAATTTAAGCTTTCAAGTCACATCTCTCTCTCTCTCTCACTCTCTCTCACACACACACATGTATACACACACACACACACACACACACATATATATATATATATATAGAGAGAGAGAGAGTATTGTATATTTATTTGCACTACATGGACGCTAACTAAACGGCTGGAGAAGAAACTTGACGGCAACTACACAAGAATGTTGAGAGCAATATTGAACAAGTCCTGGCGACAACACCCCACGAGACACCAACTATACGGCCACTTGCCTCCCATCACGAAAACTATACAGGTTAGACGAGCCAGACACGCCGGACACTGCTGGAGAAGCAGGGACGAGCTCGTAAGTGATGTACTCGTATGGACCCCCACATATGGCCAAGCAAAAGCAGGACGACCGGCCCGAACTTACATACAGCAGCTATGTGAGGACACGGGATGTAACCCTGAAGACCTGCCGGAGGCGATGAATGATAGGGAGAAGTGGCGAGAGAGGATCAGGGATATCCGTGCTGGCGGCACGACATGATGATGATCATGATGATGATTTAGTTTTATTCTAGTGATTTCAACTGCTAAATTATGTCAATACAGTAATGTTACGTGAATGATACTGTAATGTGAAATTTAATTGCATATCATTTTCTGACCTTCCAATCCTAATGGATGACTCATTTATGTATATTGAGTGTATACCTATGATTTGTTTCCCACTATATCTAGAGTCTTCCCATAATTAGTTTTCTTATACATTTTTTATGAACATATCACCATTAAGTTTTCTTACTTGTAAACAAGAAAACAGCTGGCTCTAAGCAACGCTTAAAGTCTGATCCGGATGTTTCGCTCTGGTTGTGTGGAAACATGGATACTGTCTGACATTTGGGAAAATCAATTTACAAAGATCGAATATCGACTAGAAAAAAATACAAAAGAAAAAAAGTAAAAAGAAATGTCATGTTTCATCATTGACTGCATCAGCTGACATGAGTGAAACTTAAAAACCAATTATATATATATATATATATATATATATAGAGAGAGAGAGAGAGAGAGAGAGACAGAACGATTTCAGAAGTATTCCAAAGATTCTACTGATCTGAAATAAGCAAAAGGATGAAACGTCTAAATAGTAAAACTAATGCAATGATTTGGCTACAAAGTTATTCATAAACTTTGAATTATCTTTGAAAAATATTTCACACGTATCTGGTTCTATCGCCAGGGCTTTCTTGTTCCTAACAAATGAATGACATTTGAAAAGAAAGGGATTTGGTTGGGTTTTATGGGATATCAACCCTTGTAGGTTATTTTAGTGTGAATTCCTCTTTATACATATACATTGAATATATAGAATTTGGTTTGGATTGGTTTTATGGGATATCAACACTTGTAGGTTATTTTAATGTGAAATCCTCTTCATACATATACATTGAATATATAGGATTTGTAAGCACATTTAGTAGATAACATTTCTAAACGAGCTCGAGCTCATTCTTTTAAATACAATCAAAAGGTTTCAAGTATTTCTAACTAAACAATTTTGTTTACTATAATTTATTATTTGCTTGAACACAGTTAAATTATTTCAAAAATTACTATATAACAGTAACAATTTAACATCAGTCATTTCTCTGAACTAAGTAAAATAGTTATGCATATATCATTGGTGAGTGAATAGTCTGTAGGTAGGTAATTTTATTTTTAAATAAGTTTGCACACAAGTATTGCTATTGTTTCTACACAGTTAAATGGTTTCAATTATTGTAATCAAACATACATTACTTTTTAATATTAATAATTCGTTTACACACAAAGAAGTGGTTTCAAGTATTGATATTTAACACAAATTATTCTATTGAAGGTTAGTAAGGTGAGTCCCTAGTATTGCTATGTAATACCAATAATTAAACACAGGCACACAGTTAAAGAGTTTCAAGTATTGCTATTTAATACCTATAATTCTATTCAACATAATCCATTTGTTTGAACACAATTAAATAGTTCCAAGTATTGCTATATATAACCAACAATTCAATTAAACATCAGTCATTTTTTAGACACAGTTAAATGATCAAATGGTCAAATAGTTATATTTCTAACAATTCAATAACCCAGTCGATCGGGGCTGCAGAGGAGTAAGATGTCACCCAACAAGTGTCTTGGATATGACAGTAAACAATCTGATGGTGAGGTTCCAGTAATGCTGGAGCGTTGAGGACTGCAGATTACCCCTTCATTGCCATCGCTCCCAGGTCCACTCTGGCCCGGAGTAATAGTACCTGATAGGGTCCTATCAATAGGTCAAATAGAACCAAACTTTGTACATTTACTAAACCAAATTACTTGAAATAGAACAGTTTTTGATATTGAAACTGTACTTACGCTAAATCGAATTGTTTGAAATAAAACTGTTTTGAAATTTAACTGTGTGTGGACAAAAACTATACTTATACTAAAATGGATTGTTTGAATTAGAACTATTTGACTAAACTGAGTAGCTTGAAATGGAAATGTTTTGACAATTAAACTTTGTACTCATGCTAAACTGAATTGTTTGAAATAGAACTGATTATTTGTATAAAAATGGATTTGGCATTAAATAACCAACAAAGGTTGATATGCCATAAAACACAACCAACCAACCTACCAACAATTTCATTTAGAAATTGTCATTTGTTTGCACGCAGTTTGAATAGCCAATCAGTTCTATTTGACACATACATAGAACCCCATCATGTACTACTACTCCGGGTCAGAGTGGACTTGGAGTTTTGGAAATGAAGGGGTACTGCACATTCCTAAAGCTCCGGAAATGGTGCCTTCTCATCAGATGGTTTACTGTCATGTCGAGGACACTCGTTGCAGAGATGCAGCCGGTGTATTCTACAGCCGTAGCTGACTGGGATGAAAGAACTTGATATTGAGTCAAAAATTTTTTTTAAATGTTTAAGAAAATTAAAAGTGCAACTAGGATCATTAGATAAGTTTCCAGACTTTTTTTGTATAGGCACTTTTATTGATAGTACACAGATGAAACTCTAGTCCCCTTCGAAGTAATCTCCTCCGGCTGCAATGCACTTGTTGTACTGTTCCAACAACTTCTAGAAGGCCCCATGGAAGTCCTCTTGTGTGAACGTATCAATGACCTTCGCCACAGCCTCTTTTATCTCCTCAATTGTCTCAGAACGACAGCCTCTGAGCTTAGGGAATAACCAAAAGTCACTGGGAGCAAGGTCAGGACTATAGGGAGGGTGAGGAACTGTCTTAATATCCATCTTCGTGAAATAGTCTGTGACAAGGATGGAGTTGTGGACTGGTGCATTGTCCAGGTGGAAGTGCCACTGACCCGATTTGAAGTGTGCTGGCCTCTACCGACGGAATCTCTTCCTGAACTCCCTTAAAACCTCAACATAGTAACCCTAACCCTTTAGCCAATCAACTCTGGTGTATTAACATCCTTACTCCTCCCACACCTGTCATCATCCCTCACAGACTCCATGCCTTCCTTGAATCTCCTATGCCACTCAAAAACTGATGTTTGATTCATGCAAGATGCTCCAAAAGCAGTGTGAAGCATTCCATACGTTTCTGTGGCATTTTTTCCAATTCTAAAACACAATTTTATTGCAAATCGTTCTTCTAAAGTGTCCTCACGTCCAGATTGGATTTTTGAAATTCACCAGCTGTGACAATCAGACTTTAGTAGGGTGTATTCCAATTCCTGCTGAAGCTGTTGATTTATGCTGAATTTTATGTTCAATTCATTTCTCTCTCTCTCTCTCTCTCTCTCTCTCTCTCTCTCTCTCTTTCTCTTTCTCTCATACACACACACACATGCACCGTTAGTTATGACAGAAATCATGTCAGTAACGCTCAGCATTATAGGAAATGGAACCCGGTAAATAGTAGGGTAGGCTGTGCCTTTTAGCCTTGGTTTGGCAACAAGGATAGGAGAAGGAAAGCTCTGAATACAAACTAGTGGTATTCTTCTTAAGAAAACTGACCTTATACCCCATCCTGCTCGGGACGGAGATGTTGGGTAGATAAATACTAGTTAGTACTAACGAAAAAATTTGTTGGAAAAAAACTACAAAAAGAAAAAATACACAGTGTTATCATTTTAGGAGTAGACATTTTTTCTATAGATTACTAAATGCCAACAACGATTATTCTAAATATATCGCAATAAACAAAAGCCGAGTCTTTGCCTATAAAAATACCGGACATACCACAATAACATTCATTATTTGCGAGTGTAAATATTTCCTTTAAAACCGCAGACATTTCTGCCATCTTTTCTTAGTTTTTAAATTTTTGCTCACTTGCATATTTTTAAATGATTCAACAAAACACATCTTCATTTTGAACGTATTTGCAGATTTTGATTCCAATTTGAATTAGCGCCAACTTCAAGTTTCTTATATATATATATATATATATATATATATATATATATATATATATAAGCTAAAAGGAATTAAGATCTCACCTTCTATTTTATCGAAAACACATGAAAATATTGGTTGTTAAATATAAAATGAGATCTTCATTCCTTTTAGTTTTAAACTACTCAGCTGGCCTTTATAGTACTTTTTGATTTACCAAAATTCTTTTCAAATGATTGCTCTCTTTCTCTCTCTTTCTCTCTCTCTCTCTCTCTCTCTCTCTCTCTGTCTCTTTCAATATATATTCATTAAGAGTGGTCAGTATCGGTGATAGGGTATATGTGTCTCAGTTAGGTTAGCATGGACAATGACCAACCGCCGTTAAGTCTGTCAACACAATCCTTATATATATATATATATATATATATATATATATATATATATATATATATATATATATATATATATATGTACATATAAATACACACCTGGACAAAAGTATTTCACCACCATCAAAAATTAAGAAAAATATATATTTTCAAATTATGAAAATCAGATATATGAAAGATAAGGCATGAAGACAATTATATTTAAAATATGAAGAAATTTCAATTCATTTTTTTCATGTACGCGCACTTCTTCTTCTTCTTCTTCTTCTTCTTCTTCTTCTTCTTCTTCTTCTTCTTCTTCTTCTTCTTCTTCTTCTCTTGCAATTTTGAATAATTGTATTTCTTTATTTCTAACTTTCTTTGCCTACTTCCAAGCATTTGTTCTTCTTTCCTTATGATATCGAACAAATAAAAAAAAAACTTTCGTTCTTTCACTTTCTTTTATCTACAAAATCTTCATTTTTCTTTTTCCTCAAATCTCTCTCTCTCTCTCTCTCTCTCTCTCTCTCTCTCTCTCTCTCTCGCACACACACACAAACACACTCTCTTTTTCTTTCTCTCTTTCTTCCTCTCACTCACTCGTTCTCACTCTCTTTCTCTCTCTCTCTCTCTCTCTCTCTCTCTATCTCTCTCTCTCTCACTCTCTCTCTTTTCTTAATCTTTGTCATTTTCTTTCGATTCATTCTCTCTTGAACTTCTTCCTTTTTTTCCTTTCAGTTTTCTTCCACTTTTCCTTCTCTTGTTTATCACTTTCTTTATTCCCTCCTTTTCTTTCTCTTCTTTTTTTCTTCACTTACTTCAACTCCCTCCTCTTTCACTTTCCACCTTTTCCCACACCTTTACCGATTCTGATTCGCCAATCAATAAACCGATTACCGACAGGTGTTGCTACCTTGAATGGAATAAAATCAATAAATCCAAAATCGGAATGAAATTAACCCTTAAGACCTACACGTCAAGCAAACAACGCTCATCGTTTTAGATTGATGATGAAGCAGCAATGGCCTGCAAGATATGCACAATACTGTTTTAACACGAGGAACTTTATTGCTATTACTCCCAGGTCCACTTCTAACCGAAATAGTTGTACCTGTTAGGGTCCCGTCTATGACTCAAATAGATCTGTTTGAAAGCTCTTTGTATTTGATACAAATACTTGATATTGTTAGTGAATTACTTGCATTACTTGAAGCTATCATTTCTTTTTAATAAGGATTATAATTAGTTACGGGAAACAATATAAATGTTTGCTAACAAATGATTATCATTAAATAGAAATACATACGTAAAACCTTATAATTGTGTATGAATTATTAGTATAAGAGATGAATACTTGATGCCATGTAACTGTGTGTAAATTGTTTGTATCAAGAAAAGCTAGGATTGTGTATTTGTGATTATTTTCCGTTACTTTAAACCTTATAACTGCAAATAAATGATTATTATTAAATAGATATAGTTTCTTGAAACCAAATGGCTGTGTATAAAGTATAGGGGGTCTCAAAATACGTGCGTTTATTTATGATCTTTCACGAAAGTCTGAGAGTATGGAGGAATAGGATTTCCAGAGGTTCCACGAAAAGAAAAACTTCCGCTGCTAGTTCCACGATAATACAGCACAAATTAGCACAAGTAACGTAGACACGAGTAATTTAACAAAAAACAAGAACCTTAAAGAAAAACAACTTCATATTTTCTATCAATTCGACAATAGCAATGATTATACAAAAGGTGTTCATGTGTATTTATAAAACACAAATATTGTCTGTTAAATTGAGCGGGTGTATATATGTGTGTGTACGTCCGAACTAAAAGAAGATAAACTTGTACTTACATACGGGCGTACGTGTTAGTATATGCGTGTGTCCTGGTATGTATAAGTTTTTTGGCCAACTCTACAAACCGTCGTATACATCAGCTGGTTATCTGGCGTCAATCTATCGTGCCATGATGTGCCTGTCTGCCGATCTGTCTGTCTCTCTGCTTTGAATTAAAAAAACTTCACTATTTATACTTTTGGGCAAAACAAAAGTGGATCAAAGTAGAATTTTAAAAGTTTTTTCCAGGTAAAATGAAGTTTACATGTGCGGACGTCGGCGAAAACATAACCTGTGACCGGTCTTAATCTTAGAGAAATTACTTATCAATTTTGGAACCTTACTATTTTTGTTTCTGTGACAAATTTTTCTACGAGTAGATTTTCTATATTCTATTCTAGGTGTCCTTCTCTGATTGGTTTAAAAATATAAGAGTATAAATTTTATGTTGTTGAAATTTTGATCCATTTTTTCTGGAATATTCCTATCTATGTGTTCTGCGTTGATTTATCTAAAACTAAAGCAATGTGTATCCTATATGTGACATCATGTTTCCTCAGGTTTCCAGGACTCTTCTCAGTATTCAGTCCGATCTTAACAATGCTGTATTTTGGATGATCTCCACTCGCTCTTCGATTTTCAGTTCTTCCAGCCTCCCAATAAAATGTTTGGGAACCGTTCCTAGTACGTATAGTTACAATTGGTATTTATATAAATTTCAAATATAGATATATAGATATATCTCGTTTTATAATTGAAAATACCGTGATATTGCTCTGCGTTCCTGTGCACAGAGCAATATATTTTATTGATTTCGACCATTTTTAGCGATAAATTTTGATTATGATGCCATATATATATATATATATATATATATATATATATATATATACTCACACACAGAGAATGGAATGTAAAAATTGTCGCCATTTTCAATTAATTTTGTGCATGCGTTTATTTGTTTCCGTTTTGTGTCAGTTGGGTACCGCCTGTGAGGAAAACTTCCCCATGACGTAATTCACTTGTCTAGAAATTCAGAAGAGGCGTGCTGTACTACATGGCATTCAGTTAGTTAGCGACCTTAGTCGAGGATTACCCGAAGGCTCCCTTTTCAATTGCTACTACACAAAGGTGTAAAGGTGGGTGCTACTCTATTCCCTGGATTGACCCATTTTACCGTTGATCCTTACCTTATAATGCTGTGAGTTAAGCCAGGTGGTATCAAGTACCATTTTTTGAGTCTTTGGTATGACTCGACGTAGGATTGAACCCTGGTCTCCCGGACCATTGGCGAACACTCAACCACTCAACTCATTAGGCCAAATGAAAATTTCAGAGTGTTTGGTCGTCTGATAAAGTGAAATGTCCGTGTTATTTCAATTTTTACATAAATTAGACGTCAATTTACACATCGCCCCTATCTATCTATCTATCTATCTTTTTATTGCTCCGTCGGCTGGGGTCGTAGAATACACCGACTGCTTCTTTGCAAAGGGGTAAGACCCTCCTAACGAGTGCCCTGGATATGATATTAAGAACCTGATGGTGAGGTTCCAGTAATGCTGGAGCTTTGGGGAACGCGGAGTACCCATTCATTGGCATCACTTCAAAATCTATTGCGGCTTTGAGTGGTAGCGCCTGATAGGGTCTTATCTATGGGTCAAATAAAACTAAGCTGTATACTTATGCTAAACTGAATTGTTTAAAATAGAACTGTTTTTGACATCAAAACGGTATACTTATGCTAAACTAAATTGTATGAAATAGAACTGTTTTGACATTTAACTGTGGGTAAACAAAAAATCTTTACTTATACTAAACTGAATTGTTTGAAATATGATTGTTTACTTGCATCATAATGGATTTGGCATTAATAACCTACAATGGTTGATGTGTCATCAAACGAAACCAAATCAAATTTCTCTCTCTCTCTCTATATATATATATATAGTTGGCCGACTGTAGTCGAAGGTGAAGTTACTTCTTTCTCTGGATTGCCCCTCTTTCCTTTGATCCGTACCTTATAATGCTGAGCGTTAAGCAAGGAGGCATGAAGCACCATTTTTTGAGTCTTTGGTATGACTCGAAGTGGAAACGAACATCGGTATCCTGGACCATTGGAATTACAATACTTCATCTTTTTCTGGACATATAATTTTGATTTGTCAGGCTTCATGCAATTTTTTAATAAATTTTTCCATATGTGTCATAATGATGATTTTATCAAAAGTATTACGATGTCTTGCTAAACAGCAAAAACTTATCGTTTTAAATTTCCAGAATGAAAACAAAAAAAAAAAAAATTAGTTTACACCATCAAGGCGTGGTTCTTGTTCTGTTGGAAAATTCCGGTGTCAGTGGCACCAATAAAAGGAATTCTTTTAAAAGACCAAGGCATTTTCGATATCAGGAATTTCTTTCTTCCCCAGAAAAGACAAAACTCGTATTGTTCTTCTGTCCGTAAAAATTCCGAATCTTTCAATTTTACATTATACAGCGATATTAAGATTCTTTAGACGAAATTTGAAGATATTTTCTGTGGCTACAAAATTGGTTGCATAATTCTAACAGATTCAAGAGGTCAGTGTTCAAGCCCTTGCAAAAAGCAAAAATTCTAAATGGTGATTTTCAAGGCAACTCAGAACATTTTTTCAGCCTTCTCCTCCAATTTGCAAGGCCATGTGCCACGTGAAGCCAAGTTTAGTGGTATATTTCTTTGGATATATCTCTCAATCTGTTTCTGATCTTACTCTCGTTCCTGGTGTAATGGTTATCGTCGTGTGAAATAGACACGGCGACCCAAGTTGGAATCCTTGACGAGGCTCTTCACCTTTCACTTTGCTCTAATAGTCTTGGGAAAGGTATGAATTTAACAATTTTCATTCCAACTATAGATGAATAGTAGGGTAAACTGGTTCTTTGACCTTGGTATGTCAACCAGTCCTAGGAGAAGAAAAAACTGAATTCAAACCTGTTAGACTCCGTTTAAAAATTGACCTTGTGTCACATCCTTATTGTCTCAATTAATATATAAGGTATGTCCAAAAGAAAAAAAAACAACGTTAACCATTAAACAATATTGTTTTTGCTACAACTGAAAGAGACAAATGGGCAGATCTCGAATTGCACTTCTTTCTTTCTTTTCTTTTCTTTCCTTTTCTTTTTTTTTCTTTTTTTTTTTTTTTCATCGTTTTAAATTGACCCGAAGTAGAAGGGCCATTTACGGTCCCATCAATGGTCAAATAGATCTGTTTGAAAATCATTATTTGAAAGGAACATTATCATCATCAAATCGCGTCATCAGTACAGATATCCCTGACCCAGTCTCGCCACCCCTCCCTATCGTCCATTGCTCCCGGCAGGTCCTCAGGGCTACATCCCGTATCGGTACAGAGCTGCTGTATGTAGGTTCGAGCTGGTTGTGCCACCTCTACACGACCATGTGAAGGGGTACATAGTTCGTCCTTACTTCTCCAGCAGTGACCCGCATGTCTGGTTCGTTTATTTTTGATAGTTTTCGTGATGAGTAGTAGGTGGCCGTACAGCCACTGCTTTGTAGGGTGCTGCTTTCAAGACTTGTTCAATATTGCTTGCGGCATTCTTGCGTAGTTGCCGTCAAGCTTTTTCTCCATACGTTTAGTTAGCGTCCAGGTTGTGCATCCATACAGTAGTATCGAAGGAATACATGAAACTATGTAACTATGTACAAAGTAATAATTATTTTAAAATAGAAATAATTACTTGAAACCATTAAATTGTATATGTATTATGAATATTAGACAGAAAGACTTCAAAGAATATGCCTGAGTACAAGATATTATTATTAGATGGAATACTTGATTACATATACCTGTGTATTTGGTTTGGTTTGGTTTTATGGCATATCGACTATTGCAGGTCATTTAGTACCAAATCCTTTATATATATATATTAAATATATAATTTCTAAATAAATTTTGAAGATATTATTTTCAAACAAGTCTGAGATGTTTTTTTTTAATTTTTTTTTCACAGAGTAAAATGGTTTCACTTAATTTCAAACAATTTAGTTTATCATAAGTACCGTTTTTTTTTACATAGTTGAACGATCAAAAAGTTTTATTTCAAACAATGCAGTTTTGTGTATCAAAGTTAAATGGTTCCAAGTATTAACAATTCAGTTAAACATAAATTATTTGTTTACACACGATTGAATTTTCAAACAGTTCATTTTAAAAAACAATTCAGTTTTGTATAAGTACAGTTTTTTTTTTATTTAGACAGTTAAATGTAAAAACAGTTAATTTCAAACAGTTCAATTTAAAAAAACAATTCAGCTTTGTATAAGTACAGTTTTTTTTTATTTAGACAGTTAAATGTAAAAACAGTTAATTTCAAACAGTTCAATTTAAAAAACAATTCAGTTTAGTATAAGTACAGTTTTTTTTTTATTTAGACAGTTAAATGTATAAACAGTTAATTTCAAATAGTTCAATTTAAAAAACAATTCAGTTTAGTATAAGTACAGTTTTTTTTTTATTTAGACAGTTAAATGTAAAAACAGTTAATTTCAAACAATTCAGTTTAGGGTGATTACACAGTTTAGTTCTATTTGATTCATAGATCGGGCCCTATCAGTTGCCACCACTCCGGGTCAGAGTGGAACTGGGAATGATGGCAATAAAGGGGTACTCCACATTCGCCAAAGCTCCAGCATCACTAGAGCCTTACCATCAGATGGTTTGGTTCCATATCCGGGACATTCGTTTGGGGGTTTTACCCCTCTGCAGAGAAGCAGTCGGCCTATTCTGCTGCCCAAACCGACAGGGCCAGTGTAAACAAATGATTATAATTAACACTTTTTAAAATGTTCAGTTGGAAGATGACTGCAATGTGCTGACCTATGACATCGTAGAAAGCGAGTTCGAACTCCAGTTGAGCTCTTACGTTCAGTTTCGGACTTATACACTTGGGAAAAGTCATCATCATCATCATTTCGTGCCGCTCCCCTTAATTCCCCCAGCTATGAGTTGAATCGTACCACAACTGTTATCCTCCAAGGAAAGTTTTGGCATTAGATAACCCATGAAGGTCGATAAGCCATTGAACAAAGAAACAAAACAAAAACATCGTTGCTACGTCCTCAAGTCAACAACATGGGCAATGTTCCTATCTGGAATCCATAAAAGTAAAGTAAAGTTGGTGACTGTAGTCGAGAGCGACAAGCAGGCTCCCTTTTCAATAGCTACTACACCAACTCCTTTTCCAGGATAAAGTAAAATTGGCGACCTTAGTCGAGGGCGACTAGCAAGCTCATTTTTCAATAGCTACAACACCAAGGTGTAGGGTAGGGCGTTATTTCTTTCCCAGGATAAAGTAAAGTTAGCAACCGTAGTCGAGGGCAACCAGCAGGCTCCCTTTTCGATAGCTACTCCACCAAGGTGTAGGGGAGGGCGCTACTCCTTTCCCAGGATTGTTCCACTTTACCCTTGATACGTACCTTCTATTGCTGAGTGTTAAGCAAGGAGGTATCAAGTACTATTTTTAAAGTCTTCGGTATGACTCGACCTGGGATCGAACTCAGGTCTCACAGACCATTGGTGAGCATTCTACCACTTGGCCCATGGGCAGGTTTAAAATGGAATCCATAAAACAGCAAAATATGTGATGTTCAGTCACAACAAACGCAGTCATGCCATTATAAAAAAAACAATTTGAAAATCATTGTACAGTTCTTTTTAAACAGATTTCATCATTTCTTTTTGTATTTATTTAAAGTTTCTAATTTGCCTGAAAGAAAAAAAAATTCTCAACTGAAATTGAAAGTTGGCCTCCGGCTGTGAAGAAACTAAAGCTTACGGTTTATCTCTTGATCAATTCGTCAGAAATCAATAAGTGAAAATGTACGAATGCAGAAAATAAACACTTGGTGGCATGAACGAACGATTACAAATCAATCATTCGATCAATCATTCAATACAACTGATTGAAAAAGCCGTACGTACTCATTGACTCATCGTGATATAACTAAGACCTACTACTCCAGGAAGCACTCATGGAGATGAAGAAATATGCTGACACTGTCAAAGTTATGTACTACGCGTGCGTATAGTTAAGCATGCATATTCAAGAGGAGGTTCCTGTGGCTAATGTGCTGATTTGTGACACCGCAGTAAACGATTTCGAACTCCAGTCTCACAGTTGTGAACAAATAAAGTAGGCAAAGGTTTGAACCCTCTTATCCCCTCAGGTATGGGTTAAATAGCACCACAATCGTTCTTTTACAAGGATGGCTTTGGCATTAAATAAGCCACGAAAATCTTTGGTATGACTCGACCTGGAATTGAACCCCGGAGGTAAGTGTTGTTTCGTGGAGTGTTGCTTCAGGATTTGTTCAATATAGCTTGTAGCGTTCTTGTGGAGTTTCCGTCTAGCTTTTTCTTTATACGTTTTTTCAGCGTTCATATGGTGCAACTGAAAAGTAGTATTGACACAGCTTTTGCCCAGAGGTAATCCCTTTTAATTTTATCAGATAGATCCGACTTCCATTGGATTGATCTTGTTGATAAGGAAATTTGTATTTGAAATATAATTCGTGCTGAAAGATTCCCGACCTGAACCAATGTGAATCACGGCCAGCTATTATCAGCCTAAAAATTGATTTTGTGTTGCAATCTTGATTAATACATACAAGATTCTTATCTGTTTTTGTCTCCTGTATATATTTGTCAGCCTCTCTGCTCTAGCAGGATGCGACAGAAGCCTATTTTAGCTGGGTTTGAATTCAGAGATTTCCTTTTCCTAGACTGGTCACTATAGCAAGGTTAAAATCAGTCTACCATAGCTGGAGAGAAAATAGCTGTATGCATACTTTTCCCATGTGTTTTGCGCTATGTAAAATGCAAACAACCACGTCCAGGATTCGAACTCGAGTCACCGTGTGCATTTCCTAAATTGAACTGCTCCTGTCCTTTCTTCTTTTAGACACAGGAACAGGAAATCAATGGTATAAACATGAATGCACCTTAGAATTTGTGGCTCTCTTGAAAGGAAATTATTTCGGTGCTGCTTTGATTTGCAGGACATTAGCTGCAACGCATCGGTGAAATTAAATATATATATTTATGGGGTTTAATAATTATCTGGAGAGAATTATGCTGAGTTATATATATATATATATATATATATATACATGTGTGTGTGTATCTACGTAAAAAAATGTTATATATATATATATGTATCTACGTAAAAACCTACGTAGGTGGGTGGGAGATTTGTTTCACCTCTTAATTTACCAATATAGAAAGATGCAGAGAGAAACGGACAGTCGGAATATAATTAAGTCCTTTTGAATATTTCATTCTCCAAGTTAATTAGATTGGTGCATTAAGGAAAAAAAGAAAGTTATTTGAAAGACAGAATCGCATCTCATGACTAAATGCGTTATTAGATAGCAAACAATAAATGTACACGTCAACACAAATATACCTCTACATGTGCTAATGCACACCCAAAACATACACACACATACGCATAATCACAGAGAGAGAGAGAGAGAGTGAGAGAGACTTAGAGTGTAATGGTTACCGTCGATGGAAATGGACACGGGGACCCGAATTTAAAAACTTGATGAGGCTCTTTGTGTTTTGTTGTATACCCACGATTATCATAATGATATCAATCAGAGCTGTAATAGAATACATTCTCAAATACAGGCGAAAACAGGCGGACTCTGTGGTTCAGGTACAAACGCGTTTGTAAACTTCTTGACTTCGGTTCTTCGACGCGAGGAGAGAGACACAATTCTTACTATGGTAACCCAATCTATGCTGACGCGGTGCGCATCTTGCGATGTTTAAGACCTCTGTCGGTAGAGATCTGCAAAACTCCAACTACATGCCTCAACGGTAGAGAACTCAATTCTCTATCTCCCAATGGCAGACAACTCAACTTGTCTTTTTGCATTGTCCAATGTCAACTTTGCCCAGTCGGCTGGGGCTGTAGAATACTCTTATTGCACCTCTGCAGAGGGGTAAGACCCCCCCCCCATAATGAGTGTCCTGGATATGACACTAAACAATCTGATGGTGAGGTTCCAGCAGTGCTGGAGCTTTGAGGAATGCGGAGTACCCCTTCATTGACATCGCTCCCAGGTCCACTCTGGCCCGGAGTGGTAGCACCTGATAGGGCCCTATCTATGGGTTAAATAGAACTAACAGCATACTTATGCTAAACTGAATTGAGTAAACTGAATAGCTTGAAATAGAAACGTTTTTGACAATTAAACCGTACTTACACTTAAACTGAGTGCTTATGCTTAACTGAATTATTTGAAATAGAACTGTTTTTAGACATTAAAACTGTATTTACACTTAACTGAATTATTACATATAACTGCTTGAATATTTTGAAATGGAAATGTTTTTGACAATTAAACTGTGTACTTATGCTAGACGTAACTGTTTTCAATAGAACAGATTATTTACATAAAAATGGATTTGGCGTTAAATAACCTACAAAGGTTGATATGCCATAAAACCAACAAACCAAACAAACCAAACCAATGTCAACTTTCAACTGACTCTTTTGTCAAAATCCTCAAATTCTCAGGACCGTCTCTTCCGGGCATGATGTCATCCACACTCTAGCCCCATTTCCTGTTTAGGGTTTATTATGACAATGGCGATTGTCATATCCTTTGCGCACGAGCGTAAACTGCACCAATTGACTATGCACCTGAACTCTTATCCCGAATAGTTCAAGGCCCAACCAAACTGAATGATAAGATATAATTAACGAAAAATTATTAATATAAAAAAAATCATTCCTTAATTTTATAACAATTTCACATAGCGTTAAGACTCTTGGGATATGTCTGAATACAATTATCCTCCCTACAGGTAGAGCAAACTTTGGATGGCAACCGGACTAGGAGAAGGAAAAATTTAAATTCAGACCAGTTAAACTCCACTTAAAATTGATCCTGTGTTACATTCTCCTCAAGGGGAAGGGTTGAATATATATATATATATATATATATATAATGTCCCGTTGCTATGCTGCTAAGGACTTCCCTGACTCTCTCTCTCTCTCTCTCTCTCTCTCTCTCTATTCTCGATCGCTCTCTCTCTCTCTCTCTCTCTCTCTCTCTCTCTTCATCCCTCCCGATCATCTATCACTCTCAGCAGGCTTTCCAAATTACATCCTTTGTTCTCTCAGAGGTGATGAAAATTAGATTTTGCTGGTTGGGCAACACTGGCACGTCCATATGAAGAGGTCCATAGCACAGGTACAACCGCTACTTGGAAGAAATCCCGTTTAATTTCTTCGGATATATATAAGACTTCCATATAATCGATAGCCAATTGATAGCAGTCCACGCCTTAGATGTCACTTTCAGTAGATGAGACGCTGCTACCAAATTACGTGAATTTGTCAACTAATTTCAGAGGACTGAAATTTAGAGTGGAGATAGCTCCTCTTCGATTAAAACACATCTGTTCCGTTTTGTTTACGTTTACGTGGAGGCCAATATCTTCAGCTGCCTGAAACTAAGCTGTGGGCTCTCAAATCTTTTCCGTTTACATAATTCGCTTTATCTTTTCAGATTAATGCTGGGAAATAGTAAGCATTTCGATATATTTTACCAAATACATCAACACCATGCCTTGGACATGGGAAGACATATTACGAAACTAAGATCTAAATGGAGTCTTGCCGACTGATTTTTTTTTTTACCCTGGTGACATTCTTGACTATTCGGATTCTTACTAGAGGTGAAGATGGTGAGTAACTCGTTGCTCTACGATCTTCTCAAGAACTATGCGTTCTTGACCAACTTGAAAATCTAACTCCTGATGGGAAATGTGTTAAAATTGAACTTCCTTCTGTATCTTGCTTGAACAATCTAGAAAGACTTAGTTTCCCTAAAATGTCTTCACACAAAAGATCGTCTGTTTCATCGTCCATCTATCGGCATTCCAAACCGTATGGAATGACTTCATGCTAAGAGTTCAAGGAATCGGGTTCAATGTACATTTACATTTTTGTATAGTTGTTTTTTAAGAGTGTTTTTCCACATAGAATAGAATAGAAACACTTTTTAAACAGATCTATTCAGCCCATAGATAGGACCCTAACAGGTACTAACTCTCTAGGCTAGAGTGAGCCTGAGAGTAAGGGTAATGAAGGAGTACTCCACATTCTCTAGACCTCTAGAAATGGAGCCCCAGCATCTGTTGCTATTTAATTTCCCACTGAAGACACATTTTTTTTTTGGTTGGGATGAGGTCTTGTCACTCTGTAAATGATACAGTCAGTATATTCTCAGACCCGTGAAGAGAGGGAGGGAGAGAGAGAGAGAGAGAGAGAGAGAGAGAGAGAGAAATAAGGGATACTGTCAGCTTCTTTTAAGCCCCGCCGACATGTCAATAGGAGAGAAGAAATTAATTCATGACTCTCCTAAGGGAATTTTTGCAAAGTGAAACCCCGACAGCCTCGACCAGGATTTGAACTCGGTTCATCGGGTCTATTTCTAAACCCTACTATTAACCCATACCTAGAGTTGGAGAGAAGACATAGATCCATGCGTTTCCAAAGAGTATTACTCCCCAGTAAAATGCAAAAAGCCTCGTGCAGGATTCAAACTCAGCACATTGAGTCCATTTCACCGTTACACAAGCGCATCTCGTAATCGGCAGTCTAATTAATGAACTTGTGACTTTAACTAGCACAGCTTATTCCAACAAATCGTTTCGATGAAAGACGATTTTCAGCAAGTTTTTATTTAATGCTGTGTCAAACTACAGGCTAATAAGTAATCACCGTGTTTCTCATTGGCTGGAACATTACCTCGCATTACAAGCACAATTTGCCTCTCTGAAACTTGGATACCCTCATTACGGTAATGAGTCATTATTCCGCTCGTAAAAGTCATGAGTCATTTAATGCGAAATGATTCTAAAAGCACCGACTAACGAACGAACATTTGTGGATTTCAAATCAACTCTTAAATGTATCGAATGACACCGCTTCCAAGAAAACATCTTTTCGACCAAAAATCTACAGCCTCTGTTCCGTAATACTGGCAACAGATTTACAGAAATGTCATACACTTAATGGACGAGGGTGTGTCTAAAGATTGGCAATATTTTGCTAACCTGAGGCACAATTTGGCACCCCTGGATGCTTTTGTCAAGTTTGTGGAGGCGATCAATCACGCTAGTGATTTCAAAACGCAGAAGAACTGAAGCAAGGCACGGTGTGTCGGCGCACCACCTACCATGGCACTATTAACCACAGCTGGAATTGATTTATTCATGTGATATGCGCACCATAACTAGAACGGGTTATAACTTTTTGGAACTTTAAACTCACCCCAGTATCAACCGTTACGAAATCTTACTAGAATACAAAAACGCCTCATGTAACTCGTGGGATGTCATGGTTAACAAGCAAACTAAACAAACTACTGTTAGTGAATTTGGTGACCATTGAGTTTCCAGTTATTCTCGCTCAGTGTAAAAGTAAGCTAGGCTACGTAAATAGCAACAACAAAGTCCGTCTGTCTGTTGTTGTGTAACAATATGTAGGTGGTCCGCCAAGCAGACGATCCCTTTGTCTGTTTTGGCGCGAAACCAAATAAAGGTCTGAGCCCGCGATCTCGAAGTGACCGGAAGTGGGTAAGGGAACGCGTGAGGAGTGAGACAAAGGAACTCAGATGAAGGCAGTTGGCGAAGGGTGATGCGAGTGGCCAGTCGACACCGGACAGCAGAGAGACCAGTTGGCATGAGATAGGGTCCAGCAGCAGTGAGGGAAGAGCAGTCAATATAGGTTGGCATTCCTAGTAGCTTTGTAGAAATTTCGCTAGAAATCCACGCTAGCGTTAGTCTACATATGCACAAGGGAATGCAATGTTACATAAGTCCTCTCTTGCACTTTGAGTTAACCCAAGCATATTGTTCGTTTGTTCGTTTGTTCTCTTTCCTCCCACTCCCTTGATTGTATTTCTTGTAGCTATGAACAAATGTGCGATGCCCCGATTTGAACCACTAGTTGATCACCGGCCAAGAAGTGAAATGGTTCGAAGAAGATGATGTGTCGGGGGGCCGAGGGGGTAACGTCACAGTTGGATATCAGAAGGATTTTTAGATTTATAACCACCAACTTTTATATGGTGATTATTGAGTGTTAGGAGAATCGCCAGTGTATATTATAGTTTTAAAAATTCTAAATTCTGTTAACTAAGGATTAGAGTTATACTTTAACTACCATGCTAAACTAGGTTCTTTAAGTATGGTTGGTTGGTTGGTTGGTATACATCATGCCAACTCTTGTAGGGTTATTCTATGCCAAGGTGATTATTTTCTTTGCAATTATATGGTTACAAGTAACACATAACTGAGTGGGGAAGGTGATCCACTCGGAATTGTGAAAAAAATTGCAATCACCGGACATTAGCATAATGCTTACAGTGTTTGCCATTGGCCTGGGAGACCTGGGTTCAATCCCAGGTCGAGTCATACCAAAGACTCAAAAAATGGTACTCGATGCTACCTTGCTTAACACTCAGCATTATAAGGTAAGGATCAAGGGTAAAATGGAACAATCCAAGGAAAGGAATAGCGCCTTCCTCGACACCTTGGTATTGTAGCTATCGAAAAGGGAGCCTTCGGGTCACCCTCGACTAAAGGGAGACAACTTTACTTTTACTACCAAATAGTATATGCATAAACCAGAATGCGTCCGAGAGAATAACACAGATAAAATTCACTGGGATTATGAAATACAAAAGATCACTTAATCCCGCCTAAAAGACTTTATGATAATTGGCAAAAAAATAGAACTTGCAGTCTGGTAGATTTTGCCGTCTCAACAAACTACAGATTGAAAATAAAAGAAAGCGAAAAGAGAGATAAGTACATGGACCTTGCCGGCGAACTAAGAAAGCCGTGGAATATGATGGCGATGGTGATAACTATTGTAGTTGGAGCACTTGGAATGGTCTTCAAAGCTTAGAAAGGGGGCTGGAAGTGTTGTAAATCAGAGACCATAAAAAACTACAGTATTGTTAAGATCGGTGAGAATACTAAGAAGGGTCCTGGAGACCTAAAGAGACTTGCTGTCACCCAGACTCCAGTGAAAGACTATAATCTAACACAGGTCGAAAAAGCTTGCAAGAAGTAAAATAATTATAATACCGTGGGATCAATTATTATAGCATTATAGAGGGATCAATTATTATTGTTATTAATTACAATATAAAAGTAAAGTTTACGACCGTAGTCGAGAGCAACTCGAAAGCTCCCTTTTCATTTGCTACCACACCAAGTTGTAGAAGAGGGCACTACTCCTTTCCCTGGATTACACCAATTTACCCTCGAAACGGACCTTATAATGCTGAGTGTTAAGCAAAGAAGTGTCAAGTATTATTCATTGAGTCTTTGGTATGACACTACCTGGGATTGAACCTCGGTGTCCCGAATCATTGACGAATACTCTTATTACGAATAGTCATAACAATATAGTAGGATAAGTTATTTTTGATAATAATAGTGGGATCAATTGTTATTATTATTGATTACAATGTAGGATTAATTATTATCATTACTTATAGCAATATAGTGGGGTCAATTATGATTAATAATAATAACAATTATGATGTATCATTAATTGTAATTTTGTTTCATCATACAACGTGGGAAAGCACGAGGGATACCCTGCCCTTATCAGCCACCAACCAGAAGTGATAACAGTTTCGGGAGCTCAAGGCGGTACTGCCACTCTTGGCGCTACCAAGCAGCTTTTGCCACCGGACAAGGTATTTGAAAAGTTATATATATATATATATATATATATATATATATATATATATATATATATATACGCCTGGTCAACTAAAAGGAGAAATTACATTTTACGTTCATCTTCATTTTTGTGCAGTTTTTATTTCCATTTGGTGCAGTTTAGTGCAGTTTGTGATTTTTAAAAACGCGTTCACTTTCGGCCGTTGATGTCATTACGCGCTTGCAGTAACCGTTTCTTGATGTTACGTAATCACATGGGAATTGTGGTTCCGCGTGCATGAAGACTTTTCGCTCTCGACCAAATCCAACTTGATGCATATTGCACCGTGGCTTGAAGACGATACAAGGCAACTTTCAAACTGAGGCCAGTGATTCCTATTTTTGAAAGAAACGAAATGATTGAGTATCCTAGAAAACCACGACAACCAACCTCAATAGGAAACATAATAGTAATTATTATATAAGATAATATTAATAATAACAGTATATTGAAATCATTAATTAGGTATGTACATGAAAGAAGCTTTTAGGAAAAGATTAATTATCCTTTTTCTTCATAACTTCTATATCACAATCTTCTGCGTTCTATTATTACACACCTTTTCTTTTAGTCTTAATAATAATTAAAAAAATCTTATCAATTAACATAGCTCTGGGACTATTTATCGTCTTCTCTTTCTTTCTAGTCACACCAACAACAAGCCTCAAACTATTCCTCTACGCTTCCCCTGGACGAAAGAACACACTAAATATCGAAGGGAACAACACCGGAAATAGAATCTATGCGATGTTTTTTCCGGAAGATTTGCTATCTATACTTTGTACTCGAGTTTATAGTGTTATTTGCCTTCCTGCTTCCGATCGAAGGCCAGTGAACCCAGGAGTAAGATCCATTGCAAGCAAAAATGCCACTCGATAACAGTACATACTTGACCATTGCCCTTTACTAAGCTTAGATTGGTTTGGCAAAATTCCGGAAGTATGGAGCACTCACTAGGGTTAGAATTCAGTAATAATAGGTTTGCAAGCCTAGATCGCTAACCATAACACCATTACAAAATTATATGTAGCTTATATTTGGCACAAGACATCAGTATGGGCCATCTCGGATCGAACAAGAAGCACCCAGTGAGAATCAAACTCAGCTATAATTAGTCTGCTAGCCTATTTCGCTGACCATCACGCAAGGCACCCTCAAAATTATATATAGCTTCGATTTTGCACAAGTTCACAAAATCTAGTAAGGATCAAACTCACTATTCACTTATAATCACTGACTACGATTAGCTTTGTTTGACACAAGAATAGAAGCAGCCAGTGAGAACTCAATCCTAATAGGCCTGCTTGCCTAGCTCGTTAAGCATTAATCACGCAACGTGCCCCCAAAATTAAAACTAGCTTAGATTTGGCAAAAAACAATCCCCCAACGAGTGTCCAGGATATAACATCAAGTAATCTGATAGTGAGACTCCAGTCTTGGAACTTTGGAGAACGTCGAGTACCCCTTCATTGCCATTACTCCCAGGTTCACGCTGATCCTAAGTGGTAGCACATGATAGGGTTCTATCTATCGGTCAAATAGAACTGTTTGACATTTAATCTAAGTGTAAACAAATTACTAATGCTAAATTGAATTACTGGAAATAGAATTGTTTGATCATTTAACTGTGTAAAACCATTTAACTGTGTGCTTTTTTTTGCACACAGTTAAAGGGTTTTATCTATGTATAAAGATGATTTGGCATGAAATAACCTACAATGGTTGATATGCCATAAAACCAAACTAGACCAAACCAAAACAAACAAAACAAACCAATGGTATGAAGTACCTAGAAAGGATCGAAATCATTATTCAATATTAGTCGTTTATAAAAATTAACTTAGTTTGGCAAAAGGCTACAAGCAGCGAGTGAGAATCGAACTTAATAGTGATGGGTCAACTAGCCTAGCTCGTCAACCATAACACCACGTGAAACATCCAAAAATTAAATGTGGCTTGAATTTCGCATAAAGCAGCAGTATAGGGTATTTAGTGAGGATAGAATCCAATACCCACTAATAAACAATTTTGAGACGAGCTTGCTCTCAATTACACGACGGTAAACGGAACAGGAAGCATAGAGAAGTTTCTTAAATTGATATTTCCTCTTGTTTAACATAAGGAACAACAATAGAGATTCAGGATCGAAACCATTTACTGGCAGATAACGTTCAGTAGATTATAATTACAGTAGTAACGAGTGATAAGAACATAGCGAACTTAATTTTTATCATGAGATCGACTATAAATCAAATTTAAACGTGGGACAAAATCAGCCAGAGTAGTTCTTAGAATATCTTAGGTACTCGTGTAGTGGTCGAGATTTGATTCATAGTTATAGAAACATATGCTCCCCTACACTCGTAGGGTTGAGCTCTCTAGTGAATGAAGTAATCGTGTTGCCATTAGCGTTTATGCAAGGCTCTTCATATCTGAATTGAACTCGCCGTATGCCGTTAAGCGGATGTATGTAAACAATAGTAATTGTGATTCATAACCGTTTAAAATTTACTTCGCTGCAGCTGGTTCCCTCGTGGCTGAGGGGTAGAGTCTTGGATTGACGTTGGAGTCAACTGGGTTTCGATCTCAGCTACGGGAAGCTAGTATGTCTAGCCGCACTGGTGAGTTCTGATAGAACGAAACAGATCTGTCTGTGGTTAACTATATATATTACATAGTAGAGTTTGTCACCCTGGATTTGATGCTTTACATATTCGTCAGAATAAAATGTTTTTAAAAAAAAGCCGATTGATAATAGCTGAATTTTTGTTTGAAGGGGTAATTTGTAATTATGTGTGCCTAAGTTCGTGTGATTTTGAATGTTAGTATGTTTGCGACAAAATACCCCTTCTAACAAAAATTCAGCCATATTAAGCGGTCTTTTTTTGAAAACATTTCACTCTGACGAATATGTAAAGCCTAAAACCCAGGGTCACAGACACAAACATCTAATACATATATATATATATATATATATATATATATATATATATATCAAAGCACTATCATTTACATTGAACCCTATCTAATAATACTGCAAAGTATGCTCCACCATTAACCCACCAAGTGAACTGATGAGAACCATGAACCTCTACTATATATATATATATATATATACCAACCCATCCACAAAAGCAAGGTCTGATACAAGGTCAATTTAACAGGTTTGAATTCAGAGTTTTACTTCTAGAATGGTTGCCATACCAAGTTTAAAGAGCCTAGCCTGCCCTACTATTTACACATAGCTGGAGGGTGAATAGATGAAGTCATACCTTTGCCAAGGGTATTAGCACTATGTGAAATGCAAATACCATCGTCTAGAATCTGAAACATTACTTTATGGAAATAATTCTTTAAGACGTAACTTTGCTCCAATTTCATTATTCAAAGTCATTACTCATATACAGATTGATATTAACTTACTGTGTGTCCTGGGTATGAAAATAAACGACATATGAGAGTGAAGCTCAATTTCTGGAGATCTAGGAAGAGTATATTAGCCTTTCATTGCCATTACTCCCAGTTCCAGTCTGATCCGGAGTATTATTACCTATTAGAATTAATCAATCCATCAACCTGATTCTCGCCCTAATGTTCAATCTATACTTGAGTATATAAGACACGTATGTTTGGTGAAACCGGGCCATTGGCCTAATGAGTAGAGTGTTCGACCGGGGTTCAATCCCAGGTCGACCGTACTGTTTCAAAGTGATCCAACAAAATAGCAAATGTAAGTAATGTCGTGATCCTATTTACAAACCCCTCCGCTCGGGCAGGAGTTTGACAGGTTCGAATTCAGAGTTTACCTTCTCCTAGACTAGTTGCCTCACCAAGGCTGAAGAACACAGTCTGTCCTACTATTTACCCATAGCTGGAGGGAGAATAATTGAATTCATACCTTTCCCAAGGGTATTAGTGCTATGTGAAATGCAATCAGGTCGTCTAGGATTTGAACTCGTGTCGCCGTATCCATTTCCTACGACGATAACCAATACGTAATGTCGTGATAGAAACAAAATGATCAATTACATAACAAGCGAATGCAATAAAAGGAGTTTAAGACTACACACAATTGGATGGGGAAGGTGATCCACTGGCAAATCTACATGAATTTTAAATTTGACTACACGAACAAGTGGTATATACGCAATCCAGAATCCGTCCAAGAGAATGAGACGCATAAAATTTTCTGGAATCCCCTAATCTAGGCCAGACGACCAAAAAATTTAAAAAAAAAAAAAAAAAGAGAGAGAACCTGCCAAATCGGGAACTTTGCCGTTCCGGCTGACCACAAATGAAAACTAAAGGAAAGCGAAAAGAGAGATAAATATCTAGACCTTCCTAGAGAACAGGAAAAACTATGGAACATGAAAGTGATGGTGATAACACTTGTAACTGATGCACTTAGAACGACCCTCAAAAGATTGGTGAAGGAAATGGAAGACTAGGACATTAGAGGACTAATGGAGACCAAAGTTATTAAGTTCGGCCAGATTACTGAGAAGAGTCCTGGAGAATTGAAGAGACTTGTAACCCAAACTCCTGTGAGAAACCATCAGCAAACACTGGTGTGAAAAACTTTCGAAGGAGTAAAATAATAAAAGTTGGAAATTGGAGGATGAGCAAAGACCATCCAAACTAGAGTATCATTAAAATCAGCCAGAACACTGAGAAGAGTCCTGGAGACTTGAAGAGACTTGTTGTCACTTAAACTCTGGTGAGAAATCATCAGCTAACACAGGTGTGAAAAACTTTCAAAGGCGTAAAAATAATATACTTTTAATATATTAATAAAGGAATGGGTTTACACTCTAGGAAGATAAATTGTATATAGATATGGGGGTCTGGGTACCGTAGATATTCAATTTGATTTTCGAGCATTTAGCACAATGGTTGGTTTACGGCATATCAACTTGTGTAGGTTATTTAAAGCCAAATCCTGTTCATACATATATATTAAATATATATATGATTTTTACAGGAATAGTTTGCAGATATATTAATTTTAAATGAGTTGGAGCTTATATGTTTAATCAACATTTGAATCATTATCGCTATCAAGCCCTAATAGATGTTTTGGTCACAGTTAAATGGTTTCAAGTATAGAAAATTATTGAATATTTCTATTTGACCCATAGATTTGTTTGTTTGTTGGTTGGTTGGTTGGTTTTACGATCTATTAACACTTTTCAGGTCATCTAACGCCGAATTAGATTTCAAACAGTTCATTTTATAGTAAGAATAGTTTTTGTTTAAAAACTGTTAAATGTCAATACAGTTCCATTTCAAACAATTCAGTTTAGTGTAAGTTCATAGTTTCAATGTCAAAAAAGTCTAATTTCCAGCAGTTCCGTTTAGCATAAGTACGCAGTTTACTTCTATTTAAAACAGTTCATTTTATTTCTTTTTGCCCCATAGATAGAACCCTATCAGGTGCTACCCCTCCGAGTCAAAGTGGACCTGGGATCGATGGCATTCCGTGGTACTCCGCATTCCCTAAAGCTCCAGTATTACTGGAACCTCACCATCAGATTGTTTAGTGTCACACCCAGGACACTCACTGGGGAGTCTTACTCTTCTACAGAGAAGTCGGTGTATTCTACAACTCCAGCCGACTGGACAACCTAGATTTGACCCTAACTGGTATTACCATTCCAGGTCAGAGCGGACCTGGGACTTATGGCAAGCTCCAACACTGGAGGCTCACCATCAGATTGTTTAGTCATATCGTTGGGAGGGGTGGGCTTTATCCCTTTGCAGAGATGCAGTCAGTTATCAAGCAGAGTACAACTGGTTCTGAATTAATAGTTTTCTTTCCCCCGCACCAGTTGTCCTACCAAGGCTAGAGAACCGACTCTATCCTATTACCCAGAGCTGAAAGAAAATAAATGGATTCATGCCCTTCTCAAGAAAAATGAAATGCAGACAGCTTTGTCCAAGAGTTGAACACTAGTCACCGATTCAATTTCTACGGACAATAACCGTTACGCCACATATATGCGTGTTTGTAATTGTGCATGTGTTTCTGCAAGTACGTGTGTATGTGTGGGTGTGTCTGTGCGTATATGTATGTGCATGTATGTATATGTTAGTGTGTATTTCTAAAAAGTATGTTATTACTTACTTAGTCAAATATATTCAGTACAAAATTAAAAATATATTTATTTGTTAAGGTTAACATATTATTCATATAAATTGTATGATACAGAAATCGAAGGAAACAATGAATTCATATCTATAATAATTTGGTTTAGTTTCTTTGTTTTCTGGCTTATCAACCTTGGTGAGTTATTTAATGTCAAAGCAATCCCTAAAGAAGAGCAGTAGTGACACTATTTAAGGTTTCTCTGCTTACTGGCGTATCAACCTTCATAGGTTATTTAAAGCTAAAGCCATCACTGTAAAAGAACAGTAGTGGCAGTATTTAAGGGTTCTTTGTTTTCTGGCATATCAACCTTGCTGGGTTATTTAATGCCAAAGCCATCACCGTGGAAGAACTGTAGTGGCAGTATTTAAGTTTTTTTTGTTTGATAGGATACCAACCCTGGTGGGTTATTTAAAGGATATATATATATATATATATATATATATATATATAGTGATGTACTTTGGTAAATTCAACATTTTATTTTGCTGATTTTGAAATTGTAGTTTACTGTATTTGATATATTGAGTACTATTCATGAATGTAGCTAATTACTTTGTATATATATATATATGATAAAAAATATATGGAAAGTTGGACAAATCAAACACCTACCTCAAATATATATATATATATATATATATATATATATATATATATATATATATATATATATACTCACACAATCTGAAGATTGTAACTTTCGTTGCATTATGAAACTTAAGGTAATGTGGCTGCCGAGGAGGTGGTAGGTGTACCCCGATTATTTTAGGTTTTTATCCATTTTTGTTGATTGAAGTTGAGCACTTATAATTAAAAAAAAAAGGTTTTTGATTTGTTTAAAAAAACAACCTGTTCCTAATACATTCGTATATATATATATATATATATATATATATATATATATATATATATATATAAGCTATTTTGCTATTTTTATTAATAAAGAGTGCTCAATATATCAAATTCAGTAAACTACATTATTCAAGTTAATACATTGATGTATTGTGTATAGGGGGCCCGTGTATATGGGGCCCATGTATATGGGGCCCGTGTATAGGGGGCCCGTGTATATGTTCACGAACACAATAAATAGGAACGGACGTAAAACAAGCAAAGAAAAGTAAAGAAAATATCTCCTTTGATAAATGCATATACAAAAAAAAAAATGAATAAAATATAACTATTCTCTTTTTTTTTTTTTTTGTTACATTTATATTTCTCTTGCACGTGACAACTATATCAAAGATCCATGCGTTATGAGAAGAAGAAGAAGAAGAAGAAGAAGAAGAAGAAGAAGAAGAAGATGTATTCATAACAACAGCATTCAAGGTTCAGTTATCTCATCTTTGTGTGCATCTGTCAACCAGCCAATCGCTGCACGGCCCCATCAAAGATCCCAGCTTGTAAATAAAACGATTAAAAATAGTTAATCTTTTTTCTTTTTTTTCTTTTTTTTTTTTTGCTCTCTTATGATTTTATTGATTCTACTCGCGTTTTCTTTGTGCATTTTGCAAACACTCAAATATATTAATACATGTTTAAGTGTCAATGTCAGAACATCCAAAGGTTGTGTATTCACGTATTCTATCTATCTATCTATCTATCTGTTTTCATTGGTCTATCTATTATAGCATGTTCTCATCCGTCTCAATCTCCTTAACTCTATCTATCTATCAATCTATATTATTCTTTTCATATCTGTCTATCTCCCTGTTTCAGTCTGTTCATCTCTATTTATAATATTTACATAGTAGTTAAAATGTTTGCCAATGGTTCAATCCCAGGTCGAGTCACACCAAAGATTCAAAAAATGGTACTCGAAGCCTCCTTGCTTAACACTGAGCATTATAAGGTACGAATAAAGGGTAAATGAAGCAATCCAGGCAAGGGAATAGCATCCTCCCCTACACTTCCGTGTTGTAACTATCGAAGGGTGAGCCTTCGGGTCACCCTTGACAACGGTTGGCCAATTTATATATATGCATATATATATATATATATATATATATATATATATATATTGATATATATATATATATATATATATATATATATATATATATATATACACATATATATATTAATGTTCATATCAATCCTTTTATATATATCTCTATATATATATATATAGTAGTTGGCCACCTTAGTCGAGGGTGACCCGAAGGCTCCCTTTTCGATAGCTACTACACCAAGGTGTAGGGGAGGGCGCTACTTCTTTCCCTGGATTGCTCCACTTTACCCTTGATACATACCTTATGCTGAGTG
The DNA here is from genome assembly GCA_963585895.1 of Sepioteuthis lessoniana. NCBI lineage: Eukaryota > Metazoa > Mollusca > Cephalopoda > Myopsida > Loliginidae > Sepioteuthis > Sepioteuthis lessoniana. The sequence continues at coordinate 43,898,457 of OY757937.1, forward strand.
TTAAGCAAGGAGGCATCAAGTACCATTTTTTGAGTCTTTGGTATGACTCGACCTGGGATTGAACCCAGGTCTCCCGGGCCATTGGCGAACACTCTAACCGCTATGTCCGGTTTCTCTCTCTCTCTATATATATATATATATAATTATTTTCATTGATTATCTATCTATATCAGTCAGTCTATTAATGTCTAGCTATATTTTTATACTAATCTATTTCTTTGTCACAGATCTGTTTATATCTATATCAATCAGTCTATCAATATCTAACTATATTTTTATGGCTATCTATTTTATTTGACACAGTCACTGAAATCTTATAAGGAGATACATTAGCACTATATTTCGCCTAGATTTCGTACTTCGAATATCCCACTTAAAAATGCAAGATTTAGACGTTATCCCACTGAAACTATGACGGATGCAGACTACGCAGATGATCTAGCACTTCTTGTAAATACACCTGCTCAGGCCGAATCTCTCCAGCATAAACTGGACTGCACCATCTACACGTTAGCTGGCAAGCTTCGAAAATTAGTAGACCATTTCACATACCTCGGCCGGAATCTCCCATCTACTGAAAACGATGTCAACATACGTAGAGGAAAGGTATGAATTGCTATTATCAGGTTATCGACCATACGGAAATCTGATAAAACGTGAATTCTTCCATGCTGTAACCCTGTCAGTACTATTGTATGGCGGTACAATTTGATTTTAAACGCAGAACTTAGAAAAAAGTTAGATAGGAATTATACAAGGAGTGTTTTGAACATATCCAAGAAGCAGCATCCCACAAAACAGCAGCTTTATGGTTACATACCTCTTATTTCATAAACTATCCAAGTAAGACGAGCAGGGCATGCTAGGCACTGTTAGAGAACTAAGGATGAACTCATAAGCGATGTTCTACTGTGGACTCCTACACCTGAACATAATAGTTTTGGATGACCAGAAAAAACTTATATTCATCGGCTCCGTTTGGGCTTTGAATGCTGTGTAGAGGACTTGTTAAGAGTAATGGCTGAAAGAGAGAGAGAGAGAGAGAGATAAAGAAAGACAGAGACAGAGAGACAAAGAAGGGAATCCGTGAAAATACCATGACTTGATGATATGGTAGATATGCATATCTATATCAAGCCAGCCATATATATATATATATGTGTGTGTTATCTCTCTCTCCCCCTCTATCTATCTATCTATCTATCTATCTGCATATATATATATAGGTGCCTATGGTGTAATGTTTATCGTTGTAGTAAATGGACACAGTGACATGAGATCAAATCCTAAACGAGACTGATTGCATTTCACATAGCACGAATACTTTTGGAAAAGGTGTGAATCCAATTATTATCCCTCCCGTTATGGGTATATTGGGAATACTGGGCTCTCTAGCCTTGATGAGACAACTAATCTAGGAAAAGGAAAACTCTGAACTCAAACGTGATAAACTCTACTAAAAATTGACTTTGTGTCACATCTTGCCCGTGCAGAGGGGATTATATATATATATATATATATATATATATATATATATATATATATATATATCGTCAAATTGGGAAACGATTAAAAACGAAAATTAAAATCTAAAAGCCGTTAACATCGGCCATTACAAGCGTTTAATAGAAGTGCAAGTTTCACGGCACAAGTCGATCATCAGACACAAATGTTGTAAGAAACATAAGAAAACTTATGTTGCCCAATATTTTGAATATTAAGATGCCATATCCTGGGTATTGAGCACTATCCTTAAAATAACATGATTTTTGTTTTAAATATTACTGATAATCTATCTTTCAAGTCCTAAAGCTAAAAAACCAAAAAATCCAACAACTCGTAAACATAGAGAACATCATAAAACTATTTCTTGTGCTATATTAATAAAATCAAAAATTAAAGACAAAAAGCCAGATACACATCTGTCACTTAAGAAAGAAGTTTGAATAATAAATGAACGACCACATTAGAACATTTGTTTGCTGAAAGAAGCCGCGCCATGACTACGCCAAAAACGTTAGGAGAAAGAAGCCGCGCCATAACTTCGCCAAAAACATAACTTAGGTGACGGTGCCAAGAAAAGAATTACTCTTTATTTTCAAAAATGTTTATTGCTTTTCTTTTTCTATTTATTTATTTATTCATTTTTTGACGAAGGATTCAAAGTTAATCTTTTTCTGATAAAGCTGAGGATATTACAATACCCCACCACGTATAGAAACTGAATGAAAATGTCGATGTTATCACCTTTTAAAAAATTCCACCGCCTTTTCTATGAAATCATGTAAAGTAAAGTCGTGAGATGAGGTACTATATAAAAGGTTTGGCTGAAAAGTTCATTGCCTGGTATACATACTCTCATAGATTATGACCGAGTAAGGTTTTTTTTCAACACAGTACCCCTTATGGTCAACACGCTTCTTCCATTACTACATCGGTGCTTGGATCTAATTAGTAAACAAAAGTCATTAACAGCAGATATGGTACCTTTTACTTTTCAGCCAATGAACTTTTCAGCCTATGAATTTTTCAGCCCACCGCGTAAACCTCATATTTCTTCCTTTTTTTGCTCAAAACAAAGAACAGTACATTTATTCCGTTTTTGTTTTTGATTATGTTTAATTTCTTCACGATAAATGTGTATAAAGAACAAAGATATTTCAGCTTGGAACTTTCTATAATGTTCTCAGTCCATTTTTGTTTTCTATAAAGTATTGACAGGTGACGGGTTTTTATCATTGTGGATTATTTCGCACAGCAGACTCTCAAAATGTATCTTTTTATTGGGAGAAAATGAATTATTGTCTTTCAGTGGATTTTTAATGTGGATCTCTGGATATCACATGTCCATTGGTTACGTGAGTATTCAGAATCCTTTCTCGTCTAATTTTACCTTGGTTCTTAGAAATTATAAGACCTTTCTTTTTAAATCCGTTCGTGTTATTCGTCTCGCTATTGAAATGAAAACCACCAAAAATTGTAAAGGCTTTTTACTATTTTTGGTACGCCTTTTTAAATACTACTTGCTAGTGAAATAACATACACATTTCATCTGTTGGTTGGGTTTTATGGCATATCAACCATTGAAGGTTATTTAACGCCAAATCTTTTTTATACATATATATTAAATATATATCATTTGATTTGGTTGGATTTTATGGCATATCAACCATTGTAGGTTATTAATGTCAGATCTTTTTATACGTATTTATTAAATATACAAGATTTGTATGGTTGGGTTTTGTGGCATATTAACTGTTACATAGCCAGATATACGGATGTGTGTGAAATGGACATAGAATGTTCATAACCATATATACGCATAACATAGGAATCCTGAAACACGAAAACACTTACGACTTCTTAGTTCAGGTAAGAAACCTTTTATTACCTTTGAGTTAAAGGTTTCGTCATAAGGAAGAGAGACACAATCTTTCTATCTTGACTTCTTCATCTGTCCCAATGGCGTGCGGCGCCCGTAGAGCACAAATTCGTCTAACCTCGGCAAGAACTCAGCTACTGACTTTCTTGAAAATCCCCAAAATCCTCTGAGCGCGCTTCCGGTGCATGACGTCATTCACATCCCCAAGTCACAATTTTCTATTTGGGATTTTGTTTTTGACCTCTGTGAACGACACATCCCCCCCAGCGCGCGCGTTAACACCTGCGCTCAAGTTTGCACCTAACTAACCCATGTGCTGAGCCGAAAGGTTCTCAGCCTAACTAAACCCAAAGGCAAGATATATAAAACGAAATCCCTCGGCCATTATATTACATCAACAATTGTAGGTTGTTTAATGCCAAATACATATATATTGAATATATATGATTTGTTCACAGATTTTGTTGATAACGTTTTTAAACGAACCATAGCTTATTTTTTTGCACACATTTAAATGGTTTCAAGTATTTCTATCAAATACGAATTATTCTATTTACTATTAATTATTTGTTTGCACAAATTTTAATGGTTTAGGTTGTGACAATACACCGCTGGCCGGCCCCCACACTCTCAACTTTCTAAACCACTCATGGCGATCAGATCGTCTAGTGGTTTCTCTCATCTCCGGCCAGGGGTATTTCATATTTCTTTACGGACACACAAAGCACAACATAAACAAACGAGAGGGTAGAATAAAAGAGAACAAACAAACACGGATTTGGGTTAGCTCCAAGCACAAGAAGAGAGAAGTTTGTGACACTTTCCCAGCATTCTGTGACCTATCGCGAGAGTGTATTCGAGCGAAACTCCCACAAAGTCACCCGGAATGCTGACTCGTCCTCTCACGTTGGCCAACCCGGCATCTCAGTCCACAGGTTCTAGCTCTTGCTCTCTTTTGCCGACTGCCCTCTTCTGTGCACTGGTCTTTCTCTGTCCTAGTCTCTTCTGCTCTTGGGACCTTCATTCCCTCGCCCTCTTCCGGTCCCATGGGGTATCTCGCGTGCAAGCCCTTTGTCTGGGTTTCGCACCAAAACAGACAAAGGAGTCTTCTGACTGGCACTTACCCACACTCATACCCACACAACGAATGCCCACATCGTGTCACACAAATATTGCTATGTAACAGGAAAAATATAATTATATAGTCATTTGTTTACACACAGATAATGATCAAAGAGTTAATTTAAAAAAATTAATTTACAATAAATCACTTGTTTGTACACAGTTTAAATGACAAGCAGTTATATTTGACCCATAGATAAGACTCTATTGGGTGCTACCACTCCTGGTCAGAGTAGACCTGGTAGCAATAGCAATAAAGGGGTATTACACATTCCCCAAAGCTCCAGCATAATTGTAGCCTTACGATCAGGTTGTTTAGTGTCATATCTAGGACACTCGTTGAGGGAGGTCTTACCCCTCTTCAAAGATCTGGTTGGTGTATTCTACAGCCCCGATGTTTCGTTAAGTGCACTTTCACGGTTTCTAACATATATACACTTGTGTAATGAACGATTTTTCGTGATCAATTTTTCACCAGAAAAACAAGGGTTCGTCCATTACACGAGATATGTTTTTGAACATGTCGAATATTACCCTTGGTCATTTCACGCAGTATAAAATTAAAACACCCTTTTGTGGTTAAAATTAGGCATCATTCATTGCACGAAGTCGTTCATTACTCGAATATATAAAGTACTCTTTAGTTCTTGTCACGTCTTCGTTTTGGGCTTTCGCTAGAATCCGGAACGAACGTTTTGTTCAAAAATCGATAGTTGTGTCACAACTCTCTTTAATAACCTGGATTGATGATCAATAAAGAAAAAAGAACAGACGACACAAGTTTTCTTGTAGTCAATCAATGTGATTATTGATCAAGGAAATGCTGTAAATTATTATGTGACTCGAAAAGCATTGACATTTCAAAGGATATAATCATGAGTAAACCATGTCATCCGGTTATGAAGTGTAAACGTCAACATTAACCACATTAAATATCTTCTAAAGGTTTACAAGATCAAATAAATACGCACAAGAATAGAAAATGTATGATAATCTGTGTAAAAAGGATTATTTTCATCTTTTTAATAGGGAGAATTATATGTCACTGACAAACAAAACTTATCAGCAACTAAAAACAAATTCGGCGATTGTAAACATTTTGGTCAGTTTTATCAAAAATATGTTGGGAAAACTAAAAACTATCTATCTATCTATCTATCTATCTATATATATATATATATATATACTGAGTTTTTCACAATTACTGAAACAAATCATCAGTCTCTCAGATCTTCCCTGTTGACTGTATTCTCTTTCCTTTTTCAGATTGTTGCTGGGAAATAGTTTATATTTTGATATATTTGGCCAAATAGAGCGAAATCATGCCTAAGACGATGGAGTAGAAGATCATTTGTGTGAAGATGTATTATAAAAACTAAGTATTTCTAGATTGTTCAAGCAAGATAGTGAAAGAAGTTAAATTTCAACACATTTCCAAAGTGGAATCAGATTTTTTAGTTGGTCAAGATCTTTGAAGTTCAGGGCATTCGTGAAGATCTCACCATCTAAGCCCCTGATAAATATCTGAATACCCAAAGATATCATTAGATTTTAAGTGCCAGTCGTCTAGGGTTCGTTCAGATCGTTCCAAAAACTCTGAATCATTGAATCATAATTTTGGCACACTCAGATCAAGGACCTTAAACTTTATCCGTAGCGGATCCAGATCAAGCAACAACAAACTCTGGCTGGTATGGAAAACTGTATAGTCAAGTGCCAGGGGTTTTTGAAAATGATTCACGATGATAAGGATTTTTTTTAATGGTATCTGGTTTTCGGATGAAGCCTACTTTCGATTAAATGATCAAGTTAATTCCAAGAACTGGCTGTTTTAGTGAACCCAGAATCCTCACACAGTCACTATGCGCACTCAATAAAAAGTGGATGGTATGGATTGCCATATACAAAGATGGCACCATTGGACCATTTTTCTTTGAATCAGGTTAATTATTGATAGACAAAATGAGCGTTACATTTCAGTGCTTGAGCAGTTCTGGAATGATTCTAACCCCTCTGCTCAAACAAAAGAACTCAAATGCCGGTAAATCAAAGTAGTATAAAAACAAAAACGGTTGCCTTATCAGTTTCACTGTGACTAGACGTTTTACATGTTAGTGGTGGGCATTATACACGCACACACACACACACACACACACACACACACACACATATATAGAAGAAGAAGAAGAAGAAGAAGAAGAAGAAGAAGAAGAAGAAGAAGAAGAAGAAGAAGAAGAAACTTGGAGGAGGGTAATTTGGATGGTAATAGCAAAGAGGCTGTAACAATTGTAAGAATGAAACAATAAGAAAACGAACATGATGACAGATCTTTTTTTTTTCGTTCATTCTTTCTTTTTTTCACAAGAATTATGCAGCTTAGATTTTCTTTCTCAATGTCAATGATGATTATGACAGAAAGAAAAAAAAGTCACATTAAAGAATACATTGATCAGACGGAAAGAGTAAAGGCTCATGGGAAGTTTTTTTTTCTTAGGTATCAAATGCACAGGAAAATGTCGCGATATCGAAAATTGAAAAAAAGATGACGTCGGAGAATAAAAGCAGTGCTTAATACATGAAAATATATAATGAATAAAAACGTTCTTTTTTTTTTTTTTGCTCTCAACAATATGCTCCCCCGACTTTTTAATGCTGCATTATTACTGCTTGAAGTTATCTCCCTTTCCTTACCTCTCAATGGCAACCATATTTTTTTCTATTTTAGACGCTCTATTCTTGTCGCTAAAGTCGAACGACGGCAGATATGCTGTGTATTAATTTGTCGTAAACTGCAATTGTAAGCATTTTAAGAATTGAAAGGATTGATCCTTGTAAGATTCCAAAGTAAATATCCCGCGAATGAATTAGTTTTTTTTTCAATTATTGATGAATTCATTCTTCTTTATTTTAGTGTAAAATATATGGTTTTTCGACCATTTTATTTTTGTTTCATGGATTTATATACTTGATTCGATTTTAGTGTTTATATTTAATGGTATATCAACCTTGTTGGGTTATTTAATACCAAAGCCAACCATTGAGAACAGAATTTATACTATTTAGCCCATAACAGGTACAGGGGATAAATGATTTATACTTTTCTTGAGAGTATTAGCCCCAAAAGACAAACGTAATGGCTCGTCAAGTGTTCGAACTCTCTAACTACGATATCGCAGTCCAGCACATTAGCCAGTACGCCACGATTACTCTTCCGTCGTAGTCTTGATGAGATTTACATGATTTTTATAGAAACGAACGCTTTCCCCATTTATAAGAATTATAGATCTTTTAAATGCAATTGATTTATTAAAAAGAAATTTCAGAACAGGTTTTCTTTGAGCAAAGACGAAAAGAATTTGTTTAGAAATTTGATGAAAAGAAATTGATTTTACACACACACACACACACACACATATATATATATATATATGGAGAGAGAGAGAGACAGACAGACAGACAGAGAGAGATATGCGAGGAAAAGTAAGTAATATACGAACAATATTAGTAACCTTTCATATTCATTCAGCAGTCTCGGCTCGAAACACTAACCTGGTAGATTCCACGAAATTATTTTTGATTTGATTTAAATGTGACACAGCAAAGAGATAAAAAAATAATAAACTAAAAAATATATGAAATTAAACCAGCGGCACAATGTTTAAAAATGTACCTTGTGTGACAGCCGGCTCATGGCATAGTGGTTATATATATATATATATATATATATATATATATATATATATATATATATTGTAATGGTCATCGTCGTAGGAAATTGCATTTCACATAGCACTAATACCCTTTGGAAAAGTATGAATACAATTATTCTCCCTCCAGCTATGATTAAATAGTTAAACTCCTCTTAAAAATTGACCTTGTGTCATATCCTGTCCGAGCGGAGGGGTTTGTAAATGTATGCACTCAACCCCTTCGCGCGAGTAGGATGCAACGCAAGGTTAATATTTATATGGATTTTATCAAGTTTGAATTCAAAGTTTTCCTTCTCCTTGACTTGTTACCATATCAAGCTTAAAGAACACAGTCTTCCCTACTATTTACCTAGAGCTAGAGGAAGAACTGTTGGATTCATAACTTTTCCAAGGAAATTAGCGTTATGTTAAATACAAACCCGTGGAGTAATGGTTTTCGTCGTAGGAAATGGACACGGCAACACGAGTTCAAATCCTGGACGAGACTGATTGCATTTCACATAGCACTAATACCCTTAGGAAAGGTATAAATACAATTATTCTCTCTTTAGCTATGGGCAAATAGTTGGACAGACAAGGTATAGACTAGTATAGGAGAAGAAAAACTGAATTCAAGCCTGTTAAACTCCGCTTAAAAATTGACCTTGCGTCATATCCTGCCCGAGCGGAGGGGTTGGTAAATATGTTTATGCTAAATACAAACAGCCTCTTCCAGGATTTGAACTTAATTCTCTATATCCATTTTCTAGAACACGTGGTGTAGTCGTTATCGCCGTAGGAAATGAACACGGCGATACGAGTTCAAATCCTGGACGAGACTGATTGCATTTCACATAGCACTAATACCCTTGGGAAAGGTATGAATCCAATAATTCTCCCTCCAGCTATGGGTAAATAGTAGGACAGACTAGGTTCTTCAGCCATGGTTAGGCAACTAATCTAGGAGAAGGAAAACTCTGAATTCAAACCTGTTAAACTCCGCTTAAAAATTGACCTTGTGTCATATCCTGCCCGAGCGGAGGGGTTGGTAAATAGTACCATTGCACCATACGGATGACGTGTTCAAAAAATACGGATACTAGACATTATACATTTGGTTTCTTTGTTTAATGGCTTATTAAACTTCGAGGTTTCCTTAACGCCAAAGCCATTCATATAGAAGAAAAATAATGGCTTTGGTTTTTGGTTTGCTTTTATGGCATATCAACCATTGTAGTTTTTTTTAATGCCAAATCCATTTTTATACATATAAACAGTTATATTTCAAACAATAGAGTATAGTATTTGGTTTATTAGTATTTGGTAGTCCCCGTGGCGTAATGGCTTACTTGCTTGTTAACTACATCGTAGTAAACGAGTTCGAACTCCAGTCGCGCTATTACATTCCTTTTCGGACTAATACCATTGTGAAGGGCATGAATTCCCTAATCCTCCTCAGCTATGGTCTTGTTGGGGAACTAAATATCGTGGTCTCCCTTTTGGGGAGTTATAAGCGGAGCTTCCGGGAATCACTTTACCATTGGTCTCGTGATCTTTCTGGAAGCGAGTTCTACCGATTTTTGGTACCAGACACCAGACAAAGAGGACCCTTCTCTTTTATCTCCATTTTTTTTTTCGTGCACCATGGGTGTACAAATTATCCCGTGTGGACCATTTCCCTACACCAGTAAAAAAATGTATGTTTTTAACCGCTGCTCTCAGCCGGTTTGCTCTGTGGAACAGCTTATGTACATTCTTTACACATTGGGACAATACATTATATTTCTTAATTGTGAGTACTATATATGTCATGCTTCTTAATTATGTATACTATGTATGTTTTTAAAATGTTTGTCGTTGCAGTTTAAAAGGACTTTGTTTTTCCTTACCGAATTATTCTATGTTAGTTTACCCTTAGATAGACTAATGCATTATAGGAAAAGGCTGTTGGTAGTCTCAATGAATACCACACGCATCCATAAATTCCTATAGTCTAAATAGTACCACTACTGTCTCTCTAAAGGGATGACTTTGGTAATAAATTATTCTTGAAGGTTGATATGCCATTAATCAAAAGAACCGTTCAAACCAAGCACCGTTTAGAGTGTGTCTGCAATCCTAATATCTATCTATCTATCTATATATATATATATTCATACACACTCATAGACACATATCAATCTATCTATCTATTTATCTATCTATCTATCTATATATATATATATATTCATACACACTCACAGACCCATATCTATCTATCTATCTATCTATATATTCATACACACTCACAGACCCATATCTTTATATATATATATATATATATATATATTCATACACACTCACAGACCCATATCTATCTATCTATCTACTATATATATTTTTTTTTCATACACACTCTCAGACACATATCTATCTATCTATTTATCAATATAAGTTCCGTTGAAGCGTCATTGTTAATTTTCTGATGTGAAATGTGGACTTGGTGTAAACCATTAGATAAAAAGAAACCATTAACTTTTATCTTTGACGAAATAAAGAAGGGGTTAGAACATTCAGGAAAATACCTATGAGTTAATACTCCAGTCACTTGAGTCAGTTTCGGGGAAACGCGTGCATTGTCTTTGATGATGAGCTTAACACCTTTCGGCAATTAAGTCTGATGCAAAATTAGGGTTAGTCAACAGGTTTATGATCCACCAGGAAAGAGTAAAACAGAAAAGGTTTAAAATATGATTTGACAACACGTGTGTGAAGCGATGTGCTGAAGTGTTAGAAGTCTAACACAACTTAGGAGGCATTCATGGTGGTATGGTCACAATCGGAGAAAATGGACACGATGAGGCGAGTTCAAATCCAAGGCGAAACGGTTTACATTTCGCGAAAACCCTTGGGAAAGGTATGAATTCAATAAGCTTAGGGAAAATAGTAGGGCATACTAAACTCTGCAACTTTTGTATGATGACCGGTCTTAGAAAAGGAAATCTCTGAATTCAAATCTGTTATATTTACCCAACCCTTCCGCTCGGGCAAGATATGACACAAGGTCAATTTTTAAGCGGAGTTTAACAGGTTTGAATGCAGAGTTTTTCTTCTCCTATATTAGTTGGCTCACCAAGCCTGAAGAAACTAGTCTGCCCTACTATTTACCCATAGCTGGAGGGAGAATAATTGGATTCATACCGTTCCCAAGGGTATTTGTGCTATGTGAAATGCAATCAATCTCGTCCAGGATTTGAACTCGTGTCACCGTGTCCATTTCCTACGACGATAACCATTACACCACGGGCACCTCCAATTCAAAACTTTTATACTCTGCTTAAAATTCATCTCGTGTCAAATCCTGGTTGGGTAGACATATATAAGTTAGGAGCCGTATCCAAAATAAATACTGTGTAGTAGATATAGTTCTTCCATAGAAGAGGGTTATTCAAAGTAAAAACAACGCTAGAAAATGAAGAATAGAAATTACATTCAAGTAAGAAGTAAGAATCAACCAGGAAAACACAATTAAGGCTAACACCGGCTAAAAATGGAATACTAATAAATAAAATTCACAGAAGGGAAATACAACGAAATGCCGTATAATTACATTGCCCTGTCAACTGGGGCCATAGAATACACCTACTACTTTTCTGCTGAGGGGTAAGACCACCAAGAACAAGTATCCTGGTATATGACGCTAAACAATCAGATGGTGAGGTTCCAGTAATGCTGAAGATCTGGGGAATGCATAGTACCCCTTCATTGCCATTGCTCCAAGATCCACTCTGGTCTGGAGTGGTAGAGCTTGATAGGGTTCTATCTATGGGTCAAATAGAACGAAACTCTGTACTCATGCTAAACTGAATTGCTTGAAATAGAACTGTTTTGACATTTTAACTGCCTACTTCAACTAAACTGAATTGTTTAAAATAGAACTGTTTTTGACATTGAAACGTTACTTGCGCTAAACTGAATTGTTTGAAATAGAACTGTTTTGACATTTAACTGTGTGTAAACAGAAACTATACTTATACTAAACTGAATTTCTTGAAAAAGAACTGTCTGACTCTACCGAATAGAAATATTTTTGACAATTGAACTGTGTACTTATGCTAAACTGAATTGTCTGAAATAGAACTGTTTGTTTGTATAAAAATAGACTTGGCATTGAATTACCTACAAAGGTTGATATGCTATAAGACCTTAACAAACAATATAATTACGGTAGTTCAGTGTTTCTAGAGGGGAAAGGCAATATATCTTACCGATCTTGTTTAGTAATATAAATATTATTCAATGATATTTCATAATTGTTCTTATTATTTGTTATTTCAAATATTTCTTTTTATTTTGACTATAATATTTTATAATATTTCTTACCAACGATGTTCTAAATATCGGGGTAACCAAGAAGGATTAAGATAGCTGCTCTAGGCAGTGAAACCCTGGTCATTATACTCAACAAGAAAATGAAACCGGAAGTCGTCTCTCACAAGGGGAAATAAAGAATAATTAATCATCTAATCTGCAGTGTAAGATTATACCGTCACACTAAAAGATTATTATGGTTGGTTGTTGGTTGGTTGAGCTTCATGGCATATCAACCTTTCTGGGTTATTTAATGCCAAATTCTGTTTTTATATATTGTAAACCTAAGATTTGTTAACACTGAAGAAAAAGAGCTTCATTTTCATATCAATCTCATCATTCTCGTCTAAATTTTCTTTTATAAGACTGGAGACGTTATTTCTCTGTCAACCCTCGTCTGCCTGTCTGTCTCTCTCTCTCTCTCTCTCTATATATATATATATATATATATATATGTCTGTGTGTGTGTGTGTGTGGTGTGTTGAATAACCATAATATTCATTTTGTGCTAGAAATGTTTTTTTACGTACTTTAAAATCTATTCACTAAAATATATAATCTTTATATTTACATTTCTTCACCATTATTTGAAAGTTGACTCGTGTTAATGTATTCAATATTTGAGTTTTATCGATTTTTCTGTCAGGAATAACTCTCTTGTGTAAAGAAATAAATGGCACTTATTGCATATACTTCCGTCATAAAATGCAATCCCGATAATGTTTTGGTTTCTTTTCTTTGTTTAATGGCATATCAACCTTCGACGTTTATTTAATGGCAAAGCAATCATTGTAACAGAAAAGTAATGACATCATTCAACCGTTAGCTGGGTAGATGAGGGTATCCATACCTTCCCCGAGGTTATTAGCCTGAAAGAGAATGTAATAGCGCGACTGGAGTTCGAACTCACTTACTTTGAGGTCGCAGTTCAGCACGTTGGCCTCTGCACCATTAGGACTTACATCCGGTTATCTTTGATACTTGCTTTCAAAAATACTTTTAATGTGTGTAAAATGCCGACAAATTTCTCTCTCTCTCTCTTTCTCTTTCTCTCTCTCTCTCTCTCTCTCTCTCTCTCTCTCTCTCTTATCCAGAGCATATTCCTCTCATTATCATACCCTCAAGAAAGAACTCAGAACAAGACTGCCCTGTCAAAAGAGCTTAGAATATCCTACCCGTATACTCTGCAGAGGCGTAAGATTCCCACCTCCCGCCAAAAGTGGTGTCTTAGGTATGACACTAAATTATATTTGATGGTAAAGTTCTCGTTCTGAAGATCTGGTGAGTGTGGAGCACTCTTTCATTGCCATTACTCCTAGGTCCACTCTGACCGAAAGTGGTTGTACTTTTTAGGTTCTTCTCTAGGGAATTAATATTTTAATCTTGAAAGTCAGAAAAATTTGTTTGCCATCTTATCAGTTTTTTAATTGATTAACTGATAAATAAAGTGCCTCCGTAGTTCTCGGTAGAGGTAGAAATATTTAATGCTCAGGTGCAAAGAGTAAATATCATATACTGAAATCTTCAGATACTGTTCCTCATAGAAATAGGATTGCGGAAAATTCTTGATTGAATAATGGATTAATTTTAATGGATTTTGAAATAATCCTGGAAGCAGCACCACATAAAAAAAACACCTTTACAACCACTCGTTTTCCATTTCGCAAACTAATTTAAGGCTATTTTATGCATTGAAATTTGGGAATTTTTATATTTACATTCATATTTACATTTTTATGAAATTGTTAAAGAGTTGCTTGCGTGTTTTTTTTTTTTTTGTTTTTTTTTTTTTGTTTTTTTTTACACACGGTTCTATCGAATACAAATAATTCTTAAACAAATCTATTTGACCCATTGTCTAACTGGTACTACCCCTCCAGGTCAGAGTGGATCTAGGAGCAATAGCAATGAGCTAAAAAACTATCACCATCAGGTACAGTTTAGTGCCATGTCCAGGGCGCTTGTATTTTTTAGTGGGGGTGCTTACTATTTGGCATGGCGAGAAACCGTTTCACTCATTGTTCCTTTCTGTCTTAGTAAACACAACTCAAGACCTCATAAATTTTGGTTCTTTTCTTTTTTTTTTTTGTTTTTGTTTTGTTTAATGGCATATCAACCTTCGTGGCTTATCTAATTTTAAAGCTATCCTTGCAGAAGGACAGTAGAGTTATTGTTTAACTCATAGCTCGATACATTTAGAACGTATTAGACTTTATTTCGTCGAAAAAGTGTCTCTTTTTTTTAAAATTCAATCCCGAGCAACTTTGAGTAACTCGTGTATTTTTTAAGGATCTGGAATCTGCAATATGGATTGTCACGGAAAGCCACTCCGTCACCAGTAGATGTCATACAACACAGGCCTCTACTTCTGTTTCCTCTTCTCGTCCAACCACCCAACCCACCCACCTTCTACATATCCACTCTCGCTCGTTTACTTTGAGCGGGTCTGTGGTTTGCTTACTGAATCTCTGTATTGGGGAAACCATAAAGAAAATGGAGAATCGATCCAAGAATTTGAGATATCTTTAAAATAATTTCAAATTCAGCAAGCAAAATAAGTCTAAAATGTTGTGTAAGTCCTAGTTTTTCTTTTCGCATTTATGATTGGTATACTTTTTTTTTAATCCTTAAAACTTCGGGAAAATCCATCAAATATCAATCAATTTCTGCATCGAATAATAAAAAAAAAAGATAATGTGTACGTGCATAAAATATATAAATGAATATCTAAGTATTAGGCAATATCAAAATAGTTTCTCTCTTTAAAACCACTTTTTGGTTAATGAAAGATCACCTTTCGTGGGTTATTTAATGCCAAAGCCATCATTGTAGAAAAACAGCAGTGATAGTATTCAAGCAATAGCTATAATATTTAACCAACGGTGATATTTAACCAAAAGATCCATTGTAGAAGGACAGCAGTGATAGTATTCAAGCAATAGCTATAATATTTAACCAACGGTGATATTTAACCAAAAGATCCATTGTAGAAGGACAGCAGTGATAGTATTCAAGCAATAGCTATAATATTTAACCAACGGTGATATCATTTAACCAATAGATCCATTGTAGAAGGACAGCAGTGGTAGTATTCAAGTAATAGGTACAATATTTAACCAACGGTGATATCATTAAACCAAAAGATCCATTGTAGAAGGAAAGCAGTGATAGTATTCCAGCAATAGGTAGAATATTTAACCAGCAGTGATATCATTTAACCAATAGATCCATTGTAGAAGGACAGCAGTGATAATATTTAAGCAATAGCAATAATATTTAACCAACGGTGATATCATTTAACCAATAGATCCATTGTAGAAGGACAGCAGTGATAGTATTTAAGCAATAGCTATAATATTTAACCAACGGTGATATCATTTAACCAATAGATCCATTGTAGAAGGACAGTAGTGATAGTATTTAAGCAATTGCTATGATAATATCTAACTAGCTGTAGTATTACTTAACCAATAGATCCATTGTAGAAGGAGAGCAGTGATATCATTTAACCAATAGATCCATTGTAGAAGGACAGCAGTGATAGTATTTAAGCAATTGCTATGATAATATTTAACCAACGGTGATATCATTTAACCAATAGATCCATTGTAGAAGGACAGCAGTGATAGTATTTAAGCAATTGCTATGATAATATTTAACCAACGGTGATATCATTTAACCAATAGATCCATTGTAGAAGGACAGTAGTGATAGTATTCAAGCAATTGCTATGATAATATTTAACTAGCTGTAGTATTACTTAACCAATAGATCCATTGTAGAAGGAGAGCAGTGATATCATTTAACCAATAGATCCATTGTAGAAGGAGAGCAGTGATATCATTTAACCAATAGATCCATTGTAGAAGGAGAGCAGTGATATCATTTAACCAATAGTTCCACTCTGTCCCGGAGTGGCAGAACCCGTTCGGATAAGAGGGGTCAGTACTTTCCGAAAATGAACGTAATTGTGCGATTGGAATTCGAACTTGTTTACTTCGAGTCTGCAGTCAAACACGTTAGCAACTACGCCACGGGGACTCCCTCTAAAAACCTTTTATTTTAAATCTAATTTCCATATATACACCGAGATTTTTTTAATTGAGAAACGACAATAAGTTCAGTGAAAAAAGTAGTTTCACATGTGAAAATTTAAAAAAAAAACAAGAATCAAACGATATCCCCCAGAAGCTATCATGGATGCAGACTACGCAGATGATCAAACACTTCCCACAAACACACCAGCCAAAGCCGAACGCTGCTACAGAGCCTGGAGCTGGCATCAAGAGGTATTGACTTCTATATGAGCTAAAATAAAAAGAATTTATGTTTTAAACAAAATGGCGCCATCTCCACACTAAATGGCCAGCCTCTTTAATGCTCCGGTAGTAATATCTCATCTACTCATCTAATGTCAATATACGCATAGAAAAGGCATGAACCACTATTGACAAGCTATCGATCATATGGAAATCTGCTCTCTCTGATAAAATAAAATGATAATTCTGCTAAGCTGTGTCTATGCCAGTACTGTTGTAAGTTTGCACCTCTTTAACTTAAACGAAACACCTGGAGTAAAAGCTAGATGGGAACTATGCAGGAATGGTATGTGCTGTTTTGAACTAACCGAGACGTATCACTTCCTAAAACAGCTGCTAGACGACCACTTGCCTTCTATTTCATAAACCATTCAATTACTATGAACAAGACATGATGGAAAAACTCCTGGTGAAACGGAGACAAACCCATGAGTGACGTTTTTCTATGAACTCCTACTTATGAACTCACAAGGGTTGGCAGACCACCAAAAATCAGCACACAACAGTTCTGTGCGGACAGGCCGCTAGCGACAGACGGCAAGAGAGAGATGATAATATTTGTCGCTGCCACCAGGCAGGACTTGACATAAGGTCAAAAGCACGAAGGCAGATTAAAGTGGGGATAAAGGGGAGGGGAAGGTCGGGAACGAGCCGAGACGCGAACCCTGCTGGTCTGTGCTGCTCATCGACCCACTAAGTGCAATGTGGGTCTAATGAGGTAAGCAGTTTCCCGAATCCAAATTTGGATCCGGGCACGTATGCCGAGTTATGGCTTAAACTAGACAGCAAGGTCTAGTGCCATACATAGGGGACAGAGGATGAAGCTCGCCCATCCGAAGGTGGCCCAGCCGAAACTGGGAGCCTTTCGGCCTCGAATCTGCCATTGATTTCGATCACCCATCTGGCACGAATGCCAGACGGCCCAGCTAAAAAGCCGGGAATAAGTGAAGAGAGAGATGATGATGTTTAGGTATATTAGAATGCATCAAAAGTATTTTCGTTTTTTACCGATTCCCTCCAAACAAAGTTTATTTCCTGTATACATGACTATGAAAACTTTATCATTACTAATAGGATTGGTATAAATGTCAACTTCATGGTCGAAATTTTTTTCAGTTCTCTCGCAAGGTCCACGTATCTGTCTACCTTTTCGCTTTTCTTTGTTTTCACTCTATAGATTCGAGGGAGAACGAAATCCACAAGATGACAAATTCTTTTATTGTGATTAAAACTGTGGCTTGTCTTCTGGCTTGAATGGAGGAATCCAGTTGTATCTCAGACCCAAATATTTTTATGCATTTACTTTTATCAGGCTGAATCTCATTTGTACATATATCATTCGTCTGTATGGTCTAATTGCTGTATAATGAACAATGAAGGACTCGTAGATATATAAACACATAATTTATATTTTTTATTCTTTGACGGTGACGTGTGTGAAGTAGGAATACAGTCAGAGAGTGAGAGAGAGAGTTCGCGAGTTCGCACATATCTTTCTTCTGTGGCGGGGACCCTTTTTGTGAATTAGAGCGACAGCTGGAGAACATACATAACATGTTTGCTTGAGTGACCCGCAGGTCTCTCCCTTCGATTGAGAGACCAGCGGACCTCTCCCTTTCGCTTGAGCGGCTAACGGATCTCTGCCTTCAGTTCAAAATTACAGACCTTATATTGTCTGTTCAAGTCCCATGCGAAAGTATGAACATCCTCTTTGCCTCATGTATTGGCTGGTTATCGGAACTTATGTTGTATTTTGACCTTAGGCCCGAGCAAACATGCCATTACAAAGTGAGGCACCGGAAGGAAGTGACACATTCCAATGGCCAGTAATCGAAAGAGATCGCGTGAGTGGATTTGGCTGATGAAATGGGACAAGGTAAAGCCCATGATACACTCATAGACTGATGCACCGGAAGAGAGTGACCTGTGAACTGCATGACAGTTATTTCTGCTGCATGACGATCAATCATGCCATTCCAAAGATCGAGTGGGCGATCGAGTGGACGTTGAACTATAATATAACTCAGTCAAGACAGAAGTCAAGTGACAGTTGCAGTTACAGTTGGAGACGGAGTTATAGACGAGAGTGGTACGGAAAGCCACACCCGGCCGAGGGGGCCCTCGGGAACCCCGATGGAGTTTGGGGATCAGAGAAGTTGCTGATAAGATGCAGTAAAGAAAGCCAGCACCCAGCAGAGTGGACCCCAGGGCCTCCGGTTGAGCATCAGGAGAACGAGAAAGACACAACGTTGACGACCATAAGAGTGGGGGTCAAAATATTACAGTTTATGTTCGGTCACCAGCTCCCTGTCACAGTAAAACCCCACACAACCCTTTCGAACCCTTACAAATAAAGTGGGAGGTACATATTTGTTTAAAGAAGTCTTCCTGCGTCTTTATCATTGTGTCGGTATGTATCCAGTATATATATGTATATTTCTGCATGAATCAGCAGATGACAATACAACACTTACATACTTCTGTTTTTATCTGCGAACGGAAATATCTGTCACTCTATCCATAGGCAATTAATTATATTCTCTTTCCTGTGAAACTATTTTGTTGATGTTATCTTGCGACCACATTGAATCTGCTAAGTTCATCGTCACCAGCTAAGTTAGTATATTACATAATTTCGTCCTTTTGCACAATTCCCAGTGAATCACCTTTCCCATCCACTCATATTCTCTTTTTATTCCATGGATGACTTTGATAATGCTGTAGTTTAGATGGTCCCCCACTTGCCCTCTGATTTCTGAGTCTTCCAGTCTCTTAAGCAATACTTTAGGGATTGTTCGATTATTATTATCATCATGATCATTATTATTATTTTTATACTCCTTGGAAGTTTTTTAGACCAATTTTTGCAGGTTGTCTTTCACTGGAATCTGAGTGACAGCAAGTCTCCTCAGGTCTTCAGTATTCTTCTAAATATTCAACATGACCAGACCATTCCTGTGAATCGGATCGGAATGTCTCGATTCTTCTTCTGATTTCCAATTTCTCCAACATTTTTCCTGGCCTTTGGTGACCGTTCCAAAAACACCAGTTACAATTGGTATCACTGTCACCTTCATGTTCCACAACTCTTTTAGTTCTCTGGCCAGGTCCAAATATCTATCAATCTATCTTTTCGCTTTCTTAGAATTCTGTCTTTGTGGTCAACTGGGACAGCAAAATATCCAAGATGACATGTTCTTTTTCTTTTCTTGTTTATCAATATTCGATCTGGTCGGGATTTGGTGATCTATTTCGTATCTCAATATAAAGGGATTTGACAAAATAATGGAAACACCTAGAATCTTAGTATCATAATTTTGAAACTCCAATAAAACGTTAATTTTTATCATTTTTGATTTATTATTGATTTTTATCGTCTTATTTTATTGAAATTGTTGTTTTACAGATAAAATCAGAAGAAATTCATCAAAATTCATTAAAATTACGCGTATTGTAAGGAAGGGTTAGAAGAATACATCCCCGATAATTAGAGCAAAGCTTAATGACCTTCTGGAGAACTCAGTGTCCTCAAAAAGTGTTAGAAGGGAACTGCACAAAGCCAGATTTCATGGGAAGGCCGGAATCAGAAAACCATATTAAAATAAATTTGTTAGAAAATTCTAGATGTTTCTATTATTTTACCCAACTGTTGTACGAGAGAAAGTCATGCATCTCGTTCCCTTTGTCGGATTCTGGTTCGTGCCAATAAAATTTGGTTGTATGATCAAATTTTCATCTCTTGCACACTTCCTACTGGATAACCTTCCCCATACAGTTGTACCTTGTCTTTTACTACTTTTGTTCTAATTTGCTTCATTAGAATATTATGTAATCAAATTTTTATCGGTTTATTTGGTATTCTGCTACGTATTATCGATTTACGTTTTAATATGATTGGTCTTTATCCTATTTACCCAACCCCTCCGCTCGGACAGGATATGACACAAGGTCAATTTTTAAGGGGAGTTTAACAGGTTTGAATTCAGAGTTTTCCTTCTCCCAGACTAGGTGCCTCACCAAGGCTGAAGAACCCAGTCTGCTCTACTATTTACCCATAGCTGGAGGGAGAATAATTGGATTCATACCATTCCCAAGGGTATTAGTGCTGCGCGCGCGGACACACACATGGATGCCACCACCCATCTTGAAAACCATCCAAACTAAACGCGAAAGACATGCGGGACACTGCTGGAGAAGTAAGGCTGAGTGCATAAGTGATGAATTCCGGTGGACCCCTTCATTCAGACGAGCAAGGGTAGGGTGACCAGCTAGAACATATCTATAACAGCTCTGCACTGATACAGGATGTGTAATGGAAGATCTGCCAAAAGCGATGGAGGATAGGGACAAGTGGTGGGAGAGATTCAGGGAAATCCCTGCTAGCGGCACGCCATGATAATGATGATGATGATATATATATATATATATATATATATATATATATATATATATATATATATATATATATATATATATATATATATCCGTTTGAACAGATGTATGTAAACAATAGTAATTGTGATTCATAACCGTTTAAAAATTTGCTTCGCAGCTAATGTCTCCTCGTGGCTGAATGGTAAGAAACCTTGGCTTGGCGTTTGAGTCAACCGGATTTCGATCCCAGCTACTGTCTAGCCACACTGATGAGTTCTGATAGAACGAAACAGATCTGTCTGTGGATGACTATATATATATACACTAGGGCAGTGCAAACAGCTAAATAAACTTTTTCTCCTTTGTAATATTTAACATTCTAATATTATCTTTCCGTGCAAAAAAAAAAAAAAAAAAAAAAATTTGTAACTTCTGTTTTTCACCAAAATTTTCACTCAATTTAAAGGAATAAAATTCATTAATTTGTTGATTCAATCATTTACACATTTGTCCGCTTCATGCACACACACACACACACTCGTGTGTGTGTATGTGTGTGTGTGTGTGTATGTTTGTGTGTGTGTGTGTGTGTTTTATGGTGGGGGTGTAAAACAAACAAACACCCACTCACGTATTCATACTTATGAAATGGTTCATTTCCTTTAATCAATCCAGACATCGTTGAACGGGTAAAAAGTTATCGTTGTCTAATTATTCATGATGTTGTTTTTTGTTTTTGTTTGTTTGTTTGTTTTTGTTTGTTTTATTTGTTTTGCGCTTGTTTTTTTTTTTTTTGTTTTTTTTACTGCTGTTTCTATATCCCATTCAAAAAAATATTTCTCTCATTCTGGTCACTGAAGCTGAAATCTCGCCAACTACGCATTTAAATCACCCCATATATATATATATATATATATATATATATATATATATATATATATATATATCTTTTGTAGGTTTCTGAAAGCGTCTAATGATTTGCGTCGGTCGGATTTGCTCCAAACAGTAACGTTATTCATCAATATCAGGTTTATTAGCTGAAAGCCATTCAAATAAAAGAAAGATTGATTGAATGTAGCTGGAATCTGTGCCAAACTATCGATCTTCAGTTGATTTTTTATTAATCAGTCTATCTCTGATAACGCAACTTTAACCGCTCTCATTTCTATCGACATCTATTTATGTATAAGTATTGATAGATTTTTTAGATTTTAATAGATTTCTTTTCTCTGTGGTCGCACCTGTTTAGAAATACCTAAAATGTCATCACTTGTACACATTTGATAGATCGGTTTATTGATTTTAACGACATTGTCAACCCGTCTAGGGGTATTTTATGCCTTGAAGTTAGGGAATTGCGTTTATCGTATATTTATATTCACATTTTTGTGTAGTTGTTTCTTTACATTTTTTTGGAGGGGGCACAGTTTGATGACATCAAATATTTCTATTTAATATGAATAATTTGCACATAGTCGTATGGTATCAAGTATTCCTATCTAATACTAATAATGACATGGTTTCAAGATATTGTTTCTATTTGATGATTGTCTTTTGTTTGCACACAGTTTTATAGTTTCAAGTAACTAATAATAATATTAATAATAATAATAATGATAATAATAATCCTTTGTAAACAATGCTAGTTTCAAGTATTTTTCTCAATTCAAAAAATTTGCCTAATTTGTCTTAATTTCTGAGATAAGGCTTGATAACTTTTTTCACTTAGAATATACTGACAATTGTCTTCATCCTCATTGTTACCCTCACCACATTTCGGCCGATTGATCCTTCAGCCTACTTGAGGTGTTTCATGTCGAACTCAGGGCCCTACGCAGAACTGCAAACTGAACCCTTTGTTTAATCAACGGGGTAGATTTATCTAATTCCGTTAACCATGACAAAGTATAAATTTTAAGCTATAGTAAGTACTCCTTTTTATTTGCCAATGAAGATGAGGACATATTCCAATTATTCTAAGTGATCAAAACATTTGCAGTTATATATTATTAAGTATTCCTATTAAATACAAATAATTTGTTCACAGTGATATGGTTTCAAGGATCCATGTCTAGTACTAATAATCGTTTCATTTTAAGCAATTATTTCTATTCAATAATAGCCCTTTGTTTGTACACAGCTATATAGCGCCAAGTAACTAATAATAAGCCTTAGTTTGGTTTGGTTTGGTTTGGTTTTATGGCATATCAACTATTGTAGGTTTTTCAATGCCAAATCCTATTTTATACATATAACCAGTTCTGTTGTAAACAATCAAGTTTAGCATAAGTATAGATTTTTGCTTACACACAGTTAAATATAAAAACAGATCTATTTTAAACAATTCAGTTTAGCATAAATACACAGTTTCGTTTTATTTGACCCATAGATTAGAACCTATCAGATGCTACCACTCCTGACCAGGGAGCGAAGGCAACAAAGTGGTACTCAGCATTCTCCAAACCTCTAGCATTAGCAGAGCCTCACCATCAGATTGTTTAGTGTCATAAACAGGACACTCGTTGGGGGAGTTTTTCCACTCTGTGGTGATGCAATCGGTTTCTATAGCCCCGGATGACTGGGCTATAATAAGCCTTAGTTAACAATTATTGCTTTAAGTAACTATCTTTAATACAAATGATTTACAGTCATATGACATCACGTGTTCTTATCGAATGCTAATAATTTTAAAATAGATCTATTTTACTCATAGATACGGCAATAACAGGTATTACGGGGTGTAATGGCAATGAAGGGGTTGGCCACACTTACAAGATCTACAGAATTGGAGCCTCACCATCGGATGTGGTTTAGAGTGATATTTATGACATCTCTTTGGATAGGGATCATCGGTTTGGAGGGGATACAGCATTTTCTTTTTTTAACACACATACACACAGACACACCCATACACACACACACACACACACACACACACATATATATATATATATAGCGTTTTCTCTTTCAAATATAAACACACACACACACGCGCGTGCGCACACATGTATATGTGTGTGAGAGAGAGAGAGAGAGAGAGAGAGAGAGAGAGAGAGAAAGAATGAAAGAGAGTGAGAGAATGAAAGAGAGAGAGAGAGAGAGAGAGGGAGAGAGATAACTTGTAAAGCAAAATTTCGTTCGCTTACATTTTGCGCTATGATCATAATTACATCACTTTCCGATGAAGCATATAAATGCGAGATATAAAGATTCCTCAAAATTTTGCTATACATGTCATATTTGTCTCTCTCTCTTTCACACACACACACACACACACATATGTGTGTGTGTGTGCGTGTGTGTATGTTTTAAAGAGAAAATGCTATATATATATATATATATATATATATATATATACATATATATGCTGCATTTTCTCTGTTAGACAGATTTGATATGGTCAGACATTGCTATGCAAAAATACGCCGGCTTCTTAAATTAATTCCATCCAGAAATCAAATGGCTCATACGTACACTTGAAGGATTAAAGATGAAAAAGGTATACTTGAAATGTATGCCGTATTTAATTACACATATATACACATATACATAAACAGACAATTTTATATATATATATATATATATATATATAAGCATTTATATATATATATATATATATATAAACAAGTGATTAGAATTTATACGTATAAAATTTACCAATAAGATTCTGATAGTGGAAAAAAATCAAATGATACAATATGCAAACTCAGATTCTTCCTGATGATCTTGTAGGTGAAACCTGTGTAGATTGGTCTGACACTGTAGGCTTTACTATATATATATATATATATATATATGTAAAGTCTTCTTGTTTATTTTCATATTTATTTAAACAATGGAAATTTATATCTATATATCTACCTACTTATATATATATATATATATATGTGTGTATATACCCACCATAAGAATTTATATATATATATATATATAAACAACGAATGAGAAGTTATATATGTATTTATGATACAACGAAATAGTCAGTCTGTGTATGATATACTATATATATACTATATATATACTCCCCTACCCCCGTAGGGTCGAGTTCTCTAGCGAAGAAGTAATCGTGTTGCCATTAGCGCCTTTGCAAGTCTCTTCGTATTTGAATTGAGATCTCGGCGGCCGTTGAACGGATGTATGTAAACAATAGTAATTGTGATTCATAACCGTTTAAAATTTACTTCGCGGCTGATATCTCCTCGTGGCTGAATGGTTAGAAGCTTTGGCTTGGTGTTTCAGTCAACCGGGTTTCGATCCCAGCTACGGGGAGATACTGTCTAGCCACACTGATGAGTTCTGATAGAACGAAACAGATCTGTCTGTGGATGACTATATATATATATATATATATATATATATAAATTCTCATTGTTTATAGATATATGTATGCATACATATAAAGAATGTGAATTTATATATATACATATATGCAATGAACATTTATATAAATATGTATAAATAAATTATTGATATATACAAATTTACAGAGGTAAATGCTAAAGGACATATGCAAATAGGGAGATTGCACTATATAGAAAAAATTATTGAATATGCTGGGGCCCTTTCATTTGACACTGGTCAAGCGACAACATCAGAAGTCCTTTAAAACAATTTAGATAGAACTAATCAAAATGAGGGTGGAAAATGAGAATGATAGCACGATCAAAGGGGAGGAGAAAAGAAAAATAATTAATAACCACCCTGGGTCAAGCAACCATTGTCTCCCTGTAAATTTAAGGAATGCTTAAGGTTTTTCTTGCACAGAGTTGGACAATAAGATAGAATATAAAAGAGCCTCCAGGATAAGTAAATGTTGTTTTGTCCTGGCTCTAAGCAAGATAAAAAGAACTTTTTTTCTCCTTCCCCATGGTCTTGGTCTCATTCTCATTTTCAATTTACAGTGTTTTCAATGACTTCTGATGTTCTCACTTGACAAATGTCAGATGAAAGTGGCCTTGCAATTACAATAAAAAAAACTTTTCCATATATTGCAATCTCCCTATCTGCATATGTCTCTTAGCATTTGACTCTCTCTCTCTCTCTCTCTCTATATATATATATATATATACTCATTGTTTATATAAATATATGTATATATCATCATCATCATCATCATGTCGCGCTGGTAGCACGGATATCCCTGATCCTCTTTCGCCACTCCTCCCTGTCGTTCATCGCCCACGGCAGGTCTTCAGGACAACATACCGTACCCTCACATAGCTGCTGAATGTATGTTCGTGCTGGTCGTCCTGCTTTTGCACGGCCATGTGTGGGGGTCTTTAAGAGTACATCTCTTATGAGTTCGTCCCTGCTTCTCCAGCAGTGTCCTGCATGTCTGGTTCGTCTAACTTGAATAGTTTTCGTGATAGGAGGCAGGTGGCCGTACAGTTGGTGTCTTGTGGGATGTTGCCGCCAGGACTTGTTCAAGATTGCATGCAGCATTCTTGTGTAATTGCCGTCTAGCTTCTTTTCCAGTCGTTTTGTTAGCGTCCATGTAGTGCACTCATATAGCAGTATCGATGTGACCGCTGTCTAGAAGAAACTGCGTTTCATTTTATCGGTTAGGTCTAATTTCCATATAATCGATAGCCTATTGATAGCTGTCCATGGTTTCGTTAACCTCGTGTCGATGTCCTTTTCGGTTGATTCGACGCTGCTTCCTAGGTAAGTGAATTTATTGTTTATATATACATATATTTATATATAAACAATGAAAATTTATATATATATATATTTTTTTTTCTTTAAAGAAAAAAACCAAAGAACAGTTACTTTAGGATTATAAATTTATTTCCATCCTGTTTTGTGTTTCTGATGTAAACCAAAAACACGAAGAAAAATCTAACAGTACTTCTTGAGATCTTATGGCTAAAATAAATCAGAATAGATACGGGTGGGGAAGAGGGGTGAAGAGTTATCTCCTCGTTTTTTTAAACATCCCCTATATATATATATATAAGATAGTTTCTAGGCAACGACCAAAGACGAACCAGACAGTCAAGATAAAAGATTACACAAGGCTTATATAATTGTGATCTCTTTCACCAGCAATTGTATTTTTTCGCCAATTATTTTCACTTGGGGCGACTAGGAGACGTCAATCCTGGCCTCGATTTTGGCTCTTTTCGGTCAACAGCCAGGAGCACTTGGAAGTTTGTTCGAGGAAATGCAAAGGGCAATGACCTTTATGAGTGAGAGATATCAATTCTGCGATAGAAAACAGTTGGTCAAGCTAGCAAAAAGGTATGCTAGATTGCTTTTTTTTTTTCGCCAGTTCAAAAGCTAAAGAGTGAAACAGCTTAATTTATATGTAACGAGGCAGAAATACTTGATAAGGCATACCTGATAGCACAATCAATGTATTGTATAGGGATATATATATATATATATATATATATATATATATATATATATATATATGTGTGTGTGTGTGTGTGTGTGCGTTTATCTGTCTGTCTGTCTATCTTTGTTTAAGTATGCGAGTGTGTGCGTGAGCATTTGTATATGTAAATGTTTCTGATAAATTTTACCAAACTTGATAGATTTTTGTTTGTGTATGTGTCAATGTCTCTGGTAAATTAAATTTTTCAACATGGTATATATATATTTCAACTTATATATATAATTTTGTGGCCCAAACTAGTACGATATTCACACGTCAGTAATTAAATGATGAATTTTATTGATGAGCGCATTCAAAAATATAATTGCCTATGTGTGAGTCTGAATATATATATATATATATATATATATACCCCTGTATAAAGATATAAGACCACCGTCAAAAATAAAGAAAAAATTGTGTTTACAATTTTCAAATTATGAAAATCAGATATATGAAAGATACGGCATGAAGAGAATTAAATTTAGAATATGAAGAAATTTCAATTCATTTTTTAATATGTATATTAGCATTTAAGCTAAATTCTGAAATTTATTTTTGCATAAGTATAAGACCAATGAGCAGAACTATATAATATAAAGGCAATCTTTTTCAATATTTTGTAGATCCACCGTTAGCTTTAATAAAAAGTCGGCAGGCATACTATCAACTAGTTTCTGAAGTTGAACCGGAGGTATTTTTGCCCATTCGTCTAAGATTGCGTTTTTGAGTTCAGAAATTATTAAGTACTGTCGACCTCCTTTATAAATTTTGCAACAATCAGTCCTCACAATTTTTTTACAGGACTAAGGTCTGGAGAGTACGCTGGGCGGTCAAGAATTCTTGATTTTTGTTCAAGCAAATACTTCTTTGTTATTGATGCTCTATGGATAGCAGCATTATCTTGCTGAAAAAGCCATTCTTCTCCCCATAGACAATGCCATTCTTGTGCATGAGATAAGTCATTTAGCATCTTAACATAATCTGCTGCTTTTTGTCGACCAATTGTAGTTTAAGTTTTCCTGAAGTTGAGAAGCACTACCCCCATCCTGATCATAAGAGATCCTCCTCTACAATACCTTGTTGAGTAATTCCCTTCTGGAAAATTTTTTGCGTGCCAGTACTTCTGAAAGCCATCTGGACCGTCTAAATTGAATTTCTTTTCGTCCGAGAAAACAACTTTTCGCCATTCTTTAGCACTCATGGATTGATATTGACAAGCATATTCCAACTGTTTATCTTTGTGCTTCCTTGTTAACAGTGGACGGTGAATTCTTTTCTTATGCTTAATTTTTTCGTTATCTAAATGCCTTCTAATTGTTCTAGCACTGCATCCACTAGAGATTTCAATATTTTATATGTTGACTAAGTTTTCTTTTTTACTTCGCGAACAATTCTTCTCTTGAATTGTGGTGATAATTATTCTGGTCTGCCAGTCAGTTTTCTTGTTCCATACTTATCTTAAGTAAGTGCATATAATAGTTTTTCTGCGTCCTAAGGCCTTCGAAATTTCTTTGAGATTTTCCGACTCTTTTCAGACCTGTAAACTCGCCTTTCTCATATCTTCTGTTATATATAATAAAATATTCAATTAACATAAGTCCTTTTTTTTTTTAGTTTTTATTGATGGTCTTTTATTCATGTAAAAATTATATTTTAAAATTTAGCATAAATACTAATATACATATAAATTTCTTTATGCCTTATCTTTCATATATCTGATTTTCATGATTTAAAAATTGTAAATAATATATTTTCTTTCATTTTTGAGGGTGGTCTTATAGTTTTGTCCATGGGTGTTTATGTATATACGTTTGTGTGTGCGTGTGTCTGCTGATGCATATGGGCTTGAGTGTGTGTGAGTGAAGCCTCCCATGACGCTATATTGAATTAGCTGTTCCCACAAATGATTAACAATCGATCAACAAGTCCGAATCTTCCTGGGTATTCCTTATTTGGAGGTGCCCGTGGTGTAATGGTTATCGTCGTAGGAAATGGACACGGCGACACGAGTTCAAATCCTGGACGAGACTGATTGCATTCACATAGCACTA
>OY757937.1:43930628-43938128 GCA_963585895.1 Sepioteuthis lessoniana
GAAAGAGGAATAAGCAGATTGTATTGTAATCTTACATGACATCTTGGGAGTATATAATTGTGTTGGGTATCACCCACCATTTTTCACACAATGAACTAGTCCATCTGCCATATATAGCCGTAGCTACTAATACCAGGGCAAACTAGAAGGTGAAGAGCAGCTTTTATAGGAATAGTATTAGAGCGTTGGTGACTGGAGATCGCACTATATCACCTTACTTGCTACCGTAATAACGGAAGCCAATACTATCGTTGGACTATATCTTTATTCTGTATTCACTAATCTTGTTCTTGTCTACAAAATAGTCTCTGTATTTTATATACTTTTCCTGAGAACATATCTCTATTTCCTCTCATATCGTGGTTTGTCCTTTATTTGATATTACAAGCGTTCACTAACCAAAACGCAACATATACCATAAAAATTGGAGGTGCCCGTGGTGTAATGGTTATCGTCGTAGGAAACGGACTCGGCGACACGAGTTCAAATCCTGGACTAGACTGATTGCATTTCACATAGCACTAATACCCTTTGGGAAAGGTATGAATCAAATTATTCTCCCTCCAGCAATGGGTAAATAGGGTAGACTAGGTTCTTCTGCCTTGGTGAGGCAACTAGTCTAGGAGAAGGAAAACTCTGTTAAACTCCGCTTAAAAAACTGACCTTGTGTCATGTCCTGCCTGAACGGAGATGTTGGTAAATATGGATATGCCATAAAAACCCAACCAAACAAAACCAAGCCAATGTGAGATAGGCGTAAATTTCAATAGCAGTGGTGGAAGAAGGCCGAAGAAGTTGTTGTTACACTGTCCATTTTACTTCATTTAGAGTTTATAGTTGTTTTTGAATAGTCAAGTGTCTTTGGTGATGTTTTGCTGCTAATGTTTTCTATTGACGATCTGCACTCTCCTTGTGCCTATATATGCTTTAATGATTGGTTTGCTTTGGTTTGGTTTTTTGATATATCAACCATCATAGATTATTTAATGCCAAATCCTGAACAATTAACATTAAAGATTCTTGTGGTGACCAAAACAGACGCTTAACTTCGGTCAAAGGCATTTGTTTTGAAAACTACAACAGATAAAAAGAAAATATCATCTTGGTGTCTGTAGAATGGTCAGTCGTCAAATATCAGGAGTGTACGCTTGTTCCATTGGTCTCTAG
The DNA here is from genome assembly GCA_963585895.1 of Sepioteuthis lessoniana. NCBI lineage: Eukaryota > Metazoa > Mollusca > Cephalopoda > Myopsida > Loliginidae > Sepioteuthis > Sepioteuthis lessoniana. Next base: position 43,931,796 of record OY757937.1, read on the forward strand.
TTCAACCATACCCAGACATAATTATCAAGGGGATTGCAATCTGTGGAGTTTAGGAGGCTAGATACTAGGGATCATGTGGTCTCAGAAAGTTTCTTACAGCCAAGACTAGGTTATCCCGCTCGTGTGGCATGGCGCACAGTTTTCTGGCCCGAGGTAGAGTCTCCCAGAAGCCACTCTCGATTCAGGGCAGAATTACCTCCTCCTGGCGCTTTATGTAGGCCTCCGTGTTGAGTCTGAGGCCTTGTGCGAATATAAAAAAAGGCATAAGGTCACTATCTTAGTGACCATCCCAAACACGATGATGAGGACTGGGTGTTTGGTTTTCATCACTATCTTGCGAGAACAAAGCAAGTCAACAGTTGTCCTGTAAGTTCACCATTTGATACTGGCCGAAATTTTTTCATCTAAGAAAAACCAAACCATATAAGGTTGGATGTGATGCTTGATGTTGTTGAAAAACCTTGCAGCGTGGTCTTTCCTTTTATTCTTCGTGGCCTCTGATGAACTTTGACAATTTCTCATCTTGTATGATAAATACCAAATGACTTTCTGAACAACGTTCTTGCTAAGAAATTCAGACACTCCTATATCACAGGCTAACATTAGCACATATCTTAAACACAGTTAAAAGTTAAAATAAAAAAACAGGTAATTTCAAACATTTCAGTTAAATTCAATTTGACCCATAGGATAGGATTGGTACTACCATTCCGGGTCAGAGGGGAAGAGGTACTACGAATTTCCCAAAGTTCCAACATTACTGAAACTTCAGCATCAGATTGTTTAGAGTCATATCCAGGATACTCATTAAGGGAATCTAACCTCTCTGCAGAGATGCAGTCAGTGTATTCTGCTGCCCCAGCTGACTAGACCAGACTTGCTGGGATTGTTGTCATTCATGACCTATTCTAAGCAACAAACTCAATTTTTTTTTTATCAGAACGACCAGAATGAAGCTTCTGAGCTGCTGTACCTTTGTAATCATCAATGGACTCATCCAACTGCTTTCGAATCCTCTGCACTGTTCTCAGATTGACATCCAAACACTGTTAAATCATCATATTGGAACTTCCGGCATGAATGAATGCCAAGCTTTACAGTTGGCCATTTCCTAATTTCTAGAGGGGTGTATTTGTGTGATGGTGCTGCTTTCCTCAGAAACAGTGCTCAGTGGACTCTAATTTACCGCACAGTGAATAAAACCATAAACAAACAAACCGCACGCTCGAAACTAAAATCTAAGATGGCGATAATTTACTCATCACGCTCTTTATATATATATATAAAAAATTTTCATGTGACGATTGCTTGATTGATTTTAACGGCATTTCAAGGTATCTGGGAATATTTCACCCCTTGAAGTTAGGAAATTGTGTTCACTGTACGTATATATTTACATTTTTTGTCTAGTTTATTACGAGTTTTTGATTTTTTTCACCCAGTACAATCGAATACTAAAAATCTCTAAACAGACCTATGTAACCCATAGAAGAGTCCCAAACGGGTACTACCACACAACGTCAGATTGGATCTGGGAGTAATTGCACTGAAGGAGTATTCCACATTCTCCAGAATTGAAGCTTTATTTTCAGATTCACCTTAGTGTCATATAAATATAAGTTGCTCATCTGTGCACTTATCAAAACAGTAATCTAGACGTAGTGACATCATTACTTTATTATATAAGATGCTCCTCTATGTACACCGTAATCTAGCTGCAGAGACTTCGTAACTTTATCATATTAGTTGATCATCTCTGCACACATTCAGTTAATCTTTAATCTTTAAATTCTAAAATGAAGAAAATTTGTACCATAGGACCAACGTGTTGTGCTGTAAATAAAGAAGTCCGCAGAAAAAGAAATACTCAAACTCGAAGTTAAGTGAAGAAAATATAGCAGTCGTTTATTATTCAGCAATGATCGGTGCAACTCGAAAAGTTCATTTTAGTTACGTTCTTCTCCCTTCCTCTTGGTGGTGACGGCGGTGTGGGTGAGAGCTGGCTATTGACACACGCCTGTCATAGCAGACTGGGTAGAACTGGTCGGGGCCTCAGAACCTTTGACTCGCCTGTTTTGAAAGCTGCTTTCAACTCTGCCAAAATCTCGTTACTTGTTTTCTTATATAGAGATTTTGGAGAAGAAATCGAAGATCCCCGAATGTTCGATGTCACCAGTGAAACACGTGATAATTCATTTGTGATTATTTTAAAATCACGTCTAACTTTGCAGGTCATTCTGCTCGCGCACGCTAGTCTTGTGACGCTTTCACTAATTGACGACAGCGCCCGTCTGTAATATTACAAAACAAGCTTCAGTATCGATACCTTTTTATCACACCTTGAATATGCATATGAATCTTTGTGCACATTTGTAATTTTATTTGTATATGTATTTGTTTGCTCATATATATTTATCCTATTTACCAACCCCTCCGCTCGGGCAGGATATGACACAAGGTCAATTTTTAAGCGGAGTTTAAAAGGTTTGAATTCAGAGTTTTCCTTCTCCTAGACTAGTTGCCTCACCAAGGCTGAAGAACCTAGTCTGTCCTACTATTTACCCATAGCTGGAGGGAGAATAATTGGATTCATACCTTTCCCAAGGGTATTAGTGCAATGTGAAATGCAATCAGTCTCGTCCAAGATTTGAACTCGTGTCGCCGTGTTCATTTCCTAGGACGATAACAATTACACCACGGGCACCTCCATCATATATTTATACATATATGAGTTTGTGTATGAGAGAGAGAGAGAGAGAGAGAGAGAGAGAGAGTGAGTGAGGGAGAGAGAGAGAGAGTATGAATATGTGTGTGCATATTTTTGTATGTATTGTACATGTATTCTACATTCTCCAAATCTCTAGAATTGAAATCTTACTTACACCTAAGTGTCATACAAAGGAAAATCTTTTTTTTTTTTTTTTGGCGGAGGGGGATTTTCAATCCTCTGAAAGGTATAAAGTCAGCATATTCTAAACTGCACCGAAAGGGTGATGTCATGGGAATTCTTGTAATATATAGTTGTTCTATTTTATGACGTTTGAATGAGATTTTTTTCTAAGGTGTAAAGAAATTGCTTAGAAAAATAGGAAGTGAAGACCCTTTCTTGAGTAATATTTTCGAAGCGCATAAAAACAGCCGTGAAGTAGATTTTATGACGAAAACTGAGCAGTTTATGAAGCAGAAAGTTATTAGAGCAGATGAAGTTCCTGTCAGCTTTGATTTGCAAAAATAACACATCATTCTAAGAAACATGGTTTTTCTTGTGGTTCCTTCGGGATCCTTTACTTAAAAAAAGGGACTCGCCATTTCAATTCAGTGAGTGTAAGGTTCCAGTTGCTTATGACAGGCGAATTAAATGTTGCTCTTCAAAACTCGAATCTGTTAAGGGATCAGTTGAAGAAATTATTTACCTGCCAGAAGTTTGGATGATATTTTTAAGCTTTGCCCAGCTTTGCTTCGCAGGTCTCAGGTTTTCTTGTGAGTGCATTCAGCTTCTAAGTGGTTATTCATCGAAGTAATGAAGTGGATCATTTCTGTTTAACTTCAGTAAATTAAAGTGAACCGGTGCTTTCCTTATATCGAGACCAGAAGTCAGAATAAGTTTAGTTTAGTCAGATATGTATTCTTTATTCGTCAATAATGATTCAACTCTTTCTTTATGTCAGGAGCTCTAGACGACAGTCTAGATATCACTTTATCACTTTATCATATAAATTGCTCATCTGTGCACACATTAAAACAGTAATCTAGACGTAGAGACATTATAACGTTTTTATAGAAATTGCTCATCTGTGCACACATTAAAACAGTAATCTAGACGTAGAGACATCATAACGTTTTTATATAAATTGCTCATCTGTGCACACATTAAAACAGTAATCTAGACGTAGAGACATCATAACGTTTTTATATAAATTGCTCATCTGTGCACACATTAAAACAGTAATCTAGACGTAGAGACATCATAACATCATTATATAAGTTACTCATCAGTAAATACATCAAAACAGTAATCTCGACATAGAGACATCATAACTTCATTTTATAAGTTGCTTATCTGTGCACACATCAAAACAGTTATCTAGACGTAGAGACACCATCACTTTATTATATAAGTTGATTATCTGTGCACACATTCATTTAACCATTACTTTTTAATGAAAAAAAATTAAACTTCAAGATCGATACATTTATATCTTACCGTGAATATGCATATGAATATTTGTGTGCGTTTGTATTTTTATTTGTATATGTATTCATCGGCTCATATATATTTATACATATGTGTGTGTGTGAGAGACAGGGGATGGATATGAGTGTGCATATATTTGTATGCATATATATATATATATGTACATATATATATATATATATATATATATATATATATATATATATATATATATATATATATATTCTTTAAGAAAAACAACGAAACCGGTCACATAGGATTATAAATTTATTTCAATCCTGTTACGCATTTTTGAAATTTCCAAAAACACGAAAAAAGTAATAGGACTTCTTCAGATCATTTTGGATAAAAAAAATTGAATAGACACATGGTAGTGGGAGGGGATATACAATGGTCCATATTGAGAAGATCTAGTACCCCAAATACAATGGTCCATATTGAGAAGATCTAGTACCCCAAATAAATGCCCTTAAAAATAGTGGTTTTAATGAGGAATTTAGGTATCTAAATGAAAATATAACAAATGAAATTACTAAAGAAAATAATAATTACGATCAAAAAAATAAAAATAGAAAAAGGAAAATTATATGGTTTAACCCCCCTTTTTGTAAACTAGCCAATATAGATGTAGGTAAATATTTTTTGAGACTGATAGATAAACATTTTAAACAAGATAATATATTACATAAAATATTTAATAGGAAAACTTGAAAATAAGTTATTCTTGCACAAAAAATATTTCTCAAATAATAAATAGTCATAATAATGAATTAATTAATAAATTTCGTAACCGAGTAAATAATAATAATAATAATAATAATAATAATAATAATAATAATAATAATAATAGTAAAAAAAATAGAATGTAACTGTAAATCTCGAAGTGATTGTCCAATGAATGGTTTGTGTAATTCAGATAACGTAGTATATCAAGCTATTATTTATACAAAAGAGAACATAAACGATAAGAAATATTATATTGGAATTTCATCTACTAATTTTAAAATTAGGTATGGAAATCATAAATTCTCCTTCTCCCATGAGCATAAAAAAAATCAAACTGCTCTATCCAAACATTATTGGGAATTAAAAGTTAAAGGGTTAACCCCGGAAATACAATGGTCCATATTGAGAAGATCTAGTACCCCACCCAACTCCGGTTTAACTGGACCAAATATATATATATATATATATATATATATATATATATATATATATGTGTGTGTGTGTGTGTGTGTGTGTGTAACTATAAAAGTGCACCTATATATGAATACAAATTTTTATGTATATATATATATATATATATATATATAGCCTGTCATATGAGAAGACGTCATAAATCCAGACGATGGTGGAGAATAAAGAGATGGCAGTCATCTGTTACGATGGAGCAATCATCTATCTATATATATATATGTGTGTGTGTGTGTTTGTGTGTGTGTGTGTGTACGTATATATATATATATGTGTGTGTGTGTGTGTGTGTGTGTGTGCACTTATATTCATATGATTCTGAATTTATACTAATTAGATTTCAAATGATGCAAATATTTTTATTCTAAATCTATAAAAGTCTTTAATTAAAAGTTTATACAAATGTTAGATTCTAAATTTATAGTTGTCTTTGAGTTCAAATTCGTGTTAGTCTTTGGTTCTAAATTACTGCAAATCTTTGATTTTGAATTTAAGATAAAGTCTGGATTATAAATTTTAATAAGTCTGAGTTTAAATTTACTCATAAAATCTAAATCAATTCTGGTCATAGAATTTAAATTTATATAAAAATTCTTAGAACCTAAGTTTATATTAGATTCTTGGAAAACATTTTGTACGATTCTCGCTATCCGAATTTATTCTGGTCGCAGAATATAAAAACCCTAAAAAGCATTGCTTCCGCAAGTCTATAAAAGAAGAGAAATTTTCTTTGAACAGAGTTACATATCTTTATCAATAAGTTTTTATGATAATAATGAATGATAACCAAATGAGGACAACAGGTGAATATGATAACACTATAAGAACGGGAGAGTATTAAGAAAAGATTCTCTGATAAGTTTATAGCTTTTGAAACATATGTGGAAATGAAGACTTTAAAATAAAATTGGAAAAGCAAAAAAAAAAAAAAAAGAAAATTTATA
>OY757937.1:43943128-43963128 GCA_963585895.1 Sepioteuthis lessoniana
CCGGATATCTGAGAATTGCTGGCAAACTGTCAAACTCTAATGAAGAGCCATTATTATTATTACTGGTATTAGAAGTATTACTCCCTTTCGATTCTTCACACCAGCATTAGCTGATGGTTTCTCACCAGTATTTGAGAGACAGCTAGTCTTTTAAATTCTCCAGGACTCATCCCAGTATTCTGGGCGATCTCACTAATGCTGTAGTTTGGATGGTCTCCACACATCCTTTTATTTCCAAATCTTCCAGTCCCGGTACGAGTGCTTTGGTGACTGTACAAAGAGCACCAATTAAAATTAGTGTAATTGTCACTTTCATGTTCCACAGTTTTTTCCTATTCCCTAGCAAGATCCAAGTACTTATCCTTCTTTTCGCTTTCTTTCAATTTTACTCTGTGGTCAGCCGGGACAGAAAAGTCCACAATTCGGCAAGTTCTCTCTTTTTGGTTGATTATTACAAGGTCTGGCTAATATCATTATTATTATTATTATTTACTCCTTTGATAGTTTTTCTCACCAGCTAACACTAGTAGTTTCCCACTGGAGTTTGAATGAGAGCAATTCTCCTCAAGTCTCCAGGACTCTTCAAAGTGTTCTGGCCGATCTCACCAATGCTGGAGTTTGGATGGTCTTCACTGGTCCGGTAACGTGATATGGTTGGTCCAAGTTGTAAAGAGGACGGGAGGCTAGTTTCTGGGGAAGGAGAGAGAGAAGAAAATAAAATAATAAGAAGAAAAAGCAGATAGAGAGTCCGTGGGGCAGCCAGCTGACCTGAATGAGTCAGGCCAAAATTCGTTGTCGGTCAGCCAGTTACAGGTAAATGGCAACGGTAATTAAGAATGACTATGCAAGCAGGAGGTTCTAAATCTTCTGCGCAGGTGTGAAACCACTAGAAACAGATATGTTCCTCTCTTCTACACTAGGCGGAAGTAAGGGGGACGAGTCGGGTTTGAAAGTTAGTTGGCTCGGAGCCGTGACGATATAATGACGAGAACTGAACACCAACCAGAATCGCTTGATCTTGTTTTTGTTGACTGGGTAGGAAAGATGACTTACAGAGAAGTGTGCAAAAGATTAAACTTGATCGTACTACCAAATAGTATATAAGCAGAAAAATTCTCAAGGATTTTGAGATATAAACGGGTCACCTGAAGATTAGACCGAGTGATAAATAACAAGAACAAAAAAAGAATTTGCCGTAGAGAAGATTTGCCGTTCCGGTGGACCACAGAGTGAAAATCAAAGAAAGCCAATACAGTGACAAGTACTTTGACTTTGCTGGAGAACTAAGAAAGCTGCCAAAAATGAGGGAGACGGTAAGCCAATTATGGCTTCAGCACTTGGAACGGTCACCCAGGGCTTGGAAAGGGGACTGAAAGAGTTGGAATTTTGGAGAACGAAACGAAACTAGCCAGATTACAGCATTGTCAAGATCGACTAGAATACTGAGAAGAGTCCTGGAGACTTGAAGACACTTACTGTCAATGAGACTTCAGTGAAGAATACACAAGGAGTCAAGTAATAATAATAACAATAATAATAAATGTTATACATACAAACCAGAATCTGTCCTAGAGAAAGAAACTAATAAAATCTTAGGGGATTTTGAGATACGGATACAGATAAAACTTAATGAACAAAACAAAGTGAATCTTTTTTACTGTGAATTCTGCTGGCAGACCACAGAGAAAGCAAAGATATAGATAAATACTTGCATCTTGCTTAAAAACTAAAACAAAACTGTGAAACGTGGCCGAAAGTGAAGGTGGGAAAAACTCGCTTATTGAAGCAAAAATCGATAAGGTGCAATAAAATAGCAACTGTAGATTATGTGGTAACAAAGACGAAGAAATCAGTCACATTGTAAACGAATGTAGCAAACTAGTGCAAAAAGAGTATAAGACTAGACCCGAGTGGGTGGGAAAGGTCATCCTCAGGGAATTGTGCAAGAAAATAAAATTTAACTATACTGCCATTGCCCTAGTTGGTAGAATGTTCGCTAATGACCAGTGAAACCGGTTTCAATTACTGGTCAAGTCATACCAAAGACTCAAAATGATGCCTCCTTACTTAACACTCGGCATTATAAGGTACGGATCAAGGATAAAGTGGAGCAATCCAGGGAAAAAATTTACACCTTCCCATACACCTCAGTGTAGTAGCTATCGAAACCTGCTGTCTTGTGGATTTTGTCGCCCCGGCGGATCAATGAGTGGAAATCAAAGAAAGCGAAAACAGAAAAAAGTACTTGGACCTAGCCAAAGAACTAATAAAGTTGTGGAAGATGAGAATGACGATGATACCAGTTGCAATTGTCGTTCTTGAAACAGTCCCCAAAAGCTTGGAGAGGGAACTGGAAGAGTTGGAAATCGGAGGACAAATCGCGACCATTCAAAGAATAGTACTGTTAAGATCGGCAAAAATACTGGAAAGACTTCTGGAGACCAGAGGCGACTTGTTGTCACTGAGACCCAAAGAAAAAGACTATCAGCCAACATTGATGAGAAAAACTCGCTAGAAATAATGAGGATAATAATGAAATTACGTTATGGAACATATGAATGCGATTGTGCGTTTTTTCTTCAGGACAAATGCAAGGAATGACAGTGCTACCGTAGAATCAACGATGTTTTTATTGACTTGCTTGACTTTACTCGAAATGCAAAATAAATCTATAAAATATAACAACACATGACAGGTGTTGTAGTGGTCTTAACAAGTAAAGGATCGGTAAACAAGAATTTGAACTTTTAGTAGTTTATACTTCCTATCTGCGGAAAATGAAATTTTATCGTTATTTTTCTCTTTTTTCTTTTTCTTTTCTTCTTCTTTTTTTCTCTACTTGATCACATTTCTCAAGAGATAGATAGATAGAGAGATAGATAGATAGATAGAGAGAGAGAGAGAGAGAGAGAGAGAGAGAGAGAGAGAGAGAGATACAAATATCATCAGTGCTGATTATGAAATCGGCGAACTGTATTCGAATTTCAAGTATGACCACTTGAGTTTCACTTTACATAAATATCTTTGCTTGAGACATGAATCCAGTTTTCCCTGCGGTCTTAACTATTGCTAGATATCTTCAATAAGATATTGTCACCAGTGTGATATACAGACTGATGAAAAAATGAATAATTAAAGGAGAGTGAAAGCAAATCACTCACACACAACTATCTTAACTTCCAAGGCTGACGCATGAAAACGTACAACAGTTATGAACTTTGTTAAAATTCAGGTGTGTTTTATATGGGCAATATACTATATTCTATATATATATATATAAATAGAGAGAGAGAGAGAGAGGGAACTAAAAATTGAAGAATATATATATATATATATATATACAGACCCCTTGGCACAAGCAAGATGTGGCACAAGGTAAGGTTTTTAAGCGGAGTTTTACTGGAAGAATAGTTGGATTCATGCCTTTGTCAAGAGTAATTGTGCTACGTGAAATGCAAACAGCCTCATCTAGGGTTTGAACTTATATCCTCATATCAATTCTCTTACGACAATAAACATTACACCACGAACACCTCTCTCTCTCTCTCTCTCGCTATATATATATATATAAGGGTTGTAGAAGGTGTGGCCGAACAAACCTTCATCATATGATGAGTTTGGAATAAGGCATAGTTTCTCACCAAATCATCTTTACAACACAGAGCCTGCCAGCATTAACTTACAGTAACACCAGACTTTGTTGGTTTTCGGCTACATCGTTGGAATGCCAGATGAAGATACAACCTCTTTAGATAATCCTTATATATATATATATATATACTTCGACCGATCTTGGCTTATGAAGACCTAAAAGCTCTACGTGTATTTTATTTACGGATGTGAACCGTTGGATGATTACCAACCCTGGAAATATTTTATTGAGGTAAGGATTTATTTAGAGGGATTTTTGCTTTTGGGATAATTGATATCTGAAGAATGATGCGGTAATCTGCCACAGATTCTCTCGGGCAACACCTCACAGGTTTTGAATTCATGCTTTTCCCAAGGACATAAGGGAAAAATAAAATGAACCCACTACGTCCAGAATTACAATATATATATATATATATATATATATATATATATATATATAGCCATTGCTCAGCACGAGCAGGATGTAACACAAAGTCAATTTTAAGAGGAGTTTAACCGGTTTGAATTTAAGAGTTTTTCTCCTCATAAACTAATTGCCATACCAAGGTTAAAGAGCCTACTATATAGCCATAATCGAAGGAGAATAATTCGATTCAGTCTCATCCAGGATTTGATCTCGTGTCGCCCGATCCATCTCCTACGACGGTAACCATTACACCACGAGCATCTCTCTCTCTCTCTATCTTTCTCTCTCTCTCTCTATATATATATATATATATCTTTCTTTCTCTCTCTCTGTCTCTCTCTATGCTCATTGGCCTAGTGAGTAGAGTGTTCACCAATGGTCCGGGAGTCCTAGGTTCAATCCCAGTCACGACATACAAAAGACTTTAAAAATGTTACTTGATAATCCATTGCTTAATACTCAGCAATATAAGGTACGTATCAAGGGTAAAGTGGAACAATCCAGGGAAAGGAGTGGCGTCCTCCCTTACATCTCGGTGTAGGAGCTATTGAAAAGGGAGCCTTCTAGTTCTCCCTCGACTACGGTCGCCAACTTTACATTTACCGGACATTAGCATAATAGTTAGAGTGTTCGCCAATGGCCCGGGAGCCCTGGGTTCAATCCCAGGTCGAGTCATACCAAAGACTCAAAAAATGGTACTTGATGCTACCTTGCTTAGCCCTCATAATTTTAAGGTAAGGATCAAGGGTAAAGTGAGCAATCCAGGGAAAGGAGTAGCGCCCTCCGCTACACCTTGGTGTAGTAGCTATCGAAAAGGGAGCCTTCGAGTCACCCTCGACTAAAGGGAGACAACTTTACTTACTTATGTATGTATACTGCCATTGGAAAAACCTGAAAGTTGTTTTTTTTATTGATTTAGCAGTGAATACACAAATTACTGATAAGGCAAAAAACATTTTTCTTAAATTGCTTAACATTCTGGTTTCATATATTTATATTTATTTATAATACACCTCAAGCAAATTTGATTAATGGTATATTTTTCCAAACTATTCAAAAAAATATAATGGAATAATCCAGACATGAGAAACCTTTTTCAAAAATCAGGACACTTCATCATCACGGCCCTCTTGAGGCGAGATGCAGGGGGACTGAAAATTTGATGGCAATTTTTCCTAAAAGGTGCCAAACAATTTTCACTACAGAAGACCATGTGAGCAACTACTTTCTTGCATATTTTGATAGACGCTATTTTCCTCGTGAATCTTGACGAATCATTCAAAAAGCACGGAGGTCTGCAGTTTGGCTATGATTTGAGTAATCCGATAATGAGGGAAAATAATAGAATAATCCAATGGTAAGAAAAAGATAATGGAATAATCCAATAGTGAGGAAAAAATAATGGAAAACTCAAATAGTGAGGGGAAAATAATCCAATAATCCAATAACGAGGAAAAAATAATGGAATAATCCAATAGTGAGGGAAAAATGATGGAATAATCTAACGATGAAGAAAAAATGGAATACTCCAATCGTGAGGGGAAAATAATGGAATGATCCAATAGTGAGGAAAATTGTTAGAATAATCCAATGATGAAGAAAAAATAATGGAATAATCCAATAGTGAGGAAAAAATAATGGAATAACCCAATGATGAAGAAAAAATAATGGAATAATCCAATAATGAGTAAAAATAAATCATGGTTTAAAATATAGTGGAAGAATACTTAGTTGCTTCCCCACCAGTTTTTATGACAATCTTAATTACGACAGTGTTAATTATATCGGGATTTAATTAATCTAAATCAATATTCTTTATCAAAGTTCACGTAGTTCTAACTTTTCTGAATGACAACAAATAGATCTATAGCGGATAGAGCCTTTTCGTGAACCATTTTCATTCAATTTTCAAATGGATTTAGAATATGAATATCAGTGAGTTCGGTTTTGAAAAGAACCATATTGCGTGTCTGATAATTTGGTACAACAAATGAAACTGAGACTAAAGCAAAAAAAAAAATGTTTATCTATGAAACCCTGTTTTTATTGACTCTTTCAACAAGGCTTTAAGATTTTAAAACACACACACGCACATACACACGCACACACACGCACACGCACACACACACACATTTATATATTTGTGTGTCTATGTGTGTGTGTGCGTGTGTGTGTGTGTTAAATAGTATGTTGTATACTTTAACATCAAAGAATTTATTTAACAAGCTTAGCTTGTGTTGGCCAGTCTATTCGGATCGAACCTACCGCCATCATAATCCCTAAGTAGATTACGAAACTAACTATTATAACACAACGAGGAATCTAAGAAAGGCAGGAGGTTATAGCATCAGAGTGCTCAGTAAGGACCGAACTCATTAAATCTCCAAACTAGTCTGCAAGGAATGCTTGCTAATGACCACACCACAGCAGGCATCCTTTTTTACGGTGCCTATATACTTATTACAGTGTATCTTCTCTGACAATCTTTCTGTCTTCATTAGCTATTGATAAGACGTTCATTCGAGACGAATACATTGAGACGAATACATTGGAATGACGGCTCATAAGCGCTCTAATTGGATTCATTGAAGGCTTCTATCTTCTTTCCCTGACCATGAATTCCCCCTTTATTTTCCTCTAACCTAAACCTCTACTTCTTTTAGAATCTTAGACTCACTGTTTCCTCATTTTCCTGTTCTCTTGCCTTATAAGGCAGATCAAGATGAGACCCAAGACAATAAGACTGAGTGAGACACATGTCATTGGCAGCAATCGGAAAGAGGAATTGATGATTTTATTATCTCGAACGTAAGTTCTGAATCATCCAGTTAATTCGCATTCCGTTAAGCCTGGATTCCACCTTTTGTCTTGACCTGTTCAAGTGAATTTACATCCTTACTCACGACTAAAGAAAGCTATGAGATTTGCATCGGCAAAATTCAGAGTGTACCAGATAATAGAGAACATATTTGTATTTTTGTATCGTTGTTCCTTAAGCGTTGTTTGTTTGTTTGTTTTATTGCTTGCTTTGCGCACGAATCTATTGAATAACGAGTAATTCTTAAACAGATCTATTCGAACCCCCAGTCAGGACCGTAACGAGGATCTGGGAGTAATGGCAACAAAAGGGGAATTCCTAATCTACAGATCTTCGTAACTGGAGACTCACCATCAGTGTCATACCCAAGACATCCCTTTTAGGGGGGTTATTCTTCTAAAGGGTAAACAATTATTTTATTCTGAATCCCACCGATAGAATTTTTTTTTATAAAAAGCAAAACTATTTTTTTTTCAGAATTTTTTTCCATAAATGTAAATTCTGTATTATTTTGAATAGGTTTATAGCAGAAATTATTCTTATATCGCAAAACATTCGCTTCGAGGCTATTCTGAATGGAAACAAATCAAACTGGACACGACAGGCTTGAACAGAGATCTGACATGAATTTTTGATGGCTGAAGAGTGCAAACCATCCGAAATTAACAGAAGAATGTCAGGTGAGTATGAAGAAACATGTTTTAGCGAAAAGAAAAAATGTTCACAAATTGGCTAAACATGAGTTTGCCATTGAAAGTCTGAGTCAAAATGACGATCCATAAAATGAAAAATACTCCCAGGAAGAGAAAATGTTCCGAGGTCATGGTTCATTAAAGAAGATCATGCGGCCAATATTCTGGGACATGAAAAAACCGATCGATATTGATTTCCTTGAAAAAGCCGTAACTGTAAACAATACTTCCTATTGCCAACACTTCACGGCAAGTTCACCTTCATTGAGTGACCCTCTTATTTTAAGTAAACATATTTGGTCTATGCGTATACGTACTTAATATCTGTGGAAATTTAGCCTAAACTTTTTTCTTCTTTTTTATATGTTTTTCGCATTTGCTATGTCACTATCTACTTAATTGTTGTGGGTGAATGAGCGTTTTGAAGTCCTTGTTTAATAACTCCAACTTGTGAGATCACAGGTTAAATAAACAAGTCATTTATTAAACGATTTCCCTCCCACGAGGTGTCGTCGTTCCCATCAGACATTCGGAATTTTTGCAGAGAATCTGCTAATGCCAACAAAACAGATGTTTAATTTTTATCCCTGACAGGAAGGCCAGGTTTATGGACGCAAATGGTCGGCCACATTACTGAATACTGTCGGCTCAGAGAAATGCTGATGTTGTCATGCTTTGTGGGTGGTCTTTACCGTGGGAGAAACGGTCGGTTAACATTTTGACTTTCGGGGGTTGATTTTGAGTCGGAAGTGTCACAATCCAGAAGTGTAATATGTACCAGAATGAAGACAGAGGGCACAAGACGTATCATCATCATCAGGATCACCATCATTATCATCATCATCATTATTATTATATATCAGGATTATCTCTCTACTTCATTTTAGCCCAGTCGAATCAAGCTGTAGAAAACGCTGTCAGCAACTCTGCCGACGGGTAAGATCCCCCCAAGCCGCAACATACGTGTCATAGTTATGACACTGAACAACCTGATGGTAAGTTTCTCGTCTTGGAAATTTAGGGAATGTTTAATACTCCATTTTTGCTATTACTCCCAGCTCCACACTGAACCAGAGTGGTAGTGACTCTTTGGATCCTATCCATGGATCAAGCAGAACTGTTTAATTCTTTACAAGACTTGAAACCAGTTATATTGAATTGAAATATAAGTGATGAATTGTAAAACTTAAAATCATTGAATTGTGTGCAAATAAAAATATTAGTGATAGCAATACTTGAAACCATTTAAATGTGTGCAAACAAATGAACTTTGATTCTTTTAAAAATAAAGCTTTGCCCCAGTGGGTAGAGTGTTCGCCAATGGTCCAGGAGACTCGGGTTCAATCCCAGGTCGGGTCATACCAAAGACTTTAAAAATTGTACTTAATACGTACTTGTTTAACACTCAACATTATTAGGTACGTATTAAGGGTAAAGTGGAGCAATCCAGGGAAAGGAGTAGCGCCCTCTCCTGCACCTTGATGTAGTATCTATTGAAAAGGGGGCCTTCGGGTGACCCTCGACTAAAGGTCTCCAACAACAAACTATTAATTTGCAAACCATATATATTTAACATAAGTTTATATAAACATGATTTGGCATCAAATAACCCACAAAGGTTGACATGCCATTGAATAAAACCAACCAACCAACCAACAATTCTATTTTCTTAATTTTCAGACAAGTTTTATATTGCCGGAGTACTACGAGGGGACACGCCTGCCCCATACCTCTTTATCATCTGTCTAGACTACGTACTTAGGACATCGATCGATAACATTAGGGAAAACGGCTTCATGCTGACAAAGAAAAGGAGCAGAAGGTACCCTGCAAAAATAATTACCGACGCCGACTACGCCGACGACATAGCACTACTGGCCAATACACCCAACCAAGCCAAAACACCACTGCATAGTTTGGAACGAGCCGCTGCATACATTGGACTCCACGTTAATGCACACGAAGCTGAATTTATGTGATTTAATCAGAAAGGTGACATCTCCACACTAGACGGAACCTCCCTGAAACTGGTTGACAAATTCACCTACCTAGGAAGTAGTGTCTCATCAACCGAAAAAGACATCGACACACGGCTAACGAAGGCATGGACAGCTATCGATAGGCTTTCGATTATATGGAAATCAAACCTGACCGATAAAATGAAACACAGTTTCTTCCAGGCTGCTATATGGATGCACTACTTGGACGCTGACAAACGGTTGGAGAAGAAGCTAGACGGCAATTATACAAGAATGTTGCGAGCAATATTGAAAAAGTCCTGGCAGCAACACCCCACAAGGCGCCAACTATACGGCCACCTACCACCTATCACGAAAACTATACAAGCTAGACGAACCAGACATGCCGGACACTGCTGGAGAAGCAAGGACGAGATCGTAAGTGATGTACTCCTGTGGACACCCGCATATAGCCAATCAAAAGCAGGACGACCAGCTCGAACATTCATACAGCAGCTATGTGATGATACGGGATGTAACCCTGAAGACCTGCAGGAGGCGATGAATGATAGGGAGACGTGGAAAAAGAGGGTCTGGGATATCCGTGCTTGCGGCATGACATGATGATGATGATGATTATATTGCCAATCCGCCTACTCGGGAGGACTTAGAATGCACTGAAGTATCATCAATATTATCATGTTGCACTACGAGCACGGATTTCCCTGACTCCCCCCTGTCTCTCTCTCACCATTTGTCTCTACCATCTATCGCTTCCAGTAAGTCTTTCATGCTACATCCTGTATCAGTACAGAGATCTTGTCGATTGGTTCTTGTTGGTCGGCCAACACTTGCACGTCCCTGTGAAGGGGTTCAAAAGAGAACATCTCTTATGAATTCATCCTTACTCCCTTAGCAGTCTTCGACATGTCTTATCCGTCTATTTTGGATGGTCGTCGAGATTGGAGGTTGATGGCCGTACAGCTGCTGTTCTAGGGATGATGCTTCCTGGATTTATTCAATATAGCACGTAGCATTCTTGTACAATTTCCATCTAGCTTTTTCTCAGTACTTTTAGTCAGTGACCATGTGGTGCATCCATATGGTAGAATTGACACAACCGCTGCTTGGGAGAAATTGCGTTTTATTTTATCGGATATGTCTTATGTCCATATAATTGATAAGCTATTGAGAGCAGTACATGGGTATAATACTAAATTGCATCTGATGGTGAGGTTCCAGTTCTGGAGATTTGAGAAGTGGGAAGTATATTGCTATTACATCAAGGTCAACTCTGATCCGAATCGGTCGTGCCTGTTAGGGTCCATTCTATGGATCAAATATATCTTTTTCTAAAATATCTGTATTCGATAGGAACGTGAGCAAAAACAGAAACACACAAAAATACTCTCAAGAAACAAATACACAAAAAATGTAAGTTTGAACGTACAATAAATGCGATTCTCTAACTTCTATGCATAAAATAACCCTAAACCAGTTGACCTGCCGTTAAAATCAGTCAGTTAATTATCTCTTTATCAATCTTGCTAGTTGAAATAGCAGGAAGTCTCTTTAATAGTCGTTAACCGATTCCAACTCTTCCTTCAAGACTCTGTGTTCCAGTAATCTTTAAACTATTATGATCTATTTCTGTCAGAAAATCTCCACCCACTTGACTATAAAAAAAATGTATCATTAAGTATTTCCGCCTCTCTGGGACTCTCTATTCATATAACATAGTTTACTACATAAAAAGTGACATTTCAATATCTTTGGAGATAGTAGTTTTTGGGGCCCGGTAACTTAGCAAATGTTTTGCATTCCATATTTTTTAAAAATCACACTTTGAGCAATTATATCCTGAATTAAAATGATGTTCTTTAACGTAAACGTAACGTATTTTAAATAAATAATGATAATTAATTCCAACTAATAGTTATAGTTAATAAATTAATGGTATTTGGATATGATAAACTAGTCACGGGCTAAATTTTTTTACAATAATTATTGGTTAGGATAAATTTCGATTATGACATACTCGCCCCCAGTCAAAAACTCCAGTTGCATATATTCCATTCTACATTTTTTTTTATTTTAGCCTCATATTACACGTTCTTCAGTTCTTGTGAAAGTTAGGTGAGAGAAACAGGTCGTTGGTGATTTAATGTCAAATCCATCTTTATAGAAGTAGGGTTACTATTTAATCCATAACTGAGGGTAAATGTGGGGCTTCGTACCTTTCCTAGAAATACTAATCTGAAAGTGAAAGTAATAGCGTCAATGGAGGTCGAACTCGCTTACGGTGATGTTGCAGTCCGGCGAGTTAGCGATAAAGTCACTAGAACTCCCCGTCCTCTTCTGGGACAAACAAGGAAGAACACATAAGTAATGTTCTCCTGTGGACTCCGTCTCATGTAGACTCCAGTTATAGCCGGACCAGAATTTACATATATTCACCAGCTCTTGGCTATATACCGAAAGCGATGGCCGATAGGGACAGATGGCAAGAGAGAATCAAAGGAATCCATATTATCATCATGAAAGCTATTCTCCTTTCAGCTATAAGTAGGGTAGGGTAGACTGAGCTGTTTATTCTTGGTATGACAAACAGTCGAGAAGGAAATTTCAAACGCTGACATCGTGCGGAGGGTTTGGAATATATGTATATATATATATATATATAGGATGAGAGACTGGGATAGACAGAAATGAATAAAAGTGATAAGACGAATAGGATTATTTCTTTGTTATAATTCATTTTTTATTATTCTCAAATCGTTTGGTGCTGAGATCACTGCTAGCACGCCTCAATTCAAAGACCCTAGTTGTATAGCTTCTATTCCAGGTTTTACTTGCTTTAGCCATGTATCCAATGCCTTCTTCAGTTTTTAGGAAAGTTTTTCTTATTTTTTTCAATAACTTTTTGATTTTGTTCAACGGCTACACACACACACACACACACACATATATATATATATATATATATATATATATATATATATATATATATATATCATCATGTCGTGCCGCCAGCACAGATATCCCTGACCCTCTCTCGCCACTTCTCCCTATCATTCATCGCCTCCGGCAGGTCTTCAGGGTTACATCCTGTGTCCTCACATAGTTGCTGTATGTAAGTTCGTGCTGGTCGTCCTGCTTTTGCACATCCATATGTGGGGGTCCACAGGAGTACATCGCTTATGAGCTCGTCCTTGCTTCTCCAGCAGTGTCCCGCGTGTCTGGTTCGTCTAACTTGTATAGTTTTCGTGATGGGGGGCAAGTGTCCGTATAGTTGGTTTCCCGTGGGGTGTTGTCGCCAGGACTTGTTCAATACTGCTCTCAACATTCTTGAGTAATTTCCGCCTAGTTTTTTTCTCCAGCCGTTTAGTTAGCGTCCATGTAGTGCATCCATATAGCAGTATCGACACAACCGCTGCCTGGAAGAAACTGAGTTTCATTTTATCGGTTAGGTCTGATTTCCATATGATCGAGAGCCTATAGATAGCCGTCCATGCCTTCTTCAGTCGTGTGTCATATATATATATATATATATATATATATACATATATATATATATATATATATCAGCCAGCCCATATATATGTGTGTGTGTGTGTGTGTGTGTGTATGTGTGTGATTTCTTTCCTTATCTATCAAGATCAAGATATAGGAGGTGCCCGTGGTGTAATGGTTATCGTCGTAGGAAATGGACACGGTGACACAAGTTCAAATCCTCGACGAGACTGATTGCATTTCACATAGCACTAATACCCTTGGGAAAGGTATGAATCCAATTATTCTCCCTCCAGCTATGGGTAAACTGGGTTCTTCAGCCTTGGTGAGACAACTAGTCCAGGAGAAGGAAAACTCTGAATTCAAACCTGTTAAACTCCGCTTAAAAATTGACCTTGTGTCATATCCTGCCCGAGCGGAGGGGTTGGTAAATATGATCAAGATCTCTGTTTCCCTTTCCTCTCTCCCTCTCTCTCTAATATATATATATATATATATATTAGTGTGTTCAAATCTATAATCATTTATCTTTTCATATCTATGGCTTTGACATTATCGCATGAATCTTGGAAAGATATACATTAGCACCACTTCTATTAATAATCTGCTTAGGTTATGTACTTCGAATGTCAATAGATGTAATGAAAGAAAATCGTTTAGCCACACCAATAGTGAATGGTGGCTTTCATGGAAGTCCAATTTTCTCAGCTCTTCCCAGTATTTAAGCCAATTTCAACAGTGCTGTGATCTGAAAGGTTCTAAATCTTTACCCAAATCTCAGCTTCTTTCCAAATTTCTTTGGGATTATTTAATTTTAAAATCCAGTATTTAGAGTGCCTTGTCGGCTTGGGCTGTAGAATACATCGGCTGCGTTTCTGCAGAGAACTAAGACCCCCAGCAACGAGTGTCCTGGATATGAAATTAAACCATCTGATGGTGAGGCTCCAGTAATGCTGGAACTTTGGAAAATACCGTACACCCCTTCATCGTGATCGTTCCCAGGTCCATTCTGACCTTGAGTGGTAGCACGTGATAGGTTCCTGTCTATAGGTCAAATGGAACTTTTTGACATTTAAACATTAAACTTAGGCTAAACTGAATTGTTTGCGATAGAACAGGTTTTACATTTAACAGTGTGTGAACAAAAAACTGTGTACTTATGCTAAACTGAAATGTTTGAAATAGAACTGTTTTTACATTTACCTATGTGCCGGTATTACATTCAACTGTGTGGAAACTAAAAACTGTACTTAAGCTAAAATGAATTATTTGAAATAGAACTGTCCGTAAAAATGACTGTTTTATTGAATCTTTAAGGATATATTGCAATGCTTAGAACCATTTAACTTTTGTTGACACGCTCAAGTAAATTTTTTTAATAGATCTGTTGACATTTAAACTGTACTGATGCTAAATTGAATTGATTGAAATAGAACTATTTTTATATTTAACTATGAGTGAACAAAAACTATATCTAAACAAGTGAGTAACTGTGTGACAGACATCTACACGCGACTAGCAAAGGCATGGAGAGCTATCGGTCGTATGGAAGTCACACCTGACCGACAAATTAAACGCAGTTTCTTCCAAGCAACAGTCATGTCGATACTGCTATATGGAAGCACTACATGGACTCTAGCTAAACGAATGGAGAAAACACTACACAAGAATACTGCGAACAGTACTGAACAAGTCATGGACGCAACAACCTATAAAACAGCAGCTGAACGGCCACCTACCAGCCATCACGAAAACTATCAAAATTAAACAAACCAAAAATTCAGGACACTGCTGGAGAAATAGGGACGAGCTCATAAGAGATGTACTCCTGTGGGCCCCTCCACATGGACGTGCAAAGGCAGGACGACCAGCTAGAACCTATACACAGCGGCTCTGTGTCGATACGGAGTATAACCCCGAAGACCTACCGGAAGCAATGGACGATAGGGATGTGTGGCGAGAGAGGATCAGGGATATTCCAGCTGATGGCGCGACGTGATGATGATGATGAACTGTGTATAAAAGAAACTGTATTATCATATTTACCAACCCCTCCGCTCGGGCAGGATATGACACAAGGTCAATTTTTAAGCGGAGTTTAACAGGTTTGAATTCAGAGTTTTCCTTCTCCTAGACTAGTTGCCTCACCAAGGCTGAAGAACCTAGTCTGTCCAAAAAGAAACTGTATTATGCTAAACAGAATTGTTTGAAGTTAAATTAAACCATCTGTGTGCAAAAAAAATGAGCTTAGGATAGTTTTAAAATGTTATCAACAAAAAGTGTTTAGAAATCATATATTGTTGTTTATATTGTTGTTGTCATATATTGCTCGTACCACGTAACTTACAATATCTCGGAGGAATAAAAGACGTCGTGTTTCTTAAGTACTGTCTGTAGTAAGACCAACTTCGGACGTAATACCAACAGCGCGAGACTTATAATATTTGTTGGACTGTACCACTTCAGTTAATAAATAGTTAACTCAATTTCACTGTGTATCTCTTCCTTACAACAATACAACATTTCTTTAATATGTCTATAAAAAGGATTTGAAATAAAATGACCTACAATGATGGTTATATCATAAAACCAAACCAAACCAGTATTTAGAAAAAAACGAGACGCGAGGCTCTGACTCTATTTTACTGAAAAATATTACAAACAAGAGAAAATTCTAAGTGTGATAAAAACTGAAATCAAAGAATATTCAACAGAAAAAGATATTATAATCTCTTTGTCTCTCTCTCTTTGTCTCTCTCATTTTTGCCAACTTCTTTCCCTTTTCTCATCTCACTCTTTTTTTTTCCTTTCATATTTCCTTCTTCACCTTTTTCTTTCAGCATCTCATTCCAAATCACTCTTTCTATTCCTTTCTTATCTTTCTCTCTGCTTTCTCCATCTCTCTCTCTCTCTCTCTCTCTCACACACACACACACACAATGTATAACATGTCAAATACAGCACTGTTAAATATTTTCTCATGGAATATAAAGCTTTCATTCCCACCAGAAAAGGTCTTTTCAATGTAAATAAAAGGATCAAATATTGATGAAATTCAGTCCTTTTTGAGAGAAACAAAATCATAACAAAAATATAAACGTAAACCTGATCAATACCAAAGAATATAACTTTGCAACACGATTCTCGACGATGCTAACATATTGTCAAAACCGTTAACTACGAAAACGAAACTGTAGACGTACAACGTACCTTATTCCCTAATCTTGTGGCATAAAATAACGAAAACCTGATTTTTTTTACCTAATCTCATATTAGGATTTTAAATCTAACTTTTTAATTATTGGTTCCTATATTCTATTCATCCCTATACTTGGTCACCTCACCATGTCACTGTAGCCCAACATATGTGCTGATTATTTAAGGCGTCTAATTCTCCAATGTTCTCTATCAATTAT
Organism: Sepioteuthis lessoniana; assembly: GCA_963585895.1. Lineage (NCBI taxonomy): Eukaryota > Metazoa > Mollusca > Cephalopoda > Myopsida > Loliginidae > Sepioteuthis > Sepioteuthis lessoniana. The sequence continues at coordinate 43,959,586 of OY757937.1, forward strand.
TTCAACTTCATCCCATAAGGGCAGATAGTTTCTTTTTTCTTTATACATATGTTCCGCGATACCCGATTTTTCAATTTCACCTCGTACTACTGCTTATCGGTGTTCTTCTAGCCTTAATTTTTGTGGGTGGCATGTCTCGCCTTTGTATACTTTGCAACACCTACTAGGGATGGAGTACACACAGTTCTTGGTCTTGTTGAATTCTTTTGGTTGCTTGAAACGGAAGAGATGCCTCCGGAGAGTTGAGTCACTTGTGAATATTGTCCTGATGTCAAATGGACACCATCTTTTTTGGATCCTTTCGACTAGGCCTTTGACATAATTCAGAAATACTGTGGTGAGTTTTCGGGTATCGCCCTCTATCATCCTACCTATGATCCTACCTATGGAATTTGTGTCTTAGACTAATAAGGTTTTCTTGACATGTATCATTATCGCTACTAATGTATTTTGCTCGATGTTGTAGGTATCAGACTAGTCCTCTCTTCACATTATACGGATGATGGGAGTTGAAATTGAGGTACTGTCCAGTGAAGGTGGACTTACGATATACAGATGACATGAATCCTTGCTCTGTGCGTGCTACTAATACATCGAAGAGGGGTAATTTATTTTCTTGTTCTTTCTTCTTAATGAACTTTATAGATAGCCAGATTAAGTTCACATGATCAAGTAATGTTTGAACATCTGATGAGGTCAGAAAATGAATGTGTCATCTACGTATCTGTTATGGTACCCAACATGCGGTCGATAATGAACTCTTCCGTGACTATTAATACCGGACTCTGTACTTATTCCCAGCGAACACTTGGCAGTCGGATTGACTTCTAACACTTTGTACATATGTTATATTATACTTCGTTAAAATATTTTGTTCCACGCAAACCCAAGTTGTGTTATTCTTCCGGACCCTTTACTGTTCCACAACAGTATCTAATGTTATATAGTCATCTGATGATTCATGCAGAAATATACATATATATGCTGGATACATACCGATTCAATAATAATTAAGACGCCCGATGATAAAGTCGCAAGAACAAACGACGCACACAGAAAGACGCAGGAAGACTTCTTTATAAAATATTTTACCTCTTATCTTTATTTGTAAGTTTCGAAAGGGTTGTTCCAAGTTTGCATGTGAGGGGGAGCTGGAGACCGAACATTACTGAAATATTTTGACCCCGAAGTTATGGCCGTCAGCCTTGTGTCTTTCTCGTTCTCCATGGTTGCTCAACCGAGCACTGGCTTTCCTTACTACATCTCGTCCCTCTCCTCAACTCTACTCACCTGTCTCCACTGGCTCGTTGAACCCAACTGACCGGAACTCAACTGTCCTCTGTTCAATTCGTCGGCCTTATATTACCTCCAAACTCCCACGCGGTGATATGGACACGCCTCCGCAACGTCTTCCGATATCTAGCGACCGGGATGTGTCACTTCTGCATTCTTTGGAATGGCCTGTGTGATCGTCATCGAGCGGAAATAACTGTCATCCAGTTCAGAGGTCACTCTCTTCCGGTGCGTCAGTCTATGAGAGTATAATGGGATTTTTTTTACCTCGTCCCATTTCATCAGCCAATTTCCGCCCACGCGATTTCCTCTCATAAAAGCCATCAGAATGTGTCACTTCCTTCCGGTGCATTACTTTGAATGGCATTTTTGGCCGGGTCAACAGGTCAAAACATAACACTAAGCCACATTGATGGCTTTGGTGATGTAAATCTTTATGCTATTCCTTTGGAGTATTCCATGTGTATGTTGGCTAATACTGGTGACAATGGCGAACCCATAACCAGTCCTTTTTCTTGTCGGTATATATCGTTGTAACCAGCTCATTGTCCTTGTAGGTAAAGTGTTCGCCAATGGTCCAGAAGACCTGAGTTCATTGCCAGGTCGCGTCATACCAAAGACTTTAAAAATGGTACTTGATACCTCCTTGCTTAACACTCAGCAATATAAGGCACGTATCATGGGTAAAGAGGAGAAAACCAGGGAAAGGAGTAGCGCCCTCCCCTACACCTCAGTGTGTAGTAGCTATTGAAAAGGGAGCCTTCTGGTCACCTTCAACTACGGTCGCCAGCTTACTTTATATATCGTTGTGAATACAACAATAAAGATGAAGACAATAGTTCGAAAACCCTGAATGATAAAAATCATCCTGCTTCATCTGAGAAATTTAGAAAACTAAAGCTTTTCAAAGTCTGACACACTAGCATTAGAGTACTTATTTTACACGCTGTTGCTAGATGGTTACCGACATCAGCATTGAACAGACTCTATTGCATAAGAACAAAATACGTTGTGTCTGAAATAAAGGAGTTCGCAAAAAAGAAACACTCAGAACTCGAATTTTAAGGAAGAAAATAGTAGTTGCTTTTATTCTTAAAAAAGTTTGTTCGTTAGCGTTCTTCCTCCCTCTTCTTCTTCGCGATGACGGTGGCGTCGTTATAGTTGGCTTGTTGATACTTTCATATCAGTCGAATTGCTGACAGGCTGGGTATGACATGGGTCGGGGCGTCATGGACCTTTGTTGAACCGGTTTAGAAACCTGCATTGAACAGCCAAAATCTCGTAACTTGATTTCTTATATAGCGATTTGATGGATCAATTCGAAGGTTCTGGAAGGCTCGATGATCACCAGTGAAAACAGAATACAATCCAATGGTGAAAGTTCACGCGTGATTATATTAAAATCACGCTTGAACACTGCAGGTCATTCTTACAGCACGAGCGAGGTTCGTGACATTTTTGATCGTCAGGCCCAAGTACCCAATGATTGACGACAGCTGATGTGCCCGTGCGTTCTCTAGCTTTGAGACCGCTGCAACAGCGCCCGTCCGTAATATTACAGCTCATCGATGCTTTAGTCACACCATAACTTGACCGTGAGTCTCCCGTATCCTTTTTCAGCATTACTTCTCTCTTTTCTCTCTTTTTTCTCTCCATCTCATCACTCAACGTGGTTTAGAATAAACTGCTTGTATCCTCCTGTTGAGAAGAAAGAATCCCTCCCAAAAAGGGTATTAAACTGTTGTATCTCTGCGTTGTTGGTATTTTTAGAAGATAACATAAACTTGAATTAATGATGTTTTATTTTTGGTATAAAATTTTAGGTTTTTAAATCAAGAAATAACCCTGTTAAACTTTGTTGATACAGGAGCGGACTCGCTGAATTCTGTTTACTGTGGGATTCTAGTAGTAAACTCGCCTATCCCTTGTGGACTCTAGCGGTCAACTCACTTCTTCCTAGCGTCTTCCCTTTTCAAATCTGCAATACAAACTCTTGTCCCTAACTCCTACTTCTTACTCCTACTCTTCTCCTACCACAAGAAAAGGTTCCTTATTTTGCCGCCCAATTTTGAATTCTTGGCGTCAGTGTGTCTACATTTTTCTATTTTTAGAACACTCGCCATTTTATAAACCATAACAGAACTAAAATACATCTGTGAGATTCTAGTACTGGACCACCCCTTCTGTACTATCTAAGAGTTCCATCTATGGGTCAACTAGATCTGTTAAGAAATTATTCGTTTTCGATAG
>OY757937.1:43968128-44023128 GCA_963585895.1 Sepioteuthis lessoniana
CTTTGATAAGATAAATGTGAAAACGAGTACCCTCCCTTTCCTGTTCCTCTTCCAACATCCATCTATAGAAATACGTACACAACGTTGAGTAATGGTTATCAACGAGAACAATGAAATAGCAAGACGAGTTCAACCCTCGGTCGAGGCTGTTTGCTTTCATTTCACACCAATTAAGACGGCAGAAGTAAAAGAAAAAGAAAAAAAGCGAAAAAAAAAAGAAATGAAAGAAAAAAAAAACAGAAGGGGAAAAAAGAAAGAAAAAAGGAAAAGAAAAAAAGTAGAAATAGAAGAAAAAGAACTAATTGAAGAAATAAATAAAGAAGTACAAGCTGTTAATTGTGATTAAGTTCGGACACTATAAAAACACTCACCCCCCCCCGACACACACACAAGTCGAAATACCTGTCATAGTCCAACATGAAAAATATCCAAAAGAACAAAGAACATTTATTTTTCTAGAAAATTCTTTTCGCTTCGTGCACGAAATCTGGAAATCTGATCTCTCTGATAAAATGAAAAGGAAACTATTCCAAGCTACAACTTTGCCAGTACTACTGTATGGTTGCACCCCTTAGATGCTAACGAAACATCTAAAGAAAAAGCTTGATTGAATCTACTCAAGTGCAATCTTGAATAAATCTTGAATTAGCACCCTACAAAACTCTATTGTGCAGCCACTTACCTCCCATCTCGAAAACAGTTACAGAAAAACGAACAACACATACTGAGCACTGTTAAACTCATTAGCAACGTTAACTGGTGAACTCTTACACATGGACACACCAAAGCTGTCGGACTTGACAAAAAACACATTCATCAGTTCGGTGCGGACACTGGGTGCCATCTAGAGAACTTATTGGCCCAGTCGGCTGGGGCTGCAGAATACACTAACTGCTTCTCTGCAGAGTGGTAAGACAAACGAGTATCCTGGATATTACACCAGATTAGCTGATGTTAAGGTTCCTGTAATGCTGGAGTTTTGCAGTGCCATCGTTTTAAGGTCCACTCTGGCCCGGAGTGGTAGCACCTGATTGGGTCCTATCTATAGGTCAAATAAAACTTAACTGTGTTCTTATGCTAAACTGAAATACTTGAAGTAGAACTGTTTTGACATTTAACTGTGTGTAAACAAAAAAACTATACCTATACTAAACGTAACTGCTTTAAATAGAACTGTTTTTAGCATCTAAACTGTGTACTTATCTTAAACTGAATTGTTTGAAATAGAACTGTTTATATATATATATATATATATATATATATATAAATCGATTCGATATTGAATAACCTACAATGGTTGATATGCCATAAAACTTAACCAAACCAAACCAAACCTAGAGGACTAACTAACACCGATAGCCAATAGGGACGGATAGCGAGAGAGAGGGTCAAAGGTATCCATACTCTCGGGTCGACTTAATGATGAAGATGATGATGGCTGGACTAATACTATGGAATCATTCTTCTGAAGAAGAGTTAAGTAGAATTATCAAAAAAGAAATTTAAATATATAAATTCCTGGCTTCGGGTTAAATAGTAGCACGACTATTCTTTTTCAACGACGGCTTTGGCATTAACTAACCTATAAATGTTGATATGCCATTAAACAAATAAACCAAAATAAATCAAGCATACAAATTAAAAACGGTGGAGGCTGTTTGCATTTTATATAATGTTAATACCCATACGAAATGCCCAGGGGGTGTCATCGTGGTGTAATGGTTAAAGCGATGGATTGCGGAATCATAGTAAGCGAGTTCGTATTCCAGTCGCACTATTACGTTCACTTTCGGGCAAATACCCTTGGGAAAGGTATGAACCCCCTTATCCTCCCAGCTATGGGTTAAATAGTACCACTACTGTTCTTCTCGAAGAATGGCTTTGGCATTAAATAACCTACAACGGTTGATATGCCATTAAACAAAGAAACCAAACCAAACCAAATGCCCAGATATAACTATTCTCCTTCGAGCTATGAGTAAATAAAAGTGTAGACAGGCTCTTTAACCTTGTTATGGCAACCAGTTTAGGAGAAGGAAAACTCTGAATTCAAACCAATAAAACCCTGCTTGAATATTGATCTTGTATCCCATCTGGTTTGTGTGGGGGGATTGGGAGAATATATGAATTAAAAATGTGTAACTTACAAAGTATTTAAACAAGTCTTTTATAAATACGTTAAAAATATTGTCTTTCATCTTATCAACGATGAGGATAATATTCTATAAATAATGCGTCGGTCCACGAAGAGATTAGTATTTTTTTCTAAGATTTATTTATCTTGTTCTTACATACGTGTGTATTTCCAGCTTGTTGCTTTCGTCAGAGGACATATATGGCACAAAGCCTTGTTAATGGGGTACACATTGAAATTGAACTCATTCGTGTTTGCAGTTTGAATAGTTTTCAGTTGGTTATGGGTATATATGGAGGACACTCCTCTCTTTTTCTTAGAGTGTGTTTACTCTTTAAGATTGTGTTACAATTTATAATATATAATTGAGGCATTTTATCTATCTATGTGTTTGTCATCTATCGGTACATCTATGTGTTTTAATCTATCAATCTATCTAGCTAGCTAGCTAGCCGTGTGTTGGTCATCAATCTCTCTATCACGCCATTTATCCATGTTCTTGTTATCTATCTATCTATCTATCTATCTATGTGTTTGTCATCTATCTAGCTATCTAGCTACTTATCTTTGATACAAAAAAGCGGAGGGCCTTTTAGCACAACTGTTATTGGCGTAAGAAATGGAATCGGATACCCGCGTTCAAATTCTGGGTAAGTAGTTAGCCTTGAGAAAGTCATTAACCTGTCTGTTCTACCCTATCCTCAGTTAATCTAAATACTTGAGTAGACTGGGTTCTTGAGCCTTGGTTAGGCTACCTATATAGGAAAAGGAAAACTCTGAATTCAAATAATCTGAACCCCGCTTAACAAACTGAGCTTGTGTCCTTCCAGTGACGGAGGGTTTGAGTAAATATATGCAATAAAAAAAATTAAATTCAGTGAACATTCAGGGAAACAGAGCAGCTCACACTTAGATGTTTTGAATTTGTTAACTGGACGAAGGATTTTTCGTTGTTTCCTGTATTATATATATATATATATATCTTTTACAAATAATCATACGTATATATATGAGTGTGTGTGTGTGTTTGTGTGTGTGTTTACCCAACTTCTACACAACGAGTAAGTCGTGACAAGAAGTCAATTTGTTCATGGAGTAAAGCTGGATTTGTTTCAGAGTTTTTTCTCCTTCTGAACTAGATGTCATAACAAGGTTAAATAACCCAGTCTGTCCTACAATTTATTCTGAGTTGAATTTGAACTTCTTTGACGCTAAGCGCGCCACTTATATATATATATATATATATATATATATATATATGGCCCAGTCGGCTAAAGCTGTAAAATACACTGACAGCATCTCTACAGAGGGGTAAGACTCAGCCAACGACTATCCTGGATATGACACCAAATAATCTGATGGTAAGGCTCCAGTAAACTGGAGCTTTGGGGAATGCAGAGTACCTCTTTACTGCCTTCACTCCTATGTCCACTCTGATCTGGAGTGGTAACACCTAATAGGGTCCTATCTATGGGTCAAATAGAACTAAACTGTGTTCTTATGCTAAACTGAATTGTTTGAAATAGAACTGTTTTACATTTAACCATGTGCAAAAAGAAAACTGTACTTATGCTAAACTGAATTGTTTGAAACAATACTGTTTAAATGTCTAAAAATGGGATATGTATAAAAATGGATTTGGCATTAAATGACTTACGATGGTTGATATGCCATAAAACCAAAACAAACCAAACAAACCAATACACACATATATATATATATATATATATATATTTGCATCAATTTATAAACATGCTGGTACATGTATATGCATTCGAGAGTGTGTGTATGTGTTTTCGTGCGCTCTTCTGGGCGTGTTTGTATGTGTGTGTAAATATGTATACTTATATACACGTGTGTGTGTGTGTGTGTGTGCACGCATATTGTAACAGAGAATGTCCTAATCTAAACACTTGATTCTATCAAAGTCAAGAAGTCCCCTTGATTATTTATTATCTAGAAGCTCAACACGAACGAACGGCTTCAATATCCGTTTATTTTTTGAATTTTTCTTTTATCTATTATTTTGTTTTTGTTTTTATCACATGACCCGACTCCATATTGTTCAAAGACAGGCTAATGGCACGGCCAACCTTTCCAACACTGATTAGTAAATGCTTTCCGGGCGTAACGCGAAGAATTTCAACGTTGCAGAATGACGCATTTGTTTAATATATTCAGTCAATTAGCCCTGGGTTGTACGGGTCAGCCAGTTATAAACGGTCTACGCCCGTTAATCGGGTGAGTATTACTTATTCAGGTATTAATGAAAGAAGCCAGTGAATAGAAACATTGTATATATATATATACATAAAGTGACAGTAGGTACTTTATTAAAAAAGGTCTTTTCCTCAATTCTGCCAAAAAACAACCATGGGTACACAGGTGACTCCTCAGGACAACTTCATCCTTACAAGCCCTGTGGCATATGTGAGAAGCAAGAGAATTACCTGTAAGTTGCTGTGAAAGAACTAGAATAAAATCAACCAGCGATTCCTTGCGGTCATGAGAGATCATATGACTAACAAGTCCGATTTTAGAAAAACAGACCCAACAACATTTTAAGGCTGAAAAAGATCCACCACCAAGGTTGAGTCCTGTAACCGAAGAGCTTCTTTCAAGATGGAGAATTCAATTTTCCACGTAGCTATGCGACCAAAAAAAGTCTTCATCAGATAATGATTCAGGGATCTGGCAAGTTTTGGCATAAAAACATTATTATCTCTAGCCAAGAGCATCCCAGCAGTATCTTACAATATCACCAGACTTGGGGGGAGGTTGTCACATCTTGGGAAAGTAAGGTCAAGCTGCAACCTTATCGCATAATCCTTAGTTGTGTCCATAACTTTTCATCAATAAAACATTATTAAACGATGAAAAATTTTAATCAAATAACGAGATGATATATCTTTACATTAAACGATAAGGGATTTTTCGTAAAATTCATGTACGAACTAAGTGTACAAGTTCTTAATAACGAAACATTAATAAGTTCGACGGCAATTATACAAGAATGGTGCGAGCAATATTGAACAAGTCCTGGCAGGAACACCCAACAAGGCGCCAACTATACGGTCACCTACCACCTATCACGAAAACTATACAAGCTAGACGAACTAGACATGCCGGACACTGCTGGAGAAGCAAGGACGAGATTGTAAGTGATGTACTCCTGTGGACCCCCACATATGGCCAATCAAAAGCAGGACGACCAGCTCGAACATTCATACAGCAGCTATTTGATGATACGGGATGTAACCCTGAAGACCTGCCGGAGGCGATGAATGATAGGGAGACGTGGAGAGAGAGGGTCAAGGATATCCGTGCTAGCCGCACGACATGATGATGATACAAATTTGAATTATATAACGAAATGATAACGTTAAATTCATTGGAAAGTCGTGGCAACAAACAACAAAGATTGAAGTTAAGCGAGTTTTTTTTTTAAACTGGTAAACCGAACCGTTAAAAAAAGTTTAATCATATTTACCCAACCCCTCCGCTCGGGTAGGATATGACACAAGGTCATTTTTAAGCGGAGTTTAACAGGTTTGAATACAGAGTTTTCCTTCTCCTAGACTAGTTGCCTCACCAAGGCTGAAGAACCTAGTCTGCCCTACTATTTGCCCATAGCTGGAGGGAGAATAATTGGATTCATACCTTTCCCAAGGGTATTAGTGCTATGTGAAATGCAATCAGTCCAGGATTTGAACTCGTGTTGCCGTGTCCAATTTCTGCGACGATAACCATTACACCAATACTATCATGATCGTCGCACTCTCCACACGGATATCTCTGACCCTCTCTCACCACCACTCCCTATCGTCCATTGCTTCCGGTAAGTTTTTCAAAGCTACATCCAGTATCGGCACAGAGCTGCTGTATGTAGGTTCAAGCTGGACGTCCTGCCTTTGCTCATCCATGTGAAGGGGTCCATAGGAGTATATCATTTATGAGCTCGCCCCTACTTCTCTAGTCTGTCTGTTTCGTCTAATTTTGATAGTTTTCTTGACGGGTGGTAGGTGGCCGTACAGCTGCTGCTTTGTGCGGTGCTGCCTCCAAGACTGGTTTAATATCGCTCGCAGCATTCTTGTGTAGTTGCCATCAAGCTTTTTCTCAACACGTTTATTTAGCGTCCATGTAGTGCATCCATATAGCAGTATCGACACGAATGCTGCTTGGAAGGAACTACGCTCCATATATCGGTCAAGTCTGACTTCCATATGACAGATAGTCTATCGATAGTTGTCCATGCTTTTGCTAGTCACGTGTCGATATCTGTCTCAGCTGATGAGACACTGCTTCCTTGCTAGGTGAACTTGTCAACTAGTTTCAGAGAGCTACAGTTTAGTCTGGAGATGTTGCCTGTTTGATTAAACCACATACATTCCGTTTTGTGTGCGTTGACATGGAGGCCGATAGCTGCAGCAGGGTAATACTATACTGTCAATTAAAAAATCAACTAAATTAATTAGGGATTTAGAATATGCTGACCATACATCCCGTTGAAGGATAGAACCCACTCCAAAAGGAGGTGTCCTGCTTATGACGTTAAACTGTATTTGATGATGAGCCTCCAGTTCTGAAAAGTGTGGAGTCTTCCTTCATTGCCACTACTCCAAGGTTCACAAAGTGTTGGTACTTGTTAGAGTCTCATTCATGGGTAAAATAAACCTGTTTAAAAATTATTTGCCTTCGATATGAGTGTGTGCAATACAAGAAAAATTTAAGAGACAAATTACTCAAAAAATTCTAAATAAGAACTTACAATAAACGGGATTGTCTAACCTCAAGGCATAAAATAATCCAAGACGAACTGACATGCTGTTTAGATCAATCAATTAATCAATTAATTAAAGTAACAGACCGGCATATATAGAAACAGTATTTCACTGAAAATAGAATATCAGTTCCACATGTGGTGATCTAGCAATTAAGTATAAATTAAATTAGGAGGTGCCCGTGGTGTAATAATGGTTATCATCGTAGGAAATGGACATAGTAATTCGAGTTCAAATCTTGGACGAGACTGATTGCATTTCACATAGCACAAATACCCTTAGAAAAGGTATGCATCCAATTATTCTCCCTCCAGCTATGGGTAAATAGTAGGACAGACTAGGTTCTTCAGCCTTGGTGAGGCAACTAGTCTAAGAGAAGGAAAACTCTGAATTCAAACCTGTTAAACTCCGCTTAGAAATCGACCTTGTGTTATGTCCTGCCCGAGCGGAGGGGTTGGGTAAATAGGATTAAGTATAAATTAAAACAGTTCCCCAGTCACAGTTGTGTGTATGTATAACTCATGTCAATTTTGAGCCAAAGTATCTGGGGTTGTAGCAGGTTTGAGAAGGCATATGTTTGTTCATGGAGACAATGTCAATGGAAAAGACAGCTAATTCAGTTGTCATACACAAAAATGAGTTTAAATGGATATTCTTGACTTGAAGTGTCACACGCGCTCCGACTGGTACTCTTACAGAATCAAAGAGATGGCCTTCTTCTAAAAAAGTGGCACTTACTGTGTGTGTATATATATATATATATATATATGTATGTATATTTAGGCACCATTTCTTCGTTAATGCAAATTTCATTAAACATAATAGATATTTTATGCCTACATATCCTCTTCTGGATCCGTTCGAATTCCCGTATTACTTTTATCGTATTCGGGGGGAATTGATTTAGGTATTGTCCATAGTTGTATGTATCTCTAGTACTTTCTGACACAAGTTCAATAGCTCAGAATTTAAAAAAAAACATTCATGTCCAGCAACACAACTACGAAAAATTCTCACAGACAACACAACAATACTCGAACATCAAAATAATAAACAAAAATTTCAGATTCTCGAAGCACAATATATTAGAAACCTGCAACCAGCACTTAATAGAGTTGGTTTTCAAACCAGTGCTCATCATCATCATCATGTCGCGCCGCCAGCGCGGATATCCTTGACCCTCTCTCGCCATTTCTCCCTATCATTCATCACCTCCGACAGGTCTTCAGGGTTACATCCTGTGTCCTCACATAGTTGCTGTATGTATGTTCGTACTGGTCGTCCCACTCTTGCACATCCATATGTGGGGGTCCACAGGAGTACATCGCTTATGAGCTCGTCCTTGCTTCTCCAGCAGTGTCCTGCGTGTCTGGTTCGTCGAACTTGTATAGTTTTCGTGATGGGGGGCAAGTGTCCGTATAGTTGGAGTCTCGTGGGGTGCTGTCGCCAGGACTTGGTTAATACTGCTCTCAACATTCTTGTGTAATTTCCGTCCAGCCTCCTCTCCAGCCGCTTCGTAAGCGTCCATGTGGTGCATCCATATAGCAGTATCGACACAACCACTGCCTGGAAGAAACTGCGTTTCATTTTATCAGTTAGGTCCGACTTCCATATGATCGAGAGCCTATCGATAGCCGTCCATGCTTTCGTCAGTCGTGTGTCGATGTCTTTTTCGGTTGATGTGATGCTACTTCCTAGGTAGGTGAATTTGTCGACTAGTTTCAGAGAGGCTCCGTCTAGTGTGGCAATGTTGCCCGTTTGGTTGTAACACATATATTCAGTTTTGTTTGCATTGACATGGAGGCCAATGCCAGCTGCGGCTCGTTCCAGACTATGCAGTAGTGTCTCTGCTTGATTAGGCGTATTCGTTAGTAACGCCAAGTCATCAGCGTAGTCGGCGTCCGTGATTGTTTTTGCGGGGTACCTTTTGCTTCTTCTCTTAGTCAGCTCGAAGCCATTTTCTCTGATTTTGTCGATCGAATTCCTAAGCACATAGTCTAGACAGATGATAAAGAGGTACGGGGCTAGTGTGTCTCCTTGTAGTACTCCTGCAACAATGTCGAAGTATTCCGTGTCTCCATCTGGTGAACGTACTTTCACTTTGGTGTTTCTGTAGAGAATCATTATCGCTGCTACTGTTTCTTTTGGTAGGCCGTATGCTAGTAGGATTTGCTCCATCCTCCCTCTGTGTATGGAATCGAAGGCCTTGGTAAAGTCGACAAATAGTAATGTCGCCTGTAAGTTTTTTGCCCGAACGCCTTCCAGGATTCTACGGATGGTCAGTATTTGTGAGGTTGTGGATCTATTTCTCCGGAAGCCATTTTGGTTTTTCCTAAGGATGTTGTCTATTTTGGGTTCTATGCGGTTTCGTAGTAGGGCATTGTAGATTTTGGCTGCTATGGATGTAAGTGTTATCCCTCGGTAGTTCTTGGCTAGTCCGAGGTCGCCTTTTTTAGGGAATGGAAGGATGCATCCCTTCGTCCATCTCTCTATCCTATTTTGACTATAGACTGCGTTGCATTGCCGGAGCAGTATATCGTCGAATTGTCTAGTCTTCCACACTTCTGGGGGGATCTCGTCTAGCCCTGCTGCTTTCCTATTTTTAATTCTTCTGAGAACCAAGTCGAGTTCTTCTTTGGTGAAAGGACCTAGTTTTACGTCTAATTGCTTGCTAATAATTCTGGTGATGGGTTCATCCGTTATTTCCGGTGGGTTTCCTAGTAGATTTTTGAAATGCTGTTCCCACATTTTTACTCTTTCTTGTTGGCTTGCAGCTTTCAATTTTGCTTTGGCTGTGCTCTTCCTTCTACTTACTTCGTTTATTGTTTGCCTGGCTATCCTGGATTGTCTCTCTTCCACCGAGTCTCTAATCTTATCTATCTGATTTTGTATGTATTCTGCCTGTTCTTTTAGATATATTCCTGTTAATTGATGTTGAGCCTTTTCTAGTTTTCGTGCATTTGTGTTTGTTGGGTTCTTTTGATAGCTTTTGGAGGCAGTCTTCACAAGTGTACGTTTTTCTCTGACCGCTAGCGTTTCCCAAGGGGCTCTATATTTAGTTCTAGGTTTTGTTGGAATACACTTTGCTGCCGCCTCAAGGTGTGCTTCTACAAAATTTTCATATTCGTCATTTGGGGTACCTATTTCTGCCTTCTCTTGTAGTGCTTCGAATCTGTTTCTTAATTCCAATGCATATTTATCTCTAATATCTCTGTTGTTGAGTAGGGCCCAGTCATAGTGCTTGGTTGTCGCTTTACGTGTGTCGTTTTTTCGTAGGCTTAGTCGTACTTTGGCCGTAACTATTCGATGATCGGAGGACACACCCTCGAAAGAGGAGTATGCCTCGCAATTCATCGCACTGTTTTTCCATTTCTACGTCCTTATAAACAGGAAATGGAAAAACAGGAAACCAGTGCTAATGTACTTAAATGTCTTTAGCTACTGGCACTATTTACAGAATTACATTTGAAAGCAAACGCCATAGTCTTCAACGGCAAAGACGTCCTTACACAGTAGTAATTTGCTAAAACAAAAGTTACATCACTTTTGTAATAGATTCTCCCCTGATGATGGCCCAAAGTCGGGCAGAAAGAACTAAAGATACATACAACTATGGACAATACCTAAATCAATTCCCCCGAATACGATAAAAGTAATACGGGAATTCGAACGGACCCAGAAGAGGATATGTTGGCATAAAATGTCCATTATGTTTAATGAAATTTGCATATATATATATATATATATATATATATATATATATATATATATATATATATATATATGCACACACATGTACATATATATAGTTACCTACTGGAGCTGTAGAATACACTGAATGCATCTCTGCAGAGATTTAAGAAACCCCACAACTAGTGTCCTGGATATGACACTAAACAAGCTGATGGTGAGGCTCCAGTCTCGGAGCTTTTGCAAATGTTGAGTACCCCTTCATTGCCATTGCTCCCAGGTCCAGTCTGACTTGGATTGGTCACACCTGATAGTGTCCTATCTTTGGATTATGTTGTATTATTTGGGAAGGATCTTTTAAAGTTCTAACCGTCTACAAATTTCTCGTAAGTATTCATAGACTTGCCTGTTAGTAAAGCATAAATGAGCAGGGGCAAGTTATGGCCTAGTTTCAAAACGTATTTCAGCCTTGGGACTGAGAAGGCGTACCTTTTTGTATTTAGAATCCCAACAAATCAAATATAACTATTTTACATTTAAACTGGGTTCAAATAAATGACTTAAGATGAATCGAATCGTTAAGAATAGAACTCTTTCACTATTTAACTGTATGTAAACAAATGACTGTCTAAAAGAATTGTCATTGATACATAGCAATAATTTGAACTATTTAACTGTGTGTAAACGAATGTGTAATGTTGAATGAAATTTTTACTGGAAAATGGAAATAAATATTAAATTCTTTGATAGTGTACCTAAATTAAATTATTGGTATTATATAGTGATACTTGAAATCATTTGACTGTGTGCAAATGAATGAATAGTGTAGAATACAAGCGATGACAATGAAAGGGTATTTCGCGTTCCCCAAAGCTCCAGTATTACTGGAACCTCAACATCAGATTGTTTAGTGTTATATCCAGGACACTCATTGGAGGGGGGGGGTCTTAGCCATCTGCAGGGAAACAGTCTGTGAATTCTACATCCCCAGCCGACTGGGCTTGCTAGTGAGTAGGGTGTTCGCTAATCGCTGAGTCATATCAAATAATCAAAAAATGGTACTTGATATCTCTAGCTTAACACTCAGAACTATAAGGTACGTATCAAAGATAAAGTAGACGAAAAGAACGAAAGTAGTAGTACCCACTCATACACCTCGGTGTAGTAGCTATTAAAAAGGAAGCCTTCGGATCACCCACGACTATGGTCGCTAAACTTACATCTAAGTATTTCTGCCAAATATTAACAAGGTTGTTTATGCATGTACGATAAAACACTTGAGGTTTTGACGCCAAGAATTCTTTAAATATAGCTTCTACTTTTCTTTTCAAATGGTAATTTTTGGCTTAAGAAAGTGTCGAGATGTATGAAAAAATGGCAGTCGGTGAGTGTAAGATCAGGAGAATAAGGTGGATTTGAAAAAGTCTCATATCCGAAGTGTCAGTAAGCTTCCGGTGATATATAGTCTAGAATTGCCATGAAGAAAAACATAACCAAATAAATGCATCTCTTCCTTTTGCGTGTTCATGATTAGGGGCATATAACCTTCAAAATCAAATTTTGAAAAAGGGATTGAAAATTAACATTTTTTATGAATTTTTTAATACAATTACTATTAGATTAATCATAAAAAAGTTAATTCTAAAATCGGACAGTATTTTCCAAACAACCTAACATGTTTAACGAATAAAATGAGCTGCTCACGGTGACTGAAAGAAAACCCTGACAATTTTAGCTAAAGAGTTCAAATTAGGCTCAAAAAATTATTACAAGAAGACTAAAAGAAAATGGAATAATGTCAAAAATAGGTTCTAAGGAGTCTTTGTAATCAAAATAGACTATCAATGAAAGATTTTTTGCTGCATAATATTGTAATTTTGATTCAAAGTGGTTCCAGAGCATAATATGGTCAGAAGAGTCAAGATTTTGCCTTGATACTCCGAAATGTTGTCTTAGAAAATCGAGAAAAAAATTTTGCTTGACTATCTGAATTCAATGATTAAACATGGAAATAGTGTAATAATGGAGTGCGAAGCTATCTCGTTCACTGGAGTTGGTCAACTAATTCGATGCAACAAACATATTAACGTTAAAGAATACATTAGATATTCTTGAGAAAAAACTATTACCAACAACTGAAAAGTTATTCTCTTCGGTAAATCTAATGTAATATACTAGCTTAGCTGGCAACAATGAACTTAGCAGATTCAATGTGGTCGGAAGATAATATCAACAAAATGTTTTCACAGGAAAGAGAAATATAAAATATGATGGCGAGAATATAATCTATTGCCTATGGATAGAGTGACTGATATTTCTGTTCGCAGATAGATCAACAAATTACAGGAAAAAAAACCCAGAAATATGTAAGTTCTGATAACCAGCTATAAACAGAAAAATACGTGAGACGAAGAGGATGTTCATACTTCCGCTTGGGACTTGAAAAGACAATATAAGGTCTGTAAATTTGGACTGAAGGCAGTTGCTCAAGCGAAGGGAAGAGGCCTGCTGCTCTCTAAAGCGAGGGCAGAGAACCGCTGGTCACTCAAGCAGACCTCTCAGCTCCCCATGTGTGTTTTCCGGCCGTTGTGCTACTTCACAATAAGGGCCCCGCCACGGAAGAAAGATATCTGCGAACACTCTCCGACTGTATTACTACTACACAAAATCGTCGCCGTCGAAGAATAAAAACATAAATTATATTTTTATATATCGACAAGTCCTTCGTTGTTTGTCCAACGGTCCAATATACGACATTAACAGATATCATTTTTCAACACAATGACACGTTTCCTTATACTGCTAAATTGACAAAAAACGTGGTTTTCTTAAAATTCTTTACTAGTTATATTCTGGCCTGTATAGATTTAATTCCAGATTGAAAACCATGTGAAAATATTCGGAGTATAATAAAAGGAAAGCTATCATGTAAGATATTATTTAATGATGATCCACTGTGGATAACAACTAAGAATGAGTGGGGAAAGTATTTCAATTGAACAATGTAAAAAAAACTGACAAACAAAATACCTAAAAGAATTAATAAGCACAAAAAATCACATAGTAAAACGTTTCCATATTTTAAAAAAAGACTCAACAGATCAATATATCAAATGTCTTATTTTGCATTTTTCTTACTTATGATAAGTCTTCTTCAATAAAACTATAAGTATGACGTACACTCATTTTTTAACCAATCAGTGTGAATGGAACAAAAGAATATGGCTCATCCTAATATCTTCAATAAAAGTAGCGATAAAAGAAGAACAATGTTAACATTACAATTTGTCTCCTGTTACTTAGAGAGGTGATGGTAGCAATAAAGTAATCGAAATTATCACGGAGAACTCATTATAGAATCCCAAACTATCTGTTAAATTATTACATGAATAATTCATTTATTTTCATTTCGAAAAAAGACAAACCTCTCTTACATCAATGAACGCGTCTCTACCTCTTAATGAGATACAAATATTTGTTGGTAGTATTTAAAGGCCAATGTTTGATAGAGAGTTATTTGCTCACGGGGTCTTCCACTGATGTCGCTTTGTTCCGGCCTGGGATAAACGACATTTTAAATAGAACGTATCCAAAGTAGTTATTTTCCGGCAATGGTAAACTAGCTGAAGTAATGTGAATCAATCCTCCTTTACAAGAAATCAACGTAAGAGAGAACGTACGTAATATCAGAAAAGGATTTCATCAGAGAGTAAATCTGGCTTTGAAGAGGTAAAACAAAGATTGTATACTACCCCCAGAAATTAGAACACTTAGAGAATGCTCCCCTTGAAGCTTTTTTTCATTTACCAGAAAAATAAACTTATAACAGATAAGATGCACAACTTTTATTTAATAGCTGAATATGCTCGTTTCATAAAAGTTTCTTTAAATCAATTATTCAAATAGTATATTTTCCCGGACCATACGGAGGAAAATATAATGGAATAACCCAATTTTGAGGAAAAAATTATGGAACAATCTGGCAATTTTATAGTTTGGTTAGGCTTTATGGCATTTCAAGTATTACGGGCTATTTAATGCCAAATCCTCTTTATACATATTACGTATATGATTTGTAAACACATTTTGTTCATAACATTTTTAAACGAGCCAACCATTTTTTCACACAGTTAAATGGTTTCAAGTATTTCTTTGTAACAGTAACAATTTCACATCAGTCATTGCTTAAAAACAGTTGAAATGTCAAACAGTTATATTCAACCAATAGATAGGACACTATCAGGTGCTAGCAATCCGGGTCAGAGTGGACCTGGGAGCGATAGCAATAAAGGCGTACTCCACGTCCCCTAAAGCTCAAGCATTACTGGAGCCTCACCATCAGATTGTTTAGTGTCATATCCAGGACACTCGTTGGGAGAGTCTTACTCCTCTGTAAAGATGCAGTTGGTGTATTCTACAAATCCAGCCGACTGGGCTATTGTTATTTGAATTCCTAAAACAGATACAAACAGGCACCTACGTTTTATGAAGCCAGGATGGTTTCGGTTTTTTTCTAAGGACTCAGACCTTTCCCTCCGAAATTGAACGTAATAGCGCGACTGAAGTTCCAACTCAATAACAAGTATGTCTCAGACCAGCTCGTTACAACACAAAGATTTCCCCAAACCCATAATATTCAGGTAAAAGAAAATGTTTTGTATCCTATCTGTTATTTGTTTATTTATTTGAAAATAAAAAATCTAAATTATCTTCTAAGTTAACAATTTCCATGATTTTTCCAGGGCAACTATATATATATATATATATATATAAACAAAAATAATTGTTTGCTTCACATTCCCTGTTGAATACTGTAACTGATAGTTTCAGGAGTTGTTTTAACAAAATACAAAAACACAATCATGAGACTGTTGTGGGAGTACAAAACAAAAAAAACAAAAACAAAAAAAAAAAAACAAAAAAAACAACAACAACAAAAACATGCGTGAAACTACCAGTAATATAAATGAATGTGAGGTAAATAATTATTTTAGTATTTATACTTTTCTCCTTGTTGGCGTTTGAGCATTTTATTTCACTTAACGTTTTTATTGAAATGATGTTTATTCTGCAATCATTTATTACACACACACACACACACACACACACACACACACATATATATATATATATATATAATCTCTGTTAACATATCATGGAATGTGTTAACATTTTTGTTAATACTTTTTGGTGTAATATTAAAAAACAGCCTTTTAGACGTTTTGTTCTTGTATTGATTACTGTTATCTCTCATGATAAAATAATCAAGCCTATTGACCTAATTCTTTCCTTAATACATCAAAAGCAGATAGATAGATAGATAGATAGATAGATAGATAGATAGATGCCCCAGTTCCATCAACCCTTTTCTTCGTTCACTGCAGGACTAAAGTCGTACTTCAAAGATCCGTAAAAATAATTGGCATAAAAAATGAAATCGTCAAGCCGGATTAAAATTCTGCGGAACTTAGTTTGCATTCTCTTTTCACAAATGTCCTCGAGAAACACACAAATCCATTTCTCCTGTTTTTTCTTCCAAGACTAGTCTCACATGCTAGTTTAACCATTGCTGCAGGAGCTCTGGTTAAAATAGCAAGACAGGCTAGACTTGGAAGAGCGACCAATCAAATAGAACAAGCCTAAATTCAGTCTCCATATCCTGTGACCGATGCAGTTGACACTCACTTTTGTTAGCAGTGTTATGGTAGTTGGTGCGCTGACCCGTTGTACATTGCTTTACTATATGTGGTATCTGAAAGCTACACAGATGAACGTGCACTGAAGTCTTATTCAGTAAATTATGATTTACGGGTTCGAACTAAGCCATAATGGCAAGGAAGCAACTATTTTGTGTGTGTGTGTGTGTGTGTGTGTGTGTGTGCGCGTGCGCGTGTGTGTGTGTGTGTGTGTGTGTGTGTGAGTTAGTGAATGGTGATGTTGCAGTTGATCACACTATAGTAACCCGATAATCATGGAACTTTTTCGACTACCAAGAACCTTGACGATCAGGCAAGACCAGGTTGGCCTAAAAGCGGTGATTCTGAGGCCGTGCTTCAAGCCATACTTGTAAATCCAGCGAGTAATATCAAACAAACACTCCACCTCTCATTCTAATGGGGTTTATCACTTTCATGATTTTGACAAAAGCATTCGAAGATGCTGAATAGCGCCTCATGTAACCAAAATATTGGAACATTTCTGACTTACCCTTGTATTATTGTGACGTCTTATGTAAATACATGCAGGTTTCGTATTCACATAAAAAGTCAAATTCATACAAAATTAGTCAACTGAATAACTGATAAAGTTGTTACCAAACTCTTAAAACTTGTCAACGTTGTTTATAAATATACACACCATCAGATAATACTCAGACCCTTACTAGGGGTTAGTTTCTTAAAACACCGTCAAAAAGCGCCTCATTGTTTAAAAGGAGGATAAGTTTTTACCTCGTATTTCACTTGCACTGGCCATTCACACACTTAAAGAAAGAAAATTATTTCAAAATAACATGAGTTTGATTAACTTCTATGCGAAGGACAAAAAAATGAAGAAAAGAATCGAGGAGATAGCAAAAAGAAGAAATAAAAAAGATATATATTTAAAGAAGGAAGGTAATAAAAGCATTGGTACTCCACGACTTGATGTACGGTAGTGTATAGAGCAAAGCAATACACAAATAACGGAAGTAGTAAAAAAACAAACAAACGAAGAAACAAACAAATAAACAAACAAAAAACGATAAACAAAGAAAGGCAAACGAAAGAAATACAAACGAAAGAAATACAAACGAAAAAGAATATGAAATTGGCGCCAATCTGAGGTTGTAGCAGACGATCACTAGAGGCCATTTTGAAAAACTGAACATTTTCTGCAGCATTTATTTTTAACATCTTTTTTTTTTGAGAGTGTGGATTTAACACACAAACGCACACACAAGCACAGACATACACATATTTGTAAAAGCCAATATACGCAGACATGACAAACCACACACACACTCACACCCACACACACACATATATATATATATATATATATATATATTCCAAATAGAGACATCGTAGAAATAGAATCGTCGAGCCGATTCAACTGCTGGACGATTCATTTTGCGCTTCCCTTCACTCTAATGCCCTTTCGGAAGTGCATAAATCCACTACTTCGACGAGTTAAATGATGGGAAATATTAGGATCTTTAATATTGTTAAAGCAACCAGTCTTGGAGGTGGAAAAATTCTAAATTCCGAAGCTGAGGAATATCGTTCAAAAAATAAGTTGTGGCACATTGGTGTACATTTTTCGGTTATTAACTAATCCAAAAAGTCTGTTTTGTTTTACATAAGCTTTCATTACTATAAACCGATCCCCACATATAGATAGGGAACATCTTTACTGACTAACGTGCTAGAGTGTGACATCGTAGTGAGCGAGTTCGAACGCCAGTCGTGCTATAGCGTTCACTTTCAGACTATTACACTTAGGAAATATACGAACTGGGTTATCTGCCAAGCTATGGGTTGAATATCACCACTTTTAGTCTTCTACAAGAATTGATATAGTGTTGAATAACTTACGAAATTTGTCATCCAAAGAAAACATTTTTTTATCAAACTCAAACACACTCACACATACACACGTTGGTGTATGTCTCTATGTTTATGTGTGTATCTGTGTGTGAGAAAGAGAGAGAGAGAGAATGTGTACGTGTTCTTTCAAGTTAAACTGTTTGCTTTTCCTATCGTCTCAACGCCCTCGGAAACGACATGTACCATTTTCTTTTCTTTCTTTCTTTTTTTCTTGTTATGCAGAAAATAGAAAATACTTGATCCTTTAGATTGGTAAAAAAAAACAGTCTTAGAGAATGAAAATTTCTAGATTTAAAACCTGTGGAAAATCTGGGGCACTTTGGCACAATTTCTTTGTTATCAGCTCATCCAAAAACTGTGGAGGACTACGCAAACCTATATATAAACTGCTCGTGGTGCTCCGGTTATCATCGTAGAAAATGAACAGTGACACGAGTTCAAATCATAGACGAGGCAGTTTCTATTTCACTTAGTGCTTATAACCTTGACAAAGGTATGCATCCATTTTCTCTCCAGTTATGAGTAAATACGAGGGTAGACTGAATTCTCTAACCTTGGTATTGTAACCAGTCTAAGAGAAGAAGAACTCTGAGTTCAAACCGGTTGAACTCCGTTTAAAGAACTGACATCGTGTCTCGCCCTACTCGTACGGATACTTGGGTAAATAATTATATATATATATATATATATATATATAAGAAGGTCCACGAAGAGACTTGTATTTTTTGAAATTAAAAAAATACAAATCTCAAATACCATCTTATTTTAAAATATATCCCTATTCTTTCTTTGGACCTGCCACAATCTTTATATATATATATATATATATATATATATATATAATAAAATAATCCTTACGAAGCCCACAATAATATCGACAAAATTTTGCCAACTATTTAGTACTAAATACAACCAATGTGGCAAGAATTTCAAGTCATCCAACTCGTTCACTAGCTTCACAGCTAAAAAGACTTTTAGAATTCACCATAAATCAAATTGTTGAAGCAAAAATGCAATTTATTTACTGGAGTGCACACGCAGCCCAAAAATCATTTATTGGAAAGTCAGAATGGCTGTTTTACTGTAGACTAAATAACTAAAAACACAGACCCAATTTGATGGATTATAACAAATTAATATTTATAGAAAAACATTTCCGCTCAAACTTTCAGAATTTTAACATAGATGCAATGTTCAACATCATCGAAAGAACGGCAAAAATCCTTGACGACATGAAAACAATAAAAGCACACAAAGATAAATAGATAAAAGACGCATCTTAACACTGGCATCAAATGGATTTAACATAAAACGTTATGGCTCCGTTCTGAAATAGTTTGCACGTGCTTTGGGTAACACATAAACATCAAAATAAACACATAAACAGGTCAAGCAGTCATTGCTAGATTTGTGACGCCACGGAATCATAAATATGAATTGATGTTATATTTCTTAAAGTACAAAGTTGACCTGTTGTTTCTTTAGATGCGAACATTTATTTTCTGACCACAACATTACATAGAGTATAGGACTTTACACTCCTATAATTTAATTTGGGCGGTATGCCACTTGTTCCCACAAAGATGGCGGACGCTCAATGTTCAGTCTCGGGAAACCATTGGCCAGGAGGACCACGTGATATGCTTACAACTACGTCGGCGCGCGAAAATTCAAGTCCTGCGTCTTGAGCCAGTTATAAAACGATTTTTTCTATAAATACGCTGTCTTAAAACACATTCTTTCTTCTTTACGAATTTTCTTCGTAGCGGCAACACTCTCTTTTTGACAAAATTCACCCGTATCAGCAACACCATGCCTCGCAGACATTCATATACAAGAACTATGAGGCGCTTTCCCGTCTCTAAAAAACTACCGGTTTCTAATCATAGAAAAAGGACATTTTAATTTTACAATTCTTTTTGTAGTTTAGTTGTGTTACACACACACACATACACACACACATACACACACGAGCTCACACATATATACACACTATCAGTATGTTAGTAGAGTTAGTTATGTTTTCATGTATTAATGTAAGTTTTGTTATTATAGAATATAAATTTGTTTTTGTTCGTTCGCCTTGTTTTAAATGTTCATTTTGTCCACGCCGTTTTACAACCATTATCTATTCCGCTTCTTTTACGTTCACTCCCCCCACAAGAGCAGTCGCTAAGGAACGAGAGAAATACAGTGAAAGAATTACTTGTATCACATAGAAACGCAACGAGATTCATTGGCAGTAGATGAAACTAAGTACCGACTTCGCTTTTCTTAACCTGACCGCGACCTCACCAATAAGGAGGTCGCTTAAACAGACTTCAACATGGCTTAAAATTAACCACCCTACCTAAGAAAAAACCCTCATTAGCCATGAGTTCTCACCACAGATATATAAAGTTCAGTTGAAGATACTTTCATAAGAGAAAATGATTTTTATTCAACAAATGAATATACTAGGTCTCCACTTCATTTTTTGTCGCTTCTGTTCTAGCATATCAACCCATTAAAAACTTTTGTTATGGGGTAACTGGAACCCCACTCAGAATGGACTGGTCTGAGGACTTTATTTAAAGCATTGCTCTATTTTTTCCAATTGGAACTTCCTCGTGTAGATAAAATTAGGTTTTCTGACCATCACAACTTTATCATATAAATTTAAATGCATCCATCCACTCCGCCAAGGCATACTTCAATTTCTGCCCTCCAACTACGAGTAAATAGTTAGGGAGACTGGGTAATCTATACTTGGAAGGAGTAATAAGTGTAGGAGAAGGAGAATCTATGAACTCAAAACTCAAAACCGTATTTAAAAGTAATATACCACGTTGTAGTGGTAAAACTGTAACCTTACACCCTCACCCCCACCACATTTTAGATCATTCTTCTAACCATTCCACTTCTTAGCCGGCCGGTGATCAACTAGTGGCTGAGGGGGTAACGCACATTTCTTTGCCGCTACACAAGAATACGATCGAGGAAGACAGGAGAAAATAAAACAGACGAACAAACACGAACAAAGCTTTGGGTTAACCAAGAGCAGAAGGAGGTATTGCAACACTACATGCATGTGCGGACTAGCGCTTGCGTGGGTTACTAGCGAAAATTCCACAAGCACTGGAGTGCCGACATCTTTTGACTCAATCTTCTTCACTGTGGCTGGACCCTCTCTTCTCTGCTACTGTCTCCAGAGTCCGGTGTTGACTGCCCCTGTCCGTGGTTCCACGCCAACTCTCTGCTGTCCAGTCGCCAACTGCTCTCGTCCGGGTCCCGTCGTCAACTGCCTGCCAGCTCCTTTGTCCAGCCAACTCTCATTCGCGTCCCCTTACCACTTCCGGATATGGCGAGATTTCAGGTCCAAGAATCCTTTGTCTGGGTTCGTGCCAAAACAGACAAAGGAATCGTCTGCCTTGGCGGGCCACCCATATAGTGCTACAAAACGAGGAGCTGGAGACTCTGAGGCTGTCTGAGATTGTGACCAAACTCCTGGCGATCCCTGCAGCGAAACTAATGTTGTACATATAAATAAAATCAGTAAGTCTGTAAGCGAGGAAGTCTGATCGGAAGAAATTCAGTTTGCCAGACTGTCTTTCCGAAAACAAACGACTAAGTCTGCTTACATTCGTCGGCGAACTGTATTTCTCTCTGCACCAAAATATCTTTAATTTTACACGTATGTCGACTCATACAACTCACTTGCCCATTCGGCAAGGGCTGTAGAAAACACTGACTGCATCTCTGCAGGGGGGTAAGACTTCTCCAACGAAAGTCCTGGATGTAACACTAAACAATCTGAGGGTGATGCTCTAGTAAGGCAGGAGCTTTGGGGAATGCGGAGTACCTCTTTATTGCCATCGCTTCCAGGCCTACTATGGTCTGGAGTGGTAGCATCTGATAGAATGGTTGGTTGGTTGTTTACGTTTCATGGCATATCAAACTTTGTAGGTTTTTTAAAGCCAAATATATATTTGTACAAATAAATAGTTCTATTTTAAACAATTCAGTTAAGCATAAGTACACAGTTCAATTGTCAAAAAAACCTTTTATTTTTCAACCTATTTAGTTTAGTCAAACAGTTCTTATTCAAGAAATTCAGTTTAGAATAACTATAGTTTTTGTTTACATACAGTTAAATGTCAAGGCAGTTCTATTTCGAACAATTCAGTTGAGCATAGATATAGTTTCAGTGTCAAAAACAGTTCTATTTCAAGCAATTCACGTTAGCATTAGTACGTAATTTACATGTAAAAGCAGTTCTATTTCAAGTAATTTAACTTAGCATAAGTACGCAGTTTGGTTTTATTTAACCCATAGACAGGGTCCTATCAGTTGCTATCACCCTGGGCCAGATGGAACCTTGGAGTGATGGGAATAAAGAGGTGCTCCAAATTCCCCCAAAGCACCATTATCACTGGAACCTCACCATCAGATTGTTTAGTGTCATATCCATGACACTCGTTGAGGGTGGGGCTTACCCCTCTAAAGAAGTGCAATCGGTGTTTTCTACTGCCCCAGCCGACTGGGCAATACACAGAGTTAAATGTAAAAAGTTTTATTTCAAATAATTCCGTTTGGCATAGGTATGCAGTTTAGATGTCAAAGCAGTTCTATTTCGAGCAATTCAGTTTAGCATAAGTATGTAGTCTTTTTTAATGTCAAAACAGTTCTATTTTAAACAGTTCCGTTTAGCATAAATACGCAGTTTAAATGCAAAAATAGTAAACTCTCGAAACCTTGGTTTAGTTCTATTTGATCCTTAGATATTACCCTATCAAGTGCTACCACACCGGGCCAGAGTGAGCCTGGGAGCGATGGCAATGAAGGGGTGCTCAGCATTCCCCCAAAGTTCCAACGTCACTAGAACCTCACTATCAGATTGTTTAGTGTCATATCTAGGGCAGTTGTTGGGGGGTGAGGGGCTTACCCTCCGCAGAGTTACAGTAGGTGTATTCTACAGCCCTAGTCGACTGAGTAAGAATCTGATGGGTCAAATTGTGTACTTAGGCAAAACTGAATTGTTTAAAATAAAACTGTTTTTACATTTAACTTTGTGTAAACAAAAAGCTGCACTTATGATAAACTGAATTGTTTGAAATAGAACTGCTTTTGCCATTAAAATTGCGTATTTATGCGGGGGTGTCCTCGTGGTGTAATGGTTAAAGTGATGGACTGCGGAATCGTGGTAAGCGAGTTCGTATTCCAGTCGAGCTATTACGGTCACTTTCGGGCAAATACCCTAGGGAAAAGTATGAACCCCCTCATCCTCCCAGCTATGGGTTAAATAGTACCACTACTGTTCTTCTTGGTGAATGGCTTTGGCATTAAATAACCTACAACGGTTGATATGCCATTAAACAAAGAAACCAAACCAAACCAAACCTACGTATTTATGCTCGACTGAATTGTTTGAAGTAGAACTGTTTTATGTATGAAGAGGATTTAACATTAAATAACAGTTTTCTCGTGGACTTTCAATTCATTAGCGTGCTTTCTTACTAGGCTTGTGGGGGTCCTTCTTAATCACCGTAGCGAAAGCAGTTAAAAAAGCCTTTCTTTTCGTTTTTTTGTTCAATCCTTCACTCCCCCTTTCCCTTAAAAAGCTCTTTTGCAGTAAAAACAAAAAATATTTGCTTTGTATGCCGTAGACAAAGAAACTTTGGATTGGTTTCGGCGTTAAGCAAATCAATGTTTCTTGGTCGTTTCTTTTCTGGCTCACTAATTTTGTGTTGAATAATAATTTTAAAAAGTGCTTGAATAATTGAGCTAACCACGAAAAATTAGATTTATCGCTTTCTTTTTTTTTTTTTTTTTTTTTTTTTTTTTTGGTGGGGGGGGGTGTAAAAAATTGGACTTATCAGACTAAAAAAAAAACGTTTTAAAAATGATTCCATATTTTGCTTCCGGACCCTGTTGCCCTAATACCTTTGGGAAAAGAATGAATCAAACAATTCTCCTTACAGTTATGAGTAAATAGTAGGGTAGTGTGGGATCTTTGGTCTAGGCATTGCAACAGGCATAGAAGAACGAAAACTCTGAATTTGAATCAGTTAAACTCCTCTTAGAAAGTGACCTTGTGTCACATTCTGCTTGGTGAAGGATTGGGGTAAATATATGTACAACTCGGCATTAGTTTCGCTTCAGGGATCGCCAGGAGTTTAACCACAATGTAAGATTGACTCAGAGACTCAAGCTCCTCGTTTTACCTCTACAGCGTGGTATATTACTTTTCAATCCGGTTTGGAGGTTTAAGTTCATAGATTTTCCTTCTCCTACACCTACTACTCGTTCCAAGGCTAGATTACCCAGTCTCCCAAACTATTTACTCGTAGTTGGTGGGCAGTTGAAAGAAATTGAAGTATGCCTTGGCGGAGGGGTTGGATGCATTTAGATTCATATGAAAAAGTTGTGATGGTCAGAAAACTTGATTTCATCTACGCGAGTAAGTTCCAATTGGAAAAAAAAATGTGAGATTAGTTTTTCCACACACACACATATATATATATATATATATATATATATATATAACTGACAAAACAGGACTTTACAAGTGCAGCACTCTCCAGCTTACCAGACCTTGCCTTATGCGAGATTTTCTGCTTCACTGAATAGGAAATTAATCTCAAATTTGATATTTGAGGACAAAATATATATACAAAAAAAAATATATATATGCAACAGCGAAACTTCACGACGTATCGAAAGAATAGTTTCAGAGGTGCTTCGACCAACGGAAAACTGGCTGGGATAAATGTGCTGAATGCTAAGGGGACTATTTTGAAGAAAATTAATGTTTCATTTATTGTCCATTGGTCTTGGTACATACAGTTTCGCCACAATTTTTTTATCTTCATATATGAATATATAAAACGCAGTTTTTCCAAGCAGCAGTCGTATCGATACTGTTATATAAATGCACCACATGGACCCTAACAAAACGTATCGAAAAAAAGCTTGATGGCAATTACACAAGAATGCTGCGAGCTGTATTGAACAAGTCTTGGGGCAAAATGACACAAAACAGCTGCTGTACGGACTCCTATCACCCATCACGAAAACTAACCAAGTCAGACAAACCAAACATGCGGGACACCGCTGGAGAAGTAAGGACGAACTCATAAGCAATGTACTCCGGTGGACCTCTTTACATGGACGAGCATAGGTAGGATGACCAGCTAGGACCTATATACAACAGCTCATACAGGATCTAGCCTGGAAGACCTTCTGGGAGTGATGGACGATAGAAACGGGTGGCGAGAGAGGGTCAGGGAAATCCGTGCCGACATTGCGACATGATGATGATGATGACAAGATAAGCAAACAAGCAAGCAAACAAAAAGAAATGAGAGTATGTATATGTCTATGTGTGTATGTTTATGAGTGTATGTGCAAGGGTGTGAGCGTGAGAAAGAGAGAAATTAAGAGAGAGAGAGAGAGAGAGAGAGAGTGACTCTGTGTGTGTGTGTGTGTGTGTGTGTGTGTGTGTGTGTGTGTGTGTGAGTGAGTGTATGTGAGTGAGAGTTCTACTAGTGGAATGAAATGTCTTGGCACTCGTAGTTTAATGGTTACCGCCGTAGAAAATAGACACGGCGACCCACGTTCAAATCCGGGATGGGGCTATATGCACTTCACATAGTGCTAATACCCTCGGCAAAGGTATGAATCTATCCTTCCCCCATCAATGGATGAATAGTAGGGCAGACTGAGCTCTTTAACCTTAGTATGGTTACCGGTTTAGGAGAAAGAAAACTCAAAATTCAAAACTTTTAAACTCTGCTCAGCAAATTGACCTTGTGTCACATCCTGCTCGCGCGGAGAAGATAATTGATATATATTCAACTCGGCACTAGTTTCGCAGAAAGGATCACTAGGAGTTTCATCACAGTGTCGGAGGTGCCAGTGGTGTAATGGTCATCGTCGCAGGAATTGGACACGGCGACACGAGTTCAAATCCTGGACTGATTGCATTTTACATAGCACTAATACCCTTGGGAAAGGTATGAATCCAATTAGTCTCCCTCTAGCTATGGGTAAATAGTAGGACAGACTAGGTTTTTCAGCCTTGGTGAGGCAACTAGTCTAGGAGAAGGAAAACTCTGACTTCAAACCTGTTAAACTCCGCTTAAAAAATTGACCTAGTGTCATATCCTGCCCGAGCGGAGGTGTTGGGTAAATATGATCACAGTGTCGGACTGCCACAGAGATTCCATTCTCCCGTTTTGCCACTACATCTTTGTATATTACTTTTCAGTACGGGTTGGTGGCTTGAATTCATAGATTCTCCTTCTCCTATACTTGTTACCATTACTAAGTCTAAATAGCAGAGTCTAACCGGCTATTTACCCGTAGTTAGTGGGCAATACAATAGAAAAAGATGGAATTATGCCTTTACCAAGTGATTAAATATGATTGCCTTTTTATCTGGGCTTTGAATACACTAATTGTATCCCCTGAAGAAAGCTAAGGCATTTCACCTCCACCACCACCAAAAAAAAATCAGAGATATTTTAGGTATGGCATTAAACTGCATCTGATAGTGAGGCTCCATTTCTGGTGAGTTCTGGGGAGTAAAGACTAAGCCTTAATTGCCATTACTTCAATGTTGACTCTTTGAAGGTCCAATCTATGAGTCAAAAACTATTCGTATTCGATAAGACCATGTGCAAATAAAAAAAGTCTCTAACGAAACAATTGTACAAAAAATGTAAATACAAACGTACAATAAGTGTGATACCCTAACCATTAGACATAAAATAACGCTAGACAGGTTGACATGCCGTTAAAATCAATCAACAACAACATAAAAGAATGATCAAGGCATGAAAAAAAGCGAAAGAAAAGGAAAACACTAGAAAGATTAAAGAGAAAAAAAGTACCAAAAGTTGCCCAGTCGGCTGGGGTTGTAGAATACACCGACTGCTTCACTGCCGAGGGGTAAAACATCCGTCACTTAACAAATGTCCTGGATATGATACTAAATAATTTGATGGTGAGGTTTCACTAATGCTGGAGTTTTGGAGAATGCAGAGCACCCCTTCATTGCCATTGCTCACAAGCTCACTCTAGCCCGGTAGGAGCCGATGGGTTAAATAGAACTAACTGCCTACTTATGCTAAACTGAATTGCTTGAAATAGAACTATTTGACTAAACTGAATAGCTTGAAATAGAAATGTTTTTGACAATTAAACTGTACTTACATTTAAACTGCATTCTTATGCTAAAATGAATTGTTTGAAATGGAACTGTTTTTGACATTAAAACTCTACTTACACTAACCTGAATATAGAACTGCTTTGATATTTAACTGAGTGTAAACAAAATCTGTACTTATACTAAACTGAATTAGCTGAATTAGAACTGTTTGACTTAACTGAATAACTTGAAATAGAAATGTTTTTGACAATTAAACTGTGTACTCATGCTGAACTGAATTGTTTTTAATAGAACTGTCTATTTTCATAAAAATGGATTTGGCGTTAGATAACCTACAAAGTTTGATATGCCATAAAAACTGACCAACCAACCAACCAACAAACCAACCTAGACTTATGTACAAATATGCCAAATATCAGTATTCGATGGACTCGAATTAATACTTCTGACCTACTTTAGTTAGACAAGCCGAGACGACTCGTGACATTAATTCGTAGGGGGTGCTGCTTCATTAAATAGTTCCATTTACAGTTTTTTTTCTTTTTGTTTTCAAGGAATGAAATGGTTTAAGGATTATTGATAAAAATATTTAAATAACTTTCACAAATATCAATTAATATATATATATATATATATATATATATATATATATATATATATATATACATTAGGAAAGATAAGAGTTATTGCTCTTCTACGGTGTCTATAGACGAGCCGCCACTGAAATAGGGGGCTCCACAGTTCCACAAAGATTATGGATAAAATAGAGGGTGCTTCAGTTTTACAGTGTCTACAGATGATCCACCACGAAAACAGGGTGTGCAGCAGTTCTATAGTGCTTGTAGACAAGCCACCATGGAAATAGGTGGTGCTGCAGTTCTACAGTGTCTATAAACAAGTCACCACTTAAATAGGGCGTACAAGTTTTACAGTGCCTATAGACGAGCCACCACTGAATTAGAATGTGCTGCAGCGTTATCAACAGGGCAAAATTGGACAATTGAATATTGGAGGGGAAGGTAGAGTTTTGAAGATTACTCAAAAGCTGGACATTTTGCAACTTCCACCACCGAGGGAAATATCGATGGTTTTTACCACATGGTGATGGATGACGAGCGATTGACTGACTCAAATAGCCAATACTATTAGCATATCTTTCGAAAGAGTTGAGAATATCCTGCCCAATTGAACTTTGCATGAATGAAGTTTCTTCTCAGTGGATACCACATCTTCTGACATCTAGTCGAAAACGCACCAGACGGGTCTCATCACTGGAAAATCTGACATTGCTTGAGGCGGATCTAGTTGGTTTTCTTGAACGTTTCCTAAACCTGGATGAATGTTGGGTATATCACTCTAAGCCAGAGACAAAGAGAATCCATGCCTATACACGAGCCGACACTAAAATATGATGTGCAGCAGTTCTACAGTACATACAGACGAGCCTCCTCTATAATAGGGGGTGCTGCAATTATACAGTGTCTATAAACGAGCCGCCGCTGAAATAAAGGGTGCTGCACTTCTACGGTACCTATAGACGATCCACTGCTGAAATAGAGTGCTGCAGTTCTACAGTTCTATTAAAATGAGTTCTATAAAGATGAGCTACTACTTAAAATGGCGGATACTGCAGTTCTACATTGTCTATAGACGAGCAACCACTGAAGACTGGTTTAGGAAGAAAGAAAATACTACCCAAAAGTCAACATACAAGTCTTACAAGAATAATCGTCAACCGAGGCATTGGCAGTCCTAAAATACAAGTAGTGTATCTTTCTCCTCAGCTGTAACGTCTTGTATTTCAGGTCTTAACTTTCCAGTCGTTGTTAAGTCTAGCTTTGTTTATGCATCCAATGCTACGCATCCTGGCATTGATCTGATCCTTATTTTTTTCTTTTTTTTTTTTTTTGGGAATTATCATTGAAATACAATCTAAGTCACTACAATTTTTTCTTTTCATTTTTATTTGTTAGCAATTACTTATCGAGCCTTAATATTTTGTTTAACTATTTATCTGATATCATATCATTTCTTTTTCCCCATTGTATCATTTTTTCTTCTATTTAAAAAATATTTTAGGCAATTTCTAAGATTTCTTAGGGGGTGTCCTCGTGGTGTAATGGTTAAAGCGGTGGATTGCGGAATCGTAGTACGCGAGTTCGTACTCCAGTCGCGCTATTACGTTCACTTTCGGGCAAATGCCCTTGGGAATGGTATGAACCCCCTTATCCTCCCAGCTATGGGTTAAATAGTACCACAACTGTTCTTCTTGGAGAATGGCTTTGGCATTAAATAACCTAAAAAGAGTTGATATGCCATTAAACAAAGAAACCAAACCAAACCTAAGATTTCTTTAAGCGTTATTTTAATCTTCGTTTTTCGAATAATTCTTCGTATTTCATCTACTTTTTACATCTGATTTTAAATGAAAATTTTAAATTTGATTTGCTGTTTCTTAGCTATTTCTATGTTTCTTTATCATTTTTGTCCTTTAACAGAATTGCCTTTCTTTCTTTCTTTGCTTTTTTTTATTTTATTTTTGTTACTTGTCTTTTTTCGTTTTCTTTTTTCTATTCTGTTTTTAATCTTAATTTTTATTTTCACGTTTCTTTCTTTTTTGTTCATATTGACTTTCACCTTCTTTTTATTTTGTCGTCTTTTTTTTTCTAATACTTTCTTTTTTAATTCTCTTTTCTTATTTCACTTCTTTTTTCTTTCATTCGTTTTTTTCTTTCTTTCTTATGATCTAAAATTTTTTTTCCTCATTTCTTTTATTTATTTCTATTTTTCTTTTCTAATTTTTTTTAGGTTCTTATCTAATTTTTTAATTTTTTTCTTTTAGTTTTCTTATTTGATATTTTTCTCTTTTTTTTCTTATTCTTTTCGTTTCCTTCCCTATTTTTTATTTTATCTTTTCCTTTTTTATTTTTTCTTCCACGATTTATTTCTTCTTCTTATTTCCTTTCTTAGTTTTCTTTTTAGTTCATTCTCTAATTAAGTTCATTAATCATTCTTAATTGGTTTTCTCCTTCTTCTGGGTTACCAACTTCTTTTTTTTCTATATTTTTGTTTTGTTTGTAGATTTTGAAAATTTTCTCAAATTTACATCTCTCTTTTTATGAGTTTTTCATTATTTGCCAGCAACTTGTTTTCTTATTTCAAATAATAGCTCTTGAGGTTTGCTCGTTCCTTTCTTCTTTTTAAATTTTTTCTTTAAAGTTCTTTCTATATTTCTTCTGTGCTATCTCATTCACCAATGGGACCAGCCAATTTCTTTCATACGATCTCTTTATGTTCAATACCATCATGTCCAATATATATATATATATATATATATATATATATATATATATATATATAAGACAGTATTTAATCCAGTATATCCCGAGTTGGGAACAATTCCAATGAAGACAATTAAAATATTCAAATGTAAAATATTAAATTTAAGTATACCTGGTTAAGAGCTCAATGCAAATAAAATACACAGAGCAAATTATTATTTTTTCAAAAATCGGTCACATTAAGATAATAAATTTATTTTCATCCTGTTAAAAAGTATTGATATAAATCAATGCTCAAAAAATTAACAGGACTTCTTCAGATCAAACATGAAAATGGATTAAAATAACTCTTTCGCATTTACAAGACTTGAAAAAAATAAAACCTTATTTCGCCTACATAAACGTAAACCTTTCAAATCAAGTAGCAATAAGTATCAACTTATTTTGACATGTAAAGAACATCTGACTTCATCGTACTTCAAATTCAACTGACGAAAAATTTACAGCAACAAAAATACTAGTCTATCCAAAGTAGTATATAAAAATTATCATTTAGACAATCTTCTTAACGGCTACTGAGAGCTCAATTCATTCGAAGACCCTTGCCTTACGCGAGTGGCAACCGTTACTTCCTTCGCTAGAGAGCTCAACCCCACAGGGGTTGGGGAGCATATATTTTCATCCACAGATAGACTATTTTGTTGTATCACAACTCTTCAGTGTGGCTAGACACACACACACACACGCACATACATATATATATATATATATACAAAAGAGAACGGATGGTAATGTCACGTGGTCTGCCATTGAAAGGAGAGAAATAAGAAATTTCCCCTACCCCTCCGTGTTTGAATTAACAGACCTCAAAGATTGACCGTTAAAAGAGAAATTAGGAATGTAGGTCAACTCCTCGGCCTGCCTGTTAATTGGAAGTAACGAATCCAGGTCAGAATGAAAGCCAGGAGCTGCTTACACTCTGTAACCGGTTGGACAGAGAAGGGGCATAGAGGTCAGTATAGTAGCCCGAATGAATCCCATGACAGGGTAAGGAGGAAGAAGAAAGAGGCCAAAGGATTGGCCAGAACCCTAAAAGCGGAAGTAGCACCCTTTTCGTCAGAGGAAATAGGGATAAAGAATTCAGTTTGAGGACGGAGGTTGCCGTGAGAGGACGGGTGATCTGATGCCACAACTCCGGGCGAAGAAGCGGAGCGGAGTTTCAGGACAGCAGTTAGCGTGACCAGATGTATTGAAACTGTCGCCGAAACTCCGGGGAAAAGCGGAAAGAATTTTGGACAAGAAGATAACCGGTGCCTTCAAGCCAAGCTGTACAGAATCTTGCAAGCCCGTAAAAGAGAAAATACTCTCAGAAGAAACCCGTCGAAAAGCTAAGTAAACCTGAAAACCGTTTTCTCCCTCCACCCTTCCTAAGTATTGCAATTGTATGGTCTCCCTCTCAATTTAAAGAAAGAAGCATATAGAGAATTATATGCCTTAGGAAAAGAAAAGAAATGGAATGAAAAGATTCCTTTCATAAACTGTGAACATATTAGTGGACTTTTCAAGGTTCAAGAGAAAAGATAGAAAAGAGAGAAAGGAAACGGAAAGAAAGACATTTTGTTTAAGTCTTGTCTGCTAGTAATATAGCCGGTGCCTTAATTACTTGCTTGTCCGCACGTATTAAAACTTTGTTATATTTTAGATGTCCCTTCGTGTCGAAATTTATTCATTGTGTTGTTTGCCTATCGAATTGCCTTCTTTTGCATATTCCTTTTCAGCTTCATTTTTGCCTCAATTTATTCTCGCTAAATGTCTTATTCGCCTTTAAAAACATTACACGGGAAATTGAAATTGTCGTAGTGTAATGGTTATCGCCGTAGGAAATGGACACGGCGACACGAGTTCAAATCCTGGATGAGACTGATTGCATTTCACATAGCACTAATACCCTTGGGAAAGGTATGAATCCAATTATTCTCCCTCCAGCTATGGGTAAATAGTTGGGCAGACTGGTTTCTTCAGCCTTGATTAAGCAACTAGTCAAGGAGAAAGAAAACTCTGAAATCAAACCTGTTAAACTCTGCTTTAAAATTGGCCTTGTGTCATATCCTGCCCGAGCGGAGGGGTTGGGTAAATATGATAAAGTATCAGTAAAAGAAAGGTATGACACCCAAGGAAATCCATGAAATCATGTTACTAATAATTGCTGAGGTGTCACCTTCCTATGCAAATGTGAAGATGTTTGCTGCGGAATTCAAGTGAGAAAGACACAGCACAGAAGATGACCCACGTCCAGAAAATTCAATCAATGATGAACAAGTTTATGCCATTCGGTTGAGGCTAACTGGCGCGGTGGCTGAGTAGGCTTCGCGTTACGAGACTGATTTACTCCTCAAGCTTCAGTGGGCCGGCCCCACAGGCTCTAACCCTTCTCGGATGGGTACAGTTTATTGCCTGGCGTCTGAGTTGCCTCTTTTTAGGGGAATGCCGACAGGGCTCGAGGCATTTTGGGGAATACCGGACGTGTCTGTTTGGACCATGGCCCTTGGGGCGAACCCACCTTTAAAAAGGCGTTCGCTCGTTTGGTGGTGCGCCCGGCAAATGCCATCTTACTGTCCAGCAAATAGCTAAGTTCATTGGAATTATTTCTGTTTTGGTCCACATTGTTTTAACTGATATCTTAGGGATGAGTAATCTGTTTGCAAGATTGGTCCCAAGGGTACTATTTACCAACCCCTCCGCTCGGGCAGGATATGACACAAGGTCAATTTTTAAGCGGAGTTTAACAGGTTTTGAATTCAGAGTTTTCCTTCTCCTAGACTAGTTGCCTCACCAAGGCTGAAGAACCTAGTCCGTCCTACTATTTACCCATAGTTGGAGGGAGAATAAGGGGGTTCATACCTTTCCCAAGGGTATTTGCCCGAAAGTGAACGTAATAGCGCGACTGGAGTACGAACTCGCGTACTACGATTCCGCAGTTCATCGCTTTAACCATTACACCACGAGGACACCCAAGATTGGTCCCAAGGGTGCTGGTACTGGAGCATAAACTGAAAAGGGTTCAGCTGATTAATCGTGGTTTATTGCAAATGTGTTTATGTAAGAATGTTATGAAAATAAAATACAAGATCGAAGTCTGTGTCAAATTTCGGGATAATCCATCAGAAAGAATTAAAAATCCAATACAAGTTTATAAAGATCTGCTTCTATCCCGTACACATTTTTATGGGAAGCGCAAGAATTTTTTTGATGGCTGAGAAACTGTGGTTGAATAACCTTAATCTGATCGATCGGTCTCTTCACGACGAAAGTGAGCGCTCGCTTAGATCAATGTTTGACGGCGAAATTGATTAGTGTTTAAACTCCACTGATCAGTTGATTTCTCGTCTGAGTTGCCAAAATGATAACGAAAATAAATAAATAAATAAACATCGATCTCTTTTTTCTAAATACAAAACTAAGCCGAGACTTGTAACAGAACATCGTAGTATCTAGTGTTGCTAAATGATTGCCCACTTAAGGTCTCGCCAGATTCGACATTTCTTAACTTTAGAGATAAGACGAAAATGGTGTATATATGGTCACAAGAAACAGCGAAGGCGTCAAACTCCTTCAACAACAGAATCGATCGGTGGAATAACTGAACTAATTATTATTTCTTCTTCTCGAAAAGAATTAATCTGTTGAATTAGCTTTCTCAGCGTTTCTCTCCCTCAGACACACAATTTTAGTGTGTCTCCACATAGTCCATCTCCAAAGCTTAGTCTGGCTTTAGATCAGAGTCGTGAGGTATCCACTTAGGATCGAACTTACTACAGTAAGAAATGAATCTGGGAGCCTAACTTTAAACTATCACAGTCGCATCATTTTTCTCTGTCGGCCATGAGGGTAAGCGTGATATATATGTATCTATATGTGCGTCTGGGTTTTTGTGTCTGTGTATGTTTGCTTGAGCCGGATTATGCAGTTGGAGGGTGCGGGTGGAGAGAGTCATACAGAACAGGCATTCCTCTAATTATGAAACAATAGAACATAATGATATTTATTCCCAACAAAGTACCAGAAGGAAATACATTGTTAATGGAGAACTGGTGGTGTTTTTTTTTACGGAACACTTGTTCGTATTTTCTCTCTCTCTCTCTCTCTCTCTCTCTCTCTCTCTCTATCCCTGTGTGTGTGTGTGTGTGTGTCTATTGTCATTCAGTTACCCTGCGCAGTGTCAGGTTGCAAACTTATACTAACGGTGAAGTGTCAATGTTCACCGGACATCACAATGAGGCGGGGCAAAAATAGCAGGTGGAGACCCTAAAGTTTTATTTCCTTTATTTTTCTAAAAGATAAATGCCGTATATATATATATATATATATATAAAGAGAGAGAGAGAGAGAGAGAGAGAGGCTGTTTGAGTGTGTTTTACAGCATATCAACCCTTATAGATTATTTAATGCCAAATCCTGTTTATACATATTCATTAAATATACAGGATTTAGTTTGGTTTGGCTTGGTTTGGTTTTATAGCGTTTCAACCCTTGTAGGTTATTTAATGCCAAATCCTGTTTATACATATTCATTGAATATACAGGATTCGTTTTGGCTTGGTTTGGTTTTATGGCATATCAAACCTTGTTGGCTATTTCATGCCAAATTCTGTTTATACACATATATTAAATATGTATGATTTTTAAACGAATAGTTTGTCGGTAATAATTTTTAAACGAGCCAGAACTTATTTGTTTGCAAACAGTTAAATGGTTTCAAGTATTGCTATTTAACACATATAATTCAATTGCAGATTATTCATTCGTTTGAGGTATTGCTCTGTAATACTAATAGTTCACTTTAACAATCATTTGCTTGCACACAGTTAAAG
Organism: Sepioteuthis lessoniana; assembly: GCA_963585895.1. NCBI lineage: Eukaryota > Metazoa > Mollusca > Cephalopoda > Myopsida > Loliginidae > Sepioteuthis > Sepioteuthis lessoniana. The sequence goes on from OY757937.1 coordinate 44,003,623, forward strand.
GGTTTCAAGTCTAGTGAATAGTTAGATTGTTCCATTTGACAGCTAAATTGAACCCTAACTTATACTATCACTCAGAGTGGAACTGAGAGAAAAATATTCTTATTTACACAAAGATGAATGACTTAAGTATTACTATCAAACATTGATAGTTTTATTTGCATGCACTTCAAATGCAATATAATACAAACTGAATTGAACGTTCATTTGTTTGCACCCAGTTAAATGATTTCACGTATAGAAAAGGATTAGATATTTCTATTTAACCCATTGTACAAACATGTACGACCACTCCGGGTCAGGGTGAACCTGAGAGTAATGGTAATTTCCCAAGACGCTTGGACTGGATTAAGAATACTGGAGAAAATAATTCATTACTTCATTCATTTTTAATGGCAGGTCAACTCGTATAGAGTTATTCTGTGCCATGAGTTTAGATAATCGCTTCAAGTCCGTTCATATTTACATATTTTTGAATTGTTGTTTCTTAAGTTGTTTTTTTTAATTTTTTATTTTATTTTACGCACGGTCCAATCGAATTTGAATCATTTTTAAAGAGCTGTATTCGACCTATTGATGTGACTCGAACTGGCATTAATACTCTCGGTCAGTGGGGACCAGGTAGTATTAGAAATGAGGAGATATTCCAATTTCTCCAGAACTCCATTAGATGTAGTTTATTGTCATGCCCAGAACATGCTTTTAGGGTGGGGGTCTTAATCATCTACAAAGGATACAATCAGGGTATTCTAAGCCATGTCAACAGGGTTTGAGTATAATTGAGTTATGATGATGAGATTTGCTGTCGCATGATCTCTGGATTGTGAACCATACAACATGATCGGTGAGAACGCTACGTGAATATAAATTTAAGTGCTTTACTGTTCAACAGAAAGCCAGTCATTTAGCTGCAAACAGCTTCTTGTTACTATGGCAACGGATAAGACGTGACAAAAATCTAGAAACTGATTGAAAGCTCTGACTAGATTCTCTTCGTTTTTTGTTGTTTTTTTTCTTTTTTCTTTTTCTTGTATTTCTTTTTTTTTCTTTTTTTTTTTCACTTATCGCATCTACATGAGAAAACCTGAATTTTTTCACGTAATTATCACAAAACAAATATCGATGCTGTTTCTTGAATAGCTTTTCCATTTTATTAATTAACGTCTGAATAAGTGTTTCTATTTACGAGTTTCGATATGTTTATGTGCGTATATACATTTATGAATATATATATATATATATATATATATATATATATGTGTGTGTGTGTGTGTGTGTGTTTGTGTCGGATTTTATGAGTAAGAACCCTCCTAAAAGAGGTGTCTTGGGTATAACACTGTACTACATTTGACGTTGAGGCTCCAGTTTTGGAACTCTAAGGAGTATGGAGTACCCATTCGTTGCCATTACTCCCAGGTCCATGCAAACCTGGAGCGGTCATACATATCACCGTCCATTATATAGATCTATTTGGAAATTATTGACATTAGATAGGAAAGCTTGAAACCAAATTGATATATGTAAATTATTTGTATTCATCATCATCATCATCATCATATCGCGCTGGTAGTACGGATATCCCTGACCCTCTCTCGCCACTCCTCCCTATCGTTCATCGCCCTAGGTAGGTCTTCAGGACAACATCTCGTATCCTCACATAGCTGCTGATATATGTTCGTGCTGGTCGTCCTGCTTTTGCACGGCCATGTGTGGGGATCCATAAGAGTACATCTCTTATGAGTTCGTCCCTGCTTCTCCAGCAGTGTCCTGCATGTCTGGTTCGTCTAACTTTAATAGTTTTCGTGATAGGGGGCAGGTGGCCGTACAGTTGGTGTCTTGTGGGGTGTTGCCGCCAGGACTTGTTTAAGATTGCACGTAGCATTCTTGTGTAATTATCGTCTAGCTTCTTCCCCAGCCGTTTTGTTAGCGTCCATGTAGTGCAGCCATATAGCAGTATCGATGTGACCGCTGCCTGGAAGAAACTGCGTTTTATTTTATCGGTTAGGTCTGATTTCCATATAATCGATAGCCTATTGATAGCTGTCCATGCTTTCGTTAACCTCGTTTCGATGTCCTTTTCGGTTGATTCGACGCTGCTTCCTAGGTAAGGGAATTTGTCTACTAGTTTAAGAGGGGTTCCTTCTAGAGTAGAGATGTCCCCCGTTTGATTATAGCACATATATTCCGTTTTGTGTGCATTAACATAGAGGCCTATGCTTGCTGCTGCTCGTTCCAAACTATGCAGTAGTGTTTCGGCTTGGTCAGGTGTATTTGCCAGTATCGCTATGTCATCAGCGTAGTCGGCGTCGGTAATTGTTTTTGCGGGGTACCTTCTGCTTCTTAGTAGTACGCGAGTTCGTACTCCAGTCGCGCTATTACGTTCACTTTCGGGCAAATACCCTTGGGAAAGGTATGAACCCCCTTATTCTCCCTCCAGCTATGGGTAAATAGTAGGACGGACTAGGTTCTTCAGCCTTGGTGAGGCAACTAGTCTAGGAGAAGGAAAACTCTGAATTCAAACCTGTTAAACTCCGCTTAAAAATTGACCTTGTGTCATATCCTGCCCGAGCGGAGGGGTTGGTAAATAGTACCTTCTGCTTCTTTTCTTCGTCAGCTCGAAGCCATTCTCTCTGATTTTGTCAATCAATGTTCTTAGTACGTAGTCTGGACAAATGATAAAGAGGTACGGAGCCAGCGTGTCCCCTTGTAGTACTCCTGCTACAATGTCAAAGTATTCTGTGTCTCCATCTGATGATCGTACTTTTACTTTTGTGTTTCTATAGAGAATCGTTATTGCCGCTACGGTTTCTTTAGGTATGCCGTACGCTAGTAGGATTTGTTCCATCTTTCCTCTGTGAATGGAATCGAAAGCCTTGGTAAAGTCAACAAATATTAATGCCGCTTGTAGGTTTTTTGCCCGTACACCTTCAAGAATTCTACGGATGGTTAATATTTGTGAGGTCGTGGATCTATTTCTTCGGAAGCCATTTTGGTTTTTCCTAAGTATGTTGTCGATTTTGGGTTCTATGCGGTTTCGTAGTAGGGCATTGTAGATTTTGGCTGCTATGGATGTAAGTGTTATGCCTCGGTAGTTTTTGGCTAATCCGAGGTCCCCCTTTTTAGGGAAGGGGGGTATGCATCCCTTCATCCATCTATCTATCGGATTTTGATTGTATACTGCGTTGCAGTGTCGGAGCAGTATGTCGTCGAATTGTCTGGTCTTCCATACTTCCGGGGGAATTTCGTCCAGCCCTGCAGCTTTCCTATTTTTAATTTTTCTGAGAACCGAGTCGAGTTCTTGTGTGAACGGTTCTAGTTTAATGTCTAATTGTTTGCTAATTATTCTGGTGATTGGTTCATGTGTTATTTTCGGTGGGTTTCCTAGTAAGTTTTCGAAGTGCTGTTTCCACAGTTTTATTCTTTCTTGTTGGTTTGCTGAACGCCAAACGAACAGCGACCACCAAACACTATGACTGGGCCCTATTGAACAACAGAGATATAAGAGACAAATACGTATTAGAATTAAGAAACAGATTCGAAACACTACAAGAAAGGACAGAAAAAAGTACACCAAACGACGAATATGAAAATTTCGTCAATGCACACCTCGAGGCAGCAGCGAAATGCATTCCAACAAAACTCAAAACTAAATATAGAGTCCCATGGGAAATTTTAGCGGTGAGAGAAAAACGTGCACTAGTGAAAACAGCCTCCAAAAACTATCGAAAAAACCCAACAAACACAAATGCCTTAAAACTAAAAACGGCACATTATCAATTAGCAGGCATATATATAAAGGAACAGACAGAATACATTCAAAATCAGATAGATAAAATTAGAGACTCGGTGGAAGATAGACAATCTAGGATAGCCTGGCAAACAAAATTATTTGTATTAGATAGGAATATTTGAGACCACGCATCTGTGTGTAAACAAATGATTATTACGATGAAGCAGAAATAGTTACCTGAGGCCAGATATAAAGTATTAGCATGCAAAATAGTTATTTGAAGCTATAATTGCTTACAGATGATTAATATCATCAGTTGCAGGAAAATATATAATTGCTTGAAATAAAAGACTCAATTAAAAAGCCAAAGAAGGGTTAACATGCCGTAAAACCAACCAACCAACCAACCAACCATTTGAAGGTTTTTTTGTAATGTTATCAGCCCTTTAGTAACTAGGTGTACAACCACCCACTTGATCTAACATATTTTTCTGCACAATATAGGTGTTAGCCATTTTTGTCTATTTTTATTTTGCAATAATTGAGCAACAATGATACGCGCTTAGCGTAACAGTCATCGTCGCAGGAAATAGAATTGTTGTTCCAAGTTCAAATCCTGAATGAAGTTGTTTGTCTTACAGTTCTCGCTAATGCCCTTGGGAAAATCCATCTCTTCCCTTTGTGGTTAATACTATGGCAGACTGGGTTCTCTAGCTTTGGTGAGGCATCGAATCTAAGAGAAGGAAAACTCTGAATTCAGACTAACAGTATTCTGCCTCACTGAATTGACCTTGTGTCACACTCTGCCTGTGAGCGGTGGTTTTGGTAAATACATACAATAATGAATGATCCTGTTTTCCTTTTTTAGGTGTCCTCTTTGAGGCCTTAACCGTGACTTATTTTACGATAGTTTCTGCCTTTTGATTTCTCCGTCGTGTCTTTTTTCCCTCTCTCTCCTTCATCGTGTTCATTACTATTTTCGTATTTGTTGTTCATTGAATTTTTTCATGTTTTATTGTTTTATATATCTTTTTTTTTTCTACTCCTTTAGCCTTTTTGAGCCAATATAGCCACTTCCTTTGTATAAAAATCTGAGATACAAAGGTTTCCGTCGCAGTTGGTTGGTTGCTGGGAAAGCGTTCTTTTGTTAGGGGAGACGACCTTTTCTAAATTAGTCGACAGCTAACGTTAGTGAGTGAAGAGCGAGAGACATTGAATAACATAGTTGATCGATATATCAAAGCACAAATTGATGTTGTTTTTTTTGTTTTGTTTGATTTGCTCAGCTTTGTTGCTATAGTTACAAACTCGTGATGTGTGAACAAGTTGATAGGGATTATATTTATCCGACTTTTCACCAAGTCAGTTTTGACGTGAACAAGTGGATAGGGATATACGAAATTGGCTATATTGTTATGTATCACATTTCTGAGATGCTTTCAAACAGGGCGATATCTCGTTGTTGTTCCTGAAATAAGCTTGTAAGGTGATTGACTTTAACATTGCGCTCATACCCTTGGAAAAGGTGTGAATCCGGCTATTCTCCCTCTATAGTAGAGCTGAGTTAGATCTTTAACAACAAATATGGCAACCAGTCTAAGTGAAGGGAAGTTCTGGAGAAAACCTCTTTAATTCCGTGCAGTTGGTAGGTTGTTAGGGTTTTATGGCATATCAACTTTTGTAGGTTATTTAATGCCAAATCTATTTTTATGCAAATAGTCAGTTCTATTTCAAACGATTCAGTTTAGCATGAGTACACTCTTTAATTGCCAAAGACATTTCTATTTCAAGCTTCCCAGTTTAGTCAAACAGTTCTAATTCAGCTAACTCAGTTTAGTATAAGTACATACTTTCTTTACACACAGTTAAATATCAAAACAGTTCTATATTAAACAATTCAATTTTGAGTAAGTACAGTTTCAATGTCAAAACAGTTCCATTTCAAACAATTCAGTTTAGTATCAGCACACCGTTTAAATGTAAGTAAAGTTTAATTGTCAAAAACATTTCAATTTCAAGCTACTCATTTTATTCAAACAGTTCTAATTCAAACAATTCAGTTTAGCATAAGTATGCAATTAGTTCTATGTAACACATAGATAGCGCCCTATCAGGTGCAACCGTTCCGAGCCAGAGTGGACCTGGGAGCAATGGCAATGAAGGGGTGTTCCACATTTTCCAAAGCTCCAGCATTACTGGTACCTCACCATCAGATTGTTTAGTGTCATATCCAGGCCACTCGTTGGGGGGTCTTACCCCGCTGCAGAGTTGCGGTAGGTGTATTCGACAGCTCCAGACGACTTGGTAATACACAGAGTTATCGTCAAAACAGTTTTATTCCAGATAATTTAGTTTAGATGTCAAAAAAGTTCTATTTAGAGCGATTCGGTTTAGCATTCGTACGCAGTTTAAATGTCAAAACAGTTCTATTTCAAACAATTCAGTTTAACATAAATAAGCACTTTAAATGCAAAAAATAGTAAACTCAAACCACGGTTTAGTTCTATTTAACCCATTGATAGGACCCTTATCAGGTGCTACATCTCCGGGCCATCTCTACTGTCATGAGTCTGACATTATCTCAGGTCTCTCTCTACCTCTCTAACCCTGTGCAGTCTGGCGCTGGACCAGAACCCAGAGCAACGTAATACCTTACAGCTGTCTTATCGGCGTTCTTCCTTCTCGCCGACTGATGCAGTTTAGCTTCATACCAAAGTCATCACTTTGAAGTGGAGGGAGTTTCATCCCTTCTGCATGGTTTGCAACAAGAATAATGCAAACCTAGCTGCTAGAGCGGAAAGAAAGCTTCCATGTGTTTTTCCCAACTCATCTGCCGCGATAGGATACGACCCAAGATCAATTTTTAATCACTTACCTCCTCCAAACTTGTTGCCTTACCAAGGCTAAAGAACCCAGTAGAACCTACTATTTACCCATAGAGAACAGATAATCATACCCTTTCAATGGCCATTAGCATGAAATGAAATTCAGACTCGTCCAAGATTTGAACTCGGATTGCCAATTCTATTTTCTACGACGCTGACAGTTACGCAAAACTCGCCACCTTTAAGAAAAAGTTGTAGCAACAAGTTGAAACAATGGAGGATAAAAATAGAAGAACGTGTTGATATTTAAGAAAATAAGACCAAGACAGACGAACAGTAGGAACAGAAAGAAAAAATGCAGACGATGAAAACTATGTATTTTTGCTTTTACTTTCATTTTGACTCACTGTTGTATATTTTTATATAGTGGATCTTCATTGAGGCACAAGCTATGTGGCCTAGTTTAGCAGTGAACCGGCTTCTGCTGGGATTTCCCTGGAGAAGTCGCAGCTTCCAGTCATGTCTTGCTCTTCAAAACTGTTCCACTTAACAGCTTTTTGTTTTGTTTTTTTTTGCTCATGGAAGCTGATGACTTTCACATAGACTCAGACGATTGGAAAGGAAGAAACGGTATAAGACTTAACAATTTCTTTTTTTATTCTTATTTTTTATTTTTTGTTTTTTGCCTCAAGAAAACTCAACTTTTTATATTTTACTTGTCAGTCTTTTATTATTGGTTCGAAACTTACTGATAAAAACATGAAGTTTTATTTACTTTATCTTTGAGCATTTTTCATTGAAAGTATGTTTTATACTTGATCTTTTCCTCAGTCTCTACTTTCCTATTTATGTCTCTATCTTCCTCTATCATAGAAAAAAAATTCTCTGTTGCGTATAACCAGGTGCTCGTGGTGCACCATCTTAAAAAGTGGACTTGGCTATTAAAGTTCAAATCCTAAACAAGGTTGTATGTATGTCCCAAAGCGCTAAAACCCTTGGAGAAAGGCATGAATCCGATGATTCTTGGAGTTGGAGAGTCACTGTGGCGTAGTGGCCAATATGCAAGACTGTGACATCGTAGTGAGCGGGTTCGAAACTCCATATCCTCAGCAGGGAGGTACCCGTGGTGTAATTGTTATCATCGTACGAATTGGACACGGCGACACGAGTTCAAAACCTGGACGAGACTGATTGCATTTCACATTGCACTAATACTCTTGGGAAAGGTAAGGATCCAATTGTTCTCCCTCCAGCTATGGGCAAATAGTAAGGCAGACTGGGTTCCTCAGCATTGGTGAGGCAACTAGTCTAGGAGAAGTAAAACTCTGAATTCAAACCTGTTAAACTCCGCTTAAAAATTGACCTTGTGTCATATCTTGCCCGAATGAAGGGATGGGTAAATATGATAAATATGATATCCTCAGCAGCTATCGGTTAAATGATACTATTATTTTTCTTCCACAAGGATGTTTTTGGTATTAAATAAGCAATAAATGTTGATATGCCACTAAAGAAAAAACTATCCAAGTCAACTAATCTCCCTCCAGCTATGGGTAAAGAGTAGGGCGGATTGTGCCTTTGAATCTTGGTTTAGGAATCGATCTAGAAGGAAAACTATGAATTCAAACCAGTAGTTGAACTGGATAGGGATGGGCTCCAGCTGGATATTCCGGTTCAAAGCATTCTACATGAATAGTGTCTCCAAGACCCAACCAGATTAAAGGATCATTGTGTGAGACCTTAAAAATTCTGTTAGTTTCTCTGTCGTCATATATATATATATATATATATATATATATATGCATGAAGAAAATAGAAAAGCAAAGTAATCCAAGAGGGATGAATTTATTATAATAGAAAGTCAACGTTAAAACGTTTCGGATTTATTACACCTTCATCAGGACTTTAAGATGGTGAAACAAGTGCTGTTGTTTTCTTTTCTTTTATTCATTTCTTTCTTTTATTTCTTTTCTTTTCTTTTCTTTCCTTCATTTCTTCTATTCTTTTCTATTCATTGGAGTGTTTTGGCAAATTTTTGGTTTTATCATCTTTCAATGCATTCTATCTACAAGAAGTTCCACACATTTAAACATCATTACCAGAATAAATCACGTGATAATTTTTTTCCAAAAAGAACGCTGATTGAATGATTGAACGGTTATATGATCTTTCTTTGCGTATATATTTTTTCTTTTCCCCAGTTGTTTTATTTTATTAAAACATCCATCGTTGTTCTAGCAAAAATTGTTTCACCAACTTAAAGTCCTCATGAAGATTTACAAAAACCGAAATGTTTTTACATTGACTTTCCTCACATTTGGATTAGTTAGTTTTTATATTTTCTTCATACTGTCGAATTCCTCTCCATTATTTACTTCATATATATATATATATATATATATATATATATATATTGCCGGCATATTCTATAGACCATTGACACGAACTCCAATGTGTAGAAATAGCAGCAAAGGGTCAAATAACTGTAAATCCAGCGTGGCTGTGGGACGGAGCATCTGTGCCCGATGTATTTCAGCCGCACTAGCAGTCATGAGATCTTATATGAGTAAGTCCGTTACAAATATCTAGAAAGTCCGTTACAAACATCTAGAACGTGTCCGGGACTGAAGCCAAGTCCTGTTTCAAAAGTACTTCTTTCAAGATGGACTACTTGCTTCTACGTACTTCAAATGCTTTAAAACCATCAAGAATAACTTTTTTCCAAACCGATCGATTTTCTGTCGTCTGCTTCATCTGCTCCTGAGGATATCAACTGAATATGTGGAATTGTGCTAGTATGTTTCATTACCTTCTTGTTTAGGCTGGGAACTTTCAATACCTTCTCATATCTATATATTTCAAGCAAACATTTGTTTCTATTAGATATCAAAATATCAATTCCCAGTCTTATTTACTTTAAGATCTGTCTTTGGAGCCCAAAACTCTACCCAAACCCATACATATATATACACACCCACACATACATATACACGCATACATAAACTCACACACTCCCACACACATATATACACACACTTATATGCACACATATATATACGCACTCATACACCAACACCCACACACACATATACACTCCCACACACACATATACACATACATACAGTCACTTAAACCCCCAAATATACATATATATATATATAGTATTACCAGTGAAGAAGTATACCTCGAACAATGTTTTTACAAGACTAAATCTTTCTAAACCAAAAATAACACGATTTTATCATTCCTTGGGGAATATTGTACAATCAAAACGGATATTATTAGGTATTATTTATTACCAAACTACAGCACCGAAACTCTCAAAGTAAAAATATGCTTATATTGCAATCCAATTATTTGTACATCACTTATAAATGTTTTTGCCAGTTTATTTTTAGTTTACAGAGATTCCTTGTCACTGAGTTTCAGGGCTGTAGCATTTGGTAATAAATCATAACTAACGATATCCGTTTTAACACAATTAATTCCATTCAATATTAATCATTTGTATAATCTGTACGTAATATTTATATGATTTCAAGTACTGTTGTTCAACACTAATAATTCCATTAAATATCAATTATTTTTCTGCACACAGTTATTTGGTTTCAAGTTCAGCTATTTAACATTAGTAATTCAACTTATCAACTATTTTATCTTATACAAAGAAATTGCACAAAGCTTCATGGTTACAAACTACTACTACAAGTACGACTAATAATAATATTAATAAACTATGGAACATGAAGGTTACAGTGATACCAATTGTAATTAGTGCACATGAACCAATCGCTGAATTAGATGTCTAAATAATTAGAGAGCAAGAAGAGACCATCAAGATTGGTTAAACTATTGAAAAGAGTCCAAGAGACCCGAGGAGACTTATTGTCACTCAAACTCCAGTGAGAAATCATCAGCTAACACTGGTGTGAAAAAAGCTCAAAAGAGTAAAATAATAATAATAAATGGCATATACACAAACCAGCATCTGTCCGGAAGAATGAGACACATAAACTCCTATGCGATTTTGAAATACAAACAGATCACTTAATTTCGGCTAGACGACCATACCTTATAATAATCAATAAAAAAAAAAACAGAACTTGCAAAATTGTGGACTTTGCTGTTCTGGTTCACCATCGAATAAAATTGAAAGAAAGCGTAAAGAAGAACAAGTACCTGGACCTTGCTAGGGAATTGAAAAAAAAAAAACTGTGGAATATGAAAGTGATTATTATCATATTTACCAACCCCTCCGATCGGGCAGGATATGACACAAGGTCAATTTTTAAGCGGAGTTTAACAGGTTTGAATTCAGAGTTTTCCTACTCTGTTGCCTCACCAAGGCTGAAGAACTTAGTCTGCCCTACTATTTACCCATAACTGGAGGGAGAATAATTGGATTCATACCTTTCCCAAGGGTATTAGTTCTATGTGAAATGCAATCAGCCTCGTCCAGGATTTGGACTCGTGTCGCTGTGTCCATTTCCTACGACGATAACCATTTCACTACGGAAAGTGATAATTATACCAATTGTGAGTGGTGCTTTTTGTACTGTCACCAAAGGATTATTAAAGGGATTGGATGACTTAGAAATAAGAGGAGGAGTGGAGACCATCCAAACTACTACATTATTGTGAACGACCAGAATACTAAGAAGAGTCCTGGAGATTTGAGGAGACTTGCTGTCTCTCAAACTCCAGTGAATGACCATCAGATGTGAAAAACTCACAAGGAGTAAATGATAATAAAATGTAGAAAAATATTTAACACTGCTACCTTTCCGGGTAAGAGTGAACCTGGGAATAAAGGTAATAAAGAAGTACTCTACATTCCCCAAAGTTCCAGGACTGGAGCCTCACTATCAGGTGGTTTAGTATCATACGCCTGACATTCGCCGGAGATGTGCTGATGTTCTGCAGCCGCAGGCGACAGGACTAACATCCGTTTTAGCTAAATAATATTCTACTAAAAATAATTCAATGTTACTGCTTTTGTTTGGAAGAAAATAAGCATTTTATTTCAAAATGGGCGGATGTATATTTATTTGTGAACAATAATGGAATATAAATTTTATAAAGAGGATGTGAGAATGCTTAATTGCAACTGAACGTAGCTTTGGAGAAGAGTTTTGTAATAATGAATGCATCTCTGGATGATCCCAACACTTGGCTGTCTTTACCCAACAACGGCAACACTTTCTCTATCCATCAACACTGTTGTGCTCCCTGAATCTTGTGTGGTTTCTATGTCAATACGAGGGCGAGTCAAAAGTTTTGCAATATTTTGCTACGTGCTGGTTTGTGGTTCGTATATCACATGACCGAAGCAGTTGGAGGTGGCTGTAGTGTGATGGTTATCGTCGTAGGAAATGGAGACGGCGACAAGAGTTTAAATCCTGGACGGAGTTGATTGCCTTTCTCAAAGCAATAATACCTTTAAGGAAGGTATGAATCCTCCAATTCTTCCTCCAGTTATCGATGAATAGCAGTGTCAACTGGGTTCTTCTGCCTTGGCTAGGCAGCCAGTCTTGGAGCAGGAAAACTCTAAATCCAACCCTGTTAAGTAAGTAAAGTTGGCGACGATAGTCGAGGGTGACCCGAAGGCTCCCTTTTCGATAGCTACTACACCAAAGAGTAAGGGAGAGTGCTACTCCTTTCTCTAGATTTCTCCACTTCATCCTTGATCCGTACCTTAAAATGCTGAGAGTTATGCAAAGAGGCATTAAGAACCATTTTTAAAGTCTTTGGTATGACTTGACCTGGGATTGAACCCAGGTCTCCAGGGCCATTGGCGAACACTCTAACCATTATGCCAATGTCCGGTGTAACCCTTTTAAACTCCGCTTAAAAATTGACTCTGTGTCACATCATGCTCGGGTGGTGTAGTTGGAAAACAGAGACCGAAGCGATTCAAACCGCGCTGTTATTGGTAGTATCGAGGGAAGTGTTATCATCGTAGATCTTCGCAACAGCAGCATACTATTTTTTTAATTCCTTATTAAGCCGAAAACTCTAATATCTTTACAGTCTTTATTTAATAGATTAATTGCAAGCATCTATACTCTTTATTACCGATGATCCTATTTACCAACCCCTCCGCTCGGGCAGGATATGACACAAGGTCAATTTTTTAAGCGGAGTTTAACAGGTTTGAATTCAGAGTTTTCCTTCTCCTAGAGTAGTCGCCTCCATAGCTGGAAGGAGAATAATTGGATTCATACCTTTCCCAAGGGTATTAGTGCGATGTGAAATGCTATCAGCCTCGTCCAGGATTTGAACTTGTATCGCCGTGTCCATTTCCTACGACGATAACCATTACACCACGGGCACATCCATCTTTAATACCGATGATATCATTAAGTTAAATATTCTATGATTGAATGTGAGTAGGATGCAACAGAAAGTCAATTTTTAAAGCAGGGTAGAAGGGTCTAATGGGTAGAGTGTTCACCAATGGTACGGGATATATATATATATATATATATATATATATGTATATAAAAGATCAATAAAAGATTCTTTCATCAAAAAACATTTTTTATTCTTGGAGTGGATATACTACTCCACCAGTACATTAGAATGTTCGCCAATGGCCTGCGAGACCGAGGTTCAATCGCAGCTCGAGTCATATCAAACATTTAAAAAATGGTACTTGATGCCACCTTGCTTAACACTCAGCATTATAAGGTAAGGGTCAAGGGTATAGTGGAACAATCCAGGGAAAAGAGCAGCGCCCTCCCCTACACCTCGGTGTGGTAGCTGTTGAAAAGGGAGCCTTCGGGTCACCCTCGATGAAGGTCGCCAACTTTACTTACAACTGATTTCAGTTTTCCTTCTTGTGCCATGCCAAGAATAAAGAGCTTAGTCTACCCTACTACTTACCCATAGATGGTGAGGGAAGAATATTTGGATTCATATCTAACCCAAGGTCATTAGCGCGGTGTAGTTGAATTTGAGTCATTAGAATCATTAAATAAGAAATTTCAGTTAAAGTTGACCACTGAATGCAGATTTCTTTTACTATCATCATCATCATTAAGATACACCAACAGCACAGATTCCTTTAACTCTCTCTCTCTCCCTCTCTCTCACCATCCGCCCCTTTCGGCCAGAACACTTGGTAAATCTTTTTGGTGAGCTGGTGTATTCTCTAGAAGCCCGAGATCATCTGCGTAGTCTGTTACTGTAATAGTTTTTGCGGGATATGGTCGGTTTCTAGACTTTTTAAACTATGAAATCATTTTCTTTGATGAAATCTATTGACGTCTCTGTTTGTTCACATGTTTAATGGTTATCGCCGTAGGAAATGGACACGGTGACCCAGGTTCAGATCCTGAACGAACCAGTGTGCATTTCACATAGCCCTAATACTCTTGGAAAAATATACACGCTACTATTCTCCGTCTAAAAAAATGGTAGGGCAGACTGGACTCTTTAACCTTGTTATGACAACTGGTCTAGAAGAAGGAAAATTCTAAATTTAAATCTGTAAAACTCCGCCAAAAATTGACCTTGTGCCAGCTCGTTGGTTAGATACAGCAATACTAACACGTCTAGAATTTCGGCTTTGATCATGAATTTATTCGAATCATTTTTTAACTTATTTATTTTGGTAGGAAGTGTTGTTTGAAAGCAAAGTTATTTGATATGGAACTTTTTTTTTTTTTAAAGGAGTAGTTGCAGAAAAGATTGAATAAGATCCCAGCTTTGTATTCTGAGATTAAGGCATCAAAAGTCTTCTGCAATGAACTGAGGAGGCATTCTGTCGGGTTCAGAGCTGCTGATCGATTAAGATCGATCAGATGCAAATAAAGCTGAATGATGCTCACGTGACCGATGAAATTATCCCACTCTTTTTATTTCATTTATTTATTTATTCATTTCCTTTTTTTTTTTTTTTTCAATATCATCTGTCACCTTTGACGGCTTCATCTTAACGCTTTCTCTTTCTCTGATATTTAAAGACATTTTTTTTTTCGTTTAATTTTTATTTTGTTTTTTATTCTTGATAAATTTAAACAGCTCTTTTTTCACAGAGATGAGTTCCTTCCCCTTCAGCTCATTCTTCAAAAAAGACGCCAATTGTATCGTCGTCATGGGGATGACAATTATCAGCATCATCTGCTATTTTTTTTCTCACCCATACAATTTTTTCATCCCTATTTTTCTATTTCCCACCGTTTCTTTATTCTTAAAAATCTTTTTCTTCTTCTTTTCTAAGCTGACATTCTTTCATTCTTGTTTCTTTTCGCTTTTATTTCATTTTCTTCCATTTACTTTTCTTCTTCTTCTTGATCTTGCATGCCTATACCTTCTCTTTCTTTAATCAGTCTCATTCTTCTTCTTCTTCTTATTATTATTATTATTAGAGTTTTTCACATCAGCATTAGCTGATGGTTTTTCACTGGAGTCTGAGTGACAGCAAGACTCCTTAAGTCTCCAGAACTCTTATCAGTATTCTGGCCGTTCTCAATAATGTAGTAGTTTGGATGGTCTCCACTCATCCGCCAACTTCCAAATCCTCCAGTCCCTTTAGTAATCCTTTAGTTACTGTTCTAAACGCACCACTTACAATTGGTATAATTGTCACCTGCATGTTCCATAGTTTTTCCAGTTCCCTAGCAAGGTCGAGGGTCTTATCCTTCTTTTCAAATTCTTTCATTTTTATTTTGTGGTCTGCCGGGATAGCAACGTCAACACTTTTGCAAGTTCTCTTCTTTTTGTTCATTATTATTAGGTCTGTTCTTCTGACCGAGATTAGGTGACCCATGTGTATGTCAAAGTCCCATTGGAGTTTATGAGTGTTATTTTCTAGGACAGGTGCTGTGTTGTGCATATACCATTTGTTTGAAAGGTCAGATTTAAATTTCTTACACATCTTCCAGTGGATCACCTTGCCGACCCATTATTATTATTATGAGTAAATAGTAGGACAGACTAGGTTCTTCAGCCTTGGTTAGGCAACTAGTCTATGAGAAGGAAAACTCTGAATTCAAACCTGTTAAACTCCGTTTAAAAATTGACCTTGTGTCATATCCTGCCCGAGCGGAGGGGTTGGTAAATAGTACCTTGCCGACTAGTCATATCTAGTCTTATATTCCTTCTGCGTTAATTTGCTGCATTCGCTTATTATGTGATTGATGGTTTCATCTCTGTCACCGCATAGTCTACATTTGCTAATTTTCTGCGTCTTATCTATTCTGGCTTTGATATGATTGCTTCTTATAGCGTTGTTTTGTGCTGCTATTAGGAGAGATTCTGTTTCTCTCCAAGGGTTTATTTTTCTTAGCCATGTCCAGGTTTTGTCGTGAGAGATGTTGTTTATTAGTCAATTTAAACGACGATAGAGTTGCTTTCCTTCCCATTTTTGTTTCCTTGTTAATGTCATTCTGTTGTCCATCGAGTTATCAGTATCTTTTATGATGGCTGTAATGAGTCCTCCATCGTTTTTTTGTATATAGTCTTCAAGTTGTTGTATTGATGCGTCAACGCTGTCTTCAATGCTGGCAAGTCCTCTTCCTTCCTCTTTTCTTGAAACATATACCCTGTCAACGTCATCTCTGGGATTTAATGCTTTATGCATTGTCATTGTTTTCTTGTCCTTTGGTCCATTTGTTTAAGTTCGTCTCCGGTCCACTTGAGAAAAGATCCGGAATATCTAACGAGGGTCACAGCCCAGATATTTATTCCTTTGATAAGGTTTCGGCTCGAGAGTTTTGTATCGAGTAGTTTTCTGGTTCTCCTGAGATATTCTTTTTGAAATTTGTCTTTCATTTCCACTTGTTTGATGGTGTCAGCATCCAAGATGCCCAAGTATTTATAGGTTTCGTTTTCTGCGAGCGTTCTAATCTTGTCTTGATTTGGCAGTTCGATTCCGTAAGTTAGATGTCGTTTGTCACTTTTCATTACAAGCATTGCACATTTTTCTATGCCAAATTCTATTCCTATGTCTTGACTGTATATTCTAACTGCGTGTATTAGAGTTTCTAATTCTTTTTTTATTTTTTGAAAATAGTTTGATGTCATCCATGTACATTAAATGATTGATTTTTTCCTGCGATCTACCAAGTTGTATCCGGCTGTGCATTTTCTGAGTATGTGGTTAAGTGGCATCATAGCAATTATGAATAGTAAGGGTGATAGAGCATCTCCTTGGAAAATACCTCTTTGGATCTTTGCTTCAGCTAAGCTTCTTCCTCCTGCTGTCAATTCCACTCTCCAGGTTTTCATGGTTTTGTCGATAAAGTTTATGACTTCATCTGATATTTTATGCATTTTGAGGCTGTTTATTATCCAGCTTTGTGGAACCATGTCATATGCCTTTTTGTAGTCATTATTATTATAGTTACTCCTTGAAATTTTTTCTCATCAGTATAGCTGATGGTCTTTCACTGGAATTTGAGTGACAGCAAGTCTCTTCAAGTCTCCCAGACTCTTCCCAGTATTATTATTATTATTGTTGTTTTACTCTTTTGAGAGATTTTCACTCTAATGGACAATGAAAGTGCATCTCCCTGCACACGTTTCTCTGGATTTCAAGGGGGTTCCCTCGTGATGTAATGGTTAAAGCGATGGACTGCGGAATCGTAGTAAGCGAGTTCGAACTCCAGTCGCGCTATTACGTTCACTTTCGGACAAATACCCTTGGGAAAGGTATGAACCCCCTTATCCTACCAGCTATGGGTTAACTCGTACCACTACTGTTCTTCTAGAAGAATAGCTTTAGCATTAAATAACCTACAAAGGTTGATATGCCATTAAAATAAAGAAACCAAACCAAACCTTCTCTGGATTTCACCTAAGCAAAAATTTTTCTCTTGCTGTCAATTCTACTTTCCAGTTTTTATGACTTTGGTGATGAATTTATGACTTTGTCTGAACGCTCACGATTCTTCTCTGATTTTTAATTCTGTCCGTCCCCTTTTCAAGCCTTTGGAGACAGTTCCATGTGCACAAACTACGATTGGTATCATTGTCACCTTCATATTCCAGTTTTGCTTTTTTTTAGTTCACTGACAAGTTCTAAGTATTTGTCTATCAATTCGCTTTCTTTGATTTTCACTCTATAATCGGCTGCAGCTACAAAATCCACTAGACAAGTTTTATTTCATTTTTTTTTCTTTTTTTTTTTTATGTTAATTACTTCTACGCCAGGTCTTCTTGCTGAGATTAGGTAATCCGTTTCTATTTACAAATCTTACAGCTGTTTTTATCTAATTTGCTTTCAGCTGCAAGCTAGATCGGAAATTGCCTTATTCTCTCGCTTAAATGCATGTCTCAATTACAAATCATGCAATAAGGTTCCGTTTTACAGGAGTATATGTAACATATGGTATGGTATTTTTGTCTCATGGAATATCGACCTTCATGGGTTATTTAAAGCCAAAGCCATCCTTGTTGAAGAACAGCAGTGATAATATTAAACCTCTAACCAGGAGATAAATGGGTTTGTACTTTTCCTAAGGGTATTGTTACGAAGGTGAACCTGATAGCGCGACTCGAGTTCGAGCACGCTTTCTTCGAGACCGCAATCCATCACATTAGCCACGGTGATTAACCCTGTAAGTAAGTAATAAGGTGCCCGTGGTGTAATGGTTATCGTCGTAGGAAATGGACACGGCGATACGAGTTCAAATCCTGGACGAGAATGATTGCATTTCACATAGCACTAATACCCTTGGGAAAGGTAAGAATCCAATTATTCTCCCTCCAGCTATGGGTAAATAGTAGGACAGAATATGTTCTTCTGCCTTGGCGAGGCAACTAGTCTTGAAGGAAAACTCTGAATTCAAACCTGTTAAACTCCGCTTAAAAATTGACCTTGTGTCATATCCTACCCGAGCGGAGGGGTTAGTAAATAGGACTGACCCTGTAAGTAAATTGTTTTGGGGTGCGAAGAAAGACGGAATGATCGGTGACCTAAGCGGTGGGGGTGGCTGGTCAGACAATGTAACTCACACTAGATGTAAGTGAGGTCAGTGTGTTTGATGAACCCCACTCTACGACGACGAATTTCTTGATTCACTCCCTTGCTCTCTTTTAGTGGCTGGGGTACGAGGGGAAAGCGTTTACCTGAACAGGAAATATAGAACAATTCAAAGATACGGAAAGAAACAGTTCCAACTTGAACGATGAAAATATCCCGCAATTTATGCCCATTATCCGTTGCCACCTGTTTCCTCGCCCTCAGAGACTGAACGGAGAGGAAAAAAATCAACGGAGGTCTTAATGCTTGAAGCAGGTAATATTTTTTTCTGTTTTTCCTTTCCCATTAGAGGATTAGCCGTAATGAACATATCAATCATCTGGGACTACACTACAGTCCGGTTAAACATAATAGAAATCTAAGTAATATATATATATAAATCGAATATACGTCGTATATATATATATATATATATATATATATATATATATATATACGACGTATATTCGGTTTGAATGTTTAAAGCATAAATTCGACTCAAGCTCTAACCTTTCAAAAAGTATTCAGTTGCAAATTGGAAGGAAACTTAATTTATTCTCGAAGTTAAAGTATTTTAAACGGAGTGCTCTAAAAGGTTTCCCTACAATTGCCATTTTTGCTCTGGTTACTGTTGCAAATGTAAAGGTATAATGAGAATTTGAGAAATAAATAAACAATGATTTTTTTAACTTTAATTCGTTCATTACAATGTGCGATTATTATTGAATTTCTGGCACCGTGCTGTGTACAATAATAGTCGAATTTTATAGAGCCCTCTGTTTGGCCGTCCGTATTTGCCCCATTAAATAGTATCACTACTGTCTTTCTACAAGGATTGCAAGAGTCCCCGTGGAATAATGTTTAAGTACTGGATTGTGGTCTTGAAATAAGCGAGTTCGAACTCCAGTAGGGTAATTATGTTTAATTTTGAACTAATAACCTTGGGAAAAGCATGAACCCTCTCTTCCTCTAGCTACGGGTTAAAT
>OY757937.1:44028128-44136438 GCA_963585895.1 Sepioteuthis lessoniana
GCGTGGGATTATCGTGGATGAGGTCCAACCTGATTAACTGATCAAATTTCTTTTTCCTCAGAGCGAAAACGACAGTAGCACATCTCGACTTAAAAAGGAAAGCAAAATGGTGAACCGAATTTCTAAAAATATTGCATCTTTTTATTTCTCCTACTCATCCTGCCTGTTAATCTTGTTATTCGGAGAAATACAACCTCGGTTGGCTCCAATGATCTTAGCCTAAAATTCACTTGCGTTATTAGTATGTCAAGTAAGCCTCGTTCTGACTTAAAGCTTTTGGTTACAATATTGAGAGTCGTTATCATATGTCTGTATTTACCAACACTTTGTACGAGCTATATATGACACAAGGCCAGTTTTTAAGCGAACTTAAATAGGTTTGAATTCAGAGTTTTTCTTTTCTTTGTCGTCATTATATTACATACAAAAATTATTACTGTAAATTAAATTATTGGCAAAAAAATGAAAAATCTCAAACAAGGTCGATGTAAAAAAAAAATGATTATTTTTTACCTCAAAATCTTTATTAAACTGCCCTATGTATCTTTTACGTTCGAGTGTCTAAATTGAAGAAAAGAGACGAGTCTTCGTGGCGTAGTGAGTAACGTGCCTGAGAACGATATCGTAGTAGTAAATTTATATGAGATGTTTCTCGAACATTTTTTTAACTCGTGTAGATTGATGCATAAAACCAAATTCAAATGATGTCAATGACAATGCTGCAATTTCAGGAGAAAGCAATTTTTGTTTTGTTTTGTTTTTATGCGATGGAGTTGCTAATGCCACGCCTACACCTACGCCTACGTGTTTTGAATTCATAGTATTTCCTTCTGATAAACTGATCACGCGTACCTAAAACTAGAGTTCTTGTAATTGACCTTTTGCTGTCAGTCACATAGCCAGGACCAGGATTGCTAGTGGCAGGAGGCGGCCATTACATAAAACATATCACCTCTGAGCGATAGGAGATTCCATGTCATGGTTGCAAATGCTCGGGAATACGAAATTATCATATTTACCAACCCCTCCGCTCAGGCAGGATATGACACAAGGTCAATTTTTAAGCGGAGTTTAACAGGTTTGAATTCAGAGTTTTCCTTCTCCTAGACTAGTTGCCTCCCAAAGGCTGAAGAACATAGTTTGTCCTACTATTTACCCATAGCTGGAGGGAGAATAATTGGATTCATACCTTTCCCAAAGGTATTAGTGCTATGTGAAATGCAATCATTCTCGTCCAGGATTTGAACTCGTATCGCCGTGTCTATTTCCTATGACGATAACCATTACACTACGGGCACCTCGGGAATACGAGATTATAGTAAGCGAGTTCGAACTTCAGTCACGCAATTATGGTTGGTTGGATTTTAAGGCATGTCAATCGTTTGGTAATTCTATGCCAACGACGTTTTCGGTTTATTTTTCTTTATTTGTTCTTTGTTGTGTATAGTTGTTACTTGTGCAGTTATTTGTATATTATTTCACACGATACTTCTGTTGGTAATTGAAAATCCGATATAGTTGTATATGTTCGGTAAAATCAGCATTTCTGTCCAGGCTTTGTACATTCTAGTGCGTATGTATCTATTTGTGGGTTCGGTTTTGATCTATAAGAAATAAAAGTAAAATTGGCGAACGTAGTTGAGGGTGACCCGAAGGCTCCCTTTTCATTGGCTACTACACCGAGGTGTAGAGGAGGTTGTTACTCCTTTCTCTGATTTGCTCCACTTTACCCTTAATCCGTACCTTATAATGCTGAATGTTAAGCAAGGAGGTATTTAGTACCATTTTTGAGTGTTTGGTATGACTCGACCTGGGATTGAACCCCGTTCTCTCGGGCCATTGGCGAACGCGCTATTATGTTCACTTTCGGACTAGTACCAACAGGAAATATATGATACCACTTACCCCTCTGCTATGGATTAAATAGTCCCTCTACTGCTCATGTACAAGCTGGTTGTTTGTTTGTTTGGTTGGTTGGTTGGTCTTTGTGACATGTTAACCCTTGTAGGTTATTTAATGCTAATTCCTGTTTATGCATATATATATATATACATAAACAGGAATTAGCATTAGTTTAACATTAATATTAGTTTACAAATCACACACATATATATATATATGATTTGTAAACTAACAGTTTATAGTCGGTTAGTTGGTTGGATAGTTGGGTTTTATGGCATAAAACCTTAGTAGCTTATTTAATGCCAAATCCATTTTTATACAAATAATCAGTTCTATTTCAAACAATTCAGTTTAACGTGAGTACACCGTTTATTAGTCAAAAACGTTTCTATTTCAAGCTATTCTGTTAAATGAAGCAGCTTCATTTCAAACAATTCAGTTTAGTATAAGTATGCAGTTTAAATGTAAGTACACAGTTTAATTGTCAAAAGCATTTCTATTTCAAGCTATTCAGATTAGTCAAACAGTTCTTATTCAAACAATTCAGTTTAGTGTAAATATAGTTTTTATTTACACACAGTTAAAAGTCAAAAACAGTTCTAATTCAAGCAATTCAGTTTAACATAAACAAGCAGTTTAGTTCTATTTGACCCGTACATAGGTCCCAATCAAGTGCTACCACCCCGGGTTAGAGTAAACCTGGGAGCGATGGCAATAAAGGGGTTCTCCGCATTCTCCAAAGCTCCAGCATCACTGGAATCTCACCATCAGATTGTTTAGTGTCATTTTCAGGACACTCGTTGTGTGTTGGGGTCTTACCCTTCAGAAGAGGTCCAGTCGGTGTATTCTACAGCCCCGGTCGACTGGGCAATTATAGTTTATTGCTAACATTATTCTTAAACAAGCCACGGCTCATTTGTTTGCAAACAGTTATATGGTTTCATTTATTGTTATTTAACACTTTTAATTCAAATCAACATTATTCCTTCGTTTGCACACAGATGAATGGTTTCAAGTATTGCTTTGTAGTACTACAAGTTCAATTTAACTATCATTTGTTAGCACACATTCAAATGGTTTCAGGTATAGTAAATGATTAAATAGTTCTATTTGATCCCTAAATGGAACCCTGACATTTATTATCACACTGGGTCAGTGTGAATCTGATTGTAATAGTAATGAAGAGGTACACCACATTACCCAAAGCTCCATGACTACAGACTCACTACCAGATAGTTATGTTGTATACTCATATGAAGATGCATGCGAAATCATAACAACGACACAATAAAGACGAGCAACACAGCTCTTAGAAAAATATACCTCTCACTTTATTTGAAAGGGTTGTGTGTGAGAAGGAGTAGGAGACCGAACAGAACTGCAACATATTGACTCCCACTCTTATAGTCATCAGCGTTTCTTTCCTGTTCTCCAGGGTTGCTCAACCGGAGGCCTGGGGGCCCAGCTCTCTGCTGGGTGCTGGCTTTCTCTACCACATCTCTCTCCAAACTAACTGACTTCCTGTCTTCACCGAGTTATATAATAGTTCAATCGCCCACTCAATATCTCCCCATAACTGGCCATCGGAATATGCACTTCCGCGCCATTGGAATGGCATGTTTGATCGTCATCGAACGGAAATAACTGTCATGCAGTTCCCAGGTCACTCTCTTTCGGTGCATCCGTTTGTGACTGTACCGTGGGATTTTAACCTTGTCCAATATTGTCAGCCAAGCTCACCCTCGCTAATGGAATATGCACTTCTGCCGTCTTTGGAATGGCATGTTTGACCGGGTCGGAGGTCAATATACTACAGTTAAATGTCATATCTATGGGGTTTCAAAGGTAATTTTGGTTGTTGTTTGCTATCTGACTCCATTCTGGGTTATTCTATTCTTACCCCACGTTATCTTGCGGGCTTAACTTCTTGGGTATGAAAGCTGCAAAGGAATTATATGAATGAAGACAGGAAGAATAGATAGAAAGCCAAGATATCTTTTATATTTTGCCCAAATTCCTGGGTTTAACAACCATTCAACGAGTGAGGGAATACTTCCAGAATACAAATGAAATGATTGCGCCTCCCAGTTAAGGTGTTAAAATTTGTCAGTCGTTTTTTTGGCATATATGTCCAAATTTGGTGTTTAAGACGTTAAGAATGTGTTAGACGCCTTTGGGGAGATATGTCTAAATGTGGTGTTTTCAGTTGTAATTGTTAAGTCCGTTATATGGTGTCTTAATTGTGATTCTGACGAGTCAATTATTTGGTGTTTTTAGTCGTGGGTCGTTGGTAAAAGAGAAGGCTCTTACGAATGGAAAGGTTAGCCAACACGTCGTCTAAAGATGGACGGATGGCGCCTTCCACCAGTAGCAAGAAAGATTTAGGTGTTGTCACTCGGCTGGTCACAATTGAAAGAGAATGGGCTTCTTTCTTTTTACAGAGAAGGTCCCTTCTTTGCGCATGCACCACCCCTCTTCTTTTCAGGGCTGTCTGAGAGTTTCTGCATCTGCATCTTTTATATCTATTTTTTAAAAATCTAAATTTGTTTTATTTATCTTTATTAACTCCCACATATCTAGGACATTAGTTACGGGTCTAACTCCTGTGCAATGATACAATCGGCGTATTCTACGGTCCTAGACCCTTCTACAAGCGTGCATTTGCAATTAAATAACCCAGAAAAGTTTATTCCATTAAAAACAAGGAAGGAAAGAACCCCCGAGAGGTTTTTCGTTGGGTGTTGGCGTTTTTACAGCATGTCAAACATACTAGGGTTATTTTATGTTGAAACAGGATTTTTTAGTATTTTGTATGTTTTAAAAATCCATTGTATAGTTCTGTTTTCTCTTGGAAGTTTATGATAATTCTGGTTTTTAGTTGACAGAAGTCTGCCAGGTTTTTTGCTCTAAAGTATCTCTTTCTGAGAGAAACCAACTTTTTGTCTTCCAGAAGGATATGTTTTACTGTGATTATTGTGTGCGCATTCGGGCTATTCTATCTGATTTAATATAAAGGTTTGGTTTGGTTTGGTTTGGTCTCTTTGTTTAATGGCATATCAACCTTTGTAGGTTATTTAATGCCAAAGTCATTTTCCTAGAAGAACAGTAGTGGTACTATTTAAACCATAGCT
Organism: Sepioteuthis lessoniana; assembly: GCA_963585895.1. Classification (NCBI taxonomy): domain Eukaryota; kingdom Metazoa; phylum Mollusca; class Cephalopoda; order Myopsida; family Loliginidae; genus Sepioteuthis; species Sepioteuthis lessoniana. The sequence goes on from OY757937.1 coordinate 44,033,162, forward strand.
GGGAGGATAAGGGGGTTCATGCCTTTCCCAAGGGTATTTGCCCGAAAGTGAACGTAATAGCACGACTGGAATACGAACATGCTTACTACAATTCCACAGTCCATCGCTTTAACCGTTACACCACGAGGACACCCCCTTAATATAAAGGGATGGGCCAACCATGTATGATCAATATATAGTTGGGTTAAGGTTTCCCTCTCTTTTCGGTTCAACTCTGAGTTTGGATTTTTTTTTTTTAAATTTTATTTTATGGATCATTTTCAACGACTTTTGTCATTTCCCTCTGATTTTCTTATTCACCATAAATTTTATATTGATGTTGGTTATCATTTTCATAAGCATTCCTGAAGTTGTTTTGGTTACTGAGTCTTTAAGAAAATTCTTCCTGGAGACAAAGGCAGATAATCCACGGGATTTTTTCCCTGTATTGTGCGAAGGAGCAAGCATTGATCATAGTCAATATTGTTTGAGGTTATAGTAATCGAAATTAAATTCTATTTAGGACTCCACAAAGGCTTGGGCCTCGGGTCTGTACAAAACAATTGGTTATCTGTGTTTGAACCTCAAGCGATTCTACAATCATGAAAGAAATCATGAACCTAGCATAAAACTTAATAGCGTTTTCTAAAATTAGTCAATATTACCTCACAATAGCCATCTTTAAGATGTGGCGCCATATTTTCGGTCATACTAAACGGGAAATTGATTTCAGGTTGACATGAGGCACGGCAATGTTCAATGACACGCCCAAAATTGGAAAAAAGTTTTGGATGGAAAAGTAACATTAAGAAAGAAAGAAAGAAAGAAAGAAAGAAAGAAAATGAAACGCTGGAAAAAAAAAAGAAAGAAAGGTTGAAAGAAAATGAATAAAAGTGATATAATAAAAAGAAACAAGAAGAATTAAATATACATTTTCTTTTTTTAAGTAGAGAAATTATATTGTAAATTGAATTACATGACCAAAAAATCCGGCACACACTTGCGCGTGACATACGGAACCACTGCACTGGTGTTTCGACCTTATTAGATCTCATCAGCAGTGTGGGGGATCAGTGGGAGAGATCACGGTATACACTGCTGATGAGACCTAATAAGGTTGAACAACTGTCCAGTGGTACCGTATGTCACGCGTAAGTGTGTGCCGGACTTATGGTCATAGTAATTCAATTTACAATATAATTCTTCTACTTAAAAAAAAAAGAAAATGTAAATCTATATCCTTGACCCTAAGGTTATAATAACTACACAGATGCGTATTTCTAATCCTCTTGGGAAGACGTAGCTCTGGGCGTGACCGTGTCCTCAGTAAAGAGTAGATTTAACTTACAATACACATTCAGGTTAAGTGGACGTGCAATTGTTGTGACTAGTTAATCTGGCATCGCTTGTGCGTGATGTGGACTGAGCTCAGTCATAGAGTTTCGGTTCTGCATTCTATGGTCGCTGGTTCGATCTCAGATAGGTAGGATTACATATACACTGCTGCTGAGATCTATTAGGGTCGAAACAGCTGTTCAGTGGTTCCGTATATCACGCACAAGTTTGTGCCGAATTTTCTGGTCATGGTAATTTAATTTAATAGAAAAATTAATGGTAAATAAAGAAACATGACAGCACAAAAGGAAGAAAATGTTACATGGTTAAGAAAGAAAATAAACGCCAGAAAAGATAAGGATGAAAGAATAAAACTGATATGAAACAAGAAAAATTAATGGTAAATAAATAAAGAAAAATGAGAGAAATAAGACACAAAAGAAAGAAAGAAAGAAAGCGATAAAATGGTTTCACTACTGACTTATAAAGAATTCCGTTGTTATGTTAACACAGGAATAAAAAAGAAAAGAAAGAAAAGAAAGAATTAGATGGAGAGAAAATCAGTTGGGAGAAATCGGAGAGAGAGAGAGAGAGAGAGAGAGAGAGAGAGAGAGAGAGAGAGATGGCATAGATAGAATTAAAAGTGACTCTGACAAAGAGAAGAAACTGAAATACGTGGTGCCTTCAGTAAGTTTCCAGACATTTTTTGTACAGGCATTTGAAATTGTCGTAGACTCTTGGAAATTCACTATGTTCTTACTATACATCTTATGAGATGACTGACAAATTTTTATGATTTCAGGTTCAAATCAACAGCTACAGCAGCAATTGGAATACACCCTACTAAAGCCCGATTGTCACAGCTGGTGAATTTCAAAAATGCAATCTGACACTTTAGAAGAACGATATGCAATAAAATTCTGTTTTAAACCTGGAAAAAAATGCCACAGAAACGTATGGAATGCTTCAGACTGCTTTTGAAGTATCTTGCATGAATCGAGAATCAGTTTTTGAGTGACATAATAGATTCAAAGAAGGCAGGGAGTCTGTGAGGGATGATGAGAGGTGTGGGAGGAGTAAGGAAGTCAATACACCAGAGTTGATTGGCCAAAGGGTTAGGGTTACTATGTTGAGGTTTTAAGGGAGTTCAACAAGAGATTCCGTCAGAAGAGGCCAGTACTCTTCAAATCGGGTCAGTTGCATTTCCACCAGGATAATGCACCAGTCCACAACTCCATCCTTGTCATAGACTATTTGACCAACATGGGCATCAAGACAGTTCGTCACCCTCTCTATAGTCCAGACCTTTCTCCCTGTGACTTTTGGTTATTCCCTAAGCTCAGAGGCTGTCGTTATGAGACAATTGAGGAGATGAAAGAGGCCGTGACGAAGGTCATTGACACGCTCTAACATGAGGACTTCCATGGGGCCTTCCAGAAGTTGTTGGAACGATACAAGTGCATTGCAGCCGGAGGAGATTACTTCGAAGGGGACTACAGTTTTATATGTGTACTATTGATGAAAGTGCCAATACGAAAAAAGTATGGAAACTTATTTAATGATCCTCGTATGCAAAGTTATAATTAATGAGAGAGAAAAAAAAAAGGAGAAAGAAACTAAAAGAGATTATATATAAGTTGTGCTGATAGTACGAAGCCCTTTGACTGTGTCCCTATTATCCATCTATCCTGTCGGATCCTCTCATCCATCGTTCCTGTTAGATCCTCTCTCTCACCATCCGCCCCTATCATCCATCGTTCCTGTTAGATCCTCTCTCTCACCATCCGTCCCTATCATCCATCGTTCCTGTTAGATCCTCTCTCTCACCATTCGTCCCTATCATCCATCGTTCCTTTTAGATCTTCTCTCACCATCCGTCCCTATCATCCATCGTTCCTGTTAGATCCTCTCTCTCACCATCCGTCCCTATCATCCATCGTTCCTGTTAGATCCTCTCTCTCACCATCCGTCCCTATCACCCATCGTTCCTGTTAGATCCTCTCTCTCACCATCCATCCCTATCATCCATCGTTCCTGTTAGATCCTGCTAGTGAGGCAACAATGGTGTGTCCATGTAGAGACGAACATAGCTTACAAGTTTGTCCTGACTCCTTCAGCAGTGCCCAGCATATCTTATTCCTCTGATTTGGATGCTAGACAATCGGCCTTACAGCTATTGTTTTGTTGGGTGCTACCTTTTATAGTTTTCCAATATATATATATATATATATATATATATACAGATGATAAAAATAAATGGAAAAGTATATAAATCAAACACTTACAGCGAGTTTAGTTGTAATATTCCGATGTTTATTCACAAAAGATGTTTGATTTATTCCCTTTTCCACTTATTTTTATCATCTTGTCAGATTCATCAAAATCTACCATTTCTCTCTCTCTCTCTCTCTCTCTCTATATATATATATATATATATATATATATATTCTTCTTCTTCTTCTTCTTCTTCTTCTTCTTCTTCTTCTTCTTCTTCTTCTTCTTCTTCTATTGTTAATGAAAGTAGTTAAAAATGTTTTGGTATTTGTAATATGGACCCTACCATTTGTAATTTAGCACATTTTAAAATTTATTCGAACAGTGTGGAAGCTGTTATTTTGACTCCCGCCTCCCATATGGCTACTACTTCTATTCATTCGATGTGTGTAAAAACACGAAACTTACAGTTACGAGAGTATCGAGATGCTACAATTATACATGTTTTTAAATCACTTCTATCGTAATGGCATAGATCCCTTTTTGTATTCTTGGCGAAATTAGTTCTTAACATCTTGTTAACGGGAGGAGCTTGTTTATTTAAAAAAATTGATATCACTATATATATATATATCGATAGCTGTCCATGTCTTGGATAATCCTGTGTTGATGTCATTTTGGTTGATGAGACGTTGCTTCTTAGGTAGGTGAACTTATCCATTACATTCAGAGGAACACCATTTAGTGTGGAGATATCATCTCTTGGATTAAAGCACATGTATTCTGTTTTGTTTGCGTTCACATGGACGGTCATATGGAAATCAGACCTGTCCGATAAAATAAAACGCAGTTTTTTACAAGCAGCGGTCCTATAAATACTGTTATATGGGTGCACCACGTGGAGGTTAACTAAGCGTAAGGAGAAAAAAGAACTTCACGGCAATTACACAAGAATGCTACGAGCTGTATTGAACAAATCCTGGAGGCAACACCCCACAAAAAGGCAACTGTTCGGCCACCAACCACCATCACGAAAACCATCCAAATTAGACGAACCAGACATCCGGGACACTGCTGGAGAAGTAAGGACGAACTCATAAGCGATGTACTCCTGTGGACTCCCTCACAAAGGTTGAACGACCAGCTAGAATCTATATACAGCAAATCTTTACCGATACAGGATCTAGCCAGGAAGACCTGCCGTGAGCGATAGATGATAGAGACAGAGAGGGTCAGGGAAATCTGTTCTAGTTGCACGACATGATGATGATGATGATATATAGAGAGAGAGAAAGAGAGAGAGAGAGAGAGAGAGAGAGAGAGATTAAGTTGAGTAGTTAACCTATGGGTATTTTTGAATTTCCAAAATGCTACATGATGTTGTAAGAGTTGAATTTCTCATAACTTTATTGTGAGTTCGGGTTGTATGACCGAAGAAGAGAGAAGATTGAATTACAAGAAAAGGTTGAGAATGAGAGAGGAAGAAAGAAGAAAAAAGTATATGCGCGGTGAGGTTGTTTGTAAGAGAGAAAGAGAGAAAACAAAAAAGGGTGAGAGAGACAGTGGGAGAGAGAGAGAACTAAAAAAAAGAGAGAGGCAATGTCAGAGAATGAGAAAGAGAGAGAGAGAGAGAGAGAGAGAGAAAGAGTCAATTGATAGGAAAATCGTCCTATAAATCATAATGAAATATCAGGTAGCGGTACAATTAATTCCATCTTCACACGTTTAATAAAAAAGATGCAATTGAAAAAAAAAATGTCAGGCAAAAATTTTTTAAAGAAAAGACACGGGAAAATGTAAAATGTCTTTCAATAAGCTACGAAAAATAACGTGGGAATTCTTTTTATTCAAATTTGTCCAAGGCCGTCAAAGAGAGACTTGGTTTGATTTATATATTTAGCGGCATATCAACTCTTCATGCGTTATTTAATGCCATAATTTGGTTCATTCGTAAATTTTTATTGTAAACATAAGTTTATTTGGGGTTAGTTTATTTAACGCCATATCAAATTCTCATGGGTTATTTAATGCCATGATTTGATTCATTTATAAATGTTTGATTGTAATCACAACTATTTATATTTAATTTGGTTTGGCTTGGTTTATTTGTTGAATCATAATGAAAAAACGGTAGATATACAAACCAAAATCTGTTGAAAAAAATGAGACGATCGAAATTCTCCGGGAGTTTAAGAAAAAAAAAAGATCCCTAATCTCGATCAAAAGATAAGACCAAGTTTTCATAAACAAAAAGAAAAGAACTTTTCATCTAATGGATTTTATCGTTCCAGTGGATCCTAGATTGAGAATAAAAAAAGCCAAAGACGGGACAAATACCTAGACCTTGCCAGAGAGCTGAAGAAACAATAGAATATGAAAATGAAGGCGATATTAATCATCGTTGGTGTCCTTGGAATAGTCGAAAAGAGCAGAGGAAAAAGACTTGAGGAACTGAAGATCAAAAGAAGAATCGAGACAGTTCATACCACAGAACTTCCGAGATCGGCTAACATACTGAGAAGAGATCTGAAGTTTCCTGGATACTTGCTGTCACTTGGACATCAGTGTAAACCACCAGATATAATTGATTTGAAAAAAAAATAATAATAATGATAATGTGACTGAGACGAAAAGATCAATCCCCTAATAAGCGAATGTATGAAATTAGTGCAAAAAGAGTATAAGACTAGACATGAGTGCATGGGGGAAAGGGATCCATTGGGAATTAAGCAAGAAGTTTAAATTTGTACATATTTTTATTTCTTAAATTCACAATATTAATTCTTCTACTTAAAAAAAAAAAATAGGTACATATTACTGGAGGTCATATTAATTCATAAATGTACTGGAGGTCATATATGTACAGGAGGTCATATGTACTGTAATTCATATATGTACTGGAGGTCATATATGTACTGGAGGTCATAATAATTACGCGGGTGCGTATTTCTTAGTTTCTTGGGAAGACGTTGCCCTGGTGTGTGACCGTGTCCTCTGGAAAGAGTACGGTTTTAACTTGCAAGACACACTTACGTTATTTGGCTGCGCAATTACCGTGACTTGTTGATTTGGGGTCACTTGTGTGCGATATGAACTAGTGACTCAGTTGTAGAGTTTTGGTACTGCAATCTGTGATCGCTGGTTCGATCTCCAGTGGTGGAGATTATGGTATACACTGTTGATGATACCTAATAAGGTCGAAACAGCTGTCCAGTGTTTTCGTATGTACTGCTTAAGTGTTCGCCGGATTTTCTGGTCATGGTAATTCAATTCACAAGTTAAAATTTGACCATACGAACAAATGGTATATGCACAACCCAGAATCGGTCCCCAAAAATGAGACGCACTAAATTTTCTGGGATTTTCAGATACAAGTGTATCATCTAATCTTGGCCAGTGATATCCAACAAAAAAAAAAAAAAAAAAAAAGAAAAGGAAAAAAGGAGAACACGCCGAATAGTAAACTTTGACGTTCCGGCTAACCACAGGGCAAAACTAAAGGAAAACGGAAAAAAAGATAAGAACTTAGATCTTGCTAGAGAACTGAAAAAACTATGAAACGTGACGGTGATACCAGTTATCATTGGCGTACTGTTACCAAAGGACTGGTACAGAAACGGGAAGATTTGGCAATAAGAGGACGAGTGGAAACCATCGAGACTGCGGCATTATTAAGATCGGCCAGAATACTAAGAAGAGTTTTGGAGACTTGATGAGACTTGCTGTCACTCAGACTCCAGTAGAAAATCATCAGACAACGCTGGTGTGAAAAACTCCCAAATGTGTAAAATAATACGGGGGTCATTGAATAAATAAGTAGAATTTTTTGAAAAAAGAAAAATTATTTTTCTTCCATAAATGTAAAGAAACTATGTTTGGAATTGGTTTATAAGAAAAGTTATTTCAATCTCACAGAAATATTTCTTTTAAGGCTATTCAAAATCGCCGCAAATCAAACAAAGGACTCCAAGGCATGAACAGAGATGTATCATCAGATTGTTGGCGGCTGCGAAGTGCAAACCATCTGAAATTTACTGAAGAAGTGTGAGGTGTACGAAGAAGAATGATTTCGTCCAAAAAAATGTTTGCATATGGGTTAAACACGAAACTTGACACAACGATTCTGTGACGAAAAGATAGCCCATGGAGTGGAAGCAAACTGACTCTCCGGTAAAAAGAAAGATTCTGGGTGAAACAGTCTGTAAAGAAGGTCATATTGACTGACCTCTGGGATATGAAAGGACCCATCACATTTGTTTTCCTTGAGAAAGGTACAACTGTCATCAGTTCTTCCAATTGCCAACATTTTAGGCAATATTTCACCAATTGGTCCTTGCCAGAGAACTGAAAAGGCTGTGGAACATCTGGGTAATAATAGTTGCAGTTGTTGTGCTTGGAACAGTCCCTAGGAGCTTGAAGGAGGAACTCGAGGAACTAGAAATCAGCGAGACAAGACCATTCAGACTACAGCATTGTTGAGATTGGATTGAATGCTGAAAAGAATACTGGAGACCGAAAGAGATGTACTGTCCCTCAGGCTCCAGTGACATGAAAGTGAAACCAATCATAGCAGGTGCCTTTTGAACTAGAAAAATAGATTGGGGGAACTGGAAATCCTAGGAAGAATTAAAACCGATAAGATCACCAAGAATACTGAGTGGGGTCCTGGAGAGTTAAAAAGTCTCAGTCATTCAGACATATATGAAAACTAGATGATACTATAACTGTGAGACATTCACAAAGAAAATGATAAAAATATTAAGATGATAATATTATTATGAAGACAATACGATGTATATATAACCAATCATTGTTTCATAGAAATATATATAAAGGATTGTCTAAAAATATAGTAATCTTTAACAATTGTTTTTAAATCAGAACATGATTTATTCATCATTCCGAATCACTCGGAAAACACTGCTTATTTGTTCATTTAAAAGAATCTTTTTGAAAAGTAGTTTCTTCTGTGTCTATGAAGGTCAGCATTATTTAAGTTGCTTTTTGTCTTAAAAACATAAAAATAAAAGAATTTATTTATTGCTTCGTAAAATATGAATACTTTTTTATCCACGTATTAGTCAGTGGGTATGGGAACATTCTTGTAGGTGTAAATAGATTTTCAGCCGACGATCAAAAGAAAACTTTACAATAAAAACAAACTGCACCTATATTTTTAACTAAAATACATAAAAATAAGATGTTTTTCGCATAAAAGTTTTAAAACAATTTCTTCGGCTAAATATTTTACAAACTATCCCTCGTTCATTCTCTCTCTCTCTCTCTCTCTCTCACACACTCTCTCTCTCTCTCTCTCTCTCTCTCTCTCTCTCTCTCTCTCTCTCTCTCTCTCTCTCTCTTGCCCAGTTGGTTTGGACTGTAGAATACAAAAGAATGTATCTCTGCAGAGGAGTATGACTCCCCCAAGGTAACTGATTATGACACTAAACAATCTGATGGTGAGGCTTCAGTAATGCTGGAGCTTTGGGTAATGTGGAGTACTCCTTCACTGCCATCGCTTCAAGCTCTACTCTGGTCCGGAGTGGTAGCACCTGGGTAAAATAGAACTAAACTGTGTACTTATGTTAAATTAAATTGTTTGAAATGGAACTGTTTTAACATCTAAGTGTGTGAAAACAAAAAGCTGTGTACATATGCTAAACTAAATTGTTAGAAATAGAATTGTTTTGGTTTTTAATTGTATTTAAACAAATCTGTACTTATACTAAATTGAATTGTTTGAAACTTTTATCAAAATAACTTAATTCGGCGTTAAATTACCCGGAAAAGATTGATACGCCGTAAAACCAACCAACCAACTCCCTCCCCTCTCTCTTTCTCTCTCTCTCTCTCTCTCTCTCTCTCTCTCTCTCTCTCTCTATATATATATATATATATATATATATATATATATATAAAGTGACTGCCTCTTCATTGTGGGAGGAGTCCCTATGTTGTAAAAGCTAAAGTGTTGGAATATATCATCTCAGTAAGCGAGTTTGAATTCCAGTCACTCGTACAACTGCAGTCACTTTCGGACTAATACGCTTATCCCTGCAGCTATATGTTAAATAGTATCACTACTGTCCTATCGGAATATGCTTACCATTAATCAACCCACGAAGTTAATATACAATTAAGCAAAGAAACCAGTTCAACCTACTTCTTTGCAGAAGATGGCCATCTCCTCAATTTGGTTTGGTTTGGTTTGGTTTGGTTTTATGGTATTGTAGGTTATTTAATCCTAAATCCTCTTAAATTAAATATATATGATTTGGTTTGGTTTGGTTTGGTTTGGTTTTATGGCATATCAACCATTGTAGGTTATTTAATGCCTAATCCTGTTAATATATATAAATTAAATATATATGATTTGTGAATAAATTTTGTTGAACTATTTTCAACAAGCCTGAGCTCATATTTTTGGTACGCAGTTAAATACTTTCAAGTATTTATAAGTAAAGTAAAGTTGGTGACCTTAGTCAGAAGGCTCCCTTTTCGATATCTACTACACTGAAGAGTAGGGGAGGGCGCTACTCCTTTCCCTCGATTGCTCCACTTCATTCTTGATACGTACCTTATATTGCTGAGTGTTAGGCAAGGAAGTATCAAGTACCATTTTAAAAGTCTTTGGTATGGCACAACACAAATAATTCCATTTTTAATTAATCGTCTTTTTGCTCAAAGTTAGTTGGTTTCAAGTATTGCTATGAAACGGTAAAATTCTAACATCAGTCATTTGCTTGCACAGATTTAAGTGGATATACATATATGATTTGTAAGGGAATAGCTTGTCGGTAATTTCATTTTGAAAAGATTTAGAACTAATATTTTGGCACATTAGTTTTACTATTGTTTCTACACTGTTAAATAGTTTCAATTATTACAATCAAACATTTACAGTTAATTCTAATCAATATTTATATTTCGTTTGCACGCGTGAAGTGGTTACTAGTATTTAATACTAATTCTATTTAACACTATTCATTGATTTACAAATAGTTAAATGGTTGCAAGTATTTCTATATATACCTAACAATTCAATTAGACAGTCATTTGTGTTCTCCCTGTTAATGTCCTAGAGTTTTATTTCCAACAATTCAATTTAACATAAATCATTTGTTTGCACACAGTTGAAATGTCAAACAGTTCTATTTGACCCATAGATTGGAGCCTATCAGATGCAACTACTCTGCGACAGAGTGGACCTGGTAGCAATGGCAATGATGATGTACTCCAGATTTCCAAAGCTCCAAGACTGGAGCCTTACCATCAGATTGTTCAGCATCATATCCAGAACATGCAGTCGATGTATTCTACAGGCCTATTCTACTAGGCTATCCTTCATTCGATATATATATATATATATATATATATATATATATATATACATGCACTTACACCCATATATATATATATATATATATTCCAGAATTACCAAATTAAACCACTGTAAACACTTCCTCGTTGATCTTTTGAGTAATTTTTAGTGTGATTTTCATAAATTTGAAAAAAAAACAGTTGGGCTTATTTTCAAACTTCACACCATACAATCAATAAATTATATATATATATATATATATATATATATATATATATATATATATATATATATATATAACTTTTTGATTTGTGTGATATTGACTTCAGTGGTGGATATCACGGTTTTTAACGGTGTGCAGTACAGAATACAACATTTACTTAAGAAAAACGGAAGTATAAAATGTACTTAACGGTAAAGTTGAAGAAGGAAAAAAAAAAAAAGTAAAAGGACGAAAAAAAATTTTCCTTTATTTAATTTGTAGTAATCATTCAGTTTTTATGTCTTCTTTTTCGTTAACTTTTTTCTCCGCTCGGATTAAAGAAAAAAAATGCACTTAACGTTTTGAACAAAGAATTAAAAAGAAGAAATAATGGAAGAAATCACAGGTAAATATGCATCCGACCCGTTAGCTTTCCACCTTCATGTTAAATGCAAGTAGGTTGACTTTCATGCAGATTCTTTTTTCTGTTTTTCTCTGAAGAGCAAATACCGGATTAGAAAGAAGGCTCCAAGAGGATATCGTTATTATTTCAAGATGCATAAGAATAACGATAAGCATGTAATATCGTCGCAGTGGAGATTATACCGCCACATTTTTTTTTTCGTTTTTATTCAGCGTGATTGAAAAGTAATTCCCTTTCTTTAAATACTTGTAAGTTTGTTTCTTGTAAAAATTACAGTTAATGATTTTTATTATAAGAATGTTAATATAGTGAGTTATATTTCAATCATCCTCTAGAAAGAAGACATTAATTTATAGATTGCTATTGTGGTGTCTACTTTTATAGATGCCGAACAAAATATATATCTTCCTCTCTCAGTCAGGCGGTAAAAAAATAAAATAAGAAATAAAAAATAAAAATGTGCACTCCATAGGAGTATTTGTTACTTATAATAGGAGAAGAAACAAATATAAATAACTCTCTCTCTCTCTCTCTCTCTCTCTCTCTCTCTCTTTCATATACTCATATATATATATATATATACACTCACACACACGCACACTTTTCTCCATGCTCTTTTACTAAACTAGAAGGTTGTTGTACAACGTGACTTCCGGTATCGCGGAAGTATAGAAGACGCCGTGTCTCTTAAGCGCGGAGAAGCAGAAGCAGAAGCAGAAGAAGAAAGAGAAGCAAAGAGATAGCTCTGAAGGACGTCGGTCAGTAGTACGACTAACTTTGGACGTAACACCAACAGCGGGAGGCTTGTAATACTACTCGGACAGTACCACTGTGCATTTTTTCCTTACCCCGATACAACAAGGGTGAATGCAACGTTGAATGTCCTTTTGCTGGAAAGTCTACATATATCATATATATACAAATCTATATCTAAAACAACACACACACGGGTAAACAAGGGACGGGTTCTGCTGACGTTGGAGTCTCAGTGTTCGAAAGGTAAGCTACAGAGCCAACCCCCAAACCAAACTCAGAAATCTACTTACCTGAGCTGACTGAATCTACAGCCAAGCATACTATAGGCATCATAAGCATATAAGAACATTGATACCACTATGACGAACTAGAAATAAAATACCATGTTACCGAATGGACATTTGTCTCAGTATTTACAAGGAAAATTCTATCAATGGCGTCATAGGAGGTTTAGGAATGCTTCTGGTTCCTCTTGCCTTAAAATCACTAAATAAGAAAAGGAGACTGATATGGGCTACGTTTAATCGCAACCCCTGCACAACAATCACTTCTTGCAACAGTCCCCACCGATGCCAGTGATGAAACAGACATTATCACCTTCTACAATGAGCTATCTTCCCATGTTCGACAAATTTCCAAACACAACGTTCGAATCCTCGGTGGATACATGAATGTTCTTATAAGCAAACACAGAAATATTTTTTTAATTCTGCTTACACAACTCAAAAAGCAAAAATGGAGAATACCTAGCAGATTTTTCTCTAGAGAATAGGTTAGCATGTCTAATTACTAAATTCCAAAAAGGGAGAGAAAACTATGGAGTTACATCTACCTAAATAACTCTAAAACACAGATTAAAGATCTATAACCAAGAATTGGATGGATAGCGCTTTGAATTGTGAAGCATACTCCTCTTTTGGAGGAGTATCTTCCGATCCCAGAATCGTTTCTGCAAAGATTCACCTGAGTCTACACAGAAATTAGACACAAACAGTTAAATATTCACGATGTGTCTGGTCCTCATTCACCAATGGAGATATTATAAATCGATATAGTGTAACTGAAAGAAACAAGTTTCATTCTCTCAAGAGATATCTACGGGAACACCAACGCGATCCAACTCCCTTTCACGGGTCTCAAAGAAGAATTTGTGGTGATACGCACAAGAGAGGCACTTATGTATAGAGACTCTAGAGACCTAAAGGTATCAGGAGCAGGAATTGAAATCTGCACTGGAAGTAAGTGGAGCACTGCCAGGGAACTAAAGATTACGGAAGAGAGGTTGTAACAGAAGGCTATGGTCGGTACAGTGGCCAGAGGGGCGAGAGGCCTGGGATACTATCCGAGTCCCAGGATAGACAGTGCCAGAGGGAAAGAAAGAAGGGCGCTCTTACAAAAAGAAGTAAGAAAAGGCATGGAAGAGACTAGGCTGGCAAAGATGGTAGGACTTTCCCAACAGGGTGCCTGGAACAGATGCGAAAATTATGTTCGGCGGTAAATAACCTGGAAGTCCGACTTCAGCTATCTCAGATTCCAGATCCAGGCAGTTTACGATGTTCTTCCAAGCCCATCAAACCTTCACACATGGGGCAAAAATGATATCCCAGCATGTCAGTTATGCCGAGGTAAACAAACTTTGCAGCATTTGCTCTCAATATGCGCAAGATCATTAAGTGAAGGGCGTTACCTTTGGTGACACGACCAGGTTCTCAAAACTATTGCTGAAGTGGTATCGGAGGCAATAAAATCGAATAGATTCAGTCCTAGAAGACACAAGATTAATTTTGTAAAAGTGAGAAGCTCGAAACAGCTTCAGACAAAAAATAAAGTAACGCTGTTATCTTCGGCACCAGATTGGCAAATGTTGGTGGACCTGGAAAGGCAGACGAAGTTTCCAGCGCATATTGTGGAGACAAAGCTCCGACTAGATTTAGTAATGTTTTCAAATCCCACAAAGAAAGTTATTATGTGGGAACTTTCGGTTCCATGGGAAGAAAACATGGAATCAACGCACGAAAGAAAGATTGCCAAATACGAACCACTCATAGAACAATGTCGAGTGAATGGTTGGCAGGCAATATGCCAGGCAGTTGAAGTGGGGTGTCGCAGATTTAACGCAATGTCGATGAGTAAAGCGTTAACAAGCATCGGCATTTCAGGAGCGATGAAAAGAAAGACCCTGAAAAATATTAATAGTGCTGCAGAAAGAGCAACAAATTGGTTGTAGATTCAAAGTGGAGATAGTTGGGGTTTTAAATAGAAAAATTAGATTGGTGGAGGGGATAAAAAAGAAGTCCGAATTATTTTACACGATGTGTACGTTTTGTAAGATTTTATTTAGTTATATATTTTAAGCTATTTTATCTATTTCATTTATTTTTTACGTGAAGGTGTGTGGTTTTAGTAGGTTTTAAGCGTTCATTTTAAATCAATTCATTTTATTAAATAATATTTTAGACGCTAACGGTGTCACAAGCTTTGCTTAGGAGAGATGAGCCCATACGTTAAAATATACACGTTAAATAATTTATAGGGAGGGAGTTTTGTTGTAATTAGTTTAGTGCGTTCGTTTTAGATTTAGCCAGTTCGTAAATATAGCATTTTAAAAGATAATGTTTTCGTGAAGATTCCAAGTATTACTCAAGTGTTAGTTTTTCTGGAGATTTTTTGTTTTGTTTTTTTCTCGTTCGATAAGGAATTTCAATGTATAGTTTAATAGTAATGCACGGCGTCTGTCTAAGTTCGTGATTGTATATTCTTGTACAGTGTTAAATGAAAATAAGTTTCGAAAAAAAAACTAAATGTATATTTCAATTTTATATCGGAGTCTGTTTTAATCACAATTTTATATTTATGTACAGGATTTTTTAAATTCTTTTTTTCATTCTATTGTAAGTTTCAAAAAAGAAAAAAGAAAAAAAACTACATAGCAGATTGAACAAATAGCCGAATAACGACGTCATCGCGACTGGAAAGCAAGAGCAAAGTGGCAACCCGATTTTTAAAGGAAAGACTCAGAAGTCATTGGCTGTTGCAAAATTAAAAGTGATACCCATGGATAGAGCCAGGTCATTTGTCTTGTATGGATGCGCAGGTTAGCTGCCGGGATGGGAGTTGGAGTAAGATCAACTGGGTCATTTGGGCGAGGGGGTCTGATGTTTTAAGACCCGAAACCCCCGTGAACCTAAAGGAAACATCACTGATGACCCATCCCGGTGCATCAATGAAGATGTATGATATAAGTGAAAGACATACACCGAATGAAGAATATAAACATTTTGTTACCGCCCATATAGAAGCAGCAGCTGAGTGCATACCAATATAACTAAGAGCCAAATGTCGAGCTTCAGAAGAGTCAATAGAAATTGGAGAAAAACACGATAACTTGAAAAAAGCCTATAAAATTAGTAGACAAGTTCATATACCTTGGCAACAATATCTCATCAACAGAAAATGATGTCAGTATACGCCTAGCGAAAGTGTGAATTGCTATCAGCAGGTTATCGATCCTATGTAGGTCTAATCTCTGACTAAATAAAATGGGATTTCTTGCTAACTGTAGCTGCGTCAATACAACTATACTGATGCAGAACATGGACGCTAACAAACTGCATAGAGAAAAACTTAGATGGGAAGTACAAAAGAATGCTACGTGCACTCTTGAACAAATGAAAGCGACACCATACAAAAATGTAGCTGTACAGCCACCAACCTCCTATCTCAAAAATCATTCACAAACAAGATATTTTGGGTACTGCTTAAGAAGCAAAGGTGAACTCATAAGCGACGTTTTACTATAGACATATACACATGGGCCCGCCGGTGTGGGCCGACTAACAAAGATTTACATTAACTATTTGATGTCACTGGATGTAGTTTGGAGGACTAACCGGAAGTGATGAATGATAGGGGCGGATAGTGAGAGAGAGCCAGAGAGAGAGAGAGAGAGAGAGAGAGAGAGAGAGAGAGAGAAAGAGTCAAGGAACGTTGTACTGGTGATGATATATCTATATTAAAATATTTGGTTTGGTTTGTTTGGGTTTCATGGCAAATCAACCTTTGTAGATTATTAAATATCAAATCCATTTTTATACAAATAAAAAGTTCTATTTCAAACAATTCATAAGTATACACTTTAATAGTCAAAAACTTTTTCATTTCAAGCTATTCAGTTTAATCAAACAGTTCTATTTCAAACAATTCAGTTTAGTATAAGTATAGCTTTTGTTTACACATATTTAAATGTCAAAACAGTTCTATTTCAAACAATCCAGTTAGGCGTAAGTGCAGTTTCACTGCCAAAAACAGTTCTATTTCAAACAATTCAGTTTTGAAAAAGTACGCATTTTAGTTCTATTTGACCTATAGATAGGACTCTATCAGGTGCTACCACTCCGTGCCAGAGTGGTTCTGGGAACGATGGCAATGAAGGAGAACTCCGCATTCCTCATAGCTCAAGCATTACTGGAACCTCATCTTCAGATTGTTTAGCATCATATCAAGGACACTCATTGGAGGAGTCTTATTCCTCTGCTGAGATGCAGTCGGTGTATTCTACAGCCGCAGTCGACTGGGCGAGATTGTTTAGTGTCATATCCAGGACACTCATTGGTGGGGGGGTCTTACCCCTCATCAGAGATGCAGTCGGTGTCTTCTATAGCCCCACCCAACTAATATATTAAAAGAGTTGAGTTAATGCGTATGTAAATTGTACGCTTCAATATTTCACCTGTAGCAACACTGTCATCATACACCTCACGTCGTGTTCATATTACAGATTCCCTTGACTCTCTCCTTCAAACTCTTTTGTCATCCGTCTCTATCGTCTACCGTTCTGGGTAGGTTTCCCGACTGCATCTAGTGTCCGTACAGAACTGAAGAATATAGTCCCTTGCTGGTCAACCAACATTGGTGAGCCCATTGGTAGGATCCCAGGGGACAACTTCACTTGCCTGTCCGTTTCTGTTTCCCCAGCAGTGCCCAGCATGTCCTGTTTGTGTCACTTGGAGGGGCGTCTGAAAAGTAATGGAACTACTGTCACAAACAATTTATTTCAATTCCGATCAACAACCAATAAGGTTTCCTCTTCAAAGAAATCCCCTTCGAATCTAATGTGCTTTCCCATCCTTTTATCCTCTGCTAGAACTTTCAAAGCCTTTTATGTGATATTTGTCCCATAAAATAATGTCACTTATTCAATATGAATTACTTCTGGGACAAGGTAACCCATTTAGTCCATTGATGCCATCCTGAGCCTTAAAACATCGACTTCGTTTATCCCCTTTAGCTCCGGTAGGGCCTGAGTTTCCATCAAAATTTTGTCCTGGGGATCCAGTTTGTCCTTCCGATATGTCTTCTTTAGCGCCTGGACGACCATCTTTTCCTGGACGACCAAGAATACCATCTTTTCGGAGTCTTTCAATCTTATGCTCTCCTTTTAGCCCATCGTCACTTTTAGCACCGGGAAATCCAAGACGTCCAACTATGCTGTCTTTCCAAGGAAGATCTTATAAAAAATTAAAAAGAAAAATAATTTTCCTATAATTGTCAGTATTTTTCATCAAAATATTTCCTTCTCAATGTAATTTCTGAGCTAAGAAAAATGATTAAATGGCTCAAATCAAATGATGGTCTATAGCCCACGATAAATTTCTAAATTAGAAATGATTTGAAAATTAATTTTTTATTTATTGCGGACTTTTTGTCCTCATCTTGGTAGTTTTTTTTTTGTGTTGTTTCTTCTTTCACTACGTTTCGGCAAAAATCACCTGAAGAAGGCCAGAGGTGAAATTTGGCCGAAACGTAGTGAAAGAAGAAACAACACACACAAAAAAAACCTACCAAGATGAGGACAAAAAGTCCACAATAAATAAAAAATTAATTCTCAGATTAAAAAGCCTCATCTCAAAATGATTCCAATTAAAGACAATTAGAAATGATTTCTAATTAACATTTATCTTCAAAACCTATGTCACCTTTAATACACCTACTTCTCCTTTCAAGCCATGACATCCAACTGGACCAAGGTTACTATAATACCAGCAGGACCATTGAAACCATGAGGACCTTTTATATCAGGATCTCAGCTCCTTCGTAATGGTCATTGTAATGACTTCCATATCTTCCAAATGAATCCTCTTGGTCATCCCCGTGATAAGAAAAAGTCACATGGACTAAGAAAAAGTCACGCGGGCTAAGATGAGTTGAACAGAGAGTTTGTTCCTGTAGAACAGCCAGATAATCAGCAATCAAGTCGTGTTGCTTTTCAGACATGCCCTTATATTCAGTGATGTTTATCCAAACACTGTTCTTTTTCATGTCTAGTTGACTTGCGATCTTTCGAACGGTCAATCGACAATCACTACACACCACCTGCCTTACCAGCTCGACATTAACCTGAGTCCTGCTTGTTGAAGTTCTCCAACACCTGGGATCATATTTCAGGTCATCATGATCCTCTTTAAACATCTTATGCCATTCGAAAACACGTGTCCATGACACGGCGTTATTTCCATACACTTGTTGAAGTTTTTTCAAATGCTTCTAACAGCGTTTTCCCGAGCCAAACCAAAAGTTTTCCTTCCTCAATGTTCCCAGGTGAATGTCCTGAAAAGGATGAGGTGTACACAAAAGCTGGTTAAAAAATTCAGTGGTTGCAGAAAGCTAAGATAACCGTAATATACACGCAAGATATCATGTGAGATGTTAATACAATCCGCTTATCCCTCTTTCGTCCATAACTCACACAGCACGTAACTTTTAGACAGACCTCGTCAAAATCTGATACACCATAACTTCGGATGTCCTATCACTAAAATAAATTTATCATTTCTATTGAGTGATATTTCCTATACACGACTCTCTGTAGATAGATTTTTAAAAAAACGAGAAACAAATTGTCAAATCAATAAATTTGTTTATTTATTTATTTATCTAGTAGACATTTTTGACGAGGTTAGCGTGTGAAGCGAATTTGCGCAACGAGTTACTGTAACAAAATGTGGCTTAATATTGAAAAAGAGGAGTCTTCCGGGTAACTTGGGTTAATGTTAAAAATGAATTGTTGATAAAACATGCAAACAGAAAACATATAACAGAAAGTTGAGTTTAACGGACATTGTTTTTTTTTACGTATTTGCGAGGGTCGGTTGAAAATTTTATAGGCTTACTAAGATACCCACACGAAATCTGACCAAAGCAGGTTTTATTTTTTAGAATAGTCTCCTTTGCGGGCCATACATTTCTTTCCTCCATGTGCCATTAATAAACAAAGTCATCAAAATTAAATATGAGGTCATCATGTGAACTTTTCAGCATATGAATATTTCAGCCCACCCTCATATATATTTTGGATGATAAGCTATATTTTACAAAAATGTAAGCAGGTTTTATTTTTTAACATAGTCTCCTTTGTGGTTCACACATTTCTTTCCTCTATGTCCCATTAATAAACAAAGTCATCAAAAGTAGATATGAGGTCATCATATGAACTTTTCAGCATATGAATATTTCAGCCCACCCTCATATATATTTTGGATGATAAGCTATATTTTACAAAAATGTATTAATTCTGGATGTTCATAATCTTTTTTATTAAGTTATTCTTTTTTTTTTTTTAATTTGCTTACTTGTTGGTCAGTCTTGGATTCCTTTGAGGATAAAACCTGGTTATCGTCGTAAAAATCAGAAGTGATATTTTGATTCAATGGTTGGAGTAGGAGTAAAATATATTAGGTTAGATCTCGTTGAATACTGGATTTCTGTTTCCTTCCTGTCCCAGATCCATTAGATTTTGTCGGAAAATAAGTAAAGGATACGTTTAAAAATGATAATACTTTTCGTTTTTTTGTGTTTTTTTTTTTTTGGTGGGGGACGGTAATTCCATTTTTATGTGTGATAAAACAACCTGGATTAGATTGGTTTTGTTTCTTTATTTAAAGGCATATCAACCTTTGTAGGTTACTTAATGCCAAAGCCATTCTCCCAGAAGAACAGTAGTGGTACTATTTAACCCATAGCTGGGAGGATAAGGGGGTTCATACCTTTCCCAAGGGTATTTGCCCGAAAGTGAACGTAACAGCGCGACTGGAGTACGAACTCGCTTACCCTGGATTAGAGACGATTACACATTCATTGCATTTATTTACTATGTTCAGTTGTACGATATATCTACTTGTTTGATAAACTTCATTTTTTATTTAATGTTTTTTCCGCCTGTTTTGGGTTGATTCATTTTGTTTCAAGTTGCTTTCATTTTGTTTTACGTTATTTCTTTCTGAATTGGGTGGTTTCATGGTTTCATTTATTTTAAGTGGTTTCTTTCTGTTTTCCGTTGTCGGTTTTCTCGAGTTCCTTCGAATTATTTTTCGCTGTTTCATCCTGTTTTGCGTTGTTCCCTTTTGTTTCGAGTTCCTTCAGTTAGTTTTACGTTACTTCATTTTGTTTCAAGTTGTTTCAATTTTTTTTTTTTTACTTTATTTCCTTTTGTTTTGTATTGCTTCATTCTATATGGAGTTGTTTCTATTTTTATACCGCATTTCCTTCTGTTTTTTATTGTTTCATTCTGTTTCAAGTTGCTTCCATTTTTTGTGGCATTTCCTTCTGTTTTTTTATTGTTTCATTTTGTTTCAAGTTGCTTCCATTTTTTGTGGCATTTCCTTCTGTTCTTTTATTGTTTCATTTTGTTTCAAGTTGCTTCCATTTTTTGTGGCATTTCCTTCTGCTTTTTTATTGTTTCATTTTGTTTCAAGTTGCTTCCATTTTTTGTGGCATTTCCTTCTGTTTTTTTATAGTTTCATTCTGTTTCAAGTTGCTTCCATTTTTTGTGGCATTTCCTTCTGTTTTTTTATTGTTTCATTTTGTTTCAAGTTGCTTCCATTTTTTGTGGCATTTCCTTCTGTTTTTTTATAGTTTCATTCTATTTCAAGTTGCTTCCATTTTTTGTGGCATTTCCTTCTGCTTTTTTATTGTTTCCTTTTGTTTCAAGTTGCTTCTATTTTTTGTGGCATTTCCTTCCGTTTTTTTATTGTTTCATTTTGTTTCAAGTTGCTTCCATTTTTTGTGGCATTTCCTTCTGTTTTGTATTTTTTCATTCTGTTTCAAGTTGCTTCCATTTTTTTGCGTTGCTTCCTTCTGTTTTGAGTTGTTTCATTTTGTTTCAAGTTGCTTCCATTTTTTTGTCATTTCCTTCTGTTTTTTATTGTTTCATTCTGTTTCAAGTTGCTTCCATTTGTTGTACATTGTTTTCGTTATTTTCGAGTTTAGTTTTGGTTCTTATTCCATCTTGTTTCCACTCGTCTTCTTGTTGTTTTGTCCAGTCAAGTGTTTTTTTGAGTTCTTTCGTGTTATTTGTGCTTATTTCAATCTATTTTGCAATGTTTCGCTTTATTTTGCAATTTTTTTTACATTGTTTCCTTCTTCCTCATTAAAAGGCTTCGGTTTTTGTTTTTTTTTTTCATGCCTGTTTCGCGTTGATTTTTTTTTGTTTCTCCCCGTTTTACGGTGCGTCATTTCGTTTCGCATTGCTCCGTTTACTCTCCTCTTGTCACTTGTCGTTTAACATGGACCTGTTGTGTGTGGACCTATTTTGCATCTTTAGTACAAAGTCATAAACATGTCAGGATAACTTTGTTGAATAATGTCGACATGAACTCTTCTCTATTAAAGTAGGTTTCTCTCTTTGTCTGTTTCTCTGTCTCTGTTTCTCTCTAAGTCTTTCTGTCTCTCTGTCTTTCTCTCTCTTTTTTCTCTCTCTTTCTCCCTATCTGTCTCTTCCTCTCTCTTTCTCTCTCTTTTTTCTCTCTCTTTCTCTCTGTCTGTCTATCTGTCTCTTTCTCTCGCTTTTCTCCCTCTCTCTCTCTCTCTCTCTCTCGTTCTTTCTGTCTTTTTCTGTTTCCTTCCCCCCCCCTCTCTCTCTCTCTCTCTCTCTCTCTTGTGGAAGTGGGCGCCTGGGTGACAATCACTCTTATTGTTAATCTCAACAGCAGACGTTTCTCATCTTTAAACCAACATGACTCACCAGTGAACCGACTGTTGCTGCAGCCATTGTCGTCATCACCATAGCTACTTGGGTCAAGTGGAAGTCTCCCAGTCGTTTGCGGAGCAATAATTAAAGGGTTACTCTGCCCAGCCATCCGCATACATTGGCAACCACAAGAAAAGAGATTTGGACGACGTGGTTCATTCGACTGGACGGCCATTAAAATGGATTTGTTTTTTGTTTTTTTACGGGTTCTTCGTCCTTTCGAGCTGCTAGTCCAGTTTTGCGTTTCTCGCGAGCCATTTGTAATTTGGACAAGGCTGAATGAGTGGCACACAATAAGAACAAGCCGGGACGCTCTGATTAAGAAGGAAAAAAAAAACAGGACAAAAATAATGCAAGTTAAAGAGATGCTTATGTCACTGTTTGATTCTAAGTTTATTTATTTATTTCTTTTCTGGGGTTTAAGCTGATAAGAATTGGTGCGAAGTAGGTAGATTATGTAGTGTCAGTTTTTTGAAGGATAAGAGCCAGGAATCTTTCTCCTTTACCGTCATTCTTTCTTTCTTTCTCCTTTACCGTCATTCTTTCTTTCTTTCTTTCTTTCTCACCTTCCTTCATTCGATTTGTTTGTTTGTTTGTTTGTATTTTGACATATCGTCCTTTGTAGGTTATTTGGTGCCAAATCAGTTTTTAAACAGTCAAACAGTTCTATTTCAAACAATTCAGTTTAGCATAAGGGTACAATTTAATTGTAAAAAACATTTCTATTTCAAGCTATTCATTTTAGTCAAACAGTTCTAATTCAAACAATTTAGTTTAGTAAAAGCATTGTTTTTTTATTACACAGAGTTAAATGTTAAAACAATTCTATTTCAAACAATTCAGTTTAATGATATTACAGTTTCAATATAAAAAAACAGTTCCATTTCAAACAATTTAGTTTAGCATAAGTACACGGTTTAAACAAAGTACGCTATTTAAATGTCAAAACAGTTCTATTTCCAGTAATTCAGTTTAGCATAAGTACACCGTTTAGTTCTATTTGACTCATAGATAGGAACCTATTAGGTGCTACTAATCCGAGCCAGAGTGGACGTGGGAGGGATAGCAATGAAGGGATACTCTGCATTTCTCAAAGCTCCAGCATTACTGGAACTTCACCATCAAATTTGTTTAGTGTCATATCAAGGACACTCACTGGTGAGGGGGTCTAGCCCCACTGCAAAGGAGCAGTCGGGGTATTCTACAGCCCCAACTCGCAGCCGACTGGGCCATCATTCGATTCTTTTTTCATTCTTTCTAAGTCATTTTTTCTTTTTTTTATAATTTCTTAAATGTTTCGTAGTTATTTTTCCTTCTCTTTGAAAGCCTTATAGTTCATCAAATGCTTAAACGAAGATCGCTTGAACCAATTCCTTTAAACGAAGAATTCCAGTGTTGCCTTAACTTGTAATTCCAATGAAGTTTCTGGTTTCTTTTACAGTCAGTCATTGATGCCCATGCCGCCATCGCAACAGCTGCCACCGGAAACAGGTCGCTTATCTGATAAAACGGAGATTGTTGGGCGAAAATAACTGTTCTGTTATTAGGAAGAAACATTGAAAGAGAAGAAGGATGTAAAGAAGAAGCTAAAAGATCAAAAGAAATAAAGATAGAAAAGTAGAAAACATGTCTCGAAAAGATCGAGAAATAAAATATGGAAAGATGGGATGACAGAAAGAAAATAACGAGAAAATAAATAAAGAAAAAAATAAGGACAGGAAAAGGAAATAGAATAAGAGAAAAAGTAAAGATTAGGAAGAATTGATTTATGTCTACGTTATCCTAACACGCATATCAACATCATCATCAAGTCGCGCTATGTGCATAGATTTCCTTGAATATCTCTTTATATCATCCATAACTCCTTGAAGGTCCTTTAGACGATATCCAGTGTCCGTACAGAGCTGATTTATATGTCTTTGTTGATCACCCAATTCTGGTGCGTTCATGTGTAGAAGTTCATAAAAGAACATCGCTTATGAGTTCGTTCATACTTTTCCAGCAGTGTCTTGTTCGTATTACGAGGATGGTTTTTAAGACTGGGGGGGGGTCGGTAACCGTACAGCTGCAGTTTTGTGTGGGTACTGCTTCAAGTATTTGTTCAATAAAGCGTGTAGTATTCTCGTGTAGTTCCCATATTAATGTCGTTTGTGGTGCATCTATATTGTAGTTTGGACACGCCTTCGAAGAAATTCCGTTTTATTTTATCGGACAGATGAGACTTCGATAACCTGTTGATAGCATTCCATGACATTGCTTGGCGTTTGTTGGCATCACTTACGATTGTTGGAATGTTGCTACCGTCGTATATAAAATAGTCAATTAATTCTAGTGGAAATGGTTGCTTCTTGTTAAAAACACGTTTTTTTTTTTTGCATTCACGTAGAGGCCAATGCCTTCCACTGCTTGTTCCTGGCTATGCAGCAAGGATTAATCTTAGACAGGGGTATTTGCGAGAAGCATTATATCAGCTTAGTAGTCTGCGTCTATCATCGTTTCGGAGGGATATTTTCAGCTTCTTGTCTTTTTTTTAATGTGTAACCATTTTCTTTTATAAGATCTATCTGCGTTCGAAGTACGCAGCTTTGGCAGACTATAAACAAATATGGTGCTAATGTATCTCTTTATAAGACTCCAGCGACAGTGACTAAATATCAGTGTCTCCATGAAATGAGCGAACGTGTTTTTGTGTTTTTGTAAAGCATCATTTTAGAGCTGACAGTTTATTTGGAGAGAGCACGTGCAAGTAGTATTTTCCACGTCTTTTCTGTGTCAATAGAATCTACGGCTTTGGAGAAATCTACGAAAAGTAGTGTTGCCTCGAGATTTTTTGCCCTTACTCCTTCGATGATTCAATGTATTATCGAAATCAATTAGGTTCTAAAATGACTTCTCTGCAAACCATTCTGATTTTTACTCATGATTTTCTCGATTTTAGTTAGGATACGTTTGAGAAGTGCGGTATTATGATAATCCTTAGCGGCTATAGCAGTAAGAGATATGCCTCTGTAATTGTTAATGATTCCGAAGCGGCCTTTGTTAGGGAAATAGGTGGATGCAAACTTTTGTCCACTTCTCGATTGTGTTCTGTTTATAAACGGCGTTGCATAATCGAAGATGTATGTTATCAAATTTTCTTGTCTTCCACACTTCAAGGGATATTTCGTCGGCGTCAGCAGCTTTTCTACTTTTAATTCTTTTTAATATTGCAGTCCTATGCTCGTCCATTGTTCGTAGGTAGAGTGTTTGCCAATTGCCTGGGACACCGGGGTTCAATCCCAGGTTGAGTCATACCAAAGAATTAAAAAAATGGTACTTCCAAGGAAAGGAGTAGCGCCTTCTCCCACACCTCGGTTTAGTAGATTATAAAAAAGGAACCATCGGGTTGCCCCCGACTACAGTCGCCAACTTTACTTACTTATGCTTGTCACGGTACTTGAAGTGGTCTTAGTTCTGTAACTGCCGCATGCGTTTCTGGCTTGCTGTTTTATCAACTGCCGCTGTGTTTGAAAGATCAACAGAAGGGCGATTGCACAATCTATCCGGAACTTCTGACGGTCGGGATAGTCAAGTGGCCCGGCTGTTGGTAACTCAAAGACAAAAAAAACCCCTCATCATTAACAATGAACTACTGTATATTAAAACACAGTGGTGGAATAATAATATATACAATATATATGTATGGAAATTGTGTCACTTTTTGTTATATTTGAGAGATCGATAAATGAGGTATCTGGCTGGTGCAGTCTTTATATGTTACTCAATTTTTCTGAGAATAAGACTTTTGCAGGAGAAGCTTAAATGCTTGGAGATATTTCTTTTCGTATTCTCCTCTTTTCGGTATGGTCTTCGGATTTTTTTCCCGAAACCTAAAAACATGTGTTTTTATTGAGGATTCCCCCGGGAACAAGTATTTCCGATTAGCTAACCAATCACAGATCATTTCGTAATCTTCTACAACTTTTTGATTGGTTAGCTAATCAAATGCGCTGACCTACGTCAGTGAGAAGAGTATCTCTTCCATATATTAGATTTTAATTTGTCATCCAATCAAGACACAATATAGAGGCTAGGTTAATTAAGGGTCCCAGCTCATACCTTATGAAGGAAAGTATTCCTTTTCACATTACCCAAAACAAAAATCAAAGGCTTGATTAATCTATCCAAAGGCCAGATTTGACTTCGTAAAACCCCAACAGGTGGGCAAGAGTTAGTTCAGGATTGCATATTTTTAAATGGTTCAATGTACCAACAAATCCCAACATCCTTAAGCCTGATTATTTTTTTACTTTGACAATTTGAAAGTACGCTTACTCCAACTTTGGAATTTTTTTCAAAGTAAATAAATCTGTTTTATATTTTTATTAAAGGAAAATTTTCATAATAAAAAAACGAATCATGTTCTCCATAAGTTTTAGCAATAGTGAATACGTCATATTGTCATAATACTGCGTCAAGTTCTTCCTCCGTAACTTGTACTTGTTTGATGCCTAGTCGGCTATTAGTAGTTTTTAGATATGTTTGTTAGTGATTTCAGGAGGGCTTCCAAGTAGATTTTTGAAATGTTCTTTCCGCTTCGTAAGTCTTTCTTCTTGGTTGGCATCATTTAGCTTTGCTCTCTATCTGCTCTTCTTTCTGTTCAGTTCATTTACACTCTGCCATGGTCATTTTGATTAGTTGAATTCTACCAAATTTCTGATTTTACTGATTTGGTCTCAAATTTGTTCTATTTGATTTTTTTCATAAGGTTCTCTCAGAGTTTTTTTTAGTTGCTGTGCCTTGGTATTTTTTGGGTTTCTTTTATTAAGTAAGAATGTTTTTTCTCCTTGACATCTTGTTTTTTCCCCAACTGCTATTGACTCTTATGGATTTCTACATTTGGCTCTTAGTTCGAGTCACATATTTAGATAGATTCAACGACGCTTAGTGTCTGTCAAGTTTTCTCCCATGCGATCAAATCTATCCCAACTTAGATATATACGCTCTATCACCGATATCGAGCACTCTTAATTTATAGATAAAACTACATTATCAATATTTATATATATATGTTTATGTGTGGAGCACATTTTGCATAGTTTTCAAAAAAAGTTGTTTTAAATTACTTTAATGTGAGCAGTCTTATAGACGCCCACCGTAGATACGGCTATTTGTAATATCCGCTAACTGAGGAGTGTGAATTTAACCTGTTATCGACACAATTGACCAATTTCATTGAGATGACTCTGAACAGTATTCTAATGGGATGATAGTATTTTGTCCTCTTTCATAGGAGCGTATCTCATTGCTTTGTAAAATTGTAATGATTGCATGGACTTTCTCAGTGGTCATTACTTTTTTCTCGTGTCATCCGACCTTTCCCGGAATAATGTAGCGATCAAATGATCATATAATGAGATCTTATCATAATATGCAGTGACCTGACATATTTGTCATTTATTACATAACACAACGGATATCCTGAATCCATCAAAGATTTATGAACGATCCAACAACCTCATACCTAAAAGTGCTGCGCCTTACGGAAAGCCTGTATCAAAAAATGAAAAATAAAGCAAGTGATCGTGTACTTTGAGACAAGAGCTCTCACTTTTAGCTTCTCATTTGTATAAGCTGGGATACTAAGTAGTATGAATATTAAGGGACTTAGATAGATAAAATTATTAGGACAGATAGAATTGGCTCATTGGCCTAGTGGGTAGAGTGTTCGCCAATAGTCCGGGAGACCTGGGTTCAAAGACTTTAAAAATGGTACTTGATACCTCCTTGCTTAACACTTAGCAATATAAGGTACGTATAAAGGGTAAAGTGGAGCAATTCAGGGAATGGAGTGGCGCCCTCCCCAACACCTCGGCGTAGTCGTTAATAAAAAGGGAGCTTTCTGGTCACCCTCGACTACGGTCGCCAACTTTACTTTACATAATAGATAGATAGATAGATAGATAGATAGATAGATAGATAGATAGATAGATAGATAGATAGATGCGTAAAATACAAACAGATCAGTACATATAAATAGACTGATTAGGTACTGAGCTTGCTAACAAGATAAATAAATAATAAAGGTAATGAAATAGATAGATAGATAGATAGATAGATAGATAGATAGATAGATAGATAGATAAGGAACTGATGTCGTAATGATGCTATTCCGGATAGAAAATTGATAATGCTATGGGAAAACGCTATCCAAAGCAGCATTATGTAACATGAAATAAGAACGAAAAGCTCCCTGCGTAGCAATTACAGATTCATAAGTGTTAAAAAAACATTCTAACTGCAAAGGCATGGTTACACCAGTACAAGCCATGACCGTAACAGATTGTATCGGAAAAAAGAATGGTAAAGCATTTGCTACCATTGCCACTTGCACTACACACGTAACAGTTAAAAATGTGGGAGGTATTTCTATCGAAATCCATATTTTCTTACTTTTCGTTTCTTTTCTTTTTCTTTTTCTTTTTTTCAGTAACTAATTTGCACAAGCGCACTTTAGATTTTGACATGGCGTCATCGAGTCTCACTTTTAAGACGTATTTTGCCGAGCACACGCAGGGATTTTGGCGGTATGAAGAGAGAAAAAAAACGAAAAGAAGAAAGTAATCTATTTTGAAATTGTGCAAAATGAGAGACGCGCGAAGAGACACCGCATAAAAAAATCAAAACCATCAAGAAATAAATAAAATAAAGACAGCTACAAGGCATGTTTTTTAATCAGACATTAGCGGTCCATGTCTAAAAAAGCGCAAACATATTCATATGTACTCACGGGTTGAAAAATTTATCCAATATATATTGAACTGAATCTCAATGGATAATATATATATATATATATATATATATAGAGAGAGAGAGAGAGAGAGAGAAAGAATGAGAGTGGGACCAATATATATATATATATATATATATATATATATATGTGTGTGTGTGTGTGTGTGTATTGGTCGGTTGATCACATAGGCGAGAAACTAGCAGTTACTAAACGTTGTTGACCGTGTTTACTCAATTCAAATTTAGATCACCTTTTATCCCCTGAAGAGAGGTAAGAAACCCTTTCCTTCAAAAAAGAGGTATCCTGTCTATGACGTTTGATAGCATCAGATAATAAAGCTCTAGTTCCTGAGAAATGGGAATACTGGAATAGCCCTTCGTTACTATTACTCCCTGGTCCACTCTCTCCCGGAGTGTTAGTATTTGTTAGGATCCCGTCTTGGGGTCAAATAGATCGGTTTGAAAATTATTCGTATTTAATTGGACCATGTGCAACAAAAACTCTTAGGAAACAACAAAACAGAAAATGTAAATGTAAATATAAATATAAATGTAAATTAAATATAAATATAAATATAAATGTAAATATAAAAGTAAATATAAATTTAAAAGTAAATATAAATGTAGACATAAATTTAAATGTAAATATAAATGTAAATATAAATATAAATGTAAATATAAATGTAAATATAAATATAAATGTAAATATAAATATACATTTAAATGTAAATACAAATTTAAATGTAAATATAAATATAAATATAAATATAAATGCAAATGTAAATATAAATTTAAATGTAAATATAAATATAAATTTAAATGTAAATACAAATTTAAATGTAAATATAAATGTAAATATAAATTTAAATGTAAATATAGATTTAAATGTAAATGTAAATATAAATATAAATGTAAATGTAAATATAAATTTAAATGTAAATTTAAGTGTAAATATAAATTTAAATTTAAATGTAAATATAAATTTAAATTTAAATGTAAATATAAATATAAATGTAAATATAAATTTAAATTTAAATATAAATATAAATGTAAATGTAAATATAAATATAATTGTAAATGTAAATATAAATATAAATATAATTGTAAATATAAATGTAAATATAAATTTAAATGTAAATATAAATTTAAATGTAAATTTAAATATAAATATAAATATAAATGTAAATATAAATGTAAATATAAATTTAAATGTAAATGTAAATATAAATTTAAATGTAAATGTAAATATAAATTTAAATGTAAATATAAATGTAAATATAGATATAAATATAAATGTAAATATAAATGTAAATATAAATTTAAATGTAAATATAAATATAAATAAATGTAAATATATTTGTAAATGTAGATAGGAATGTAAATATAAATATTAATGTAAATATGAATGTAGAATGACACGATTCCTTAACCACAATACAAAATAACCCGCATTGGACTGAGATGCCGTTAAAATAAATCTATCAATAAAACTTAGATCTACATGTGCTTTATCACCAATACTGAACACTGTTTATTTATGAATAAGTAAAACCTTTGTCTCTCTCTCTCTATATATATATATATGGGATGGGTAGAAAAGGGATATTAAACAAGTCCTGGCAGCAACACCCCACAAGGCACCAACTATACGGTCACCTAC
This sequence comes from Sepioteuthis lessoniana, assembly GCA_963585895.1. Taxonomy (NCBI): domain Eukaryota; kingdom Metazoa; phylum Mollusca; class Cephalopoda; order Myopsida; family Loliginidae; genus Sepioteuthis; species Sepioteuthis lessoniana. Next base: position 44,063,848 of record OY757937.1, read on the forward strand.
CACCTATCACGAAAACTATCCAAGCTAGACGAACCAGACATGCCGGACACTGCTGGAGAAGCAAGGACGAAATAGTAAGTGATGTACTCCAGTGGACCCCCGCATATGGCCAATCAAAAGCAGGATAACCAGCTCGAACATACATACTGCAGCTATGTGATGATACGGGATGTAACCCTGAAGACCTGCCAGAGGCGATGAATGATAGGGAGACGTGGAGAGAGAGGGTCAGGGATATCCGTGCTGGCCGCACGACATGATGATGATGATGATGATGATGAGAAAAGGGATCCAAACACTAGAACGCAAATGAAAGAAGTATGTGAAACAGCACGAGGCTTATGTTGAACATTAAAGCTCATTTGATTACATTCCTAAAAGTATCTTTATCAGCCTAATAACTTTTCAGCCATTCCTCGTTTATATATATATATATCCTTACAGTTTATATAAATATATATATATATGTATGTATACATTCTAAAAGTGTAATTTTTACTGAAACAAGTTTGTATAAATATATATATATGTATATATATATATATAACGATGAACATAAGTGATAGTACAGATAAAAATATTTTTGCTGCTATTTATTTGTTTAACTGTTCTCGACAAGTTTAGACTATAAATCATATTAGGAGAATTTTCGAGGCAGAAGAAATGTTTTAATGTTTTCAAATTTTTTTTTTAAGAAAAGAGGGAAAATGAACTTGTAGATTTTATTCTATTTTTAGAATTGAGCTGACCCATGGGTCAACTCTGCGATCGTGCACACCCGACAGTGAGATCGACACTTGGAAGATGTGTTTTAGGCGTGGTTGAGGAATGTTTCAAATTTCCCATAACTACATAAGTCAAATATTTAACTTAAGCATTTGTTTATTTAGTTGTTTGAGTAGAAATCCATATCTATCCACATCCCATTTCGGAGGAAGTTGTTTTGAATGAGCTTTTATTTTGGGGTCAGTGTATATAGGCGTTTTTGTACATTTGTCTTTGTGTATTTAAATTATCATCGTGATACTGTATAAGGAGATGTTTCTCGAGAAGTTAAATATGCATTCCTTATCAATGAATCTATTCGTATTGTTATGGATATTTGATACACATAAGTTGTCGTCCACCCTAGAAAAGCTGTACCTTTGATCATAAGTTGCCATCCGCCCTTGAAAATCCGTACCCTTGATACGCAAAATTCAATTTGCAGTAATCTCTTTACGCAAAAATCACATGGAACTTTCTGAGGAAACTTAGAGTGAATTACAGATAAGACAAAACACGGAATATTTGTTTACCGGAATGTAGATTGTATAGGTATCCGAATTAGTAGTTGCTGCAGAGTACTAAAGAATTGGTATAACTTCGACGGTTTACCTAAAGGTTTCTGAAGGTATGACTGAATGTCTCCGTAGTACTGAGATCACTATTTCTGAAGTATTGCGATTGGTATTTATTCAGCACCCGCCAATGCTGAAATATGACACAAGGCCATTTTAATGCGAAGGTAATCGGCACAACCAAAGCTCAAATACACGGTGGGAACAAAAGTTCTTGGCCCCGGCGGCATTCCCCTGATGGGATGCCTCAGCCGCCAGGCAATGAACCTATCCCTACTGAAACATGTGTAAACCTGTGGAGATGGCCTCCTGATGACAAGTGAGTTGTCGATCTTAGCCACTTGGCACGGTTGCCAGGCTTCCCAGCATGTACGTTAGATGACCTTGTCGAACTGTCTCGACCATAATACGAAGACACACCAAACCGGTATGGCTGACCGAAGTGTGACTGGAAGTGTTACGATGGTATTTATTCTGCACCCCACCATGCCGAAATATGGCACCAGGCCGTTTTAGTGCATGGAGCCGGGCATGAGTCGAAGCTCGAGTACGCAGTGGGTGCATAAAATTCTTGGCCCAGTTGATATTCCCCTTCTGGAGCGCCTCAGGCACTAAGCAATAAACTTGGTCCGACCGATGCAGGTGAAAGCCTGGGTGGCACGGCCGCTTGGGGCCAAGGGATGTCAGTCACATCCAATTGACTTGGGCACCTAGGGTGGTGTAATGGTTAGCAAGGTAGAATAGCAAACCTACACGAGTGAGTTCGATTCTCATTGGGTGTCCAATTCATGCGGCCTTGTGCTACATCTAAGCAAAAAGCTTAGTAAATTACCACATCCAATTGACTTGAACTCTAGGCTTCCCCAGCACCCATGTCAGGTGGCCTTGATAGACAGTTACGATCACAACACTAAAACACACCCAACCAGCACGTGTACAAACAAACAGGGCTGACCAAAGTGGAACTAGAAGTGTTATGACAGTATGTATTCAGCACTTCACCTTGCTGAAATGTGACACACAGACCAAGAAGTGTTGCGATCGTGTCAACTGCTCTCATCATGAGTAAATAAGTAGTTATGGATCAGTTTAGCTACTAATGAAGAAAGGCATGATAGGCTAGTTTACGACAGAATTTCACAGTCTAGAATCGTCATCAGCTGAGAAGGCAAAATAAAGAGATATTGGCTACTTCTGACATCATTTGCCTATATATATATATATATATATATATATATGCGTGCGTGTGTGTGTGAGTGTGTCTACAAATCTCTCCGCATGACTAGGATGTGACATAAGGTCAATTTTTAAGCGGAGTTACACACGCTTGAATTCAGCTTTTTTCTTCTCATAGACTGGTTGCCACATCTACATTAAAAAGCTCAGTCTGTCCGACTATTTGCCCATAGCTAAAGAGAGAATAGCTGGATGCATAAGTTTCCCAATGGCATTAGCTCTATGTGAAATGCAAACAGTGTTGTCAAGGATTTGAACTCGGGCTCATGTCTCTACTTCCTATAAAGATAGCTATTTCACAACGATGGCATCCATATACATCCATAAACATGTGATGTTATTGTTTTGAGTGAATTTATTGTTTGTTATCATAATTCTTGAAAAATGATATTAACCTGAACAATTTAATAGACACCGAGTAGGAATTATTATTAAAATTCAATTATATACCCTTTTTTTTGAATTTGTAAAATTTTGTTTCGAAACTTGCCCCCAAAAGTTAATTCTTAAAGCAAAACAAAAATAGTTGACATTAGAGATAATCAGATGCATTTAATTTAATCTTTAATTATTGTTAATTATCTTTAATTCCATCTATAAGATCCCAACAGCGTTATTTGCTTACCTCAGCATAGTTTTCACATCACACCACTTATATATATATATATATATATATATATATATATATACAGAAAGAGAGAGAAAGTGAGAGATAATGGGACAGAGAGAGAACGATGAGAGAGAATAAACGGAGATAAAATGTCAGAAAAGTTGCATGAAAATGCTCTAGCAGAGCGCCTCTAAAAAACTAAAATATCAAAATTATCATCTTGTTCATTCCGTGACTCAGAGTTTTAAGTGAAGCACACAATCTTATGACGGAAAGAGGAGAAAAAGAGACAGGACAAGCAAAATTAAACACAAGGGTTTATTTTTTCATACCTTAAACCAAAGAACTGTAAAGCTGCCAAAGAACTTGGCCTGAGTATTGCAGTAAAAGTTACCAGAAAAAAAAAACTGAATGTCTTCAAGAACTCGAATTCCTGGTTTCGTATTTAGAGAATCTGTAGATCCGTTGACCAACCTATCACTTGCACTATATATCTTACTATTTACCTATATGATTATATATATATATATGTGTGTGTGTGTGTATGATCAAGAAAATAATTATATATATATATATATATATATATATATCTTCTATATCTATACGCACATATATATAGTAAAGTTAGCGACCGTAGGTATATATAAATATATATTGGCCCAGCGGTTAGAGTGTTCGCCAATGGCCCGGGAGACCTGGGTTCAATCCCAGGTCGAGTCATACCAAAGACTTTAAAAATGGAACTTGATACCACCTTGCTTAACACTCAGCATTATAAGGTACGGTTCAAGGGTAAAGTGGAGCAATCCAGGGAATGGAGTAGCGCCCTCCCCTACACCTTGGTGTAGTAGCTATCGAAAAGGGAGCCTTCGGGTCACCCTCGACTATGGTCGCTAACTTTACTTACTTTTACTTATATATATATATATATATATATAATAGCAGCAAATGGTTTATGAAAATGGCTAAAAGGTACCCAATACTTATATAGAAGAGCAACTTTAAGACTTACGATCATTCCTTTCTCGAAGCTTCACCACAATCATGAGACGGATATATATATATATATATATATATATATATGTGTGTGTGTGTGTGTGTGTGTGTGTGTGTGTTGTGATATCGTCCAAATTTTTTATACATAATGTACTCTTCCAATAAAGATACTACACTTAACTGTAATATACTCAGGAAGTAGATAGCCACACTGGAGACATTATATTACTTGTTTACTGTTATATAAAACTTTTATTCTTCTCTCTAAGTACATGTTTGTCTTATTTTATGCCTTTTTCCGATGACATATCAATATATATACTATTTTCACATCCATACATGTGAGTAGTTTATACACCCAGATCTATATATATATACTTATATATATATATATATATATATATATATATATAAGTATATATATATATATATATATATATATATATGTGTGTGTGCGTGTGTGTGTGTGTGTGTGTGAGTGAGAGAGAGAGAGAGAGAGAGAGAGGGATAAAATGAGATTATGAGTAAGAGAAACGATTCTGTGGTCTGAATTCCAGTAACCTAACCTCTTTTATTGTGACCAAAATATTATTTCCATTTACTATATATTTACATAAGTCCATGATAATTACCAAATATGGTAGATTTACAATGTATGAGGGTACATCAAACATTTAACAAAAACACCCACAAAAGTCCCGGGAGAAAGGTTGTTCTTCGAATATTTCTCAACATAGTCTCCATTAACTTCAAAGCACTTGGTCCACGGACATGTTGCTTTGATTTCATTAATTACACTTGCTTTTTACATTTGTTCTTCCTTTAGTTCTTATTCTAATCGGTATATATATATATATATATATATATATATATATATGAAAAGTAAATACAGGGTGGAATGATAAAATGGTCGTCCTAAAGAAAACAACACAACAGCTTTATTTTAAAACTTTTATTGAAAAAATCAATTCAGGTAACTTGATTATATAGTAGAGCTGACATCTACTCAATGTAGCCGCCTTTAGCCTCAATCACCGCCTCGATACGGATCCGGAACTGGGAGCATGCCTTTTCCACAAGCGCCGGCGGGAGCTCGGCGAATACTCGGTGAATGGCAGCGATCAGGCTGGCTTTGGTGTTGTGGGTGGTCATGTTGGTGATGTTCACGACGTATGACCAAACGAAGTAGTCCAGCAGGTTCAGGTCAGGGGGGAGGAGCAGTGAGAGAAGGGTACAAAGTCGTAGCACTCCTTCTGAAACCACGCCTGGGTCTCTTTGGACTTGTGGGCCGGCGCCGAGTCCTGCTGCCACATCCAGGGTCTGTTACCGGCCACCTGGTTGCACCAGGGGATGACCACACTCTTCAGCACATCCAGGTACACTTTGGTGTTGACTTTCAAGCCGACTTCGAAGATGTGAGGTGGCATGATGTGGACCTCACTTGAAACCACACAAAGACCATAACCGTTGCCGGAAACTTTGTTTTCATCACCATGGGCACATTGAACCGTCCGGATTTGCACTTTGAGGGTGCTGGCAATGGTCCTGTTGTCATAACTTGGATCGGTAGAGAGCATGAGTTGTACAGCGGTGCATCTCCGATCTCGCTCGTTGAACATTGTGTCACTTTCAGACATGATAGAAGGCTCCTATAGCTCTTGGGATTTGTACACAACAGTAGATGGTCTACAGCAAAAAAAGAAAACCGGTTTTCATTAAACGGAAATGGAATCTTTTCTTGGGCGACAATTTTATCGTTCCACCCTGTAAAGGATTGTAATCCGACAATATGTAGAAAAATTGACAACAACGATCCAAGTGGAAGGAAAGATTTTTTGAGGTCGATACTAGAGCGTTTCGGTTCTACTGAATAATCCACAGGACCAATTAAACGGACAACTTTTTCTTATTATACAAATTTTCCCTTAGGTTTTTATATTTTGCATTTTTAAACATCCATCATTGACTTAAAATCGCTAATATCACCCCTAATGGTCCCAATGGTGGTTCAGTAGAACCGAAACGCTATAGTGTCGACCTCAAAAAATCTTTCTTTCGACTTGGATCGTTGTTATCAATTTTTCTACATATATATGTATATGTATCCGTAGAGTTGTGGCTAATGTGCTGAACAGTAATTTCGTATTACGCGATATTGGATTATTACGTTCACTTTCGGACAAATACCATTAGTAAGGCATGAAAACCCTCATTCCTCTTAGCTATGAGTTAAATAGAACCACTATTGTTCTACAACGATGGATTTGGCATTATATAACCTATGAAGGTTGATATCCCTTTAAACAAAGAAACTAACATCAACCAATACAATCTATATATAAATAAAGTTGGCGACCGTAATCGAGGGCAACCCGAAGGCTCCTTTTTCATTTGCTACGACACCGAAGTGACGGGGAGGGCGCTACTCCTGGATTACTTCTCTTTACTCTTGACACGTACCTTGTAATGCTGAGTGTTAAGCACGGAGATATCAAGCACCATTTTTTTGAGTCTTTAGTATGACTCGACTTGGGACTGAACCCAAGTCCCCCGAGACATTGGCGAACACTCTATCCAAGGCCAATATTAATCTATAAATAAAATCATTCTTGCGTCTGTTTTTTCATCTTTCTACGTTTTCATTTATATATAGTCATTCACAGACAGATTCAAGCTAGGATCGAAACTCAGCCAACTTTACGGCAGTCTGATAAAATAACCTCAAAGCCACCAGCAATTTAACTTATATGTGTTAATTTTTTTCATATGTTAACATTTCACGCTAATGGAGACCAGAGTTCTCAATTCGTTTGAAGAGCTTTGCATTATGCGAGTGACAACCGTTAATTCTCAATCCCCGGGGTGGTGTGTATATATATATTGTCATCCACAGACAGTTTCGTTGAATCACGACTCATCAGTGTGGCTAGACACTCGAGATGCCTCAAGCTGGGAACGAAACCTATGTATGCTAATTGGGTAATATTCTTTTATCAAATAGTCGTATCTGTTTGGAGAAATTATAAATAATCATAATAATAATAATAATAGGATACAATTTTACTCTCCTCCTCCTACTTCTATCATTCTATTTCTATTACCAAAAACGGGTAAAAGAACTACATTCATTTTAGTTTTTAACTTGCTCTACTGACCAATATTGAGCACTTTCTTTTGATTTAAAAAAAAATATTTTAAAAAGAGTTCTTAGCTTTAACAAACACACACACACACACATACACACACACACACACACACACACACACACACATATATATATATATATATATTGGCTGTTTTAGCCTAGTGGGTAGAGTGTTTGCCAATGGTCCAGTCATACCAAAGAATTTAAAAGTGGTACTTGATACCTCCTTGCTTAACACTCAGCAATATAAGGTGCATATCAAGGGTAAAGAGGAGCAATCCAGGGAAAGGAGTAGCGCCCTCCCCTACACCTCGGTGTAGTAGCTATTGAAAAAGAAGCCTTCTGGTCAGGATATATATATATATATATATATATATATCCCTCTATTTCAAACAGCCAAAATACAGCCACTTACCTCTCATCTCTAAAACCGTCCTAGTAAAACGCACAAGACATGCGAGACACAGCTGGGGAAGCAAGCACGAACTCATAAGTGACGTTCTCCTCTGGACCTTTTCACATGGACCAATCAGCTGTGTGCGGACACTGGGTGTAGTTTGGAAGACCTGCCGGGAACGGTGGATGATAGGGACGGATGACGAGAGAGAGAAAGAGTCAAGAAAATCCGTGGCCCGCAGTCCTACTAACAGATTATATATATATATATATACAAAATGAACGCTATATAAGTCACACATACATTACTTGCACACATGTGGAAAAGATAAACTGATCCCAATCAACTTTAAGATAGAACTGGGTCCTTCAGTCGGTAACCACAATTAAGATACGAAAAAATTGATCAGTTCTCAATCAGTGAACTTAGCTAATACTGATGTCCATGTTTCCGCTAGGTGTTCGAAAGTCACATGTCGATCATTAACGACCAAGCAAAGAATGGCATCTATTTGATCGACTTCCGGCCCACCAATTTTTATCGCACTTCATGTCACACAAAATTAATTGTATCTCGTCTGCTGATTGTGGCAATGCTTCCTTTTGCCTCATGAAACTTTTAATTTCAGTGGGAGTTATCACTTTTTAATATCTTTTATAGCACTCAACATTTAGACATTCGATCATTTTGATTTCATTAGTGAGAATTGCTTTTAGCATTTCTTCTTCTTCTTCTTCTTCTTCTTCTTCTTCTTCTTCTTCTTCTTCTTCTTCTTCTTCTTCTTCTTCTTCTTCTTCTTCTTCTCTCTCTCTCTCTATATATATATATATATGTATGAGATGAGTATATGGGTGATTTAGTTTGATTTCTTTATTTAATGACATATCAACCTTTGTGGGTTATTCCATGCCATACTTGTATAAGAAGAGTTGTGGTGTTATTCAAATCTAGGGTTCATAAATTTTCCAAGAGTATTAGTCCGAAAGTGAACGGAATAGTTGCCCAGTGGGCTTGGGGCTGTAGAATTCACCGACGGCACCTCTGAAGAGGGGTAAGACTCCCCCAAAGAATGTCCTAGATATGACACTAAACAATCTGATAGTGAGGTTCCAGTAATGCCGGAACTTTGGGGAATGCGGAGTACCCCTTCATTGCTTTTGCTCCCTGGTCCACTCTGACCCGGAATGGTAGCATCTGATAGGGTTCTATCTATGGGTCAAAGAGAACTAAACGGTGTACTTAAGCTAAACTGAGTCACTTGAAATAAAACTGTTTGGACAGGTAAACTGCATAATTCATTTAAACTGCGTACTTATTCTAAACTAAATTGTTTGAAACGAACTGTTTTGACATTGGAACTGTACCTACGCTAAACTGAATTGTTTGAAATAGAACTGTTTTGGGATTTAACTGTGTATAACAAAAAACTGTATATGACACTAAGCAATCTGATTGTGAGGTTCCAGGTCTACTCTGGCCCAGAGTGGTAGTACCTGATAGGGTCCTATCTATGCGTCAAATAAAACTAAACTGTGAACTTATGCTGAACTGAATCACTTTAAATAGAACTGTTTTGACATGTAAACTGCGTACTTTTGCAAAACTGAATTGTTTGAAATATAACTGTTTTAACATTTAACTGTGTGTAAGCAAAATCTATACTTATACTAAACAGAATTTTTTTGAAATAGAAATGTTCTTGACGATTAAACTATGTACTCATGCGAAACTGAATTGTTTAAAATAGAACTGATTATTAAAATAAAGATGTATTTGGCAAAGGTTGATATACCATAAAACCCAAACAACTAACCAATCTATGGGTCAAATAGAACTAAACAGTACTTTTGCTAAACTGAATTGTTTAAAATACGAGGAATATGATAAGTTTCCAGACTTTTTTTTGTATGGGCATTTGAAATTGTCGTAGACTCTTGAAAATTCAGTATGTTATTGCTATACATCTTTTGAGATGACTGACCAATTTTTATGATTTCAGGTTCAAATGAGCAGCTACAGCAGCAATTGGAATACACCCTACTAAAACCTGATTGTCACAGCTGGTGAATTTCAAAAATGCAATCTGACACTTTAGAAGAACGATATGCAATAAAATTCTGTTTTAAACTTGGAAAAAATGCCACAGAAACGTATGGAATGCTTCAGACTGCTTTTTGACGATCTTGCATGAATCTAGCATTAGTTTTTGAGTGGCATAAGAGATTCAAGGAAGGCAGGGAGTTTGTGAGGGATGATGAGAGGTGTGGGAGGAGTAAGGAAGTCAATACACCAGAGTTGTTTGGCCAAAGGGTTAGGTTTAGGGTTAATACATTGAGGTTTTAAGGGAGTTCAGGAAGAGATTCCGTCGAACGAGGCCAGTACTCTTCAAATAGGGTCAGTGGCACTTTCACCAGGACAATACACCAGTCCACAACTCCATCCTTGTCACAAACTATTTGACCAAGATAGGCATCAAGACAGTTCCTCAGCCTCCCTATAGTCCAGACCTTGCTCCCTGTGACTTTTCGTTATTCCCTAAGCTCACAGGCTGTCGTTATGAGACAACTGAGGAGATGAAAGAGGCTGTGACGAAAGTCATTGACACGCTCACACAAGAGGACTTCCATGGGGCTATCTAAGAGTTGTTGGAACGGTACAACAAGTGCATTGCAGCCGGGGGAGATGACTTCGAAGGAGACTAGAGTTTCCTGTGTGTACTCTCAAAAAAAGTGCCCATACGAAAAAAGTCTGGAAACTTATCGTATGCACTTAACTATGTGTGAACAGAAAACTATACTTAACAACTGAAGTGTTTGAAACTTTTATCAAAATGACTTAATTCGGCCTAAAATTACCTGACAAGGGTCGATATGCCGTAAAACAAACTAAGCAACTGATTGGAATTCCACGATTAGGGTGCATGTGTTTGGGCGTGTGTTGGTGTCTGGATGTGTGTGTTTCAGATTACATGCCGTAACCTCGTTTTTATTCTCAGAATAATGCCAAATGAAATATTCTTTTAAAGTTAATTGATACTGTATTAATCATGAATTTAATTACTTCATTCTATAAATAGAACTTTCATTATTTACTGACCAATGACAATTCCTTCCTTTTCGATTTTAATTTAAAAAAACACTGCAAACTTAGCCAACACGGATGGCTATGTTTTCCCCTATGCGATCGACCATGTGGATAATGTTCAGTACTTTATCTTTTATGGCCACTGATTTTGAGCATAGCGAATAAGGGTCATCTTCGGCAACTAACTTATTTAAAAATACATCTCACCATGTATGTTCATCATTACTTTATGGATTTATATCGTACCATTCCTTTTCTTTTGTAGATACCTGATCATAGCTTAGGCTTCTTCCTAGTCCATTTTTTAAGATTACCTCTCAGCAACTGATTTTCAAAACAGCGTCATCAGCAAAGGAACATTTGAGTTTGTGTAGAGAGTTATATAGGACCTGAATAGTTTACAGTTAAACTATAAAATGAGAGTTAGGCTTCTTGTTTCTGGTGGAGGTCAACAGTTCTTTTGAGAACCCCTTAGTTGACGTACGTAAGAAGGCACGCATTCAAACTCAAACAGGTATATACAAACACATACGTGCATAAACATCCACTAATATATATAATTTAAGTAAATTTTATGACGCAACAAAATCGTCAATCCGAGTTCGAATTTCAGCTGAGTCAGCTCATCTTTCTTATACATTGATGAATTCTGGAAATGAATGAAGCATCTTTTACGTACGAATGAACAAGTGTTGATTCAATCTTTCTTAATCAAGTTGTCAAAGCAAGAGAGCCAAAAATCTATTACAACAAGTGTCGACCGGAATGGTAACCAGTTATAAGATTACGCACACGCACTAATACCCTTAAGTTTAAACTCACTCGCAAACAAATATGCAACTAAGCACACACACACACACATATATATATATATATACATATATATATATATATATGCTTGCCCTGTCGGCTGGGGCTGTAGAATACTCCGACTGCATCACTGCAGAGGGAGTAAGACTCCCCCCGATGAGTGTCCTGGATATGACACTAAACAGTCTGATGGTGAGGCTCCAGTAATGCTGGAGTTTGGGAGAATGCAGGGTACCCCTTCATTGCCATCGCTCCCAGGTCCACTCTGGCCCGAAGTAGTGGCACCTGATAGGGTCCTATCTATGTGTTAAATCGAACTAAACTGTTATGGCGCTAAACTGTATTGAAACTGTGTACTTTTGCTAAACTGTATTATTTTAAATAGAACGGCTTTGACATTTAAATGTTTGTAAACAAAAAAAACTATACTTAGACTAAACTAAATTATTTGAAATAGAACTGCTTATATGTATAAAAATAGATTGGACATTAATAGCCTACAATGTTTGATGTGCCAGAAAACCCCCAAAATATTAATGCACCCACAGAGATATATACATATAAGTTGATTGACCGTAGTCGAGAGCGACCCGAAGGCTTTCTTTTCAATAACTGCTACATTGAAACGTAAGGGAGAGTACTACTCCTTTTCCTGTATTGCTTCACTGACCTTTGATCCATATTGTTGAGTGGTAAGCAAGCAGGCATTAAGTACCATTGTTGAGTCTTTGGTATGAATCGACCTAGGATTGAACCCTGGTCTCCCGGATCATGGCGAACACACTAACCATCATGCCAATGTATATACATATAGATTGGGTTAAATTATGAAAAAGTTTCTGCTTTTGTACAATCTATAATATAAATATCATTTATGGATGAATAATTTATCGATGAATCAATTTCAATTGATAATATACTGACCATTACTTTGAATCACCTCATGCTATTTATCCGGTAGCTCCTGCTATTTATCCGGTAGCTTGTTAATTCCTCTCTTTTAAAATTTAGTTGGTTTTGAGCTCAACAAGTTTTCCTCAAATGTTTTCAGATGATCTTCTCGAAAGACTTTTTATCATGCTGCGAGGGAAAATGATGAAAATTATTTGGTGGAGGTCAAGTGAATATGAGAGATGGGGCAGAATAGACCAGCCTAAATCCAATATTCTTATCTTTGTGATTCTTGTTAAATGTGGTTTTGCGTTATCAAAGAGAAGCACAACGTATGGATGAGTGCATGACGTTTACTTAGATTTTAAAACGTTGCAGCTGTTGAGAGTATAAGTCAACGTTGAATGTCTGATGGCAATTTAAAAAACACAATGGTTGTAGATTGTTGACTATGATGTATAGAGGTAAAGGGCTAATTATCAAGTATTTGTGTGGTGGATTGCATTTCACAAATTCTCTTAAAGAACCTTAATTAACGTCTGATGAGCATTCTGGTCTGGCTTCACTTTTGAGTGATGTATATCCGGAAAGAAAGCTTGAAAACTAGTTTCAAACATGGCGGTCAGTAATGACAGCTCGGCCATAAATACAACAAATTGTCTAAGCTTTTTCTGTAGCATTTTTATTATTTTTACACTCCCACAACATTACATGTCGATTATGTACTTTCAGTTCGTCAGTTTTAGGGGGTGCGAGATCATAGATTAAATTATAATTCGCACTCTTTCACTAGGGAAATAAGAATGACCGATGCAGACACCCCTTAATCAGGCAATTTCAGGTTGCGTTTAAAACACTGCAAGTTTGAAAATACGTTGTCACAACTTACTTTTTAAAAACGAAAATCATCTATTACTCAACCCAATATATACATAAAATAATCGCTTGAAACATGCAGAGAAATTGTATATCAAGTCTCATGACCGGCATAAACAATGTCGTACATATCATAAAAAAGGTAATAAATCCACCATTTCTTCATGTAATTCACACACACACACACACACACACACACACATATATATATATATATATATATATAGTGGTGGAAATAAGTTTAAGACACCCCATTAAATTGTTAATTTTCTTATTACTGCACTAATTCCTCTGAAAATGTGTGTGTTACTTAGATCCAATGGGTATTAGTATACATATTCGATTTTATAACAACTTTCCACCAAAAAATGTTATTAACAAAACTTCGTTTTTGAGGGTGGAAATGATTACATGACAGTTTTGAAAAATTGCATATCTGGTTTACTTCAGAATCCCAAACGATGAATAAGCGCATGCGCAGATGATAAAAAGACTCTTTACATGATTTTAAGCCATGTGAGTCCCATTTAAACATTTCATAAATGAATTCAGTTACTGCAAAATACCTAGAATCCCCCACTTAGTTGAAATAAAAAGAGATTAAATTTCTGCCCATTAACTGGAAGGAAAAGCTATAAGTTTCATTGCAAGAGAATTGTCGAGGTCCCTAACAGTTATGAGAAATTATCTAAAGGACCCTAAATTGTATGGCACCAAAAAACATTCAGATCGTCCACCTAAAATTACAAATGCAGTCAGATGTCGACTTTTTTCGAGAACCTTCAAAAGGACAATCAAACTCAAGAGATCTGCAAAAAATCTCAGAATTTACCCATCACTCCACGAAGAGTTAGTCAACTTCTCTATTATTCGCTAAATCTCGTATATTGAGACAGGAAGACAGTCCATGCTTTAAATGCTTAACACAAGAAGATCCGTGTAGATTGGGTAAAGAAAAAAGTAACATGGATAAAGGAGAAATGGTTAAACAGTGGCGTTTTCTGATAAGAAAAAGTTTAATTTGAATGGGCCCGGCGGCTCCCGGTGTTATTGGTATTATTTAAGAAAAGAGAAGCAGCTGTTTTCAAAGAGACCATTTGCGGGAGGAACTCTTATGGTTTGGGGAACATTTTCTGCGTCTGGAAAGGCTGATTTAATATTGATGGAAGGGAAACAAAACTCTGGTCAATGTATCAATGTGTTGGAAGAAAGTCTTTCTTCATTTATGAATCATCTAAACTCCAATAATGCCATTTTCAACATGACAGCGCATCCATACTCACTTCTAAACTCACGAAAGACTGGTTTAAGATAAGAAAAAAAAAAGTATTGAAGCTTTGGTTTGGCACACTAAGTCTCCAGATTTATACCCTATAGAAAATTTGTGGGAAATTTTGTCAAGAAGAGTATACAAAAATAAACGTCAATTTAAAGATGGAGAAACTTTAAAATCTTGCATTAAATTGTATTGGAATGAAATTCCATCTGAAACTCTCAGAAAACTTATTCATTCAATCCGAAACAAGTGTGTTGAAATATAACGATTGAAAGGGAATAAATGTAAATATTGAATTTTGTACAATTTATACTCATTTCCACCTTTGAAAATGTATTTTTCTTTACTTTTTTTGATAAAATCATATATGTAAACTAATACCCATCGAATCTAGGTACCACAAACAAATTTTCAGAAGAATTTGTGCAGTAATAAGAAAATTATTAACAATCTTATTTCAACTACTATATATATATATATATATATATATATATATATAGTACAATTAAATGGAGACTCAAACTCCGTTAAGTCGTCATAATAAATTTATTTCGGCGGAGAATATTGTTGGTATATTCTCCGTCTCGTCAGATGACTCTTTACACATTGAATAAAAGCTCACCTAAGAACTGAAAGCGTGAAACTCTGAATTTTGTTTGCTTATCCTATTTTATATCTTTTTATTACCTGAGAAAATTTTAAGCTGTGATCATGGTAGGATTTTACAGATTCAAAAATACTTTTATCGTCAAAATTATACATATATATATATATATATATATAATGAAGAAAAGTTAGAAGAGAAACAAGAATATTTTCTAACAATTATATACATTTTGAGTTTTTATTGTTCACTTTTTAATTGTTGTCAACAAGTTTCGGCATCTTCGGGAAAAAAGCTGTTTAAAGAGATTTTAAGAGTAGATGTGTCGCAAAAAAAACGACCAAATATACTCCAGTAATATTCATAACCAATCAATATATTTTAGTCACACCTCCTACACACACACACACACTCACACACACACATATATATATATATATATATTGCATCGGGCACTCTTTTCTTTCAGGTTTTCTTAATTGTCATTCTTTTTCTTTATAAATATATACACATATTAAAATATGAGCCAACGTGAGATAATATATATATATATATACATATTTATGTATGTTTACATAAATTTATATTTCTATGTTTATACGTCGTATATATGTATAATATGATGTGAGATTAAAAAATTAGTGTAACTAAATATTTTAAGTTTTTATTTTAAAAGTCAAAGGTTTTGGGCTTAATTGGGCAACTTATATTAAAAAGTGACGATATCTACACGTTTAGACTCCTCTTTACACGTCTAGACTTCGTCTAAATGGATTACTTCCAATTTGAAAAGAAATATGAATCCAATGTGAATGCTTTTAGGACTATTCTTTTTAGTGGGAGGTGTTGGGTGTTGTTGGGTATTGATGGGTAGAGACAAATGTTTGTGCAAACTCAGCATCCTTTTTATTAATCCTAGCTCCGTTGGACTTTTGTTATTACCATAAATGAAAATTCATCTCAGCAGCAAGCTTGAGGACCTGGAGGGCAATTAAAAAGAATGAAAACCAATAGAAGACAATCTGCAATAGAATTGTGGAATGTCAACGGGGCCATTTTACAGAAAGTTAACGTTTCTTCCATTGTTCATATCTGTCTTAGTAAACACAGCTTTAGCTTGGGATAAGTTTTGAACACGCCCCATATATACCTATATGTATTCATTTGTGTGTTTTTATTGCTATACTTTCTTTTATCATAAGCTGCGGATTAGTCACACACACACACATGCACACAAACAAACAACCCCACATATACACACATACACACAAATATAAGTTTCATCTACACACACACACACACACACACACACACACACACACACATATATATATATATATATATATATATATAATGTATTTATTAAACATTCACGTCGAAAGCACCATATATTTGGTTGCATTTTTTAAGTACTCTTCCTAAGAAACAAACACCAAGTAAAACGACGGTGAATAAGAAGACAACAATAGAATCAGCCAACCTTTGCTTTAGGATATTAACCGACTCATTTTGACTTATCATAGACAAGAAATTGATATAAAAACTTTCAAAGAGAGCAGATATGTGTGTCCGTGTGTGTGATTGTGTGCGTGTAAGATAATACAGAGATATATAGATATATTGAAATATAAAAATATATATATGTGTGTGTGCATGTGTGTATCTCTGTGCTTGTGTGATGATATATATATATATATATATATACTGAAATATAAAGATGCATATACGTATATATATATATATATATACATATATATACGAACACGCACACACGCACACACACACACATTTATATAAGCTATATCTATGCTGAAATTTTTTTTTCAATATCTTTCCTTAACAACTCCAGTCAAGATATCTTTTTGATACTTCATTTTTAAAAACATTTTTCCTGTCTTAAAAGATTTTTTTTTGTTTTTTTCATCTTTATATATAAATGGTCCGAAATTTTCTCCCCGAGTGGTTTCCGACATTGTTGGTTATTTTCAAGACTATAATCGAAATAGGGGAAGTCCTCCAAGTGCAACATCGAAGTAAACGAGTTCGAACTCCAGTCACTCTATTTCGTTGACTCTCGGACTCATAGCTTCGGGGAAATGCATGAAACCTCTTAAGACTCTTATACTGCTACTGCTCTTCTAAAATAATGACGTAGACATGAAATTATTCACGACGTTTGATATGTCATAAGATAAAGAGGTGCCCGTGGTGTAATGGTTATCGTCATAGGAAATGGACACGGCGATACGAGTTCAAATCCTGGACGTGGCTGATTGCATTTCCCATAGCACTAATACTCTTGGGAAAGGTATGAATCCAATTATTCTCCCTCCAGCTATGGGTAAATTGTAGAACAGACTGGTTCTTCAGCCTTGATGAAGCAACTAGTTAAGGAAAAGGAAGACTCTGAATTCAAACCCATTAAACCCCGCTTAAAAATCGATCTTGTGTCATATCCTGCCCGAGCGGAGGGGTTGGTAAATATGATAAGATAAAGAAACCAAATCAAAGCAATATGATATCCCCCTCAACCAAAAAAAAAAAAAAAAGAATACTGTGTGATTTTGTTTTTAATATATTTATGGATTTTCTGTCAAGCACGTAGAATGGTTAAGTGGTTGGTGATTTATGGCATATCAACTCTCTTGTAGGTTATTTAATGTCAAATGCTGCAGTGGACCGCTTCACATGAACGAGCAAGTGTTGCACGACCACGTAGAACTTATCTACAAAAGCTCTGTATGGACACAGGATGTAGTCTAGAGGACCTGCAGAATGCTATAGACGATAGAGACGACTGTCGGGAGAGAGTCAAGGAAATACGACATGATTATATATATATATATATATATATATATATATATATATATTAGTCATTCACAGACAGACTGCTTCGGTGTGTCATAACTCTTCAGTGTGGCTAGACCCAGGCGATGCGTTAAGTTGGGATCGAAACTCGGCTGACTTTACGTCAGTCCGATATCTTACCCCAGACCCATCGTTGTTCTCAACGTAAGTGAAGGAATTTTTTACGTAAATATCTTTTTAGATATACGTTATCGGCTACCTGGAGCGCTCGATTCTTCATGAAGAGCTATAAATATATATATATATATATATATATATATATATATATATATATATATATATATATATATATATATGTGTGTGTGTGTGTGTGTGTTTGATTTGCAAGCTAACAGTCAGTCGATAACTTTATCTTTAAACAAGTTGTTAAAGCTCATTTGTTTTTAAGAATCGCCCTTTAACATTTCCAATTCTTTTTATCTTTTATTCCTTTGTAATATAGATAATTTGCACGCAGCTGTATTATTTCAAATAACTACTAATAATAATCCTTAGTAAACGATTTTTGTTCTGTAGATAGTGCCCAAACAGGTATTACCAATCCGAGACAGAGTGGACATGGGAGTAATGGCAATGAAATTGTACACCAGATTCCCCAAAGCTCCCGGACTGGAGCCTCACCATCAGTTATAGTTTTTTTGTCATATCAAAGACACTTACTGAGAGGAGGGTAACTCTTCTACAGATGTGCTGTAGGCGTTATTGACAGATTGATTAGAAAGTAGAGAGATTCTGAATATTTGGTAGGTTTTTTCTGTAATGCTTATTATGAGGTAAATTTAAAAATCTAGACAATCACGTTTTCATGACGTCATCACGTTTTCATGGAGCATGTTTTCATGACGTACATCACGTTTTCATGACGTAGCATCACGTTTTCATGTCGTAGTAATCGTTGGAAAGGCTGTAGACAACAGTCGTTCTTAAATACGTCGACTATGAGACAAGTTCATAAGTTCAATGCTATTTTTATCTATCGTTGTTTTTATATTATAGGATAATAGCTTCGCGATCTTTGCAAATTTTGTAATAGAATATACATTTGTCTTAAGCTTTGAAGAATTTTCTATTATTGGTTAAAATTGGTTATTTTTTACGTTTGATGTTGATGAGTATTTTTTATACCACTATTGTCGGATAGATTTACGATTCATACATACATACATACATACATACACGTACATATAAATGTGTGTGTGTGTATACATATCTGTCTGTATGCATACCTTGTGTTTTGTAAGTGAACATGTATATATAATATTTGATTAAATAATAAAGACATATTTTGCCCCAGTAATTCTATTTGGATCTATTCAAGTTTCCTTATAAGTATCTTGGTTTTAGGCTGGAGCTGGTTGATGAATTTTACAAAAATTGTCCGGGGGGGCTTTCATCAACCAACTCCAACATAAAACCAAAGCACTTGTCAGGAAACTTGAAAGGATCCTAATAAAATTATATAGACTAAATTTATTCTCATTATTTAATCAAACATTCTTAAATGAAGGGCTGCTGCCTAACCACACACACACACACACACACACACACACACACACATATATATATATATATATATATATATATATATATATATATAATATAATATATATATATATACATATATATCGTCGTGGGAAATAGACACGGTAACACAAGTTCAAATCTTGGATGACGCTGTTTGCATTTCACATTGAGCTATTCTCTCAGTGAAATGCATGCATCCTCATCTATCATCCCATTACTCCAACAATCAGTAAATAGCCGAGCAGATTAGACTCTTCAACCTTGATATAGCAACCAATCTAGGAGATGCAAACCTCTGAGATGAAACCCGTTAAACTCCGCTTTAAACTCCTGAGGGGGAATTTCCCCCCCCCCTCAGACAATGCCTGCTTTGCGAGAGCTGAAAAAATAACTTAGCACCTGAGGCGCCATAAAAATTGAAGAATGCCGAAGTGATCAAAAGATTTTGCTACGGCAAATCTGAGTCAAAATTTGTGTGCAGCCCCAATTATAAAATGACCTTGTGTTAAATCCGGCCTGGTGGGAGACTGGATAAATATCAAACTCCGCTTAAATCCTGACCTTGGTTCCCATGCTGATCGTACGCAGCGGTTGATTATATATATATATATATATATATATATATATATATATATATATAAAGTAAAGTAAAGTAAAGTTGGCAACCGCAGTCTAGAGCGAACCGAAGGCTCCTTTTTCAATAGCTGCCACACTAAGGTAAAGGGGAGGGTGCTACTCTTTTCTCCGGATTGCTCCACTTTACCCTTGATCCATACCTAATAATGCTGAGTGTTATGCCAGGAGTCATCAGATACTATTTTTGAGTTTTAGGTATGAATATGTACGTTCCAGACTTCTAAATATAACAATTCCTCAACTCTGAAATTTATACTGATATCAGAAAAGATTCATTAAGGGCGCAATTCTTTTGAGATATAAAAAGCATAGCTTTAGTGTTTCCAGCAGGAGTCTGCCTGGAAGCCATGAGTTCAGTCCTTGAGCTCGGATTCAGTGGAAAGAGAATCGACATTTGAAGGGCGAATTACTAAGATCACCAGTTAACTGATATGATATATCCCAAGGTATGGTCAGCGAAATAAAAGCAGTCTACTCCTGTGGATTGAATAAAAAGTATAGTATATAAATCCCTGAAACGTACCAGTAGAAAGCCGGAAGCTACTGCAGCCAAAAAGATGAAGACACGAGTTCGAGATAGCTAAGTAGTCACACAACATATTTTATTTTGCTGCTGCACGATTTCAGAGACGAGTGTTCATGGTATGACAGTAGAGGTTAAACCTTTACACCAGTAACCCTTAATTTTCATTGCTACAATGTGCTATTGGTGAAAAGGCACAGAAAATAGTTGTGTCTAAGGAAAAAAATGCTTGGTTTTTGCTGAAATGTTCTCGTTCCAACGGTATGATGATGCTTTTGTATCGACTGTAGTTTCTAAGATAGATAGATAGATAGATAGATAGATAGATAGATAGATAGATAGATAGATCACAAAATTTTGGAACACAAAAATAGTTATTTGGAGAGGAAAACGTCGTATGATTAACTAAACTTAGATTAATATAGAGCTCAAAAAATGATTCACATAAAGACAATGGAGCGCCATTCTTCCCTGTCCTTTAAAAATCAACTAAGTCCCGGCTTCTGTAGAGAAATATTCTACATTAGCAACATCAATTTATCTCACTCTCCAGTTTTGTCTCCGTCTTTCTGTCTCTCGGTATCTATTTCTATGTACGTAGATTAATTGATAGAAATAAAAAATAATCAATATATATATATATATATATATATATATATATATATATATATATATATTGGTAATTTTATTGATGTTACTTATTTTATTTCGGCATAGTAACCTGATTCATTTATCAGAATTCTTCTGATCATCGATCTCCTACTCAATGAATATTGATTTTACCTTTAAGATACAAATCTGATTAACTTTTTTTTCTTTCTTCTTGCTATGAAACAGAAGCCATTTCAAGTTTTCTTACAGTTCTTTGTGAATTCTCTTTTGACCTCGAAACGAAAAAAAAAAAAAAAAAAAAGAAAAGAAAAGTAAAAAAAAAAAAAAAAAAAACTACTATAAAATAAATGCCTTACTCTAGAATAACAGATTCATTGAACATAGAAGCTAATAAAGAAAACACTCGGTAATTCGTGTAATCTTTTTTTTTTCTTGGATTAAACTGAAGGCGGCCATATTGAAAGATGGAGGATTGTCGCTGGAGTTTAAACTGATGTCATATCAGCAAAAATTAAACTTAAAAAAAAATAGCAAAAATAGACGCTGTACTTAAAATGGAACAAATTATTGATTGGCAACTTTCCCAGTGGCACAGATAATGACAAAAATACACGCACTAAGAATAAACAGGCATCTAGTGTAACGAAACAATATCTCTCTAGTCATTAACTAAGTTTGTTACCAAGTTTGTAAAGTATGCCTCTTCTAACATTTGCAAGTAAGTAAAGTTAGTGACCGCAGTCGAAGGTAACCCGAAGGCTCCCTTTTCAAAAGCTACTACACCGAGGTATAGGGGAGGGTGCTATTCCTTTCTCTGGATTGCTCCACTTTACCCTTGATCCTAACCTTATAATGTTGAGTGTTAAGCAAGGCGGCATCAAGTACTATTTTTAACTCTTTTGTATAACTCGACCTGGGATTGAAGGTGGATCTCCCAGACTATTGGTGAACACTCTACTCATAAGGCCAAACTTATATTTATTTTTTACAATTCAGTTTTTAAAACATTTATCTTCAGTGATTTTTTTTTTATTTGTTTTTTTTTAATAACATATCAACCTTCATGGGTTATCTATTCCAAAGCTATCCTTGTAGAATTTGTTAGTCTGTGCCTCCCCCGGCAGGATTGAACACAAGGTCTTTTTTATAGTGGGGATTTAGGGGAGGAGGCGAAATTCATGCCCTGCTAGACAATGCTGGTCATAGGATCACTTGGTAAACTACGCTAGCGTATGCCAGGTGACCTTGCTGGTCAAAGATTCACTAGACCCGAAGGTCCAGAGCACAGCGAATCTATGTTTGTCATTGCTACTCTACGCGGTACGTATGCCAGGCAGCCCTGCCGAGACCGGGTACCATCGAAGCAAGCTCCTAATCAAGGTATTCTGTCTATGTATTTGAACAGCAGTGATAATATTTAACCCATAGTTGGAGGGATTAAGGGGTTCATGCCTTTCCCAAGAGTATAAGCCCAAAAGTGAACATGACTGGAATTCAAACTCGCTAACTACGACGTTGCAGCCTAGCAAGTTAGCCAGTACACCAAGCAATTTATATTTTTTCTCAAGTATCAAGTATTAGTCATTTATATACGAGGGTCATTGAATAAATAAGGTGAATTTTGCTGAGGAAGTTGGCCATAGGATAAACTGTTTACAGAGACAATTTTTTCACGGAACTGAATAGTGATATGTCCTTTCATGTCAGAAAATCCCGTCAACTTAAACTTTACTGAATGCTGAGTCCGGAACTTTTTCTTTACCGGGGAGTTAGTGTGCTTCCACTTCATAGACTGTTGCGGTCCTATGCTAGTGACGGAGCCCAATGTTGTGTGACTACTAGTCACAGTATTGGTTGCGGCTATTTTGTTCGTGACTACCACATCAGCTTCCAACTGTTTACTTTGTCAAATCCTTCCGTGCCCACGCTGTGTTTGAAAGGTCCACGAAGGGGGGTTGAGACAGTTCAGCCGGATCTTCTTCTGACAGTCAGGTAATATGAGTGGCTAGATTGTCTAGCAACTCAAAGAATAAAGAAAACCCGTTGTTTAACAATTCTTTCTTGTTCTGTTTGCCAGGAAAGCAAACATCGTTTGTTTGTAATTTATTGTCTCACAAACGTGTTTCAATAAAAACAATCTTTTGTTAGTGTTAAACAATGGGTTTTCTCTATTCTTTGAGTTGCTAGACAATCTAGCCACTCATATTATCTGACCGTCAGAAGAAGATCCGGCTGAATTGTCTCAACCCCCCTCCGAGGACCTTTCAAACACAGCGTGGGCACGGAAGGATTTGATAAAGCAAACAGTCGGAAGCTAATGTGGTAGTCACGAACAAAATAGCCTCAACAAGTACTGTGACTAGTAGTCACACCACATTGGGCTCCGTGACTAGCGTCGGACCACACTGTCCTTTCGATCCAGACTCGTTGTGGTAAACCCATGTCTAACTCATTTGTAAACATTGTTGTCTCTAAACATGCTCCCCCGTACACATCAAACATTAAAATGTTTGGTTTGGTTTAGTTTAGTTTGGTTCCTTTGTTTAATAGCATATCAAATTTTGTAAGGTATTTAAAGCTTACGTTATCCTTATAGAACAATAGCAGTGAGGCTATTTAACCCATAGCTAGAAGGGATCAAGGGAATGATGCATTTCCCAAGGGTATTAATCTAAAATTCAATGTAATAACCCGACTGGAGTTCAAACTCGCTGATTTCAAGGCCTTGTAGCGCAGTTGCGAATTTACTGGACTGCGCAGCAAACGAGTTCGAACTTCAGTGGCGTTATGAAGTTCACTTTCGGACTTATATCGTTGGGGAAAGTTTGAACCTCCTTAACCTCCCACATGTGCGTTAAATAGTATCACTACTGTTCTGCTACAAGGATTTTGTTGGTATTCATCATCATCATCATCATATCATGCCGCCCGCACGGATATCCCTAACCCTCTCTCGCCACGTCTCCCTATCGTTCATCGCCTTCGGCAGGTCTTCAGGGCTATATCCCGTATCCTCACATAACTGCCGTATGTATGTTCGAGCTGGTCGTCCTACTTTTGCTTAGCCATATGTAGGGGTCCATAGGAGTACATCACTTATGAGCTCGTCCCTGCTTCTCCAGCAGTGTCCTGCGTGTCTAGTTCGTCTAACTTGGATAGTTTTCGTGATGGGAGGCAGGTGGCCGTATAGTTGGTGTCTCGTGGGGTGTTGCCGCCAGGACTTGTTCAAGATTGCTCTCAACATTCTTGTGTAATTGCCGTCTAGCTTCTTCTTCAGCCGTTAAGTTAGCGTCCATGTAGTGCATCCATATAGCAGCATCGATACGACCGCTGCCTGGAAGAAACTGCGTTTCATTTTATTGGTCAAGTTTGATTTCCATATGATAGTCTATCGATAGCTGTCCATGCCTTAGCTGCGTGTCGATGTCTTTTTCGGTTGATGTGACACTGCTTCCTTGGTAGGTGAATTTGTCAACCAGTTTCAGAGAGGTTCCGTCTAGTGTGGAAATGTCACCTGTTTGATTATAGCACATATATTGAGTTTTGTGTGCATTGACATGGAGGCCAAACCTTGGCATACAAGCTATAATTAATTACTTACGGTAAGCTGGGTCGCTTCTAGTCTCATGATCCCGGGCTCCAACTGGGCCTTGTTCAAGTGGAAGAACAATCAATGACAAGCAAAACATAGCACTTGACCTTCGGCTCTAGTTCGGTATGAGCAGGCATACGTGCCGGACTGACATTGTACTTAGTGAACTTAAGTTCGGCAGGGTCACCTGGCTCACATTGCCCCCAATGAGCCTATGACCAGCATAGTCCAGCAGGGTATGAGTCTCGACACGTGCCTGACCTTCCCCTCCCTAAAACCTCCATTATAAAAAAGACCTTGTATCAAATCCTACCAGGTGAGAGGTACGGATAAATAAATACTTATGGTTGGCCCTTTGAATTTTCATAAATTAGACGAACCAGACATGCAGGAAGCTGCTGGAGAAGCAAGGACGAACTCATAAGAGATGTACTCTTATGGACCCCCACACATGGCCGTGCAAAAGCAGGACGACCAGCACGAACATACATTCAGCAGCTATGTGAGGATACGGGATGTTGTCCTGAAGACCTACCTAGGGCGATGAACGATAGGGAGGAGTGGTGAGAGAGGGTCAGGGATATCCGTGCTACCAGCACGACATGATGATGATGATGATATTCTTATCGCTAAGAAAATATTTTGAGAAAAAAATTGGGTATAACTCAATAACGAAATATATAAAGAAAAAAAATTAGATTTGGCCTTATAAATAAAATATATCAAAATATGAACTCCTTTTTTTATTTACTATGAACATACCTCCTGTCTGTGTGCATTAAACTTTCAGTTATCTTTACATTAATACTGTTATAATCTGATTTGAATCATACTGGTGAAGGGGACTGGCAGACAGACGAAATAAAGAGGAATCTTCCCTCTCCCATAGCTTCATGCATATGCTTTTTTTTTACATATAAAGACAAACAGGATTTATTGAAAAGAAACCTGTCCTCAAGGCCTAGAATATACTTATTGTATCCCCTCTAAAAATAGGTGTCATTAATAGGTCACTATACAGCATCCTGCGGTGAGGCTCCAGTTCTAGACCTCGAGGCATTGTGAAGTCACCGTTAAGTTGTCATTGCTCCCCGGTTCGCTCTGTCCTGGAGAGGTAGTACCTGTTAAGGTTCCATCCATGGGTCAAATAGATGTTTGAAAAATATTGGTATTAGATTGGATTACTTGAAACCATATATCATATTTTGGCATTTGATAACTCATAAAAGGGTTTATACCCCAATTACCCCGCCCCTGAAAATTTGGAATTTTCCCTGGAACCCCTGACCTATACCATGTTATTAATATGTAAGGAGTCACGTAATTTTACTCGTATAGAGAACGATACTTATATAAATCCTATACCCTATCAACAGGTCCTAGAATAAACTGACTGCATCTGCCATGGAAGGTTAAGACACTACCAAAAAAGGAATGTCCGAGGTATGACACTAAACCGCATCCAGAGGTTAGGCTCCTATTCTGAGGCTCTGAGGTGTACTTGAAACCATATGTCAAATTTTGGAATTAAATACCACATAAAGGGTTCATGAAATATTAAACAAATACACCAAACAATAGAAAGAAAAATAATTTCATTGGTTGTTTTTTACGGCGTATCAAACGTGTTGGTTATTTAATGCCAAATTTACACTTATATATTAAATACATATGATTTGTCAGCAAATAGTTTGTAGGTAACAATTTTTAAACGAGCGAGAGCACGTTTGTTTGCACAGAGTTAAATGGTTTCTAGTATTGCTATATAATGATAATGGTTTTATTTGCTCACAATAAAATGGTTTTAAGTATTGCTATGTAATACTAAAAGTTTATTCGGAGAAAAAGTAAACAATAAGCAAACTAGACATCTGCTTTCTGACCTTCCTCATCAGATACCTCACTCTCAGTAAAACTTTACTTCTCTCCTCAGAAGATGTATCTACCTATAAGTGTGAAGTGTGCATCACGGGGAAAGTGGGGAATAATATTTATATTTCACAATGTTATTGTGTGACTCAAAACGTCCTTTCTAAATGCTATGCATATATTACCGAAAATCTTTTTTTTTTTTTTCATATAAGTAAATAAGAATTTACTTGGATTATTTTTATAGTTGAGTTTTACAAATTTAATTTCAATAGAAAATTTTGATGGATTTTAAACTTGAATTCAGTTCGGGAGACTGTTGAACATAGGCTGTTTATCTTTTGTCCGAATTCTCCCCCCACCCAAGAAGATTAAATGAAATAGACAAAACAGCTTCACAAAACATCAAAGAGGAGTTTTAGATGTGTTCAAAAAGTATCAAGACTGAACTATTTACCAACGCAAAAAGGAAGAATGTTAATTTTCTTCAAAATCGCCCCTTTCTAAAGTTAAGCAGCTTCAATAATCAATTGATAAAGTCTATACTAGTGTTTTTGTGGGGGAGAGGGAATCACTTTTCTTTTTTTCTTGTTTGTTTTTTGGACCCGTTTGCCCTTTTCAGCCAATTTCTGTATATCATATCCTCCCCTTAAAAGATTGACTCAAAATGAGCTTTTCAAAAACTATATATATAATACGGAAAATATTTTATTTTTTTCTATATTTCTGTATAAAAAATTACTTGGAATAATTTCATAAGAGAGTTCAGTAAATTTATTTGCAATAGAAAATTTTGATGATCTTAAAACCTGATTAAAAATACAGCTACGACAGAGTATTGAAGATTACTTAAACCGGAAGTGCATAAATGCATCAAACTTGTTAAGCTATTTTGAACTTTAAGATTCAAGAGATTGTCGTGTTTAGTTTTATTGGCTGTTCCTCTGTGATCTCAATTCTCCATCCACCTAAACCTTGAGGATTTTTCCTGGTTGAGAACATCTGACCTAGACCATGGCATTGATATGTGAGGAGTTACATAATTTTAATCGTACAGATAACGATATTTACGTAGATCCTTCGTCCTGTTGACAGGACAAGAAAAAAAAAAACACTGACAGTATCTCCTGCAGAAGGTTAAGATACCACCAAAAAAGGAGTGCCATAGGTATGACTGCATCCAAAAATGGGGCTCCTGTTGTAGAGCTCTGTGAGGTACTTGAAACCATACATTGAATTTTAGAATTAAATACCACATGAAAAGGTTATATGCCATTTAAAAAAAAACTCACCAAATGCCTCAGCAATAGAAAGAAGAAATGAATTCGTTGATTGATAGGTTGGTTGGTTGATTTTTTACAGCTTATAAACTCTTGTAAATTATTTAATGCCAAGATGTCACTAAAAACAAGGTAACCAGGGTATGAAACAAAGCTGTATCCAGTGGTGAGGGTCCAGTTTTGGGGTTCTGAAGAGTGTAGAGACATTCGTCAATTCTATTATTCTCAAGTCCACAATGACTTAGAGTAGCTTTTCATCTTAGGGTCCCATCTATGGATAATATAGATCAGTTTCAGATAATTCATGAACTACATAACTAAATTGACTTTGAAAACCTTGATATTGCGACTGACTATGAAGTGTTAGAAGAGATATTTATTTTGAAACTGACCTTGCTATAAAATAACCCCAAGGGTTGACATGCGGTAAAACCAATTAACCAATCAAATTTATGTATTATATGAGGATATCTAAAGCCGTAGAAATGTATGCAAATTATTCATATTAAGAATAGTCACTTGAAGCCATAACTGTTTGCAAATGATTGTCAAATATGAATACACATTTTAAGCACGAAATATACATATCAGAAAACAATGGTTGGTTGATTGGTTGGGTTTTATGGCATATCAACCTTTATCGGTTATTTAACGCCAAATAGTCAGTTCTATTTCAAACAATTCAGTTTAGCATGAGAGCACTTTGTCAAAAACATTTCTATTTCAAGCTATTCAGTTTATGCTTCTTATTTGGGGGTTATGGCATATCAACATTTGTAGGTTATTTAATGCCAAATCAATTTTTCTACAAATCAGCAGTTCTATACCAAAGCCTCAAAAAATGGTACTGCCTTGTTTAACACTCAGCATTATAAGGTAAGGATGAAGGGTAAAGTGGAGCAATCCAGAGAAGGAGTAGTGCCGTCCCCAACACCTTGGTGTTGTAGCTATTGAAAAAGGAGCCTTCGGGTCATCCTCGAATAAGGTCACCAACTTTACTTTAATTACCGGGCTATTGGCCTAATGCATAGAGTATTCACCAATGGTCCAGGAGACCGGGGTTCAATCCCAGGTCGAGTCATACCAAAGACTCAAAAAATGGTACTTGATGCCACCTTGCTTAACACTCAGTATTATAAGGTAAATATCAAGGGTAAAGTGGAGCAATACAGGGAAATGAGTAGTTATTTAAAAGGGAGCCTTTGGGTCGCCCTCGTCTATAGTCAACAACTTTATTTTGAACAATTCAGTTTAGCATGAGTACACAGTTTAATTGTCAAAAACATTTCTATTTCAAGCTATTCAGTTTAGTCAAACAGTTCTAATTACAAAAATTCAGTTTAGTATAAGTATAGATTTTGTTTAAATACAGTTAAATGTCGAAACAGTTCTATATGAAACAATACAGTTTAGCGTATGTAGAGTTTCAATGTCAGAAACAGTTTCATTTCAAACAATACAGTTTAGCGAATGTAGAGTTTCAATGTCAGAAACAGTTTCATTTCAAACAATACAGTTTAGCGAATGTAGAGTTTCAATGTCAGAAACAGTTTCATTTCAAACAATACAGTTTAGCGAATGTAGAGTTTCAATGTCAGAAACAGTTTCATTTCAAACAATTCAGTTTAGCGAATGTAGAGTTTCAATGTCAGAAACAGTTTCATTTCAAACAATACAGTTTAGCGAATGTAGAGTTTCAATGTCAGAAACAGTTTCATTTCAAACAATACAGTTTAGCGAATGTAGAGTTTCAATGTCAGAAACAGTTTCATTTCAAACAATACAGTTTAGCGAATGTAGAGTTTCAATGTCAGAAACAGTTTCATTTCAAACAATACAGTTTAGCATAAGAACGCAGTTTAAATATAAGTACACAGTTTAATTGTCAAAGCATTCATATTTCACATTGTTCACTTTAGTCAAACAGTTTTAATTCAAACGATTCAGTTTAGCATAAGTATGCATTTTAGTTCTATTTAACCCATAGATAGGACCCTATCAGGTGGTACTATACCGGGCCAGAGTGAACCTGGGAGCAATTGCAGTGAAGGGGAACTCCATATTCCCCAAAGCTCCATCATTACTGGAACCTCACGATCAGATTGTTTGGTGTCATATCCTGGACAGTCGTTGGGGGCTCTTACCCATCTGCAGAGGTGCAGTCGGTGTATTCCACAGCCCCAGCCAACTAGGCAATATACAGAGTTAATGTCTAAACAGTTTTATTTCAGATAATTCAGTTTAGTATAAGTACACAGTTTAGATGTCCAAACAGTTCTACTTCAAGCAATTCAGTTTAGCATAAGTACGCAGTTCAAATGTCAAAACAGTAATATTTTAAACAATTTAAATACGTGGTTTAAATGCAAAAAAATTAAAGTCAAGAAATCACGGTTTATTTATTTAATAGATATGACCCTTATCAAGTGCTACCACTCCGGTCAAGAGTGGACCTGGGAGCGATGGCAATGAAGGGGTACTCACCATTCCCCAAAGTTCCAGCATTACTGGATCCTCACCATCAGATTGTTTAGTGTCATATCCAGGACACTCGTTGGAGGTGTATTCTACAGTCAGTGTATTCTACAGCTCCAGCCGATTCAGAAAACAACAATGCTAAACAATCAAACCAATGTAGATCCTGAAAGTACCATTAATCATCTTGTATAAATCTAACGATATTAGATTATTTTTACAAAACCTTGCGAAGATGTGAACTGCTAGCGATTGGTTATTGATCATATGGAAGGCTGACGTATCCGATAAAATTAAACGGGATTTCTTCCAAGCTGTAGGTGTGTGAAAACTACTGTATGGATGCACTACATAGACACTAACAAAAACGTATTGAGAAAAAGCTAGACAGGAACTACACATGAATGCCACGTGCTATTTTGAAGAAATCCAAGAAGCAACACCCCACGAAACAACTGCTGAACGTCCACTAACCTGACATCTATAAAACCATCTAAACTAAACAAACAAGACATGCAGGATACTACAAGAGAAGCAAGAACGTTCTTCGATGAGCGTGCTAGTGTTGGCCGAGCAGAAAGAACTTATTTGCATCAGCTCTTTGTGAACACAAGTAATAGTTTTGGAAGACCTGCCGAAAGTGATGGATGATAGTGACGGATGGATGGAAAAGGAGAGTCAAGGAAATCCGTACTGTCGGCGCTACTTGAAGACGATGAGATCAGAGAGGATATTTTTGATTCCTGTAAACAATGCCTTAGTATATCTTGAAAGCTTTCTTAACACGTTTCAGGAAAAAAATTATGGAAATTTGATATGAATGACATTCCCGGTGTCAAATCAAAAAAAAAAAAGACATAGAACTGGCAAGCCAATTCAAATTCCAGCTGAGAACGTTTGTATTCACTTCGCACAGATATGCTCAGGAAAGGCATCAATCTATCTTTTCTACTTCGCCTCAAATGGGCAAGAAGACTGAACTCTCAGGCCTGAGTTGGCAACCGGTCTACAAGACGAACAATTTTACGATAGTGGAACATCCATCTTTTAAAATGTCAGTTTTCTCCTTGGCAGATTGAATCTGTTTCCTGAACACATTAATGAAAGAATCGCCGAAAGTCGGCGTAATCACGATATGAAACGTACCGCGATACACATAATCAAAAAAAAATGATTCTGTTAATGTAATATATTTTTAATAGTTGGACCTGTGATTTCCCAGTTGGTTGTGGCTGTAGAATACACCGACTGCATCTCTGTAGAGAGGTTAGACCCAACACCCAGCGAGTGTCCTGGATATGACACTAAACAATATGATGATGTGGCTCCAGTAATGCTTGAGCTTGGGTGAATGCGGAGTACTCCTCCATTTCCATCCCTCCCTGGTCCACTCTGTCCCGGAGTGGTAGCACCTGATAAGGTCCTATCAATGGGTCAAATAGAACTAGCTGCATACTTATACTAAACTGAATTGTTTGAATTAGAACTGTTTGAATAAACTTAATAGCTTAAATAGAAATGTTTTTGACAATTAGACTGTTCTTACATTTAAACAGCATGCTTATACTAAACTGGATCGTTTGAAATAGAAGTGTTCTGACATTTAACTGTTTGTAAACAAAAACTATTCTTAGACTAAACTGAATTATTTGAAATTTTATTTGGTGTTAAATGACCCGAAAATGGGTTGATACGCAGTTAAACAAAACAACAAACCAACCAACCTGGACTCCATGGGAATTCCACGGAACGAAAATATCAAGTGTTGCTATTTATATTAGAAAGAATAACTTGCATCAGCTCAAACACTGAGTTTGACTCTGAGGAAACTGCCGGGTGCCAAATACATCTAACTTCACTAAGTAGTAAAGGAAACATAAATTATTGTATGTTGATTTGCTGAAGATCCGATGAGCTCTGAAGATCCAATAATGTGCGATTAAAGGTTGAAAAGAAAAAAGAAAAAGAACTCCGAAGATTCCTCGAAACCAGTAATACGGTTATTCACGAAATAGAATATACAAATATATACTGATCTTGTAGTTTCGGCATTTACAAATGATAAGTGTATTGAGTATTATATAGATTATTATTGTATATTTTTGTGTTATTTATTGAAAAGACAACAATAAGATTTATATGCAATAAAATGGTAAATAATCCTTTCTAGTTTGAATAGCTCCTCTTGGTTTTATCCGTTCCGTGTAATTTCCACTGGTTCTACTCGTCGTAATAATCGTCGTATATACTCGAGTAATGACCAACCTCGTCTAATGGACGCCCTCAAATTTCTAGCCATAAAAAGGGTTTTGTTGGTAAAGATCAAGCCAAGAAACAAGGTAAGCTTTTTTCTTCGCAGAAAAAAAAATACGTTTAAGAATTTAGCGTGATATTATTCATGTATTATGAATTCTATCGTCAGCGAAGAAATCGTGATACCTCGATGTATCGCTGAGTCGTTTGACCTTTACAACTAACCGACAATGAAACATGGTATCATTGCTGTCAAAATCGGAAGGCCCGCTATAGAGCGAAGATAAAAGAACTGACCAATCAATAATGCTATGTTTTATTCTCCACTGTGACCAAGATTATTAAAACCTTGCATAAAAGTTTGTAAAGAAACATTTACATTGGCCCAGTCGTCTGGAGGTGTAGAATACACCGACTCCATTTCTGGAGAGGGGTAAAACTCCCACAAAGAGTGTCCTAGATATGGCCCAAAACAATCTGATAGTGAGGCTTCATTAATTCTGGAGATTTAGGAAATGCAGAGTACCCCTTACTGCTATCGCTCCTAAGTCCACTCTGGCATAGAGTGGTAGCATCTGATAGGATCCTATCGATGGGTCAAATAGAACTAAACTGTGCTAATGCTAAACTGAATTGTTTGAAGTAGAACTGTTTTGACATTTAAACTACAAACTTATGCTAAACTGAATTGTTCGAAATAGAACTGTTTAGAAATTTAACAGCGTATGAATAAATGACTGATGTTTAATCGAATTGTTAGTGATACATAGCAATACTTGGAACCATTTAACTTTTAGATTAGACTAAAACGCTAAAAATAGAACTGTTTTTGACATCTAAACTGCTAAACTGAATTGACATCTAAACTGCTAAACTGAATTGTTTGAAATAGATCTGTTTTATGAGTAAAAATGGATTTGGCATTAAACAACCAACAATGATTGATTAGCCATAAAAACCAACCAAACCAAATTTTGTGCTTATCAGGACAAATCTTAGTTAATATTTCTTATTACCTTTGTCCTGGGCTGAAGTAACGTTATTAAATATACCTTTACCCTTGTTCTTGATTGTGAAACGTTCGGCACATATTGATTTAGCCTTGTGCCAGACTGCACATAATTTTGCAAACTCTTGTGCAGCTTTTTTTTCAGACTGTGAGAATGTTAGCAAAATATTCTTTTGACCTAGTGCCATTCTAAAAAATATTTACTTGCTACGAACATCAAAACAAACTGCTTTCGGTAAATAAATTCGATATCGGTATAAGCCGAAAGTTATCGCATAATTTTGAATTCTGTAATTTTCTTCTGATCTGAGTGTGTGGGATTGGCATTTATCTCAATTCTCTCCACCTGCTTGCCAGCCAATAATTTCTCGAGTGCACTTGTTTTTGGCACAAAAAACACCAAGTGAGGTATTGAAGTCATTGTAACTCTCCTTGGAGGCTAAATCGTATCCGGTGTCTGTTTTGTAATCAAAAACAGTCAGACCATCTTTGGCACATAGCCACAATTATGAAGCAGCCACTTAGAATAGAATCCACTAACTATGGATTGCAAGATCAGCTCTCAAATCACTACCTACCCTGTCGGCAGGATTTAAATAGACTGATTGTATTAACTACTGAGGAGCAAGACCCCTCCCAAGCACAAAAAAGGGTGTTTTGGGTATGATACAAATCCATATCATGATGCGTTTCCTGGTCAAGTGTGCTGGAGAATGAGGAATACTTTTCCATAGCAATTACTCCCAGATCCACTCTGATCAGGCATAAGGGTCCCATCTATAGGTAAGGGTCCCATCTATGGGTAAAAGTCCTATTTATGGGTACAAAAAGATCTGTTTAAAAATCATTCATATTTCGCTAAATCCGAAAAAAATATCCCTTAAGAAACAACAACACAAAAAATATAAATATTAACGAACAATGAACGCGATTCACTAACCTCTTGGCATAAAATAACCCACGACGAATTGTCATCGCTTAATCAATCTATCAATTAAATCATAACTCTCCCCACCACAAAAAAAAACAAGTTATATTGAATTTGTCAAGTTTTTAAAATAAATTCTGGTTGCATCACAGTATTAAACGAGGGCTTCAGGAATGCCCAGACTCTATTCTTTAATGGCAATGGAAAGGTTCTTCTTTAGAAACAGATCAACCTTGGCAAAGTAAAACAATATATCATGCTTATGCAAGCCCCGAGTAACAAGGTTCTCGAAAGTTTACGTTATTTGATGTCGGACTATCGAAGGTTCGTTTCTATAGCACTAAGATATGGTAGTGTCTGTTGTCAATGGTTTGCAAGATCAGAATCCAAGCCATTTTTATCTGTACGAGACTTCTTTCTGTCAGCCTAGAATACCCTTAGAATACGCCGATTACATCCCCCACAGAAAGTTAAGGCCACACAGAAGGGGTATGTTGGGTAAGACATTAACTGCATCAGGCGGTGAGACATTAATTCTAGAGCCCTTGAAAGTGTTGAGTATCCCTTCGTTGCCATTTCTCCCATGTCCACTCTGACTCGAAGTGGTAGTAGCTGTTAGGGTTCTACCTATTGGTCAAATAGATTTGTTTAAAAATCATATGTATTGGATATGGACACGTGAGTAAAAATGATTATTATTGAAAAGAATTATATTCATTTTAAAGAGGAATACTTGAATTTATTTAATTGTAAGCAAATTATCTATCTGTATGAAGATTATTGGTATCAAGAATAGTAACTTGAAGCACTTATCATTTACTTAGAATTATCATTAATTACTTAAAACCATATAATTACTAGCAAATTGTTGGTGATAGATTTGAATACTTAAAACCATCAATCTATGTAAATAGATTATATTATTAGATAAGAATAGAAACGTTAAATCATATAACTGTTTGGTTACGTTGATTTAATGGCATATCAACCTTTGTAGGTTATTTTTTGCCAAAGCCATTCTCCTAGAAGAACAGTAGTGTTGCTATTTAACCCATAGGTGGGAGGATAGGGGGTGCATACCTTTCCCAAGGGTATTTGCCCGAAAGTGAACGTAATAGCACGACTGGAGTTCGAACTCGCGTACTACGATTCCGAAGTCCATCGCTTTAACCATTACACCATGAGGACACCCCCTCTCATATAACTGTGAGAATTATTAATATTAGATAAGATATTTGTGTTGGCATATCAACCCTTGATTATTTAATGCCAAATCCTGTTTATATATATGTAATAAGGAATAGTTTGCAGGCAACATTTTTAAACGAGCCATAGCTCATTTATTTGCATACAGTTAAATGATTCCAAAATTTTGCTATGTAATACAAATAATTCAGTTTAACATGAGTAATTTGTTTGCACAGTGTTAAATAGTTTCAAGTTTAGAAAATGGTTTTATAATCCTCTTTGACCAATAGAAATGTTTGGTTTGGTTTCTTTATTTAATGGCATATCAAACTTTGTAGATCGTTTAGTACCAAAGCTTCACTTGAGAAAAGCATAAATCCGTCTCTTTTTCCTAAGATAAGAGTAAATAATTGGGCAGATTGGGTTCCTTAGCCTTGGTAATGCAATTACTCAGGAAGAAGAAAAACTCTGAATCAACACAAGCTGTACTCTGCCTAAAAATAACCTCGTGCCTGTTGCGGAGGAGTTGAATAAGCACATAATTATTACTAAATTCTACATCGTTTGCATTATCAATCTTCACCGGTTATTTCATGCCAAAGAACAGAAGTGGTACTATTTAAACCATAGTTTGGGGGAATAAAAACCTTCATGAGAATTAATTTTTATTTATTGCGGACATTTTTTCTCATCTTGGTAGATTTGTGTTGTTTCCTCTTTCACTACGTTTCGGCCAAATTCCACCTCTGGCCTTCTTCAGGTGATTTACCGCGACCTCGGATAGGAATGCTGCGTCTTATAACTGTATCCCCAGTAATTACTGCCTTCCATAGTTGTTGTCTATCGCACCACGTTTTTGACCGAGTAAACCTCTGGCTGGCTTGGGTAGGATTTGAAACCGCTATCTTCTGACAATGCTCACCTGGAACCGTAGAGACTCAACGCCTCTATCCGCTGTTATTGAATAACCCAACAAGGTTGATATGCCATTAAAGCAAGAACCCAATTTATCATTTCCATTACTCTCAATTCCACTCTGACCCGGATTGGTACTACCTGTTAGGGTCCAATCTTGGGGTCTAATAGAACTGTCCATTCATTTACTAAGGATCATTATTGTTAGTTATACAGCTGTCTGCAAATTATCTATACTTCATAGAAATACTTTATAAATAGAATTACTTTGATTGAATAACAATATTTAAACCATCAAACAGTGTGCAAACAAATGAGCTCAAATAACTCGTTTAGAAATGGTTACCTACAAAGTACTCACTTACAAATTATATATATATATATATATATATATATATGAACAAGATTTGGCATTTATTAACCCACAAAGGTTGTTTTGCCATAGAATATCAAGTAATCTGTGTAAACATTCTAGTGATTAAATGTTTTGACTGAACAATTGGGCACATTCTTATGTCTTACACAACGGAAGAGCCTTTGATATTTAGCGTAGTCTTTCATGTGGTGATAATATAGCACCCAGTGAGAATTAATTTCTCACTGGGTGCTACCACTATAAAGTAACTTTGTTATAAATTGAATTATCAAGATATGTGGAAGGACTGCACAGCTGTTTCGACCTTATTAGGTCTTATCAGCAGTCTATACCATGGTATCCCCCACTGAAGATCGAACCAGCGACCACAGAATGCAGAGCCGAAACTCTGAGCTGTTGGTACACATCACACAGAAGCGATGACAAATTAACTAGTCATGGTAAAGGCACAGCTAATTAACCTGATGTGTCTTGTATTTACATCTTTACTCTCACAGATGACACGGTCACCTTCAGGGCAACGTCTTCCCAAGGGGAGATAATTTGCACACAGCCGTGTGCTTTCAAATATTTCTATCTAATGGTAATGTTTATATAAGTAAAATAAAGTTAGCGACCTTAGTCGAGGGTGACAAGAAAGAACTCTTTTCAATAGCTACTACACAGAGGTGTAGGAGAAGGCGCTACTACTTTACCTGGATTGCTCCACTTTACCCTTGATCTTTATCTTATAATGTTGAGTATTAAGCAAAGCGGCATCAAGTACCATTTTTGAGTCTTTGGTATGACTCGAGCTGGGATTGAACCCTGGTCTCCCGGATCACTGGCGAACACTCTACTCATTAGTCTAATCAATTAATTATTTCAATTTGATAATAATAATTTCTTTACACACAGCTATATGGTTTTAATCCACTAATAATAATCCTTAGTAAACAATAATAGTTTTAAATAATCATTCTTAATTCGAATAATTTTAAGTTATATCATTCCTGACAAATATGAATGATTTCTAAACATATCTATTTGATCCAAAGATAGGACCCTAATCATAACCTCAGGGACAAGGAAAAAGACATTCATTCTTTTTTTTTTTTTTTTGAGTAGAGGAATTATATTATAAATTGAATTACCAAGACCAGAAAACAAAATGTATGTACAGTAATTTTGTTCCATGAGAGCCTTGTTTTAGTCGTTCAGCATAGAATAGTATGGCAAGGAGCCTTTGTCATGAAGCAACATCTTTGCATAACGATCACAGTTCTTGAAATATACTACGAAAATGTCTCACAAAGGCTCCAGCGTTGCTGTTCTTTTATTGGTCGGTTATTCATTCATGTGATAGTGTGTTGCGTACGCATGCGCGCAATAAGAAGCTGCTAGTTTTGTTATCAAATACTGGTCAACATCTAAACACATTTCCTGTCTCGAATTACTCGATGCTGTCCGTTACCAACAATCAAGAATCTATGCTTTTTCAGTTATCAATTCAAAAATGTGTTTTGTACTTTTCGTCTGTCTTCTTTCAACCCAGCAGACCACCATTAAAGACGGGGCAAAAATGTGTCAAGAATTCGAATATATTAAATGAATACAGTCGGGCAGACTGTGCATATTACTCTAAACAGCGTCTTTTTTAGACCGCTCTCAGATTTTACTGATTGTGGTTTAATCATTTAAGGGCATGTATACGCACATGGAGGTGTGTGTATGTGCGTGTGTGCTTGTGCGAGAGTGCGCACGCGCGTGTGTATGTGGTTGGGTGAGTGGGTGTTGATTTGTTTAGCTCCTTACGATGCCAAAATATGTTTCCAAGATCTGTTAAGTGTACCCCGCGGGAATCGAAACTCCTGCAATACGTTGATAAAAATTAGTTCCGTCGGCATTCCCCCTCAGAGGCGCCTCAAGATACAAGCAATAAATTTCGCCTCGACTTCTTTTAGTTGAAGAGGGGCAAATGATACCTGGGAAGAATGCTTCCTTGAAACTATGCTGAAAATCTTAACCTTACCCACCCAGTACAAACGCCATGTGTGTGCGTGTGTGCGTGTGTGTTTTGGTTGGTGGTAATTCTAGAATGCCAAACTTTCTTTGCTTATCTTATGCCAAAGTAAGCTATTTTTCTGAGCAATTACGCAGTTTCAAATATATATTTTTTATACAAATAATTTGAACACACACACACACACACACACACACACATATATATATATTTAACAACTTTAATATCAATTTTAAAGAATATCCCAATTGGCTCATACTTATATGATTTCAAGTATTTCAGTTTAATACTAATCATTTTCAAACAAGTCTATTTCACCCATAGACGGTACCCTAAAAGTTACTACAACTAATAATACAAACAGGTTATACTGTGAAAAAAAATAGGGATGCCCGGGTTAAAAATAGAAACGTACCAGCAGCAAATCGATGAGTTCTGATTGGCTAATGGAGACTCAAACGGGAAATCCGTTTAGAGTGGGCCCAGGAGAGAGAGAACAGAAAAGGAGGTAGTTGGCAGCCGGACGCAACAAGGTAGACAGTCAGTTGAAGGCTAGATACGGCAATACGAAGACAACCGAAAGTTTCGGCCTTCATTTTGGGGTGATTTCCGAAAAAGAGTCACACACCTGATGCTCAGCTGTGGAAACTAAACCAGCGAAAAAGTACGTTAGAACTACAACTGAAAACCAGAAAGAAAATTCAAGGTCTGTCTGCATTCTTTTTCTCTAATCATGATATGCTGTTACTTTTTTGTCCAGCTAACGCGGTCGACTCAATTTTCATACTGTTTCTTTCTTTCCGACGACTACATAAAAAATGTACTAACGAATAAACTTTTGTGTTTGTTAACCAGGACCGGATTTCTGCATCTTCATCAATTTTTCCCACAGTGAGGTTACAATAAGGCCTGACTAACACTTAAGAAGTTGCGCTACACGCATATACTCGTTTACTACATGGTGGTACGAATGGCTATGCATAGTAGTAGTAGTAGTAGTAGTAGAACCACATAAAATAACTATAATAGACACTGAAAAGTGGGAGGGTATAGAAGAGGGGTGAAGAGTTATCTCCTCATTAAGCCCACTTCCGTTTTAAATTCTAAATTAGGTTAGAAATGTAGTAAATTTATTTTTTTTAAAATTTTAATTTTTTATTTTATCCCCTCCCTCTTTT
Source organism: Sepioteuthis lessoniana (assembly GCA_963585895.1). Taxonomy (NCBI): domain Eukaryota; kingdom Metazoa; phylum Mollusca; class Cephalopoda; order Myopsida; family Loliginidae; genus Sepioteuthis; species Sepioteuthis lessoniana. Next base: position 44,104,341 of record OY757937.1, read on the forward strand.
CTGTGTCTATTCTAATTTTTTTATCTAAAAGATCTGAAGAAGTCCTGTTAATTTTTTTTCGTGTTTTTGGAAATTTCAAAAATGCGTAACAGGATGTAAATAAATTTATAATCCTATGTGACCGGTTTTGTTGTTTTTCTTAAAGAATTTATTGCTCTGTATTATTGTTACATTGAGCTCTTTACCAGGAGAATTTAAATATTCACTTATGAATAATTTCTTGTCCTGATGGAATTATTCCCAACTCCGGTTTAACTGGACCAAAGAATACTATATATATATATATATATATACCAACAAAAAGTAGATGAGGAAAATACGACGAATTATCCCCTGCAGAAGACATCTCAACAAGAATATAGTGCCCTAGCTATGACATTAAACTGCATCTGATGATGAAACCCTAATCCTGGAATTTGTGGAGTCACCTCCTTCATTGCCCTTACTCCCACAATCACTCTGACCCGGTGTGGTAATACCTGTAAGGGTCTAATATATAGATCAAATATATCTGTTTGAGATGTTTGAAATGATTTTCATCGACAACAATATTTTGACTCTTTAAACATTAAAAATTGTTTTAGATATTTTGGAACCATATAATTACTTGAAATGCTTGAAAATACTGTATAAATCGTTAGTATTAGATAAGAATATTTAGGAGGTGTCCAAATTATTTGTATTAAGAATAGTTACTTGCATTTAGAATAATTACTTGAAGATATAATTGTTTACAAATGATAATTAGTTACTTGAAACTAAATAATCGCTTACTTTCATTGATCATCCTTTCTGTTATTCATTTGCAAAATTAGGTTCTTATTCTTATCCTCCCTCTCCTTTCTCTCTCTCTCTTTCTCTCTCTCCCCTTTCTCTCTCTCTCGCTCTCCCTCCTCTCTCTTTCTCTCCCCTCTCTCTTTCTCCCCCCTCTTTTGCCTATTATATTTTTAATTTCTCATTTTCCTCCTCCTTCTCCTTTTCCATCTCTTCCTGCTCCTTCTCCTCCAAAAAATTGTCTCCGTTCGACTTGTTTTTCAGCAGCACATTTTTTTCATGAACCCTAATTAATTTTTCCGCCATCATTTTTTATCTTTCAAAAAAGCTCCAAATCAGTTTTTACATTAACCCTTTCTTCCCGTTTTATTTTCTTTTGTATCTCTTTCTTTTACTCGTACTAATTCTTTTTCTTCTGCAGCCTCATTATTATTTTTTTTTATTTATATATCTATTTGTTTTTTATATTTGCAAATGATATTATCACAAAAACTGGATCCGCCATTTTTTTTAACAAGAGAACATCCCAAGGAGTTTGTCTTTCGCATGACATACCATCATCTCATTCTCGCTTTTCGATTCTGTGACGCCATGACAACCAACATCACAGCACCTGCAATCGAACGGTAACAAACAGATTAGAAAATATAAAATAAAAGAAAAGAAAGCACAAACAAAAGCAAGTCAAAGAACGCAATCAATAAACAAATAAAATCAATCAACATTGCTCCTTAACTTTTTAAAAGATTAATACTAACAAGATTTGTTAGAATGAGAAAAAAGAGAAAGAGATTGCCCGATTGATTGATTTGAACGGCATATCAATCTGTCTGAGGTTATGTCATGCCTAACGGTTTGGGAATCGCGTTCATTGAACATTTATATTCTTATTTGTATAATTGTTTCTTTTGTGATTTTTGTTCACATTTTTATGACTTGAACACAGCATTCAAGTATTCCTATCTAATTCTAATTGATATATGGTTTCAATTAATTATTTTTATTTGATAATAGTCATTTGTTTGCATTTGTCTAGGAGGTAGAGTGTTCGACAATGGTCCGGGAGACCTGGGTTCAATCCCAGGTCTCGTCGTACCAATGACTTTAAAAATGGTACTTGATACTTACTTGCTTAACACTCAGCAATATAAGGTACGTATCAAGGGTAAGGTGGAGCAATCCTGGGAAATGAGTAGTGACCTCCCCAACATTTGGGTGTAGTAGCTATTGAAAAGGGAGTTTTCTGGTCGCCCTCGACTACGGTCGTCAACTTACTATTTCAAACTAATAGGAATAATTTCTAAACATACCTATTTGACCCATTGTTACGACTCTAATTGGTGCTACCAATCTGGGTCAGAGTGGACCTGGGAATAATGGCGATGAAAAGGTTCTACACTCTCCCAAGAGCTCCAGAGCAGGAACCTCACCATCAGAAGAAATTTGTATATTTTACCCAGTGTTGTATTCTCGCCTGGTGTCCGTTTTCTTTGTGTTGCTGGTCCAATATGGAAAAGCTGGTCCAACATCTTGGTCTCAGGACAAACTGACTCCAGTCTTCTTTTTTCGGTTTTACTCTCCTTCTGGAAATATCATCCAATATTTATGTTTCCCAGTCGGCTGGGGCTGTAGAATATACCGACTGCATGTATGCAGAGGGGTAAGCCCCACCCCAACGAGTGTCCTGATATGACACTAAGCAATGAGATGGTAAAGTTCCAGTAATGCTTTGGGGAATGTGAGATACCCCTTCATTGCCATCGCTTCCACGTTCACTCTTGCCCGGAGTGGTTGCATCTGATAGCGTCCTATAACACTAAACTACATTCGGAAGTGGGACTCCAGTACTGATGCTCCAGGGAGGGTAGAATCACCTCTTCGTTGGCATTACTCCCAGATCCACTCTGACCCGGCATGGTAATACCTATAAGGATTCAATCAGCAAGCCAAATAAATCTGTTTGAGTTAATATCTAAAATTATCTTAATCTACATTTGTTCTTCCGAGAGAATAAAACGCAATTCTTCCTGGCAATGGCCGTGTTCGTACTACTATATAGATGCACCACATAAACGCAGACGAAGCGAATGGAAGAAAAAGCTTAACGGCAACTGCAAAAGAATACTACGAGCCATATTGAATAAATCCTGGAAGCAACATCCCACAAAACAGCAACTATACAGTCAACTACTTCCCATCTCTAAAACCATTGAAATCAGACGAATAAGACACACGGGGCACTGCTGGAGAAATAGGGGTGACCTCATAAGTTACGTTCTCGTGTGGGCTCCTTCACAAGGTGTGCAGATGTTGGAGGTATGGTTAGAACTTATCGACAACAGCTCTTTACAGACACAGGATGTGGTTTACAGGACCTGCCGAATGCGATGGTCGATAGAGACAAATAAAAAGGGAGAGTCATGGAAATCCGTACTCACGGCTCGACATGATGATGATGATGGAACTAAGTATGAAGCGTATACCAGGTTTGGTTTCTTTGATTTTAATATCATACCAACCATCGAGGGATATTTGATGCCAAAGCCATCCTTGTAGAAGAACAGAAGTGGAACTATTTAACCCAGAGTTAGAGGGTAAAGGGGGTTCATGCCTTTTCATTGCGTGACAGGAGTTCGAATTTGCTTACTCTAATATCCCAGTCTTGTACGTTAACTACTGCGCCATGAGGACTTCCCTGTGTTTACTTTTTTGAAAATGATTGTGAACTTTGTTAGTTACTCGAAACTATATAATACCAAGGAAATTATTCATATTAGAACAGAATACTTGAAACTATATCTCAGTGCGCAAATTATTTACAAGTTTTAATTCTTTATGATTAAAAAGGAAGTTGTAATTGTCTTTTATTAATATATTTGTTTTACAAAAAAACAGTCTTCACTATTAAATAATCCTACAAGAGTTGATATGCCATAAAACAAACTATTCGCAAGATTCCAGAATGTAATAACCATACGCCACGGAAAGGATGTGACACGATGTCCACTTTTCGCAGAGTAAAGCTGTTTGGAATTCAGAATTTTCCTTCTCATAGACTGGTTTCCAAACCAAGGCTAAATAACTCTGACTGCTCTACTATTTACCAACTGCCGCATGGATAGCAGATAGGTTAATGCCTTTCCTAAGGAAATTAGCGCGAAGTAAAACATGAAGAATCTTGTCCAGGATTTGAACTCCAATCTCCGATTCCATTTCCTAGGACGATAATCGTTACGCTAAACGCTCTCCACCTCCAAATGATTACAGATTATAATACACTCGTTACTAAATTAAAAATTTCAAACACTGAAGGCATCACAAAGGTTTTTTTTAATTGCAAAAACGAAGTCAGGATGATGATAAATCATTTTCTAGATTATTAATTATTAACAAAATATAAAGTTTTACACGCTGTTCCGAGAATTTTGTTCATGTCATGCAGAGCTGTGCGCCAATACGCATGCGTATATTGACTTTTTGAATCGGTCTTAAGATGAGTTGATTGTACTTAGTTCAAAATTCTCATGTTCTAAAGAAATTTGCGTAAACACTTGATTTTACTTGCTCACCTCTTAGGGAAAAAATACACCGGCTTAAGAACTTCTACAGCACGATCTTTTAAATTTCAATAATTCTTCAATCCTATCTTTTTGTTTTATATCCTTTATCTTCTTTTCATATATATATATATATATACCAACAACTCCTCTTAAGCATATGTAACACAAGGTAAGTTTTTAATCGGAATTTAACTGGTTCGAAATCAGAGTTTTCCTTCTTCTAGACCGGTTGCATTACCAAGGTTAAAGAGCCTAGTCTGTGCTATTATTTACCCATGGCCAGATCGAGAGTAGTTGGATTCGTACCTTTCCCAAGGGTGTTAGCGATAAGTGAAATGTCGACAGCCGCATCCAGGAATTTGACCTCGGGTCGTCGTTTCGTTTTCTTTATATATATATATATATATATATATATATATTTAACTCATGTAATTTAGACTACGACCCCTATATATCTAATATATATTTATTTATCATTATTATATAATAGCTCTATTCTAGATATTGAGTACTCTCCATATTATATTGCACTTAGCTCGACACAAACCCACAAAGTGATTTAGTGATAACCAACACTGTTATAATATATATATATATATATATATATATATATATATATATATATAATATAATATAAAAATGAAAATGAAAAATTCAATTCTTTGGAATCATTGAAAATTTATTTCAGGTCTATGATGACCTTATTCAAATGGTGAAAGAAAAAATACTGTTTACTATTTGATTATCATTTTGGTATGTTTATATTGCTTCCGGCAAAGAATTGAATTTTTTCTCTTTATTTTTATATAAAACATATTTTTGCTCTGCATGGTTAGTTTGGATGCATTTTTAATATCAAATCAATTATATAGTCGATGGCCGTTGGCATTGAGCACTCAAACTGGATACTCCTATCCACTGGAATTTTTCCTCGGATTATACGTATATATATATATATATGTGTGTGTGTGTGTGTGTGTGTGTGTGTGAGGACCTTGAATAAGTTCTCACTAATTTTTCATGAAAAGTAATGTTTTATTTTCAAAGATTAGCAAGAAACTCGTCACAGAAAGTATTGGTCATCACTATCCACTACTTTTTCCCGTCTTTCTAGCAGCATTTGAATTCTACGTCGGAAAAACGACACGTTTTTGAGGCTAACCATGAGTCGACCCATTTTTTGGTATATTCACAAGAGTGAAAATGCTTCTCAGCCAGATCATGTGCCATCGATCGAAACAAGTGATAATCTGGCGGGGCAATGTCTGGTGAATACACACACACACACACACACACACACACACATATATATATATATATATCATCATATCGTGCCGCCAGCTCGGATATCCCTGACCCTCTCTCGCCACTTCTCCCTATTATTCATCGCCTCAGGCAGGTCTTCAGGGTTACATCCTGTGTCTTCACATAGCTGCTGGTCGTCCTGCTTTTGCTTGGCCATATGTGGAGGTCCATAGGAGTACATCACTTATGAGCTCGTCCTTGCTTCTCCAGCAGTGTCCTGCGTGTCTGGTTCGTTTATATATATATATATATATACTACTACTACGATTCCGCAGTCCATCGCTTTAACCATTACACTACGAGTAAACCCCCCATATATATATATATATATATATAAACTTTAATAAGCTTTAACTTTAGAAAATGTACCAACAGTACAATATTGTAAAAACATGTAATGGTAAATAAAAGTTGAAACAGTACCTTGTGAAAAAAAGGCACAAGCTCATTGCACAAAGCTTACAAAGAAGGTAACAATAGCAGCAGATTGTGTCCGAAGGAGAAAAAAATTATGCCTCGTAGAACATGCTGAAAATAAATTGCCGAACAAAAGAAGTGAAACCAACAATAGACAAGATAATAGATTCCACGTGTATCATTTACCACTTGACTAATTCTATATCTATTCTACTTTATTTCTATTACTCTTTCTCTTTCACTCTGTCTCTCTCTCTCTCTCTCTCTCTCTCAATATATATATATATATATATATATATTGTATGATGCCCGTGATGTATTGCTCATCATCGTAGAAAATGGACGTGGTGACACGAGTTCAAATCCTGGACGAATGGGTGTCCTCGTGGTGTAATGGTTAAAGCGCTGGTCTGCGGAATCGTAGTAAGCGTGTTCGAACTCTGGTCGCACTATTACGTTCACTTTCGGGCAAAGGTATGAACCCCCCTTATCCTCCCAGCTATGGGTTAAATAGCGTCACTGCTGTTCTTTCCGAAGTATGGTTTTGGCATTAAATGACCCACGAAGGTTGATATGCCATTAAACCCAAACCCAAACCCAAATCCTGGACGAGGTTGATTGCATTTCACATTGTACTAATACCCTTGGGAAATGTATGAATCCAACTATTCTCCCCACCGCCACCCCGTCACCTGTTATGGGTCTATAGTAGGGCAAACTGGCTTCTTTAACCTAGGTTAGGCAACCATTCAAGAAGAAGGAAAACTCTGAATTCAAACCTGTTAAACTCCGCTTAAAAATGTACCTTGTATCACATCCTGCTCATGTTTAGAGATTGATAAGCATATATACATATATATGTGTGTGTGTGTGTCTGTGTGTGTGCGTCCAATCCTGGACACTACTGTTCGCACCCTTTCATTTTTTGATCATTTCTTCAAAAATAAATAGAAAATAATCAAATCTATATTCATTTGTTGTTTAATCATTTACTGTTTTTTTTTCTATCAACTATGAGTTGTCAATAGACCAAAGATGTTTCACTAGATTCGTTTTATTTTCTTTCTTGCTTTTTTTTTTTTAAATTTATCTATTTTCTTTTTTCCTCGGGAGATATTCTTCATTATGTATTGAAATTTCATGAATACCAATAATTGTAACCAAGACTGCATGTATATATTTTTACACATGTGAATGCCATCATAACACGATACTTTACGATCATAATTACGACTAATCGATAACTTTTTACACATTATTATCTGAAGATTGTTCACACCACATGAAGCATCAATAATTATTTATTTTTTATGGTATTTCAACTCGTCAAAGGTTATTTTATTCTTCGAGGTTAGGGAATCACGTTTATTGTAAGTTGGTGTTTACATTTTTATGTAGCTTTTCTAGGAATCATTTTTTTTGTTTTGTATTTGATTTTATCAAATACAAATGATTCTAAAACAAATCTATTTGAGGCATAGATGAGTCTCTACCATTCACGATAGACCTTGTATAATTGCAATGAAGGGGTATCAGACACACCCTCAAGTTCTTCAGAATTGGAACCTTACCATCGGATGCAATTTAGTGTCATACCCTGAACAACCTTTTATGTGAAGTAATAGTCCTTTACCGGCACATTGGCCGAGTGGGTAGAGTGTTCACCGATGGTCCGGGAGACCTGGGTTTAATCCTAAGTCACGTCATACCAAAAACTTTTAAAATGGTACTTGATAACTCCTTGCTTAACACTCAGCATTGTAGGGTACGTATCAAGGGTAAAGTGGAGCAATCCAGGGAACTGAGTAGCGCCCTCCTCTACACCTCGGTGTAGTAGCAATTGAAAAAGGATCCTTCTGGTCGCCCTCGACTACGGTCGCCAACTTTACTTACAATTACGCCTTTACGGGCAGTATATTGGTGTATTATATGCCTTCCCAGCTGGTAGATTGACTTCTTAAATCGAAGTTGTGATCAGTTGATTGTATTTATCTTAAGGCCTTCGGGTTTGTTTTTTTTTTTTTAGAGCGCACCTCGGGTGGTGTAATGGTTAGCATGTTAGACTAGCAAACCTACACGAGTGAGTTCGATTCTCATTGGGTGCCCCATTCATGCGGCCTTGTGCTACATCTAAGCAAAAAGCTTAGTAAATTAATTAAAGCCTTCTGGTTTTTAGAAAATTCATGTTACCCTATGATTTCTCTAGCACATCTCTTGAACTCAGAATACCTCTAGGTAAGAACTTCTGGAGCTCATTCTTGTTCATTTTAGTGATACTTTAATCTCTCTTCTTTTTCTATGTTATATATATATATATATATATATATATAGGTTTCGAATATTGATTTTTTCTTGAAATAATAGTATATATATATATATGTGTGTGTGTGTTTACCAACCCCTTCGCTTCGGCAGGATAAGACACAAGGTCAATTTTAAAGCGGAGTTTAACAGGTTTGAATTCAGAGTTTTTCTTTTCCTATACTAGTTGCCTTACCAAGGCTGAAGAAACCAGTCTGCCCTTCTATTTTCCCATAGCTGGAGGGAGAATAATTGGATTCATACCTCTCCCAAGGTATTAGTGATATGTGAAATGCAATCAGACTCGTCCAGGATTTGAACTCATGTGGCCGTGTCCATCTCCTGCGGCGATAACCATTACACCACTGGCACCTCCTATATCATCATCATCATCATGTCGTGCGGCCAGCACGGATATCCCTGACCCTCTCCTCCACGTCTCCCTATCATTCATCGCCTCTGGCAGGTCTTCAGGGTTACATCCCGTATCCTCACATAGCTGCTGTATGTATGTTCGAGCTGGTCGTCCTGCTTTTGATTGGCCATATGCGGGGGCCCACAGGAGTACATCACTTACGAGCTCGTCCTTGCTTCTCCAGCAGTGTCCGGCATGTCAGGTTCGTCTAGCTTGTATAGTTTTCGTGATAGGTGGTAGGTGACCGTATAGTTGGTGCCTTGTGGGGTGTTGCTGCCAGGACTTGTTCAATATTGCTCTCAACATTCTTGTATAATTGCCGTCTAGCTTCTTCTCCATCCGTTTAGTCAGCGTCCAAGTTGTGCATCCATATAGCAGTATCGACACGACCGCAGCCTGGAAGAAACTGCGTTTCATTTTATCAGTCAGGTCTGATTTCCATATGATCGAAAGCCTATCGATAGCTGTCCATGCCTTCGTTAGCCGTGTGTCGATGTCTTTCGAAAAAGACACCTCCTATATATATATATATATATATATATCATCATAATCATTATGCCATGCTGCTAGCATGGACTTCCAGGACTCTCTCTCGCTATTCTTCTCTATAATCCATGGCTTCTGACAAGTCTTCTAGACTACATCCTGGGTCCGTACCGAGCTGTTGTTGATAAGTTCTAGTTAGTTGTCCAACACTTGCACATCCATGTGAAGGTGTCCATTGGAGAACGTCACTTATGAGTTCGTCCTAACTTCTCCAGCAGTGTTGCACATGTTTTTTTTTGTCTTATTTGAATAGTTTTAGAGGTGGGAGGTAAATGGCCGTACTATTTTGTGGGATGTTGCTTCCATTATTTGCTTATTAGAGCTCGTAGCATTCATGTGTAATTCCCGTATAGCTTTTTTTCAATACATATATAAGTCCATAACTTCGCTTGTCGCATATTGATGTCATTTTCAGTTGATGAAATGCTGCTACCGAGGTATGTGAACTTGTCCACTAGTTTCGGAGAACCACCATTTGTACCAGAGCCATCTACACGAATATGCGAAATGTACATGGGACGTTCATTACATATATACATAGAACATAGGATCTCGAAATTCGAAAAACATGTAACAACTTCTCAGTTCAAGTACGAACCTATTTATTACCTTTGAGTTTAAAGGTTCTTCGACATAAGGAGAGAGGCACAATCTTTCTATTCTGGCTTTTTCATCTGCACCCCCCAACACGTGTGGGACCCGCCACAAATGTCTCCGCGAGCAAGCGAAAGTCAACCGTCTCGTTCGGTGTCCAGTTCTCAACTCTGACTTTTTCAAAATCTCCCAAAATCCTCTGCGCGCTTCCGGTTCGAGACGTCACTCGCACTGTGTAACTCCGTTTCCCATCTTGGGCTATTGTGACATCTCTAAGTGACACGTCCACTCTGTGCGCGCGTGCGTTAACACCTGTTTTAATATTGCACCTAAGTAACCCATGTGCAGAGCCGAAAGGTTTTCAGCCTAACTAAACCCAAAGGCATAAACCGAAATCCCTCGGCCATTATATTACACATTTAGTGTGGAGATATTTCATATATACACACACACATATATATACATATATACATATATATGTGTGTGCGTGTGTGTGTGTGTGTGTGTGTGCTTATTCTTTCCTTTTGGCTTTCCTTTTCACTTCCTACTGTCTTCTTTTACCATTCATCCCTTATTTTTCAATTTTCTTCCCTTTCACTAAACAACAGATTCTTCGTTCAATCCTAAATCTCTCTACACTCCTACAATTCGATCCTTTCGCATTTCTTTATCTCGTGTCGATCAGTTCATCATCGCTAGTTTGACTATTCGTAACAAAGCATCAAGCCGACACGACAGTCGAACCGACGCCATTTTGTTGTTTACTTATTTTCGACTTTCAAATCACGCAAGACTAATATATTACTATAATATAAAATGTCTGACGCGAATTTTTCTCTTTATCTTTTTTATTGCATTTAATTGCATGACATTGCTTTTCATTCAGTAAATATTTCTCATTAACAGTTGTTTTCTTAATATTTGTTCATTTCAGGCCTCCACTCCAAACGACCGTTTCTTTTCAATCCTGTCGGCATAAATTTGTTTATCATTCTCAGAATAATAGAGGAAATAAAAAAGGAAGCAAAATATGGTAAACGTGCAACTTAGAAAAATATATGGTAAAAGTGCTACTTAGATATAAAAAAAAACTTAAATCAAAGAATTAGTATTTGAATTGCAGTGAGTATATATATATATATATATATATATGAACATGCGCAGAGAAACACTCATACGTTTTAATTGAATATATCATTTTGGAAATGCGTATAGCGGATCGTGTGAAGAATACGTGGAATCTGGGAAAAGAAAATTGTAAATTGAATTTTTTAAACGGTTTATATATATATATATATATATATATATGAGGTTGGCAACCGTAATCGAGGGCGACCTAAAAGCTCCCTTTTCAATAGATACTACACCAGGGTCTCGGAGAGGGTGCTACTCCTTTACATGGATTGCTCCACTTTGCCCTTGATCCGTACCTTATAATGCTGAGTGTTAAGCAAGGAGGTATCAAGTACCATTTTTTAATCCTTGGTATGATTCAACCTGGGATTGAACCCAGGTCTCCCAGGCATTTGATTATATATATATATATATATATATATATATATATATACTAAATGTTTCCCTTTTACGAATAACTTCTAAGCTAAACCGGATAGATTACGGAAATTTGAATTCTTTTAAATAGTCGTACATCATATGTAACAGAATTTCTGACATTGGGAAGTAAATATTTAATCCGACGATATATATATATATATATATATATGTATATATATATATATATATATATATATATATATATATATATATATTGTACATTTATATTTACATTTGTTTCCCATCCTACTACATCATACTATGTATTCCAATCTAATGCAAATAATTAGCCTTCAATTAAATGATTACAAGCAATGGTTTCTAATATCAATAATTTAGACATGATTATTTGGTTTCAAGAGACTATCGTTATCTAATAACAATTTATTTGCCCACAATCCTACAGTTTTAAATAAGAAGTAATAATCCTTACAAAATAATCATAGCTCATAGAAACTATTCTTAAATCAGTTAATTTACAGTATTGTGGTTTCAGGTACGAATATATTTACTATAATATGGTTTGGTTTGGTTTGGTTTCTTTGTTTAATAGCATATCATCCTTTTGTGCCCAATTGGCAGGGGCTGCAGAATACACTGACTACATCTCTGCAGAGGGGTAAGACTCCTCCAATGAGTGTACTGATAATGACACTAAACAATCTGAAGATGAGGCTTCAGTAATTCTGGAGCTTTGGAGAATACAGAGTACCCATTCACTGTCATCACTCCCAGGTCTATCCTAGCCCGGAGTGGTAGCACCTTATAGGGTCCATATTTACCAACCCCTCCGCTCGGGCAGGATATGACACAAGGTCAATTTTTAAGTGGAGTTTAACAGGTTTGAATTCAGAGTTTTCCTTTCTTCTAAACTGGTTGCCTCACCAAGGCTGAAGAACCTAGTCTGCCCTACTATTTACCCATAGCTAGAGGGAGAATAATTGGATTTATACCTTTCCCAAGGATATTAGTGCTATATGAAATGCAATCAGTCTTGTCTAGTATTAGAACTCGAATCGCCGTGTCCATTTCTTACGACGATATCCATTACACAACCGGCACCTCCTTATAGGGTCCTATATGTAGGTCAAATATAACTAAACTGTGTACTTATGTTATACTGAATTTTTTTTTAAATAGAACACTTTTTACATTTATCTGTGTGTAAACAATAAATTGTACTTATGCTAAGCTGAATTGTTTGAAATGGAACTGTTTATATTTATAAAAATGGATTTGGCATTAAATAACTCACAATGGTTGATATGGCATAAAACCCGACCAAACCAAACCAAATCAATTCCTTTGTTATTTAATACCAAATCCATTCTTGTAGAACTGTAGTAGTACTATTTAATCCATAGCTGGCAGGAAAGGGGGCTTCTTACCTTTCCGAAGGGTATTAGTTCCAAAGTGAATGTAATAGTTCGAACTCTCAAACTACGATGTTGCAAACCAACACGTTTACCCCCATGCTCAAATGATTTGGTATTAAGTACGAATATTTTAAAACAGATCTTATTGATTAGTGTCATACTCAGGGCCTAGCTCTTTTTCAGGGGGGGGATACCTTCAGAGTATTTTAAGCTCCAGAGAAAATAGAGTTGAAACTAACATTATTGAAAGAATAAAGTTATCACATATACACTGAAAATACATTGTTAATAATCTGACAAGTAAAATAAATTTGGTTTGGTTTAGTTCGGTTTTATGACATATCAACCACTGTAGGTTATTTCATTTCAAATTCTCTAAATACATATACGATTTGTAAACATACAAAATAAGCCTGAGTTCCTTTTTTTTTTTTTTTTTTCTTTCTTTTTTTTTTTTGCGCACAATTTAATGGTTCCAAGTATTTCTATCTAACACGAAGAATTTTATTTACAATTAATCATTTGTTTGGGCAGAGTTATATGGTTTCAATTGTTGCTATCTAACACTAATAAATGTATTCAACATTAATCTTGTGTTTGCTGACATTGAAGTGGTTACAAGTATTGCTATTTAACACTCATTCTAATCAGTCATCATCATCATCATGTCGTGCCGCCAGCACGGATATCCCTGACCCTCTTTCGACACTTCTCCCTATCATTCATCGCCTCCGGCAGGTCCTCTGGGTTACATCCCGTGTCCTCACATAGCTGCTGTATGTAAGTTCGGGCTGGTCGTCCTGCTTTTGCTTGGCCATATGTGGGGGTCCATAGGAGTACATCACTTACGAGCTCGTCCTTGCTTCTCCAGCAGTGTCCGGCGTGTCTGGCTCGTCTAACTTGTATAGTTTTCGTGATGGGAGGCAAGTGGCCGTACAGTTGGCGTCTCGTGGGGTGTTGTCGCCAGGACTTGTTCAATATTGCTCTCAACATTCTTGTGCAGTTTCTTCTCCAGCCGTTTAGTTAGCGTCCATGTAGTGCATCCATATAGCAGTATCGATACAACCGCTGCCTTGAAGAAACTGCGCTTCATTTCATCGGTCAGGTCTGATTTCCATATGATTGAGAGCCTATCTATAGCCGTCCATGCTTTCGTCAGTCGTGTGTCGATGTCGTTTTTGGTTGATGAGATGCTACTTCCTAGGTAGGTGAATTTGTCTACTAGTTTCAGAGAGGCTCCGTCTAGTGTGGTAATGTTGCCCGTTTGGTTGTAACACATATATTCAGTTAATTCTAATCAGTACTCTTCATTAATTCGTACTAAGTTAGGTTGTTCCAATTATTGCTATATAATACCAATCATTCAATTTAGGCACACAGTTAAAGAGTTTCGAGTATTGAGCTTTAACAATTATTCTATTTAACATTACTTATTCGTTTGCACACAGTTAACTGGTTCCACGAATTTCTTTGTACTACTTACAATTCTATAAAGCATCAGTCATTTGTTTACATACTGTTAAATGGTTAAACAGTTCTACTTAAAACAATTCTTTTTCATTTGAGATATTTGTTTGCACATAGTTTAAGTGTCAGTTCTATTTGACTCATAGATAGAACCCTATCATTGTTAAGTCATCTAGGGCGGACGAATACACCGACTGCTTCTATGCAAAAGGGCAAGACCCCCCACCAAAGAGTGTCCAGATTATGACACTAAACAATCTGAGGTTCCAGGATTGCTGGAGCTTTGGGGAAGGTGGAGTACCCCTTCATTGCCATCACTCCCAGGTTCACTCTGGCCAGGAGGGGTAGCACCTTATAGGGTCCTATCTATGGGTCAAATAGAACTAAACTGCGTTCATATGCTAAACTGAATTGTTTGAATTAGAACTGTTTGACTAAAATGAATAACTTGAAATTGAAATGTTTTTGAAAATTAAACTGTGTACTTATGCAAAACTGAACTGTTCGAAATAGAACTGATTATTCGAAAAAGAATTGATTTGGCATTAAATAACCTATATTCCCCAGTGCTCCAGGACTTAAGCCTCACCATCATATTGTTTAGTGTCATATCATGACACTCATTGGGACAGGTCTTACCTCTCTGCAGAGATGCAGTCGGTGTTTCTACAACCTCAGCTGACTTGGCGTACAGAAATAGGAAGGCGATTTTTGTGGTCAGGAATAAGGGTTTCTATGAATGTCTATATGTGTTGCAAATCGTATTACTATAAAAGGTAGTGAAAATTGTTAAGAAAATTGTTGTATATGGTCAGGGATTTAGTAACTATTACGGACAGAAGAGGCAGCTCGTTTATATACAATCTTTTGCCGCTAGTTGTCAACATTCCAATAAATCATTCAAAATGACGCTTTTTGTCATTTTTCGGAAAAGAATGAGACGTCACTTATCACTCGTCACTCCTCAGCAATTCACGTCGTCATTTGTGTCATCACCATGTCCCACTCAAACCTCTCATTTCCTTCGTATCCTGGACGCTCAAAATCCTTTTATGAGTGATAAGCATGTGGGCTTTTCTGACTGCATTGTCCTCCATTTTTTGGAGACCGCGTATAGTTCTATGAAAAGAAACAACCAAATTGTTGAAGTTTTATGGAAAAAAATACTTACGAAACAATATAATCTGATGGGAGGAAATACAGGTTTGTTGGTTTTTATTGAGTAAAAACTATTCATATTTTGGTCCTATGACATTATTGTGAAAGTTCTATATTACTAAAGAATCATTGGTATAATTTCTTCTTTCGTTTGTACTTCTCTTTCTTCCAACATTTCCTTTTTTAAAAAACAGAATAATACATAAGGTCTTCTTCTTCTTCTTCTTCTTCTTCTTCTTCTTCTTCTTCTTCTTCTATATCAATGCCCTCTTTCCTTTTTTCTTTTATCTACTCGTTCTTCCTTCCATTATACTTTTCTTTTCATTTTTTTTTTGTTTCTACTTCTTTTTTTCGCCTGTTTCTGTTCTTCTTTTCCTTCTTTTTTTCCTTTCATTTTTTCTGTTTCTTCCTTTTACAGACTACTCTGCCCCTTCAGCCACCTTGTTTTTCCTTCTCTATTTCTTCATCTTTTTTCCTCCTTATTTTCGCATTTTTCCTTTATACATTTTCCTCTGTGTCTTCAACCACCTCGTTTTTCTTTCTCTTCTCTTTCTCCTTTTTTCCTCTCTTTTTTTCACGTTTTTTTTTTTTTTACACATTTTACTCTACGCCTTCAGCTACATTACTTTTCCTTCTCTTTTCTTTCTCTTTTTTCCCTCTCTTTTTCCCCTTCTTTTTTTTCTTTACACATTTTACTCTACGTCTTCAGCTACATTGTTTTTCCTTCTCTTTTCTTTCTCTTTTTTCCCTCTCTTTTTCCCCTTCTTTTTTTCTTTACACATTTTACTCTATGCCTTCAGCCACCTTGCTTTTCCTTCTCTTTTCTTTCTCCTTTTTTTATTATCTTTTTTATTTTTCCGTTAATTATTTTGTTCTTATTATTTTCATCTGTTCTCTTTCCATATGTTCCCCTTCCCGCTCTTTTTCCTTCTCGTTTGTATTCTTCTTTCACTTTCTTCAATTTTTTTTGTTATTTATTCTTTCTCTACCTCTTTTTCTTCTTTCTTTACTTTTCTTATTTTTTTCTATATCGGTTTCCTCTTCGTTCTTTCATTCTGTTGATTGATTGATTACTTTTTTACGGCATGTTAACCCATCAACCGTTATTTTATGCCGAGAGGTTAAAGAATCGCCTTCATATATACCCAAGTGGAATTGTTTCTTAGATTTTTTCAACAATCCAGTCGAATACTGCAAATTTTTAAACAGAGCGGTTTCATTCTGTTTCTTTCTTTAAGGGCATACCAATCTTCATGGGTTATTTGATGGTAAAGCCATCCTTTTAAAAGAACGGCATTGATAATATTTAACCCACAGTTGGGGAGATAAGGGTTTCATGCCTTTTCTAAGGGTATTCGACTGAAAGTGAAAGTAATAGCTTGACTGGAGTTTGAACAACCAAACCAAACGGGCAATATTGCCACACTAGACGGAGCCTCTCTGAAACTAGTAAACAAATTCACCTACCTAGGAAGTAGCGTCTCATCAACCGAAAACGACATCGACACACGACTGACGAAAGCATGGACGGCTATCGATAGGCTCTCGATCATATGGAAATCAGACCTGACTGATAAAATGAAGCGCAGTTCCTTCCAAGCTGCGGTTGTATCGATACTGCTATATGGATGCACTACTTGGACGCTAACTAAACGGCTTGAGAGGAAACTAGACGGCAATTACACAAGAATGTTGAGAGCAATATTGAACAAGTCCTGGCGACAACACCCCACGAGACACCAACTATACGGCTACCTACCTCCCATCACGAAAACTATACAAGCTAGACGAACCAGACACGCAGGACACTGCTGGAGAAGCAGGGACGAGCTCGTAAGTGATGTACTCCTGTGGACCCCCACATATGGCCAAGCAAAAGCAGGACGACCAGCTCGAACTTACATACAAAAGCTATGTGAGGATACGGGATGTAACCCTGAAGACCTGCCAGAGGCGATGAATGGTAGGGAGAAGTGTCGAGAGAGGGTCAGGGATATCCGTGCTGGCGGCACGACATGATGATGATGATGATGACTTCGAATGTGCAGTTCAAAGCGTTAGCTATTACAGCACAAAGACTTTCCTTTATATAAATTGGACCCTGAGAGATACAACCACTCCAGGTCAGAGTTGACCAATGAGTAATTGTAATGAAGAGGTGCCTCCAATCCTTTGATGTGCAGATCCAGTTTAGTTTCATCCCCGGGGCATTACTTTTCTGGTGGGATGTTACCCCTCAACAGAGGATTCAGTTAACATATACTAAATCACGCTGACAAGGCGAAAATTGTTTCTTCTCTATCCGTTCTGCTTTTCAATTTAATTCTATGTTGTTGTTTTGTCCTTCATTCTATCAACAAATGTCCCATGAAAAGTTCCGGCACAGATAAAATAACAATTAGCATAAAACCGATCTTTCAATATTCTAACAACTTACGACCAAGGTAGAATATTTTTTATTGATGAATTTGTACCCCCTGGTTATATTTTAATAAAAAGAGTGTTTTTTTAAACTAGAATTTACAGGATTTCATTATTTATAGTGAAGAATTTTAAGATGGAAACGGATATTATCAAACATTATTTATTACTACCATTTACAACATTAAAACTGTAATCAAGAATAAATCTAAAATAATACATGAAAAGTGTAGCTGTTTTTAAGTTGCTTTATAGACATAGTTTTGGATATTGAGTTTTTAGACTGTTGAGTTTGGTCATAAAAAACACCGAATAATATCCGTTCTGAATATACAAAGTTTCACCAGAAATCATAAAATCCCGGTATCTTCAGTTCAGAAAAAAATCATTTTTTGATAAACAATTGTATGATGATACCTTATATATATATATATATATATATATATATATCTTTCTGTGTGTGTGTGTGTGTGTGTGTGTGTGTGTGTGTGTGTGTGTTTACCGTAACCATTCTCCTCTGGCTGGATGTGACGAAAGATCAATTTTCGAGCGGAGTAAAGAGGGTTTAATCTAAGTTTCCTTTTTGAAGACTGGCTGTCTAACCAAGGCTAAAGAACCCAGTCTTACTATTTATTCATAGCTACGAGGTGACGATGAATTCGTGCTTGTCCAAAAGACATAAGCACAAAGTGAAACGCAAACAGCTGAGTCCAGGATTTGAAATCGGGTCGCCAAATTCGTTTCCTGTGATGATAACTATTACATTTTGTGCGCCTCCTAAATATATATATATATGTGTGTGTGTGTGTGTGTGTGTGTGTGTGTGTATTTGTGAATGCGTGTTTGTGAGTGTGTGTGTATTTGTGCGTGTGTTTGCATGTGTGCGTGTGTTTGTGAGTGTTTTTGTGTGTGCTTTTGTGTTTGTGTGTATGTGTGTGTGCTTTTGTGTATGTGCGTGTTTGTGTATGTGTGTGTGTTTATGTGTGTTTGTGCCTTTGTATGTGTGTCTGTTTGTGCGTGTGTGTGTTTGTGTGTGTTTGTGCCTTTGTTTGCGTGTTTGGGCGTCTGTGTGTTTTTGCGTGTGTGTGTGTGTGTGTGTGTGTGTCTGTGATGCAACCTGAATTTACTATAGTTCAATGAACGCTGAAAGAGCCATTACCAGTTTTGATAGCATCAGTTCCTTAATATGAGACAAACTATGGCTATGCTGTCTTTGACACTTAAAAATGAAAAAAATGATCTATTTGGCTGATTCATTTTTTTTATCCTCCCCTAAAAAAGATTTTTTTTTTTTTTTTGCAGAGAATTTAAATATATATCCAACAATGGCTGCTACTGTTAATGCAATGGCGTCATGTTGATATTTTGGAGCTCAAATCGGTGCTTCCGTTTCCATTAATAGACAAGAGATAAGAAAAGTATTTCGGAAAGAAAGAAAAAAAAGAAAGAAAATAAGAAAGAATGAATGAATGAATAAACGGAAACTAGACAAGAAGGCACAATATCGGAAACACATCAAAGACGCCATTACTATTTCTTAAGACGTTGGCGCAAATAGGCCCCTATTAAGTCCTGCAGACGAATAGCTTTTAGAATAAATGCTACCTCCTTACTAAGGAAATATTCATATCCGTTATTCTTTATCCACCCATCCACACATATCCATAGGATACTCACAGATACGCATCTATGTATATACAGTATTTATTGAGCACTGGCAAGTCTTGACGCAAAACCATAAACATGGTGTACCCGGTGAGGATTGAGATCTATACGGGTCCGAAATAAACAATGATACTAGAGAGTTCGAAATGATTGTTAGCTTTAGTAGAGTTTTGATCAAATGTTACAAGAGAAACCCACACGTGTACATATACAAGGGTTATTCCATAAATAAGGGAGATTTATCTATATATCTAACCGGCTCATTGGTCTAGTGGATAGAGTGATCGCCAGTGGTCCAGGAGACCTGGGTTCAATCCCCTGTCGCGTCATACCAGAGACTTTAAAAACGGTACTTGATACCTCCTTACTTAACACTCAGCAATATAAGGTACCATCAAGAGTAATGGAGCAATCCAGAGAAAAGGGTAGCACCTCCTCTAAATCTCGGTGTAGTAGCTATTGAAAAGGGAGCCTTCTGGTCGCTCTCGACTACGGTCGCCAACTTTACTTTTACTTAGCTATAAATCTATAAGGGTCATTTAGTCATTAAGAAAATTGTTTTGCAAAATTTTTTTATCAATGTGAACTCTCTGTTGATATCACAAAATGCATGCTTTGAATTGTAATACCATGACCAGAAAATTCGGCAAACTTTTACGTGCGACATACGGAAACACTGGACAGCTATTTCGACCTTAGTAGATCTCATCGGCAGTATATACCGTAATCTCCACAACTGGAGATCGAAACAGCGACCTCTGATTGCAAAGCCGAAATTTTACCACTATGCCACCAATCCATATCGTACACAAATGACGCCAAATTAACTACTCATGGTAATTACACGGGCAATTAATCTGAATGTGTCTTGTAAGTTACATCCGTACTCTTTACAGAGGACACAGTCACTTCCAGCACCACGTTTCCTCAAGAGGATTGAAAATACGCACCCACGTAAATATTATGAGCTCAAGGGCAAGGTTATAGATGTACAGTTTTTCTTTATTTAAGTAGAGGAATTATATTGTGAATTAAAAAAAAGAAAAAATGTAAATATGTTTTGAAGTTATTTAAAATGATGACAGATCAAAGAGCTCCAGGCTTGAACAGAGGTCTGTTATCAAATTTTTTGTGACAGAAAAGTCCAAATCATGTGAAATTTATAAAAGAATGTATTATGCATATGGAGAAGCCTTTTTTAATCAAAGATATGTTCATAATTTAGTTAAACTTGGCTTTGCCATTATCCTATTTACCAACCCCTCCGCTCGGGCAGGATATGACACAAGGTCAGTTTTTTAAGCGGAGTTTAAAAGGGTTGAATTCAGAGTTTTCCTTCTCCTAGACTAGTTGCCTCACCAAGGCTGAAGAACCCAATCTCTCCTACTATTTACCCATAGCTGGAGGGAGAATAATTGGATTCATACCTTTCCCAAAGGTATTAGTGCTATGTGAAATGCAATCAGTCTCGTCGAGGATTTGAACTCGTGTCGCCGTGTCAATTTCCTACGACGATAACCATTACACCACGGACACCTTTGCCATTATAAGCCCAAGTCGAAAAGACAGTCTATTAAGTGGAAACACATTGAGTCTCTGGTAAAGAAATTGGTTCGGATGTAGTATCGCCAACTTCATGGACAAAATTAATCTAATTTAATGCGTTATCCCCATATATTGGTCAAAGTGGGTCAATGAGTAATGCCAATAAAGGGGTGACTTCACACCCACACACTCCGGAAGTGAAACTTTATTATCAGTTTAGGGTCAGACAGAGGACCCCCTTTTTAAATATATAGTCATTGTATTAGAAGTCACATCGACAGGGCAGTATATATATATTTACAAACTTACTGATTAAAAGCACTTACGGTGATAGGCAAAAAGAAAAAAACCGCCAGAATTCGGAGATAAAGATATACCACGAATCACTGTCCGAGGAAAAAGAAAAAAAAAAGTTATCAGGAAACAAAAGAAAAGGCCAACCTTGTCACACTAATTGAAAAAAATCAAGAGATACGCAATCGGTTAGTCAAAAGAAAAAACCCACCGTAAAATACTGTAAAGTTACAATTACAAAGAGTGCTCAATATTAGGTAGAGCAAAACAGTTACATAATAATTTTTGTAACTGTATATATATATCTGTACTTATGCATATGAGGTAATAGAACTCCGGGTCAGAGTTGACGAGAGAATAATATCAGGGAAGAGATACTACACCCTGCTCCAGAGCTCCATAACCACCAGATGCAGTTTGGATTGATGCCCAAAACACCCTTTTCGGGAGAGAATCTTATTCATCCGAAGAGAATATAGCCGACTTACTCTAAGACCTATTGACTGAGCGGTATACCTATATACAATAAAACGGGATTTCTTCCAAGCGGCGGTTGTGTCAATACTACTCTATAGATGCACCACATGGACGCTGATAAAACGTATTGAGCAAAGACTTGACGGAAACTGCTCAAGAATGCTATGAGCTATATTGAATAAATCCTGGAAGCAACACCCCACGAATCAGTTGTACGGCCACTTACCTCCTTTCTCTAAAAGTATCCAAATAAGACAAAATAGGCATCCAAGACAATGCTGGAGAAGTAAGGACGAACTCATAAGTGAGATTCTCCTATTATCTCCTTCACCCAGACGTGCAAGTGTTGAACGACCAACTAGAACTTGTTTACAACAGCTCTTTACAGACACAAGATGTAGTCTAGAAGACCTGCCGGAAGCAATGGATGATAGAGACGAATGACGAGAGAGATTCTGCGAAATTCGTGCTAGCAGCACAACATAATTATATATATATATATATATATATATATAAAGAAAAAAGAACATAGAACAAAAAAGAGGGGATTAAAATATCTCTAGAATGAGCAAGAACTTACCTACAATAGCTCTGTTGGAAGACTTGCCGGTAGCGAAGGATGATTGGTAGGGAGATAGAGAGAGAAAGAGAGAAAGTCAAGGAAATCCGTGATAGCTGTTCGACTTGATGAGATATATATATATATATATATATATATATTCTACCTTATATATATATATATATATGTATGTATATATAAGGTAGAATTCAACAGCAAAAGTGTCTCTAAACCACAAAATCTTTAAACAAAAACGCTGAGGAATATTACAATATCATCATCATCATCATGTCGTGCCGCCAGCACGGATATCCTTGACCATCTCTCGCCACTTTTCCCTATCGTTCATCGCCTCCGTCAGGTCTCCTGGGTTACATCCTGTGTCCTCACATAGCTGCTGTATGTAAGTTCGGGCTGGTCGTCCTGCTTTTGATTGGCCATATGTGGGGGTCCATAGGAGTACGTCACTTACGAGCTCGTCCTTGCTTCTCCAGCAGTGTCCAGCGTGTTTGGCTCGTCTGACCTGTATAGTTTTCGTGATGGGAGGCGAGTGGCCGTACAGTTGGCGTCTCGTGGGGTGTTGTCGCCAGGACTTGTTCAATATTGCTCTCAACATTCTTGTGTAGTTGCCGTCAAGTTTCTTCTTCGTTCCAAACTATGCAGTAGTGTCTCTGATTGATTAGGCGTATTCGTCAGTAACGCTAAGTCATCAGCGTAGTCGGCGTCTCTGATTGTTTTTGCGGGGTACCTTTTGCTTCTTTTCTTAGTCAGCTCGAAGCCATTTTCTCTGATTTTGTCGATCGAAGTTCTAAGCACGTAGTCTAGACAGATGATAAAGAGGTATGGGGCTAGCGTGTCTCCTTGTAGTACTCCTGCAACAATGTCGAAGTATTCCGTGTCTCCGTCTGGTGAACGTACTTTCACTTTTGTGTTTTTGTAGAGGATCATTATTGCTGCTACGGTTTCTTTTGGTAGGCCGTATGCTAGTATGATTAGTTCCATTTTCCCTCTGTGGATGGAATCGAAGGCCTTGGTAAAGTCGACAAATAGTAATGTCGCCTGAAGGTTTTTTGCCCGGACGCCTTCAAGGATTCTACGGATGGTCAATATTTGTGAGGTTGTGGATCTATTTCTCCGGAAGCCATTTTGGTTTTTCCTAAGGATGTTGTCTATTTTGGGTTCTATGCGGTTTCGTAGTAGGGCATTGTAGATTTTGGCTGCTATGGATGTAAGTGTTATCCCTCAGTAGCTCTTGGCTAATCCAAGGTCGCCTTTTTTTGGGAAAGGAAGGATGCATCCCTTCATCCATCTTTCTATCCTATCCTATTTTGACTATAGACAGCGTTGCATTGCCGGAGCAGTATATCGTCAAATTGTCTAGTCTTCCACACTTCTGGGGGGGGGATCTCGTCTAGCCCTGCAGCTTTCCTATTTTTAATTTTTTTAAGAACCGAGTCCAGTTCTTCTTTGGTAAAAGGCCCTAGTTTAATGTCTAATTGCTTACTGATAATTCTGGTGATCGGTTCATCCTTTATTTTCGGCGGGCTTCCAAATAGATTTTTGAAATGCTGTTCCCACAGTTTTACTCTTTCTTGTTGGCTTGCAGCTTTCAATTTTGCTTTGGCTGTGGTCTTCTTTCTACTTACTTCGTTTATTGTTTGCCAGGCTATCCTGGATTGTCTATCTTCCACCGAGTCTCTAATCTTATCTATCTGATTTTGTATGTATTCTGCCTGTTTTTTTTAGATATATTCCTGCTAATTGATATTGTGCCTTTTCTAGTTTTCGGGCATTTGTGTTTGTTGGGTTCTTCCGATAGCTTTTGGAGGCAGTTTTCACGAGTGCACGTTTTTCTCTAACCTCTGACCTTTCCCAAGGGACTCTATATTTAGTTCTAGGTTTTGTTGGGATACACTTTGATGCCGCCTCTAGGTGTGCTTCAACAAAATTTTCATATTCGTCATTTGGGGTAACTTTTTCTGTCTTCTCTTGTAGTGTTTCGAGTCTGTTTCTTAATTCTAATGCATATTTGTCCCTAATGTCTCTGTTGTTAAGTAGGGCCCAGTCATAGTGCCTAGTTGTCGCTGTTCGTGTGGCGTTTTTTCGTAGGCTTAGACGTATTTTGGCCGTGACTATTCGATGATCGGAGGACACACCCTCGAAAGAGGAGTATGCCTCGCAATTCATCGCACTATTTTTCCATTTTCTGTTTATAAAGAGGTAGTCTATCTGTGCTTTACTCTTGTTCGCGTATGTGTGGGTCCATAATTTTCTCTCCTTTTTTTTAAAGTTTGTATTGAGGCATGTTAATCTATTTTCTATCATGAAATCAATTAGATGTTGTCCATTCCTGTTTGACGTGTTGTGTAGGCTGTATTTGTTTTTTCTGTTTTTCCCGATTTGTGCATTCATATCTCCGCCAATGACTAGCAGGTTGTGTTTCGGGATGCTACGTACTAGGGAGGACAGCTCCTCGTAGAAGGTGACTAGTTCGGTTTCTTCGCTAACATTGGTAGGGCTGTAGCAGGAGATGATCGTTGCTTTGGGGTTGCCATTAAACGTTGCGGCCATCATCCTAGGTTGTATTCTCTCAATGCTATTAAGTGTTTTTAGCGCTCTTGGTCCTATAAGCATTCCCACCCCTCCTACCGATGCATTGACAAAGTTTTTCCATGCCGATACAGTCACCAGCATCCATCCATTGCCAGTTTCGTGATATTTGATATCTTCGGTGTGAGTGTATCGATGTTCTTGTATACAGATTATGTCTATCTTATGTTCTACGGCTGATGCAGTTAGCTCTGGTAGTTGACCTATTGTATTTAGGGTTCTCACGTTAAATGTCGCTATCTGTATTGTTTGTTTGCATTTTAGTAGTGTTTGTTTGAGCTCAGTAGCTGATTTTTCGAACACTGAGGCCAGGGCTCCAACCTCAGCAGGACGCACCCCTTTTTTACCCGCGCGAAGAGCGATGCGGTTTGTGTGTGTGGTTTGAGTATGAGTTATGGTTATCTTTCGATGGCTGTTTTTATTCTCATCTATAGAAGCCACTCTTATAGATGAGCAGCAGTAGTTCCCCGATCGAACTGACAATCCTGAGCGTTAAGCAGCAAGACTCACACGTTCAGGAAATATTAGGCATTGCGAATTCGAACACCTTCACGTACACGATGCTGTTTCCCATGTGTACGTGAAAAAAAAAAAATAATAATAAAATAAAAAATAAAAAATAGAAAATAAAAAATAGAAAATAAAAAAAATAGAAAATAAAGAATAGAAAATAAAAAATAAAATGAAATAAAATAGATCCTTTTAACTTAAGTTTTAACTTAGTTAAAGTCCAGGACTGACGTATATTCAAAGAAATTTTGGGGTATATTTTATCTTGTCATCCGATACAGGCCCTACCAGGTTCTTATTTTATTTTATTTTTTTAAATTTTTATTTTTAGTGGAGGTGGAATGCTAAATTTCTAAGTTTGGCGTGGTAAATTCAAACAATTGTTAAGTTGACTCGTGATAGTTGCACCTGGTAAAACAATTTAGTCGATTAGAAATAAATCAAGATTCTTAGATTAAAATATAACAAAAATTCACCAGCAGATTTTACAAGTCATAGAAAATCCAGTGTTATTTTTAAAAAAGAAAATTGTACTAACCTCTACCCAAGGAGTCTTCCCTCACAAGTGTTTAGTTTTTTTCTATATATCCACATATTTATGAAGCTTTTATGTCTTTCCTTATATTTATAATGCCACCTGATTCTAGAATGTTCCATTCCAAATATTTCTTTAGCGTTTGGTTTGGCCGTTTTTTTGGTGGGGGGATTAATTTGTGATAACTGGGAGTGTTTGCATTTGTCGGCACCAGAATCTATACTAATTTATGCTAAATTTCTAAGTTTGGCGCGGTAAATTCAAACAATTGTTAAGTTGACTCGTGATAGTTGCACCTGGTAAAACAATTTAGTCGATTAGAAATAAATCAAGATTCTTAGATTAAAATATAACAAAAATAAAAGATTTATTACAATATACTAACGATTATTTAAAATATATAAGACAGGATAGTAACTCACGTCTCCGGGTTTCACGTCTTCGATCGTCAGGTGAGATGGTGATCCTTATGTATGACATATTTAATACTGTACACTTTTATAGTCTTTTTCTTCAATTGCGTGACAACAACGTAGAAGACATAATAAATAACGAGACTCAATCTGGCACCAAATTTGAAAGCAAACACTTTCTGTCATGGCAACATCTCTCCACCAACGACACACACACACACACACACACACATATATATATATATATATATATATATATATATATATATATATATATATATATATATACATTACAAACTGAAAGATATCGTAAGCAGCGTCCAACCTTGTCTAAATTTCTGAGATGATGTTTGGTAATTTTATCACAAAGAATATTCGAACTTCTTCCTCTTCAGGAGTCTAAACAGTACCTCGAACTGAACCTTTTATTTAATCCATGGCGGGGGAGGTTAGATTGTTCAAATTACAATAACCTTGATCGGGTACAAGTGTTATGCGATAGTAAGTATTCCTTGTTATTTTTACCTGTCGATGGGATTGAACCTACAACCTCCAAATGACTTCACTCAGCTGCACTTTCCGACCAAACGCCTTAAACACACTGCCACGTGAGTTCGACGTGAAACCCCTGAAGGACAAAGGATATATCGGCGGAAACGTTGTGAGTATAACAATGGAGATAAAGACAACAGTGCAAGTATTCTAAGTGATAAAAAAGCGATTAACTTGTTCAGTACTTAGATGGGTGACCCCTTAAGATAACATCAGGTACTGTAAGCAGCCTGGGGCATGTGTGCAATATTTAACCAAAGCTTAGTAAATAACAACAATCACTTAAAAATGTCTTGCTAAAATCATCGATTCCCGCTAAATCACCAAAGTTAAGCACCAGTTAACCTATTCAATACGTAAGTGGGTGACCACTTACGCTAGCAGCAGGCTTGGGTACCATATCTAAGCAAAGCTTAGTAAATAACCACAGAAAGATATCCTTACATGAAGACGGATGTAGATTACCAAAAACATTGATTTTGTCTTTTCTGTAAACATATAAACACTCCCAGTATTAACTAAGGAAATAAACGATCATTTGAAAAATATCTTTTGGCCTTGGGTAGTGCAAGTAACAATCTGTCCAATGTATATCTTGACTTTTTTTGGCTCAAACTCTGCAAACTATGTGATAAATATCAAGTCGAACTGTCGACTTTACAAAAGAAATATTTTCCCATTTGGAAAAGATTAGTGCTTTCCTTGAAGAGTTGATGGTAGCTGCAATTTAGACTGGAGTGAAATTGTGAATATTTGTTGGCTAACCAAAACTAAACGTGTCGGTAACGTGTCAGGAAAAGAGCTATTTATCAAATTTGTTGTTTTGCGGACAAGTCTAAACTGACAAGGATGTATGGGCGGAGTTTGTTGAGGGTCTTTTTTTAAATACTTTTAAACTCGTTTACCAGTTCTTTAAACATCAGAGAAGAATCTCAAACAAATTTTCTTAAATTAATCTTTACAACTATTCAAAAGAAATTATTGGAAAGAAAAGAAGAAAAAAAAAGAGCTCCGAAGGTTTTATTTGTTTATTTATTTTTCGCTTGAAAACAATGTACACACAAATCTATGAATATACTGATAGACAGAGGTGCCCCATTCAATCGGTCTCGTGCCACATCAAAGCAAAGACCTTCGTAAATTACAATATACAGAGAGACATAACATATGCCGTATATAAACGCACAAACATTGGCATATGTGTATTATCATCATCCTCATGTCGTGCCACCAGCACGGATATCCCTGATCCTCTCTCGCCACTTCTCCCTATCGTTCATCGCCTCTAGTAGGTCCTCAGGGGTACATCCTGTATCCTCACAGAGCTGCTGTATGTAGGTTCGAGCTGGTCGTCCTGCTTTTGCTCGGCCATATGAGGGGGTCCATAAGAGAACATCACTTATGAGCTCGTCCCTGGTTCCCTAGCAGTGTCCTGCATGTCTGGTTCGTCTAGCTTGGATAGTTTTCGTGATGGGTGGTAGGTGGCCGTACAGCTGGTGCTTTGAGGGGCGTTGCCTCGAGGACTTGTTCAAATTTGCTCGCAGCATTCTTGTGTAGTTGCCGTCAAGCTTTTTCGCCATCCGTTTAGTAAGCGTCCATGTAGTGCATCCATATAGCAGTATCGATAGGATCGCTGCTTGGGAGAAACTGCGTTTCATTTTATCGGTCAGGTCTGACTTCCATATGACCGATAGCCAATCGATAGCTGTATATGTGTATAAATATTCATATATACATACACATACATGAATATATATATATATATATATATATATGTATGTATGTATATTTAGGCAGCATTTCTTCGTTAATGCAAATTTCATTAAACATAATAGACATTTTATGCCTACATATTCTCTTTTGGATCCGTTCGAATTCCCGTATTACTTTTATCGTATTCGGGGGGAATTGATTTAGGTATTGTCCATAGTTGTATGTATCCCTAGTACTTTCTGCCCGACTTTGGGCCATCATCAGGGGAGAATCTGTTACAAAAGTGATGTAACTTTTGTTTTAGCAAATTACTACTGTGTAAGGACGTCTTTGCTGTTGGAGATTATGGCGCTTGCTTTTAAATGTAATTCTGTAAATAGTGCCAGTAGCTAAAGACATTTAAAATTTCCTCTTTAGATGTTCTCATTGATACTAACAACAATAATAACATCACTACCTCCACCTACAAAAAACCCTCTAGTAATAACTCCTGTACCCTCAACTTTAAAAGTGAATGCCCCTTCAGATATAAAAAAGCAATTATTCGTAATGTAATATCCCGTGTCAAACTAATCTCCTCCTCCAAAACAATATTTTATAAAGAGGTAAAAAACATAAAACAGGCTCTCATCGATAATGGGTTTCCTAACTATATTGTTGATGAACAAATTAAACGTATGATCAAAAATGTTAACCAACAAAATAAACAGTGTACTACTCCATCCAGTCAACAAACATATATCAAACTTTTTTATCGTAACCAAATGCACTACAATTATAAATCCGATGAAAAAATAATGAAAACATTGATTCACAAAAACATACTCCCCACTGATCCCAATAAAAAAATAAAACTTATTATATATTATAATAAGTTTAAAACCTCGAATTTGGTCATTAGAAATAACTCCTCTCCCTCGATTGGGGTGTTGCAAAAAAACAACGTTATATATAAATTTAAATGTCCCCTAGGAGATTGCATCTCTGATAATAATAATATATATGTTGGTTTAACCTCAACTACCCTGTCGAGGAGACTTACAATGCACCTTTCTGACACAAGATCAATACCTCAGCATTTAAAAAAACATTCATGCCCAACAACACAACTACGAAAAATTCTCACCGACAACACAACAATACTCGAACATCAAAATAATAAATAAAAACTTCAGATTCTCGAAGCACTATATATTAGAAACCTGCAACCAGCACTTAATAGAATTAATTTTCAAACCAGTGCTAACGTACTTAAATGTCTTTAGCTACTGGCACTATTTACAGAATTACATTTAAAAGCAAGCGCCATAATCTCCAACAGCAAAGACGTCCTTACACAGTAGTAATTTGCTAAAACAAAAGTTACATCACTTTTGTAACAGATTCTCCCCTGATGATGGCCCAAAGTCGGGCAGAAAGTACTAGGGATACATACAACTATGGACAATACCTAAATCAATTCCCCCCGAATACGATAAAAGTAATACGGGAATTCGAACGGATCCAAAAGAGAATATGTAGGCATAAAATGTCTATTATGTTTAATGAAATTTGCATATATATATATATATATATATATATATATAATCCAATAAACCTCGTTAAAATAGATATTTCCTAAAAAATTGTATTATATCTATAGTTATACATATGTGTGTATGCCCATATACATATATGTATATACATAAAAACAGGTAACTATATGTTGTAATGGTTAGCAAACTAGACTTGCAAAATTTCTCGAATGAGTTCGAGTCTCATTCTGTGCCCCATTCATACGGTCTAGAGCTGCACCAAAGTAAAAAGCTTAGTGAATTATTATATAATGATGATTTCGTATAATGAACGATCCCTAATTTTTGTCAGAAAAAATGTATTTTGCGAGTAATAAACGAGGGTAAGCTTCAACGTGTTCAAAAACATATCTCGTATAATGAACGATCGCTCGTTTTTGAGAAAAAAAAATCATCTGAAAAGGTCGTTCATTTCACGAGAAGATACGATACTTGTTCGGTCAATTAAGAAATGAGCGCAGATATATTTTGCAAATATCAACTTATTTCCGGATACGAACAAAGATCAAGTTTTTAACGAATAAAAAACTAGACAATTTTTTGAAGGTTGTCATCAGTTTCAGTTTCGGTCTCTCTCTTTAATGGCATATCAACCTTCCTGAGTTATGTAATGCCAAATCCATCCTTCTAGAAGAAGAGCAGTGCTAGTATTTAAACGATATCTGGGTGGGGGGTAATGGAAGCCATACCCTTCCAAAGATTATTAGTCCGAAAGGGAACGTAATAGCGCGACTGGAGTTCGAACTCGCTTACCACTATGTTTCAGTTTAGAACGTTACCCACTACGCTACAGAGATTCCACCACAGTTATTATCAGGATTACGCATTTTCGTCAACGATGAAGAAGAGTCTAATATCTATTTTGAAATTAATCATGTGTTACATATTACGACTATACGGATGAGGATAAACGAAGCTATGAATTATTTACTAAAGTTTGCTTACTCTAGCACCCAGGCCTCAGGTTGCTTATATTACCTGCTGGGGACCCCAACCCTGTCAGCAGGACTACAACCTCTACAGATGAGCAAGCCCAGCCCAAAATGGAGGTGTCCTAAATAGGGCATTAAACTGAATCCATTATTGAGGGATCAGTTCTTGAGCTCTGAGGAGTGCTGAGAACCCATTCATTACTGCTAGTCCCAGATTCAGATTGAGAGTACCTGTTATGAACCCATTTATGGTTTAGATTGACCGATCAAATATAACTGTGCAAATTATTTGTGTAAACAATTGAAACCTGAAGTTATAATTGCGTCCTAAGGATTTTTCTATTAGTTTATTATCATTTACTCCTGGAGAGTTTTTCACATCAGTGTTTGCGGATGGTTTTTCACTGGAGTCTAAGAGACAGCAATTATCCTATAGTCTCCAGCAGTCTTCTCAGTATTCAGGCTGATCTCAATAATGTAGTAGTTTGGATGATCTCCACTCGTCCTGTTATTTCCAAGTCATCCAGTCCCTTTACTAATCCTTCGGTGACTGTACCAAGAGCACCAATTACAATTGGTATAATCGTCACTTTCATGTTCCACAGTTTTTTCAATTCCCTAGGAAGGTCGAGTAACTTATACTTCTTTTCACTTTCTTTCAATTTTACTCTGTGGTCAGCCAGGACATCAAAGTCCATAATTCGGCAAGTTCTGTTTTTTTTTATTATAATAAGGTCAAGTCGTCTGGCCGAGATGAGATGATCCGTTTGTATGTTAAAATCCCAGGGGAGTTTGTGTGTCTCATACTCTAGGACAGATGCTGGGTTGTGT
>OY757937.1:44136638-44184138 GCA_963585895.1 Sepioteuthis lessoniana
GCGTATGTGTGTAATATATGTGTATGTGTAAGTAAGTAAAGTTGTCGACCTTGGTCGAGGGCTACCCCGAAGGCCTCTCTTTTTAATAGCTACTACTCTGCAGTGTAGGGGAGGTCAATACTTCTTCCACTCGATTACTCCACTTTACCCTTAATACGTACCCTTATAATGCTGAATGTTAAGCAAGGAAGCATCAAGAACAATTTTGTAGGTCTTTGGTATGACTCGTCCTGGGGTTAAACCTTGTTTTCTTTGGCCATTGGCGAACACTCTATCCTCTAAACCATCAGTGTATATATATGTTTATATGTATGTACTTGTATATATATATATATATATATATATATATATATATATATATATATATATATATATATATATGTGTGTGTGTGTGTGTGTGTGTGTATCGGGGAGTCCCAGTGACATAATGACATATATATATATATATATAAACTAACCTCTCAGTGAAATCGAAAGTGTTAGAAAAATTCTGAAACGGTCGCAAAGCCAGCAAAATTATCATAGCTCCAATAACAGAATATAAAATAAAACCACTCACGACTCGGAGTTTCACGAAAACAATATTCAGGTGAGTATATGCAGCCACGGCTGAAATCTATTGAATTATTTTGAATTCTATTGAGTATCAAGACTCTGTGAAAATCTAAGTACATTTTTTTTATCAAGTTTTGCTTATGAATATATATATATATAATTCAAAATATCATTTTTGCGGAGCTTTTGTTGATCATTGTTATTAATGATTATTTTTCATCTTCCTAATTCTTATTACTTTGACAATCATTATTGATAATTTTGACTTTTATTATCCTTTAGATTCCTTTTTTTTGTAATTCACTCCGGTCGTCACTTCTAAAAAATACCCTTAAGACGACTAGTGTTTGGTGGTGTAAGGGTTTGCAAGCTAGACTTGCAACCCTTCTCGAATGATTTCGAATCTTACTGGGTGCCCCATTCTCATGGTCTTGTGTCACATCTAAGCAAAAAGCTTAGTAAATTACGGCGCGTGACCAAAAATATACAGTTGACCAGTCAAAGATAGGTGGAGTAATGTGTGGCTTTAGATTGGTTGTTTGTCTGGGGTTTATGGCATATCAACTTTTGTAGGTTATTTAATGCTATATAAATTTTTATACAAATAATCTGTTCTATTTCAAACAATTCACTTTAGCGTGAGTAAACACTTTAATTGTCTAAAACGTTTATATTTCAAGCTATTCAGTTTAGTCAAACAGTTCTAATTCAAACAATTCAGTTTATCATAAATACGCAGTTTACATGTCAAAACAGATCTATTTCAAGTAATTCAGTTTAACATAAGTACGCATTTTAGTTCTATTTGACCCATAGATAGGAACCTATCAGGTGCAACCACTTCGGGCCAGAGTGAACTTGGGAGAGAGACAATGAAGAAGTACTCCGCATTATCCAAAGCTCCAGCATTACTGGAACCTCACCATCAGATTGTTCTGTGTCATATCCAGGACACTCGTTGGGAGGCTTACCCCTCTGCAGAGGTGTAGTCAGTGTATTTTACAGCCCCAGCCGACTGGGCAAAGTGGCTTTAGAGGTGTCATTTGGAATTCTTTGGTTGCCTTTTAAGCTATTGCAAGTGAGTTTGTATAGAAACTTGTTGGTAGAACTAGTTTTCTCGGAGGCAGAGGGCCTGATTTTTAGACTCATTGATATTAATTTTTATTCTTACTTTCTTGTGCGAGCTTTTCTCGGAGGCAGAGGGCCTGATTTTTAGACTCATTGATATTAATTTTTATTCTTACTTTCTTGTGCGAGCTTTTCTCGAAGGCAGAGGGCCTGATTTTTAGACTCATTGATATTAATTTTTATTCTTACTTTCTTGTGCGAGCTTTTCTCGGAGGCAGAGGGCCTGATTTTTAGACTCATTGATATTAATTTTTATTCTTACTTTCTTGTGCGAGCTTTTCTCGAAGGCAGAGGGCCTGATTTTTAGACTCATTGATATTAATTTTTATTCTTACTTTCTTGTGCGAGCTTTTCTCGGAGGCAGAGGGCCTGATTTTTAGACTCATTGATATTAATTTTTATTCTTACTTTCTTGTGCGAGCTTTTCTCGGAGGCAGAGGGCCTGATTTTTAGACTCATTGATATTAATTTGTATTCTTACTTTCTTGTGCGAGCTTTTTTCGGAGGCAGAGGGCCTGATTTTTAGACTCATTGATATTAATTTTTATTCTTACTTTCTTGTGCGAGCTTTTCTCGAAGGCAGAGGGCCTGATTTTTAGACTCATTGATATTAATTTTTATTCTTACTTTCTTGTGCGAGCTTTTCTCGAAGGCAGAGGGCCTGATTTTTAGACTCATTGATATTGATTTTTATTCTTACTTTCTTGTGCGAGCTTTTCTCGAAGGCAGAGGGCCTGATTTTTAGACTCATTGATATTAATTTTTATTCTTACTTTCTTGTGCGAGCTTTTCTCGGAGGCAGAGGGCCTGATTTTTAGACTCATTGATATTAATTTTTATTCTTACTTTCTTGTGCGAGCTTTTCTCGAAGGCAGAGGGCCTGATTTTTAGACTCATTGATATTAATTTTTATTCTTACTTTCTTGTGCGAGCTTTTCTCGGAGGCAGAGGGCCTGATTTTTAGACTCATTGATATTAATTTTTATTCTTACTTTCTTGTGCGAGCTTTTCTCGGAGGCAGAGGGCCTGATTTTTAGACTCATTGATATTAATTTGTATTCTTACTTTCTTGTGCGAGCTTTTTTCGGAGGCAGAGGGCCTGATTTTTAGACTCATTGATATTAATTTTTATTCTTACTTTCTTGTGCGAGCTTTTCTCGAAGGCAGAGGGCCTGATTTTTAGACTCATTGATATTAATTTTTATTCTTACTTTCTTGTGCGAGCTTTTCTCGAAGGCAGAGGGCCTGATTTTTAGACTCATTGATATTAATTTTTATTCTTACTTTCTTGTGCGAGCTTTTCTCGAAGGCAGAGGGCCTGATTTTTAGACTCATTGATATTAATTTTTATTCTTACTTTCTTGTGCGAGCTTTTCTCGGAGGCAGAGGGCCTGATTTTTAGACTCATTGATATTAATTTTTATTCTTACTTTCTTGTGCGAGCTTTTCTCGAAGGCAGAGGGCCTGATTTTTAGACTCATTGATATTAATTTTTATTCTTACTTTCTTGTGCGAGCTTTTCTCGGAGGCAGAGGGCCTGATTTTTAGACTCATTGATATTAATTTTTATTCTTACTTTCTTGTGCGAGCTTTTCTCGGAGGCAGAGGGCCTGATTTTTAGACTCATTGATATTAATTTGTATTCTTACTTTCTTGTGCGAGCTTTTTTCGGAGGCAGAGGGCCTGATTTTTAGACTCATTGATATTAATTTTTATTCTTACTTTCTTGTGCGAGCTTTTCTCGAAGGCAGAGGGCCTGATTTTTAGACTCATTGATATTAATTTTTATTCTTACTTTCTTGTGCGAGCTTTTCTCGAATGCAGAGGGCCTGATTTTTAGACTCATTGATATTAATTTTTATTCTTACTTTCTTGTGCGAGCTTTTCTCGGAGGCAGAGGGCCTGATTTTTAGACTCATTGATATTAATTTGTATTCTTACTTTCTTGTGCGAGCTTTTTTCGGAGGCAGAGGGCCTGATTTTTAGACTCATTGATATTAATTTTTATTCTTACTTTCTTGTGCGAGCTTTTCTCGAAGGCAGAGGGCCTGATTTTTAGACTCATTGATATTAATTTTTATTCTTACTTTCTTGTGCGAGCTTTTCTCGGAGGCAGAGGGCCTGATTTTTAGACTCATTGATATTAATTTTTATTCTTACTTTCTTGTGCGAGCTTTTCTCGAAGGCAGAGGGCCTGATTTTTAGACTCATTGATATTAATTTGTATTCTTACTTTCTTGTGCGAGCTTTTTTCGGAGGCAGAGGGCCTGATTTTTAGACTCATTGATATTAATTTTTATTCTTACTTTCTTGTGCGAGCTTTTCTCGAAGGCAGAGGGCCTGATTTTTAGACTCATTGATATTAATTTTTATTCTTACTTTCTTGTGCGAGCTTTTCTCGAAGGCAGAGGGCCTGATTTTTAGACTCATTGATATTGATTTTTATTCTTACTTTCTTGTGCGAGCTTTTCTCGAAGGCAGAGGGCCTGATTTTTAGACTCATTGATATTAATTTTTATTCTTACTTTCTTGTGCGAGCTTTTCTCGGAGGCAGAGGGCCTGATTTTTAGACTCATTGATATTAATTTTTATTCTTACTTTCTTGTGCGAGCTTTTCTCGAAGGCAGAGGGCCTGATTTTTAGACTCATTGATATTAATTTTTATTCTTACTTTCTTGTGCGAGCTTTTCTCGGAGGCAGAGGGCCTGATTTTTAGACTCATTGATATTAATTTTTATTCTTACTTTCTTGTGCGAGCTTTTCTCGGAGGCAGAGGGCCTGATTTTTAGACTCATTGATATTAATTTGTATTCTTACTTTCTTGTGCGAGCTTTTTTCGGAGGCAGAGGGCCTGATTTTTAGACTCATTGATATTAATTTTTATTCTTACTTTCTTGTGCGAGCTTTTCTCGAAGGCAGAGGGCCTGATTTTTAGACTCATTGATATTAATTTTTATTCTTACTTTCTTGTGCGAGCTTTTCTCGGAGGCAGAGGGCCTGATTTTTAGACTCATTGATATTAATTTTTATTCTTACTTTCTTGTGCGAGCTTTTCTCGAAGGCAGAGGGCCTGATTTTTAGACTCATTGATATTAATTTTTATTCTTACTTTCTTGTGCGAGCTTTTCTCGGAGGCAGAGGGCCTGATTTTTAGACTCATTGATATTAATTTTTATTCTTACTTTCTTGTGCGAGCTTTTCTCGGAGGCAGAGGGCCTGATTTTTAGACTCATTGATATTAATTTGTATTCTTACTTTCTTGTGCGAGCTTTTTTCGGAGGCAGAGGGCCTGATTTTTAGACTCATTGATATTAATTTTTATTCTTACTTTCTTGTGCGAGCTTTTCTCGAAGGCAGAGGGCCTGATTTTTAGACTCATTGATATTAATTTTTATTCTTACTTTCTTGTGCGAGCTTTTCTCGAATGCAGAGGGCCTGATTTTTAGACTCATTGATATTAATTTTTATTCTTACTTTCTTGTGCGAGCTTTTCTCGGAGGCAGAGGGCCTGATTTTTAGACTCATTGATATTAATTTGTATTCTTACTTTCTTGTGCGAGCTTTTTTCGGAGGCAGAGGGCCTGATTTTTAGACTCATTGATATTAATTTTTATTCTTACTTTCTTGTGCGAGCTTTTCTCGAAGGCAGAGGGCCTGATTTTTAGACTCATTGATATTAATTTTTATTCTTACTTTCTTGTGCGAGCTTTTCTCGGAGGCAGAGGGCCTGATTTTTAGACTCATTGATATTAATTTTTATTCTTACTTTCTTGTGCGAGCTTTTCTCGAAGGCAGAGGGCCTGATTTTTAGACTCATTGATATTAATTTGTATTCTTACTTTCTTGTGCGAGCTTTTTTCGGAGGCAGAGGGCCTGATTTTTAGACTCATTGATATTAATTTTTATTCTTACTTTCTTGTGCGAGCTTTTCTCGGAGGCAGAGGGCCTGATTTTTAGACTCATTGATATTAATTTTTATTCTTACTTTCTTGTGCGAGCTTTTCTCGGAGGCAGAGGGCCTGATTTTTAGACTCATTGATATTAATTTTTATTCTTACTTTCTTGTGCGAGCTTTTCTCGAAGGCAGAGGGCCTGATTTTTAGACTCATTGATATTAATTTTTATTCTTACTTTCTTGTGCGAGCTTTTTTCGGAGGCAGAGGGCCTGATTTTTAGACTCATTGATATTAATTTTTATTCTTACTTTCTTGTGCGAGCTTTTCTCGGAGGCAGAGGGCCTGATTTTTAGACTCATTGATATTAATTTTTATTCTTACTTTCTTGTGCGAGCTTTTCCTTGATATCGTAGAAATGATGACATGAATTAGTTGTGATAAGACGTCATTAGAATTTGGAAGAATAAGTATAATACTAGTCAAAATTATTTGTTATGTTATCTGCTGGGTGAAATAATGGGAATACTTGATTTCACAATTTCAGATACAACTTTTTTTTTCTTTCGGAGGAATACTAATCTATATGTTTATTTCCATCAGGATGGAGTGGTATAGTCGTTTTATTGGCGAGTTGTATGCTGTCCGCATTTACAGGAGTGATTCTCTCTAAGGACTGGAATATTTTGATTGGCCGTCACTCAGAATATTCACAGAACACCCGGCGTCCCTATCCGGCTCTCGGTCAAGTAACTTATGGAAGACCTGGCAGGTAAGATATATTTTTCAGGCATTTTAATGAAAATTCACATTTATTGATTAAAAAAATCACTTTCATAAAATAATTATATCAAACCCAAACTGAAATATTTTGAGAAAAGAGAGAAAGCGATTTTGGGGTCGTCTCCTTCGTCGCGTAGTGGATAATCCTATTTACCAACCCCTCCGCTCGGGCAGGATATGACTCAAGGTCAGATTTTAAGCGAAGTTTGATAGGTTTGAATTCAGAGTTTTCCTTCTCCTAGACTAGTTGCCTCACCAAGGCTGAAGAACCTCGTCTGTCCTACTATTTGCCCATAGCTGGAGGGAGGATAATTGGATTCATACCTTTCCCAAGGGTATTAGTGCTATGTGAAATGCAATCAGTCTCGTCCAGGATTTGCCTCCGAGAAAACTAGTTCTGCGAACAAGTTTCTATACTAACCCACTTGCAATAGCTTAAAAGGCAACCAAAGAATTCCAAATGACACCTCTAAAGCCACTTTGGCGT
Source organism: Sepioteuthis lessoniana (assembly GCA_963585895.1). NCBI lineage: Eukaryota > Metazoa > Mollusca > Cephalopoda > Myopsida > Loliginidae > Sepioteuthis > Sepioteuthis lessoniana. Next base: position 44,143,485 of record OY757937.1, read on the forward strand.
AGTGGATAATGTGCTGGCGTACTAAGCGAGTTCGAACTCTAGTCGCGCTATCGGGTTCATTGTCGGACTAATACTCTTGGGAAAGGTATGAAACCCCTTATCTCCTCAGGTATGGGTTAAATAATACTACTGCTGTTGTTTCGCTAGAATGGCTTTGGCAGGCTAAAATGCCGTTAAATAAAGAAACCAGAAAATATTTTAAATAACTTTACGCATTAAAATAGAAAGTAAGATTGTTTTTCAAATCGTTGTAAATTTAAAGTTGTATCAGATTTGCTTTACTTCAAGAAACTCATAAGTTAGAAAACATTCTATAGACTTTTTCTGGTTTAGATATTTTGTTTGGTTGGTTGGTTTCTTTGTTTAATGGTATATCAATCTTCGTAGGTTATTCGATGCTAATCCATCCTTGTCGAAAAACAGTACTAATACTTTTTAACACATAGCTAGACATATATATATATATATATATATATATATATATATAATCACTCATGAGTTTCTCCTTGCTTCTCCAGCAGTATTCCTCATGCCTCGTTCGTCTTATTTTGATGGTCTTAGTGATGGGAGGTAGGTAGCCGTTCAACTGTTGTTTCGTGTGATGTTGTTTCCAGGATTTGTTCAATAGAGCACGTTGCATTCTTGTGCAATTTCCATCGAGCTTTTTATCTCTATACGTTTTGTCAGCGTCCATGGGGTGCATCCATACAGTAGAATTGACACAACCGCTGCTTAAGTGACTTAAGTCAAAAAGAAGGCACGTTAATGAATTGATTTAAGCCCAGACCTAAACCCCTTTGATTTCGCTATATGGGACGTTTTAGGAAACAAAACAAATGCAACTTCCAATCCAAAAATTGGTTCGCTTAATACTATCATTGAGGAGGAATGGAATAAAACGTCTGAAGAATTTATTTTGAAGGCATGCAAATCGTTTCAAAAATCGTTTGATACAATAATTGAAAAAAAAAAGTAAAATGACGGCCATATTGAGTAAATTAAACTGTTTTGTAACCATCTTATTTTATTGTTTATTTAAAAAAATTAAAAACTATTCTTGTTTTATAATAGAGTCGTTTATTATTATTATTGTGCCGTTGACTGTCTAAGCTATTCTTGCTCAAACATTTTCTACTGCCGATATTGAACACTCTTTGGGGTTGTCCTCGTGGTGTAATGATTAAAGCGATGGACTGCGGAATTGTAGTAAGCGAGTTCGTACTCCAGTCGCGCTATTACGTTCACTTTCGGGCAAATACCCTTGGGAAAGGTATGGACCCCCTTATCCTCCCAGCTATGGGTTAAATAGTACCACTACTGTTCTTCTAGGAGAATAGCTTTGGCATTAAATAACCTACAAAGGTTGATATGCCATTAAACAAAGAAACCAAACCAAACCTGAACACTCTTTGTTTACAAATGTAGCAAATTACATTATATATATATATATATATATATATATAGCATAAGGCTAATAGAAATATTTCTTTCAAGTTATTTATTTCTTAATTGTTCTTAACTAGTTTCGACCTTAGGTCATCGTCAGTGGAAAAGTTTTTGTCAAGAAAAGTTTTTATGTTTTTAAAATAGTTGAAAAGCCATCAAAGAAATGACGAAAAATGAACTGGTAACGTAGCATATCCATTAAGTGAATGAAAAGTATTTGTTGGTATCAAAGTGTCTTCATATCCAGTCGGTTGGGGCTGTAGAATATGCCAAATGTATATTTGCAGAAGACACCCATCCCCAACGAATGTCCTAGGTATGATACTAAACTGCTTTTGATAGTGAGGCTTCAGCTCTAGAGTTTTATGGACTGTGTGGTACCTCTTCATAGCCATCACTTCCAGTTCCACTCTGACCTGGAGTGGTTGTATCTGCTTGGGTCCCATGTATGGTTCAATTTAACTATTCAGCTGTGTGCAAACAAATGGCCGATCTTAAATTGTATTGTTAGTGTTACATAGGAATACTTGAAACCATTTAACTGTGTGCAAACGAATGAGTAATACCAAATAGAGTTATTCGTGAAAGGAATAATTGAAATCATTTAACTGTGTGTTAACAGATGAGTAATAATATATAGAATTATTAGTGTTAAATAGCAATACTTAAAACCATTTGACTGTGGGCAAGCTCTGGCTCTTTTTAAAGGTTAACTACAAACTATTCGGTTACACATCACACACACACACACACACACACATATATATATATATGTATAAATATATATATACAGGATTTGGCATTAAGTAACCAAAAACGGTTGATATGCCATAAAACCAAACCAACTATTCAACTAAGTGCAAACAAATGATCTATATTAAATAGAATTATCCGTGTTAGATAACAATACTTAAAACCATTTAACTATGTGCAAATAAATGAGATCTGGTTTGTTTAAAATGATATCTTTAAACTATTCGTTTAAACATCATATATAGTTAATACATATATTTATAAACAGGATTTGCTATTTAATAACCTATAACTCCGGTTGGTTGGGGCTGTAGAATAAACCGACTGCATCTTTACAGAGAAGTATGACCTCTCCACCAACGAGTGTACTAGATTTGACACTAAACTATCTAATGGTGGCGCTCCAGTAATGCTGGAGCTTTGGGGAATACGGAGTACTCCTTCATCGCCATCGCTCTCAGGTTCACTCTGGTCCGGAGTAGTAGTATCTAATAGGGTTCTATCTAAGGGTAAAATAGAACTGTTTCACATTTAAACTGTGTGAAAACAAATGATATGCTAAATTGAATTGTTTGAAATCGAGCTCTTTGACCATTTAATTGTGTGTAAACAAACGACTGGTGTTTAATTGAATTGTTAGTGATACATAACAATAATTGGATAAATCATATAAATGTAATATATATGTATAAACCGGATTTGATATTAAATAACCTACAATGGTTGATATATCATAAAACCAAACCAAACCAAATTCTATATATTTAATATATATGAATAAAGAGGATTCGGCATTAAATAACCTACAATGATTGATATGCTATAAAACCAAACCAAACCAAACCAAACCAAATCCTATATATTTAATATATATGAATAAATAAAATTTGGCATTAAATAATCTACAATAGTTGATATGCGTTAAAACCAAACCAAACCAAGCTAAATGTCCTCTAATGGTTGGTGTACCATGAAACCCAACCAACCAAGTGTTTTCAACTGACCAACATATGATTTGGGCTACCGTAAACACCTGGCAGTAAGTCCTCCACTTGGAAGATATTTTTAAAACATGATCGGAGTATTTCAAATTATCCTTAACTGTTTTAGTCAGATATTTACCGAACACATTTGTTTATTTAGGTGCTTATGTTTCATCCCACGTCTGTTTATCTTATTTTAAAGCGTTGCTTTGAGGATGGTTTGTTGGTGTTAAAACTATTTGATGTCAGTGTTTGGAGACGCTTTATCCATTCATATTCGTCTATTACAATAATTACCGTGATATTGTCCCATACGTTTTTTCTCTGATGGTAAACTTAACATTTCTATTGAAATCGTAGCTATTTGAGAAAAAATGTTGTTCTATAAGTAGTAGTGTTTTGTAATCCGTAGATTTGATAGTTCTATGGTTATTTATATCTAAAGTAAAATGGGCATTCTGACTTTCCAATGTATTGTTTCCAATAAGCAGCATGTGCCATCCTGTAAATGAATTATATTTTTGCTTCTGTAGTTTGATTCGTTGTAATTGGCCTAATTATTAGAGTGTTCGCCAATGGCCCGGTAAACGGGTTTATAGGTCGAGTCATACCAAAGACTAAAAAAAAAAAATGGTACTTGATGCTTCCTTGCTTAACACTCAACATTATAAGGTAACGATCAAGGGTAAAGTGGAGCAATCCAGGGAAAGGAGTTGCGCCCTCTGCTACAACTCGATGTAGTAGCTATTAAAAAGGGAGCCTTCGAGTCGCTCTTGACTACGATTGCCAACTTTACTTACAATCATTTTTCAGTTTTTATAATTTTCAACATTTTTGAATTGAATAAATGGAGTTGATTTTTTATCTCTTTTTTTGTTTGCTTTTTTCCCGATGACAGAATATTGGTGTCTTTCTGTATAATCTTCACATTGTTTGGTGGCTGCGTTGTGTTTCTGTTGTTATCCGGAAACATTTTTAGTTATCTGGTTCTGCGACTTGGGGCCAACATCTCCGTCTGTGATGCCGTTATGATTTTGGGAGGAGTCCTTATTCCTATATCTTGGCTTGGAACACCCAAAGACTTCTGGTAAGAAATCTATCTAAATATTTATCTATCTATCTATCTATGAATGCAAATGAAATTTTTCTTTTGCACACAGAAGACAAGAGACCACTATCGAAAAAGTCAATATTTTTCTTTCATATATATATATATATATATATGTGTGTATGTGTGTGTGTGTGTGTGTGTGTGTGTGTGAGAGAGAGAGAGAGAGAGAGAGAGAGAGAGAGAGAGAGAGAGAGAGAGAGAGAGAGATGTCATATACATTCATGTATGAATCGATCTTTTGATTAATATTCAAGAATTATAAATTTTTGAAATTAACTTTTACAGCTAAAAATTGCTTCTAGTTCTCATCATATTTAAATTCTACCCCTATGAAATTATTACTCATGAATAGGTCGATGCCAATAAATTAGGTCTTCAAAATTCCACCTATATACGAGTATATATGGTAAATGCACACATATTTTCTCTTTTTGCATTAAAAATGTTGTTTAATATGACATATTTTTCACTTGTATTTCCTTTTTACCTTTTCGTATTTGCAGGCCTGCAGCTTTAATTGCAACTCTGGCCACACTCACAAGTTTAGTGCTCGTGTTAGTGTTAATCGCCATGGACATCACACCGGAAACGGTGGTCAGGGTCAGACACGACACGCCCACTTTGCTTTCTTTTTTCACAGCCTTTGGCACTTTCATTTATTCGTTTGGAGGTCATTCGGTTTTTCTGACCATTCAAGCAGATATGCGACCAGGGACTGATTTCTCGAAAGCCCTTATCATTGGATTTTGTGGTAAGTGGGAATGCATATCGTTTAATAGGTTTGCTGTATTGTCGATACGCAGACGCAAATGACTGTATACATTCGTATATAAGTCGATTTCTCGATTAATGGTCACAAAATCATAATTTTTTGAAATTAATTTTTTGATAGCCAAGAACGGCTCCTCGTCTTTCCCATCATATTCTAATTAAACCTTTAAGAGAATAAAATTGGTCAGTGATGGACGATTGTCTGGTTAAAGTAAAGGAATTGACAACAAGTCTTCTTAATAATTGTATATAAAATAAGTTGAAAAAAGAAAAAGAACTTGGTCGTAATAACAATTAAAATCGATTAAAACAAATATAAAACTTTAGCACCTTTTGATCGACTTTTCTTTAAAGTTAATCGTCGGTAAAATGAAGTGAATGAAGTTATGGGATACACATTTTTTCTAGTCTTAAAATAAGCAATAAAAACATACTTAAAAACATTCTAGAAATTTAGGATCAAAACTGCATTAGCATTTAAGTTACATTTTTATATTTTTCAACCAATTAGCTAAAAACATAGAATAGAACATTCAAGAAAAATAGGATCGGAAGTCAACTAACAGAAAATATTTAGGCTCGAAAATAAAATAGTAAAATACAAATCTGATTGGTCAATAAATGTCTACGCGCTAAAACTTTAGGACGATTCTGTGATCCACCATTACGGTATAAATAACACAGAGTTAGGGAGCCCTTTAGGAAGACAAAAACACAAGCAACTAAGCCAGTAAAGCAGTAGCCGATACAGTGTCCGGCAAATTCCTTTCCTTCCTCAACTAAAGTTCATGACATAGCTTCAGATGGCCACGAATCCCATTCAAAAGAAAAACCCGACAAACTTTCTTTCATTAACGCGACACGCTGTCACCACAATCATAAAACAAGACATGAACTTAATGTAAGTAAGAACGACTTATTTACGGACTCCGTTAACATACACACACCTTTAAACAAATTTATTTTCTTCTTGCCACCCTTTTTTTCCCAAAAGGCCATTTACACATCATGTATTTTATTTGTTTTCATATTCTGTTATATGCATATTAAATTGTTGTTTAATGTTCGTTGTGTTCTATTCCATTTCTTTCACGCGATTGGAAAGTTTTGTGTTGTATTTGTGGTGGGAATAATTTAGAGAGCAATCCCCGTAAATTACGGATGCACATTTACTGAAATAACCAAACTAAATACTCATACAACCCCCACAAAGTTTTAAAAGAAAAGTTCTTATAATTGGGAAGAGACAAAAAAAAAAAAAATTCTGCACGAGATCAGCTTAATGACTTTCTGAATATTTCTAATTTTATGTTTGAACGTTTTCTGTCTACACAGAGTTGGATGTTGTGTATTAATCACAACAACTTCCAAGATGTTGCGGCGGTGCTTGGTTCGAACCCTGTGCTGAACAGAAATCTTCAGTATGTAACTTTGATTATTACTTCCGGGGACCGGCTCTAGTATATGGGTCACGAGTTTATTGCCCGGTTGTCTGTAAGTTGATTGGTTAGAGTGGTAATACCTGTTAGGGTCTCATCAATGGGTCAAATAGATCTGTCTACAGATTATTTGTATTAGATAGGAATACTTGAAGCCACATAACCGTGTCCCAAAAATTTAAGAAATTAAACAAAAATGTTAATATAAACGTACAATGTGCACAATTCCCCAACCTCTTGGCATGAAACAATCCCAGACAGTTGATATGCCGTTAAAACCAAACAATCAATCGACCAATCAATCAATCAAACAATTCTATCCAAATTAGATTTGTAGATATCACCTCACAATTAAACAAAATTAAATAAATCTGTTAAAAATTATTTGTTTTCGAAAAGATTATTTTGCAAAAAAGTATTCCCCGCTAAAAAAAACAAAACAAAACGACAAAAACAAAAAACAACAAAAGCAAAAAAATGAAAAAAAAGAAAATAAAACGAAAAAAAAACAAAAAACAAAAGCAAAACAAAACACACACACACACACACACAGACAGACACAGACACTCAGACACACACACACACACACACACACACACACACACACACACACACACACACACACACACACACGCACACACACACACACAAAACCAAAAACCAAAATGAAAAAAACAATACAAAACAAAGACAAAATAAAACAAAAAATCCTTAAGAAAGAACTGCATAAAAAATATAAATGCTAACGTCCAATAAACGCGAGTCTTTAACTTCTTGGCATAAAATGGTGCCAACTTTTATCCTGTTTTGACATTTAAACTGCGAACTTATGCTTAACTGAATTGTTTGAAATAGAACTGTTTTGACATTTAAACTGCGAACTTATGCTTAACTGAATTGTTTGAAATAGAACTGTTTTGACATTTAAACTGCGAACTTATGCTTAACTGAATTGTTTGAAATAGAACTGTTTTGACATTTAAACTGCGAACTTATGCTTAACTGAATTGTTTGAAATAGAACTGTTTTGATATTTAACTGTGTGAATAAATGAATTATGTTTAATTGAATTATTAGTGATATATAACAATACTTGAACGATTTAACTTGGTTGACTAAACTCAATAGCTTGAAAGAGAAATGTTTTTGACATTTAAACTGTGTACTTATATTAAACTGAATTGTTTGAAATAGAACTGTTTATAAGTATAAAAATGGATTTGACATTAAATAACCTACAAGGGTTGATATGCCATAAAACCAAAGGAAACCAAACCAATCCAAAAAAGTCGTTGGCGATAATATAGAGTTTATGGCTATTAATGTTATTTTGTTGCATTTCTGGTGTTGGTTTGCAGGTAAGTAATTTTAAAAGTAGATGTTTAAAGAATATATATTGTCTTTGTATGGTCAGTCGTATTCACTGTTCCATCATTAATTAAAATACATTGTATATCAGATGCTAAATATATTCGTGCATAACAATAAATCAGTTAAAAAGAAAAAAAAAATACTGATATTTTAAAATTTATTTTTTGTTCTTTTTCTTTTTTTTCTTTTCTTTTCTTTTTTTTTTTGTTGACAGTGACATTTTGGATTTACCTGCCAGTTGCAGTGATAGGGTTCATGGTTTATGGCAATCGTTTGAGTCCCAACGTCTTAACTAACATCTCCAGCAGTTCACTGCTTAATAGTCTTCAAGTGACGATTCTTATTCACATTTTATTAGCGTTCATCATTCTACTGAATCCCATTTGCCTTGAACTGGAAAGCTTTCTGCAAATTTCACCTCGTAAGTTAATGAAACCCATGATTCGAGCAATTAAGTTCATTCTTAATTCAGTAGTTTGATAGAATAAAGTTAACATTTTTTATTAGAAGTTTAAAAAACACAAGAGCATTTATATTATTGAAAACTTCTGAAATTTATCCCCGCGAAAAAACAAAAAGCAAACAAACACACAAAACAAACCCACCACCACCAACAACAACACCACCACCAACAACAAAACAACAACAACAACAAACAAGCAACCTCCCCAAAAAAAACACCAAAAAGATGAATTTATATATATATATATATATATATCGCCTGTAGGTTTTTTTGTCGACTTTACCAAGGCCTTCGATTCCATACACAGAGGGAAGATGGAACAAACCCTATTAGCATACGGCCTACTAAAAGAAACCGTTGCAGCAATAACAATTCTCAACAGAAACACCAAAGTGAAAGTACGTTCACCGGATGGAGACACAGAATACTTCGACATTGTAGCAGGAGTACAACAAGGGGACAGGCTAGCTCCATACCTCTTTATCATCTGTCTAGACTACGTGCTTAGAACTTCGATCGACAAGATCAGAGAAAATGGCTTCGAGCTGACAAAGAAAAGAAGCAGAAGTTACCCCGCAAAAACAATTACCGACGCCGACTACGCCGATGACATAGCGTTACTGGCAAATACACCCAACCAAGCCGAAACACTACTGCATAGTTTGGAACGAGCCACCGCAGGCATTGGACTCCATGTCAATGCACACAAAACTGAATATATGTGTTATAACCAAACAGGCAACATTTCCACACTAGACGGAACCTCTCTGAAACTAGTTGACAAATTCACCTACCTTGGAAGCAGCGTCTCATCAACCGAAAAAGACATCGACACACGGCTAACGAAAGCTTGGACAGCTATCGATAGGCTCTCGATCATATAGGAATCAGACCTGACCGATAAAATGAAACGCAGTTTCTTCCAGGCAGCGGTCGTATCGATACTGCTATATGGATGCACTACTTGGATGCTAACTAAACGGCTGAAGAAGAAGCTAGACGGCAATTACACAAGAATGCTGCGAGCAATATTGAACAAGTCTTGGCGGCAACAACCCACAAGGCACCAACTATACGGCCAACTGCCTCCTGTCACGAAAACTATCCAAGTTAGACAAACCAGACACGCAGGACACTGCTGGAGAAGCAAGGACGAACTCATCAGTGATGTACTCCTATGGACCACCGCATATGGCCAAGCAAAAGCAGGACGACCAGCTCGAACATACATACAGTAGCTATGTGAGGATACGGGATGTAGCCCTGAAGACCTACCAGAAGCGATGAATGATAGGGAGAAGTGGTGAGAGAGGGTCAGGGATATCCGTGCTAGTGGCATGACGTGATATATATATATATATATATATATTAAGAAGTTTATAAAATCTATCTGCCAATGTTTATGTATGTATCTATTTTACATATATATATATATATATATATATATATATATATATATTATAACAGTGTTTGTTGTCACTAAATCACTTTGTGGGTTTTGGGCGAACCAAGTGCAATACAGTATACCCCAACCCCTTGATATTCATTATGATTCTGAACCGGGACATTGGCCCAGCGGTTAGAGTGTTCGCCAATGGCCCGGGAGACCTGGGTTCAATCCCAGGTCGAGTCATACCAAAGACTTTAAAAATGGAACTTGATACCACCTTGCTTAACACTCAGCATTATAAGGTACGGTTCAAGGGTAAAGTGGAGCAATCCTGGGAATGGAGTAGCGCCCTCCCCTACACCTTGGTGTAGTAGCTATCGAAAAGGGAGCCTTCGGGTCACCCTCGACTAAAGGGAGATAACTTTACTTTACTTATACTATACCTGCTTAAATACGCTTACAAATCAAACCTTTATTTCCTTCGACGTGCAATGATGATGTTTTGTTCCTTAGTTATAAATCACTTACACATACAGAAATAAAGAATCTTTTCTGACAATAATGTAGCAAAATAAGGTACACAGACGACTAATATTCGGTAAAAACAACACGCTGCGCATGTACCTTCATATACACATGCACTATATACCACTCACACATACACACACAATAATACGCAACTACAACCCACACAAACACACACACACACACATACGCGCGATCGCGCGCGCTTACACACACACACACACACAATCACACGTGAAGATTCCTACACAATCCCAATGGTTTTTGACGGTATTTTTCGATTTTCGATTCATTTCATTTTGTTAACTGGCTGATGGTGATTGTTGTTTTGTAAAAACGCCATGAAACCCAGGGTTCGCAGACTAAATTCCATGGCATTAGATATATAAATCTAATATATATATATATATATATATATATATATATATATATATATATGTGTGTGTGTGTGTGTGTGTGTGCGTGTGTCATCTATCAAATTATAATCAATTTGAGAGAAACGAATTCAATGTTATGCTTTATATAATCGTGCAAAAGTCGACCCTTAATTTATGATCACGAAATCGTTAAATCATGGAATTAAATTGCGAAGTAAAGAGTTGATCATAACCCTTATTACTTTTTAGTTTCAACGTTACAAAATTATTACACGTGTATCAGTTGACGTCCCTTTTTTGCCTAAAAATTAGGTTTTCAAAAATCCGACCGTATATACGATGCTTTCATTTATTGAGTAAAATATTGAATGTCTGTAAAAGATGATAATAATGAGCCAATTTTCTCGTTTCCAACAAGATATCTATCTATCTATCTTGTTGTTTTATTTTTTTATTTTTTCTGTTTTGAAGAATTTAACTGGAAGAGATGTGCCGTTCGAACACTCCTACTTTTGTGTATTGTGCTTGTTGCCGAGACAGTTCCCAATTTTGGATCCATCTTGTCGCTGATTGGTGGATCAACAATTACTATGCTCAGTTTTATTTTCCCTTCTGTTTTTTATTTAAAGCTTACACTTCAGGACGTATCAGGGGATATAGTGTAAGTAAAATATTTCCTTTGATGTCATTTATTTGTTGTTTTTAAAAAGATTTTTCAAGTTTAATTGTTTGGTCTATATTGACAAATATTCCTGTGTGTTTGAGTGTTCAAATCTTTCTTAGTCTGTTCATATCTAGATAGATTGATAGATAGGTAAAAAAAAAAACCCAGATTGATAGATTATATGAACAAACCGAGATAGATAGATTGATAAATTGATAGATAGATAGAATAATATATATATATATATATATATATATATATATATATATATATATATATTATTTCGGTCAGTTCATATTAATCTATCAGTCTATTTTATCTATCAATTTATCAATCTATCTCAGTTTGTTCATATAATCTATCAATCTGATTTTTTTTTTTTTATCTACCTCTCTATCTAGATATGAACAGACTAAGAGAGAGAGAGAGAGAGAGAGAGAGAGAGAGAGAGAGAGAGAGAGAGAGAGAGAGAGAGAGAGTGTGTGTGTGTGTGATTGATAGATCGATCGATCGATAGATAGATAGATAAAACAGACTGTGATAGATTAATATGAACAGACTGAGATAGATAAATTCATAGATCTCCTAAACAGTTAGCTTGCTATCTAATTGGGGAACCGACAGTTTTATCTTTACTTTCATTTTATTTTATTTTGTTTGTCATTTGCACAACGTGAGTTATTAAATTTCGAAACATCTGCAGAACTTTCTGAACACCTTACGTAACTCAGCTCACAAACAATGACAAAGACATAATTTTAAATTTGTGGCAATTATAAATCCTGCACACAAGCGTACACTCGTGATATGATGAAAGCTATTTTATTTATAAGTGGTTTCATATATTTTTTTCGTTTATTTTTCAGCCCGTTGACAGTTTATGAAAAAGGACTTCATGTTGCAGTCATTTTGCTTGGTCTGTTTTTGTGTTTATTGTCAACATATTCCTCACTGAGACAACTTGTCACCGAAGATTTTGTTCCGCCATGTTTTATCCGAAGGCTATGGCCTTGATTACCTCACCTCACCCAAACAAAATAACCCCCACCCACAAAAAACAAAACGAAACAAAAAAGCAACAAAAGAAAAAAAAGAACACTTCCACCTTGAAAAAAAAAAAAAAAAGGTGAAACCAAATAACCAAATTTGACAGATTTTTTTAAGTCATTGTTCATCAGCAGAGAAACGAAACTGAACTTCCATCATTAAAATAAAACATACACACACATACACGCGCGTGTGCGCACGCGCAAATGCGTGTATGTATAAGAGAATTACGGGTTGCATTGAGAAAAAAATCTGCTCGAAAAATTGGTAGACCGATGTGCAATATATTTTATGATTTTATTGGGTTAAAAAAAATCTATTATACACACTTTTTCACCGATGAAATTTTATACACAATTGGTCTGCTGCATTTACGATGTTGAGCGACGGGGGAACCTCACGAAAGTTAAAAAAAAGCAAACAAAAAAACAAAAAACAAAAAAAAAAACAAAACGAAAAAACCCCGCAAATATGTTTAGCCGCTCCTAAACCCTGAACTCACAATCCTGTTATTCACTAAATTTTGCTTTGTCTTGAACGTTGGCCTTAGGCTGCTTACAGTACCTGCTGTTACATAGTGGTCACCAATCTAAGTGCTGATAAGTACCATCGTTGCTTAACTTCGATGATCTCGCGGGGACATGGGCTTTCAGAGTGAATTGACCGTAAGTCTTAGCTCTTACTGTTGAACTCATTTTACACGAAATAAATAAATGAATGAATGGATAAATAAATAAACCAAACCAAACCAAACCAAACCAAACCAAACAAAAACTCCAATATACTGTAATGTTCGAGCATGCTTTGTATATCTATAATTACAATATCAAAGAGGTAGGTTCGCGTATACGTACGCGCATACATACACATGCACAGAAATATTACAATATGTGATGTAATATATATATATATATATATATATATATATATATATATATATATATATATATATATATATAGTTGTAAATGATAAAGTAGATTAAAGAAAAATCTAATTTTTAGTCATTTATGACTTACCGGTCATTTTTTTCATCTTTCTTTTACGTTTTCAAATCTACCGACGTTATCTGCAATTTTCTACGGTAGGCCGTCATAGTAAAAAAAATGCAATTCAATTAAAAATTTGCGGATAATAAAGTCCTCAAGTCAAGGTTAGAGAATAAAATGTTCATGATCACTGTATGTATATCAAAAACACAAGAAACAAGTACGAAATAATAATAATAATAAAATACTAATAAAAACAACAAAATTGTCTCTCTAACTGTAATACAAGGGAAGTAACTCTTTTTTAGTCATTTACACTTATAATTATTTCCCTTGCATCTTTATGTCCGCATTTCAGACAAGGAGTTTAAAAGCGTTATGGAATCAGCGACCCGAGTTCAAATCCTGGATGAGGTTATTTCCCTTTGAGCAAAAGTATAAATCCATCCGTTCCCAACCCCCAGTTATGGGTAAATACTATAGCAGACTGAGTTCTTTCATCTTGGGTTTTGCAACCGGTCAAAGAAAAGGAAAACTGAATTTCAATTCGCAGTACTCCGCAAAAAAATGATCTTGTGTTACATTCTGTCTGTAGCAGAGGGATTGGGTAAAAACATACTTGATTACGACTTAACTGAATAATGAGCCTGATATTGATACTTTGTAACTGATATACGTTACCTTAAGATGATGTTAGGTAAACTTCGGGCACATCAGTGTCAGACTGGTCCTGTTTAAATAAAATAAAGTGGAAACACTTTTTTTTGTGGCGAATTTCAGTTGATTAGCATTCAGAAGACCTTTCTCTATTCAGAAAGTTTGTCAAATTTGAAAAATATTTGCCTAAATTTCTGAGATCCTATTTACCCAACCCCTCCGCTCGGGCAGGATATGACACAAGGTCAAATTTTTTTTTTAAGCGGAGTTTAACAGGTTTGAATTCAGAGTTTTCCTTCTCCTAGACTAGTCGCCTCACCAAGGCTGAAGAACCTAGTCTGCCCTACTATTTACCCATTGCTGGAGGGAGAATATTTGGATTCATACCTTTCCCAAGGGTATTAGTGCTATGTGAAATGTAATCAGGATCGTCCAGGATTTGAACTCGTGTCGTCGTGTCCACATCCTGCGACGATAATCATTACACCACGGGCACCTCCTAAATTTCTGAGATGAAGCTTGATAATTGTTATCAATAAGAATATTCGGACTATTGTCTTCATTTTCATTGAAGATGAAGACAATAGTCCGAATATTCAAAGGGATAAAATTAAATTTTTTTAATTTTTCTATGGTTTTAAACGAGGGTCCTTTTTACAATGTCAAGACGATTTTTCATCATGCATTTACACGAGTTACATTTCCCGCGTTTTTATTTCCAAATCTTATCTTTGAAACACGGTGTCATTAGAACTTGGGTCTTAATAGTTATCTGTCCCACCCCTGCTACAAGGGATATTCCTGCCCCTCCGCTTAGAGAATGATAAAAAATAATTTTAGCATTGGCCAGACGTATGGAGCACCCTGTGAGAACCGAACTCATTCGTAATGGTCTGCTCGCCTAGCTCGATAACCATTACATCATAACGAGGTGCATCAAAATAAGCTTAGCTGTTATTTACTAATCTATTTACCAACCCCTCCGCTCGGGCAGGATATGACACAAGGTCAATTTTTAAGCGGAGTTTAACAGGTTTTGAATTCAGAGTTTTCCTTCTCCTAGACTAGTTGCCTCACCAAGGCTGAAGAACCTAGTCCGTCCTACTATTTACCCATAGTTGGAGGGAGAATAAGGGGGTTCATACCTTTCCCAAGGGTATTTGCCCGAAAGTGAACGTAATAGCGCGACTGGAATACGAACTCGCGTACTACGATTCCGCAGTTCATCGCTTTAACCATTACACCACGAAGACACCCACTTTTCTAAGGTTGTCACAATGGTTATAGGTAGATTAGCGTATCAGCTGCTCCTGCGTGGTCACCCATCTCAAAACTGAATTGTCTCACAGGAACTTAACTTCAGTGATTTGCCGGTGCTTTCTGAGCAATTTGAACGTAAACATTTTATAAAATAAAACTTAGTTTAGATTTTAACACAAAGTCAGTGCATTATAAATCCCCACCCCCGTATATACCCGCTAAAAAGTTTCTTATCGGTAAACTAATTCATGTACGTTTGAGGATCGAACTCACTTCTCAGTAGGACTACTGTGAGTCTACCTTGTTAACCAATATACCACGAAGAGGTGCTTTTATTCATAGTAATCTTAGTATAGTTTCATGACAAATTTTGAAGTATGGGGCACTCAGTAAGAGTCGAACTCATTACTAATTTTAAACTAGCCTATCTGATTAACTATTACCTTCTAGGTGTCTCAAAGTAAGTTTACGGTCACTAGTTAAGTTTTTATTTACCTGACCAAGAACATTTCCACTAAAAAGACTGTTAATAAGTATTGTTTGTTAGTGCTTGTGTGTTCGATTCCAATGAGGTTTGACAACTGTGTGTTGTAATGGGTAACGAGATAGGCAAGCAGACCATCACTTGTGAGTTCAATTCTTTGTGAATGCTTCTGGTCTTGTATCAAGATAAGCTTGGTACATGACAATAATATTAAGCCAGACAAAGATGTACCAAGTAAATATTTGCTATCTACTAAATCATTAATTCTCCATGTTTGTTTACTCATAGTCCTTTGTATATATCCATCCTTCCATAAATAGTTAAACTGTGATTCATTGACTTCCTTACGTTGTGTATGGTTTTCTTAAGTAAGAAGATAGCTCGTCGGTGTTAGTCGAAACTATAAAGGTACTCTCGAATAATACTTGTTAACTGTCTTTTTAGAGAAGATATTCCTGGTCACGTAAGTAAAAACTTAGTTAGTGACTGTAAACTTATTTTAAGGTGCCTAAAATGTCGTAGTTAATCAGATAGGCTCGTATAAAATCACTAATGAGTTCGATTCCCAATGGGTGCCCCATACTTCTGAATTTATCCTGAAACTATACTAAGATTACTAATAAGTTATTTGTTTACACACAGTTAAATGATCAAACAGTTCTATTTAAAACAATTTGATTTAGTATAAGTCATTTATTTGCACTCTGTTTAGACATCAAACAATTCTATTTGTCCCATTGTTAGGACCCTATCAGGTGCTACAACTCGGAGTAGTTTTATCGAAGAGGAGGACGAAGAAAATGACTGGAAAAATGAAATAGCCAGAAATAAATACCAGTTGGCGACCATAGTCGAAGGGGACCCAAAGGCTCCCGTTTTAATAGCTACTACACCGAGGTGTAAGGAAAGGTGCTACTCCTTTCCCTGGATTGCTCCACTTTACCCTTCATCCATACCTTATAATGCTAAATGTTAAGCACAGAGGCATCAAGTACCATTTTTTGAGTCTTAGGTATGACTCGACCAAGGATTGAGCCCCGGCCTCCCGGGTTATTGGCGAACACTCTAACCTCTCGGCCAATGGACCAGTCTAAATGTAATACAGATGCTTTAAATGAATTAGAAAAGTTGCTTTTATTCCCGTTGATATTACAGCTCAAGTTGACTCTTTCTAAGGAGGTTTAAGACACTTGGATTCCTTTAGCTTTCTCTGTATGTTTGTGACATTAGTTCTGCCAGCAACTTGACCCAACAGAGTGAAAAACTTCACCCAGACCTCAACCACGCTTTACTTCACTTCAATTAAGCTACTTACTTAACTGAAAAACTAAAAGGCCTGACCGACTATATACCAAAATCAGACCGAAAAATGTCTGTTTCTGTTAAGGTATCATTTATTTATATCGGAAAAAGTCCAGCTAACTTAACAAACCGCAATTCTTAAGAAACCACTGATTAATTGAGCAACTTCCGTAAATTTCAGTACCTTTTCAATTGTTCATCACCCGACAGTGTAAAAGCATTTAACGGAATCCAGTAATTAAAGCCAAGATTAAACACAACTACTTTTTAATCCACGGAGACGAAAAACAAACATTAATCTAGTACCTTCACCTGAGATTATATCATCAATTGTTTGGTCTAAAAACTTTCTTATTCCTCAAATTTTATTATTTATTTATTTGCACATCAACCTATAGTGTAGAAGCATATCAATGAATGTCTGCCTCTAGAAATATCCTATCATTCATTAAATGTTTGCTTCTAGACGGAACCCCATACTGTTACTGCATGAAACTGGTATTTTTTTTCTATTTTATTTTGGTGAATATCATGATGGAACCTAAAATGCTCCTGTGACACCGTTTAACTTTTGATGTTTTATTAGGAGTGCTCACCCATATTATATACGGCTTGTAACAGAGTCATTATTAAAAGGTTGAATAGTTGCCTATAGTATGTGTGAGTGTATAAGTGTGTGTGTGTGATTTTAACGATAGAAAGTGTTTAAAAGGACGAATAGCTGCCTATAGTATGCGCACACGGGCGTGTGTGTGTGCGTGTGTGATTTTAACGATAGAAGGTGTTTAAAAGGACGAATAGCTGCCTATAGTATGCGAGTGCACGCGCGTGTTATTTTAATGGTAGAAAGTGGTGTTTAAAAGGACGAATTGTTGCCTATAGTATACGTGTGTGTGTGTGTGTGATTTTAATGATAGAAAGTGTTTAAAATTCCGCTGAAGCTGGAGAATAGACCTACTGCATCTCTGCAGACGGGTAAGGCCCTTTCCGACCACCTGCCAACGTGTGTTCTGTATATGACACCAAACAATCTGATGGTGAGACTCCAGTAATGATAGCCTTTTAGGGAATGCAGAGTACCCCTTCATTGCCATTGCTCCCAGGTCCACTCTGGCTCTGAGTGGGACCACTGGATAGGGTCCTAACTACGGGAAAAATAGAACAGCTTGGCCTTTAAATTGATGGCAAACAAATGACTTATATTAAATTTAATTGTTTGAAATAGATGGTTATCGTCGTAGGAAATGGACACGGCGACATTAAACTTTGTGGAAACAAATGACTGATGTTTAGCTGAATCGTTAGAGATACATAGCAATATTTGGAACCAATTAACCGTATGCAAACGAATAACTCATGTTGAATAGAATAATCAGCAATACTTATAACCCCTTCATTGTGTGCAAAAAAAAAAAAAACAAAAAACAACTTAATATTGAATAGAATTATAAGTGTTAGATTGCAATAATTAAACTCATTTAACTGTGTAGAAACAATAGTGATACTCGTGTGCAAACCAATTAGTTCTAACTCATTTAAAAAAGAAATTAACCACAAACTCATCTCTTACAGATCATGTATATCTATTTAAATGTGTATAAATAAATGACTGATGTTAAATTATAACTGTTACATAGCAATACTTAAGACCACTTAACTGTGTTAAAAAAATGAGCTCAGGATCGTTTAAAAGTATCACCAATAAAATGTGTACAAATTCTATATATTTGATATATATGTATTAATAGAATTTGGCTTTAAATAACCTATGATGGTTGATGTGCAATAAAACCCAACCAAACCAAATCCTATATATTTGATATATATATATATATATATATATAAAGAGGATTTGGCATTAAATAACCTACAATGGTTGATATGCCATGAAACCCAACCAAACCAAATCCTATATATTTGATATCAATGTATAAAGAGGATTTGGCATTAAATAACCTACAATGGTCGTTATACCATGAAACCAAACCAAACCAAACCGAATCCTATATATTTGATAGATATGTATAAAGAGGATTTGGCATTAAATAACCTACATTGGTGATATGCTATAAAACCTAACCAAACCAAACCAAACGAAACCAAATCATATATATTTGATATAAATGTATAAAGAGGATTTGGCTTTAAATAACCAACAAGTTTTGATATGCCACCAAACCAAACGAAAGCAATCAGATGTAGTTTAGTGTAATGCTCAGGACACTGTTGGGGTGAATTACTTATCTGCAGGGGATACGCTAAGCGTATTCTAACCCCTGTCGACAGAACGAAATTACACCTGATAGAAAGAAAAATGCCCACTTTCAACAGGGCAAACAGCTCTGTCGAAAGAGTTCGCTTCCTGTTGTATTTAGAGATAGATACAAATATTCTAATCAACGACAAAGAAAAGAAACCGGTTATTAGTTTTTTTTGTTGTTGTTGCTTACTTACATGATAGACTTAAAATATCTTCGGTGGGATTGGATAGGGAGAATGCCGCGACCGGTATGAATATATATAAAGATGTCTGGGTGGAACAAGAAGCAGGAAACATGTTTGGAAGAAATCAGCTTTTCTAGTTGCGGTTTAAAAAAAATTCACCTTCGAAAATTAAATGCTCATCTTTCACTTGGGGCGTTGCTAGGTTGTCTGTTTTCGAATTTTAAAACCCAAAACAGGAGTGAAGCCTACTTCCGTTTATATATATATATGGATTTATTTTTCCTGTAAATAACGAAGATCAGCTGTAAAACAGGAAGGAAGAGTTAACTCCTTAAGACTTTAGGATAAACTGTTGTCTCCTCTGCCCTTTGATAGGAGCCACAGCCTTGAGAAATTGAAAATGCTCTTGCTTCTCTGAAAGGAAGGGAGATACGTGATGACTGAATGAATGGGCTTAAGAAGAAAAAGAAGAAAATTAAAAAAAAAGCTATGAAGGTAAAAAAAACAAACTTTGTAAAACTTATGTTAGTCGCTTGGTGGTAGTCGAGTCCCCATTCACTAAGACCAATACTAATATGAGTATATCTGTGATATACTAATACTGAACATAACAAAAGGAAGGAAAAATAAACTTATTTGTACATACGAAAAGCATTTAACATTCAATATAGAAAGATTCCTACAATATATTGTTAGAATTCTATTTTAAGGCTTAGTAGCAATGAGTCAGTGCTTACATGTGTAATGAATTACGAGTTGAAGTGAGATTATATGGACATTGAGACGTTCCACTATTCGAAGATGGTCAAGTCTATTCCCTGGAAAGTGATTAGTTGCTGGTCCAGTGAGTGGGCATATTAGTGTATATATACACCGGCTTGCTTCAGTCATGTTTCATGTGTTACGGGTTTGGTATTGAGTTACCGGCCGTTCTACTTTTTGTCTGTCAGCTGGATGCTAGTTGGGGCCACTGAGCCGGTAATTGTTGTTATTCTTGTTTATTCTGCACGTTAGAGTAGTGACTTCTACAGCGGTATTAAAGGAATGGCTGCACAAACATGTCCCAACTTCTACACATATTGTTCTCTTAACCATCAGTATGTAGAAGGGATACAAAATAGAAAAAAATTACTTGATGAGGGCAAATAAGACAGTTATCTAGTTTTATCATTCCCTCGTAGGAGTCAGAGACAACGCCTCTTGAAACAACTTAAGCAAAAAGAGGTCGAGATGGGGTTTCTAACTGGCATACAAAACCCTAACGGAAATGTACATTATATAAGCGAGATAATAATTCATTACATCAGTGTTCTTATGCAACAACACCGCAAAAAAAGACGAAAAAAAAAAAAAAAAAACAAATCTAAAAAAGAAAACTTTTCAAAATTGATCAAAGCACAAAAGATGAAAAATTGTTTGATCCTTATACAATTTATATTTACCAACCCCTCCCCCATGAGCAGGATGTGACACAAAGTCAACCTTTAAACGGAGTTTAATAAGTTTGAATTCAGGCTTTTCCTTCTCCTCAATTGATTGTTATATCAAGTTTAAAGAGCCCAATCTACCCTACTATTTACTAATAGCCGGAGGGAGAATAATTGGATGCACATCTTTCCCAAGAGTATTAGCACTATGTGGAATACAAATAGCTTTGTCTAGGATTTGAACTCGTGTCGCCGTGTCCATCTACTACGACGGTAACCATTACACAACGAGCGCTTGTGATTCATTTTTCCCAAGTGAATTAGATAGCAAAAGAAAACATATTTTTTGTATTTATTAACAAAACTATTCGGCCATAGATTGGCTAACACAAGGTCAATCTTTAAGAGGCATGAGTGACGTAACAGTCATCATCGGAGGAAATGAACTCGGCGAAACAAATTCAAATACCTGCTGTGGCTGTTTGTGTTCATGCTTTTCATTCTTTCTACACTCCTTTTCTTCCTCATTGTCGGCTGGGGCTGTAGAATACGTCGACTGCACCTCTATTGGGGGCTAAGACCCCCCTTTCTCGTCGAGGCAACCAGCTGGTCATGGATGGGGACTCGTAAATGTTTGATGACAGGATCCTGGTGGCTGAGCAGTCCGTAACTCGACAACCGAAGACGTGACTCGCAACACTCCACTTTGACCCATACTGGTCTAGTCGGAGAAGCGTGATCCGATCAATCGGCTGGTCATGTCAAGCCCCAGCACCTTTTTGATTGTCCTGACCGTATTCTTCAAATTGCTCTCAGAGCAAACATATACCCAACACTGTTTTTATCTTAAAGATGCTAGAAAGCGGTGGTTGAGGGTCAGCTGCGCTGAGATAACAATACTTGAAACCATTTAAGATGTGTGCAAACAAATGATTAAGTCTTAATAGAATTATAAGTGTTTGCAATACTTGAAACCTTTAAACTGTGGACAAAAAATGAGCTCTAAATCGTTTAAAAATAGTTACCTTTAAACAGTTCGTTTTCAAATTGTATGTGTATATATAAGATTTAGATAACCCACAATGGTTGCTTTACCATTAAACCAAATAACGAAGACATACCACTTTTTCTTTTCTTCATTTCCCGCTTCTTCGTCAACTTTTCCTCATTCTCCTCCACCCCTTTCCTTCTATTTTATCCGTTGATGTTTCGTTTCTTCTTCTTCTTCTTCTTCTTCTTCTTCTTCTTCTTCTTCTTCTTCTTCTTCTTCTTCTTCTTCTTCTTCTTCTTCTTCTTCTTCAGATCCCACACAGCCATTAATACCACCCAAAACTAATAAAGCAACGGTATAAGGAATTAATTTCATTTGCTTTTATACTGAAAAATATCTGAGTCAATTTAAAAACACCAACTATGTAGATCATTGTATGTCATACTTCCATATAAATTGCCATCTGGACAGCCATTATTCACATATTTTGATAATGGAAGGGAAATTTAAAAAATTGTGTCTGACGATATTTAAAAAAAGGTATTACCATCTACTCTTGGAAAATGTGAGAGATAAGGTCCAGTAATAATTCGTAGTGTTATACAATGTTTTATTCCAAGTAATATAATCTTGGATGCGATAGTCACAACGTTTTGACCGTTGTACGATCCAGGCAACTTCAAGCCATGCCATATTTGGTAAACTAGAAATTTCTTCTGCTTTCTCTTCATTATCAAAGCCATTACCAACCTTCTTCTTCTTCTTCTTCTTCTTCTTCTTCTTCTTCTTCTTCTTCTTGTTTTCATTCTAAAAAGATTTCTTCTTTCCTTTATTTTTTCCTCATCTTTCATTTCTTTTTCTTCTTTTTTATAGTCTTCTTCTATTTCTAACTTTTCTCAAATCCACTGGTTTAGATTTCGTTGCCCATACAAGACGATATCCTTTCTCAATTCTTCTAAGTTAATTCATTCTTGTGATGTTGTTTCTGCTTGTTTCTCTGAACCAGAACGTATGAATTTCACAACTTTGAACAAAATTGGTTTGTGAGTTGGTTTTACGGCATATCAACCTTTTTTGGGTTTATCATGCCAAAACCATTTTATTGTCTCCAATAATCTAAAGTACGAAAATGTATCTTCAAAATCATTTAAAAATCGGTAAAAACTTCTCATTTAGTTACGATATCAAAGTTTTAAGAGCCAATATATTAATAAAGAATATATTTAAGAATAATGATTATGATTTGTTTGGGTTTTATGGCACATCAACCATTGTTGGTTATTTAATGCCAAATTCTCTTTATACATATATATCAAATATATATGATTTGGTTTGGTTGGGTTCTATGGTATATCAACCATTGTAGGTTATTTAATGCCTAATCCTCTTATTACATATATATCAAATACATATGATTTGTTTTGTTTTGGTTTTATAGCATATCAACATGATATAATGGAATGACCCATCTTCTCCGTGTCCCAGCAATAGTAGTAGTACTAAACATTATTTAAGTACACACAGATCACTCTGCGCAGAACTTTAAGTGAAGGACTCTCAACGTCGGACTTTAGCGCGAGACTCACATGACCATTTCTAGGACTTAATACTACCCTTGCCAAGATAGTTATATCACTACCAATCTATTTGTTGTCATATTTACCAACCAAGATATGACACAAGGTCAATTTTTTAAGCGGAGTTTAACAGGCTTGAATTCAGAGTTTTCCTTCTAGACTAGTTACCTCACCAAGGCTGAAGAACCTAGTCTGCCCTACTATTTACCCATAGCTGGAGGGAGAATAATTGGATTCATACCTTTCCCAAGTGCTATGTGAAATGCAATCAGTCTCGTCCAGGATTTGAACTCGTATCGCCGTGTCCATTTCCTGCGACGATAACCATTACACCACGGGCACCTAATCTACTTGTTATATTTGTACTCCCGTACGAATAAACCTGCCTTTCTGCTATACCTACCTAATGTGTTGTCTATTCTTTACCATTCGGAATAGCCTGTCATTATATATCATTTACGATATAAAACAACCATTGTAGGTTATTTAATGCCTAATCCTCTTTATACCTATATGGTAAATATATATGTTATAAACACATTTTGTTTATAACCTTTTTAAATGAGCCTGATCTCATTTTCTTTTGCACACAGTTAAGTAGTTTCAAGTATTGCAATTCAACATTAACAATGTAGTATTCATTTGTTTGCACATATTTAATTTCAATTTTTACTACCTAACAATCGTAATTCTATTCAATATTAATCATTTGTTTTTGGAAAGTAAGTTGATTACAAGTATTGCTACTTAACATTAATCTTTCAATCCAATACATTTCCTTCATCTGCGTACAATCATATGGTTCCAAGTATTGTTATGTGTCACTAACCATTCAATTTTGTGTAAGTTATTTGTTTGCTCACAGTTTCAACGTTAAAAAGTTCTATTTGACCCGTAGATAAGATCCTATCAGATGCTACCACTCCGCGTCAGAGAAGACCTGGGAGAAATGGCAATGAAGGGTTACTCCATATTCCCTAAAACTCTAAAACTGGAACTTCACCATCAGATTGTGGGAGGGTCTCTTACTCCTTTTCAGAGACTCAGTCGGCGTATTCTACAGCCCCAGCCAACTGGACTTTTGAAAGAATAAATTACCGGATCAACTAGGACAGTTTACGCAAGAAGAACTCGACTCAGTATTAAGAAAAGTTAAAAATAAAAAAGCAGTGGGGCTTGATGAAATACCCACCAGAAGTATGGAAGACCAAGGAATTCGACGATAAACTGCTCCGACATTGTAATGCCGTATATAACCAAAAGAGATGCATCCTCCCTTTCCCTAAGAAGTGTGACCTCGGAATAGCCAAGAACTAGCGAGGTATAACCCTTACATCCATAGCGGCAAAGATTTACAATGCTCTGCTACGCAACCGCATAGAACCCAAAATTGAGAAGATACTCAGGAAGAACCAAAATGGCTTTTGGAGAAATCGATCTACGACATCACAAAGTTTGACTATCCGTCGAATTCTAGAAGGTGTAAATGCAAAAAACCTTGAGGCAACAATATTATTCGTCGACTTCTCCAAGGCCTTTGACTCTATACACAGAGAGAAGATGGAGCAAATACTTCTCACCTACGGCCAACCCAAAGAAACCATCACAGCCATAATGATGCTATATAAAAAACACGAAAGTAAAAGTCCTCTTTTTGGATGGAGACATAGACTACTTTGACATTGTAGCAGGTGTGCTACAAGGAGACATATTAGCCCCATACCTGTTTATCATTGGCCTAGACTACGAACTTAGAACGTCTATTGATTTAATGAAAGATAATAGTTTCAAGTTGGCAAAGGGAAGAAGCTTGAAGATACCCCGCACAAACAATTACGGACGCTGACTACGCTGATGACATAGCGCCGCTGGTAAATACACCCGCCCAAGCTGAAACCCTGTTATATGGTCTGGAACGAGCAGCCGGTGGCATAGGCCTCCATGTCAACGCGGACAAGACGGAATACATGTGCTTTAATCAAAGAGAAGACATCTCCTCACTAAAGGGTGGGCCTTTGAAACAAGTGGACAAGTTCACCGACCAAGGAAACTGCTTCATCAACCGAGAGAGCCATCAACACGCGAATAGCAAAGGCATAGACAGGCTATCGGTCATATGGAAGTCAGACCTGACCGATAAAATAAAACGCAGTTTTTTCCAAGCAGCGGTTGTGTCGATCCTGCTATATAGATGCACTAAATGGACGCTAACTAGACGTAAGGAGAAAAAGCTTGACGGCAATTACACAAGAATGCTGCGAGCAATATTAAACAAGTCTTAGAGGCAATACTCCACTAAACAGCAGCTATACGGCCACCTACCACCCACCATGAAAACTATTCAAGTTAGATTAACCAGACATGCGGATCACTGCTGAAGAAGTAAGGACGAACTCATCAGCGATATACTTCAGTGGACCACTTCACATGGACGAACAAAGGCAAGACGACCAGCTAGAACCAGTGCCAATACAGGATATAGCCATGAAGACCTCCTGAGAGCGATGGACGATAGAGACGGGTGGCGAGAGAGGGTCAGGAAGATCCGTGCTGGCAGCGCGACATGATGATGATGATGACAAAAGAGTTTTAAAAATTTATTAAGAATAAAACAATTTAATATATTATCACACATGGTTTACTGTTCTGTATAGGAACATTTGAAGTTCAGAGTCAAATCTTTAGGCAGCATCAGATGTCTTATTGTCAGTCAGGGCACCAAAATATACTGCTAAATTTAATCTAAACCAAAGATAACAGATATTATTAGTTATTATCTATTAAAAATTCTACTGTGTTGAAATTCTAACAAAAAAGTATATATATATATATATATATAAGACCAAAAATAAGTACAGTCCTCATGCAATTTATTTTTCGTTACAGAGATTCACTGATGGTAATAAATAACAATGATAATATCCATTTTGATTGTCAAATGTTCCCCTAAAAATAATCAGTGGTGACTCTAGATCATTAATATTACTCAGGCTTATATTTTAACATTATCTCCTTGATGTAGATTTAGGAATATAAAAAGAATTTTTACATCGAACTACATTTTTTTAGAAACATTTCATCAAATCTCTATATCTGTGCTGGTTTGCAAAGCAGATATTTGACAATTGACCATTCTTAGAAAAGCTCAAACGCCGTTTGCTCATTATCCGTCGCACTGGGTGTCTCGCTATACATAGGACCCATGAGACTGCTAATAATTCTACTTATGATAATGTTGTGTTCTTTTTTGTTTCACATTTGAAAATAGTATACTATAACAACAATTAATCCCTGATCACAATGTCTTGAATTAGAAAGGAAAAATATTTTGCATCACTACTTATTTCGAGACAAAATTATTCACAGCTATCTCAAAATAGATGCAACCTCTTATTATGCTAATAATTTATTACTGAGACTAGACGCTCGAAAAAGATTGCATGTTCTGTAAGTTGATATATTAACAATTAAAAAAACATTAATTTGATGTCTCTAGTTCAAAGGATGTATTTTTTTACTGGACGTGTTCCAAATGAGCACCATTGCGTTGCATCTACTTTGAGACACCCCGTATTTAAAAAAAAAAAAAAAAAGAATTGTGTTTGACCAAGGTTAAGCGTCTATCTCAGACACCACTGCGAAGATTCATATAAACGGCTCAATGTCTGGGTCAGAAGAACAGATCACACACACCCACGCATACATAAACACAAATTGGGTTAGAATCTTTTGAAATCGATGTCATATTATTAAATTTCCCCTCATATAATATAGTAATAAACAAAACTATTTATAGTCAAAATTTAGCTGTTGAGTTGAAACGAAAATATCTAATTAGAAAAATTGAGAGTAAAACGCGTTTGAGATTTTAGAACATCTTTATTTTTTCTGTCTGATATCTATGCATCTGATTCATGTGATTAGAAGGATTTTGTTCCTTTATTTCGGCTGATTTTCATGGGTCCTAAATAATTAACCAAGTTGTTTTTCTTCTACGTGTAAGATTATCATGATCTATGTCAGCAAACGTTACATAGTTTCAATCTTAGAGAGCTTGGTTGTAAGCATTACCTAATAATACCCGTTTTTGTTAATTAAAGTTCCACTAGAAATTGCTAAATCCTGATATCTTTTGGGTTTGAAGAAAATTGATTGTTTATAATTTTTTTCGGAGTTTAATTATTTATGGTTTCGGTTTTAGTCTCTTTCTTTAATGACATATCAACGTTCATGGGTTATTTGATGCCAAAGCTACCCTTGTAGTGGTAGTATTTGATCAATTGTTTTAGAGGATAAGGGGACACATATCTTTCTCAATGGTATTAGTCTAAAAGTGAACGTATGAGCGTAACTGGGGTTCGAAATCGGTTACTACGATGTCAGTCCTGCCTGTAATTCACAACGCCACGAGGAATCCCTTCAGCTCATTCATGGAAGACCACACACACACACACACACACACACACACACACGCATATATATATATGTATATATATATATATATATATAAAGAAATATTCTTATTTGTCAAATCACTTTTGTTCATCTCATATATACACCACACACACACACACACACACACACACACATATATATATATAAGAAAAGTGATTTGATTAATAGGTATATATTTCTTTGTAGTTAGAAATGATTAGTTTTTGAAAGCGTTTTTACAAGAGTTGATATGCCACAAAAGAAGTGACAAAAAACAGACTGCTAACGTAGCATATCCATTTGCTGAATTAAATTTGATATTCAAGTATTTTGAACCGATCACTTTATGATCTCTGGTATTGTGAACACCTGACAGTGGGAGAAATTTGTTAGGAAAGGAGTGGGGATATCTTTCAAATTAGCCGTAACTGTTTTTGTCCAATATTTGATTTTGGCATTTGTTTAATGAGATGATATGTGGCAACCCAAATCTGTCCATCCTATTTCAAAGCCGGTAAAACTATTCATCCTTTTTCAAGTTTCAAATTTTGTGGATGGTTTAGTTTGATGCTAAAGCCTTTGGGAGTCAATGTTTAGAGACATTTTATGGATTTATCTTCGTGAGTTTCAATCATTGTCGCGATGTTATTCAATGCATTTAAAAAAAATCTTTCTATGGTGGTACATTTTGAATCTCTGTGGAAAGTGTGATCATTTAAACGGAAGTTTTGCTCTATGAATATTAGCAGATTATTATTCTTAGATTTGTGTGTGCGCTAGTTTAATCTAAAGTCAAATATGTTGCTTTTGGCAGCGTGTGCAACCCAGTAAATAAGTTACATTTTTGCTTCTATATACTGTAGAGTTTATTGGTCGTTTTTTTTTTCTGGGTGTGAAAGTAGTTTAAAATTCAACTGACGACATTTTTACTTCTCTCTCTCTCCGTCTCTCTGTATCTGTCTATCACTGTCTCCGTCTCTGTCTGTATTTTTTCTATTTGTGTGTGTTTAGTTTATACTGTGTACCGTATTCGTTAGTCTGAGGAATAGAATTATGTTTATTGCGATTATTCCAAATAATATTTTCCAAAAAGAATAATTCAATTTTATTTAGTTATTTATATTAACGTAGTGTGTTTTATACTTATTTATTTCCCCACGTTGTTACGTTTAGAAAAATAAATAATTCCAGCCATTCCCGCGTTCGTTATTCTAAAAATTAATTATTGTATTATATATATATATATACATATATATATGTGTGTGTGTGTGTGTGTGTGTGTGTGAGTATCTGTGTGCGTGTGTTTATTACGATGTACGGTTTAGTACTTCTTTGCAAAAGTACAATTGGCGTGGTAACTAGAGAAAGGATTCTTCCCAGAATTCATTAATGAAAAGGAAGTGACCTGTCATCAGCAGTGTCATTGGGAATTACGTCACTATTTGGAACAGCAGTGCGTTTTTGAAGAAATCGTGAGAGTTATATATTTGAGTTTTGTATGCTAGAAAAAAAAGACACATAGACTCTTGGGGAGAGAGAGAGAGAGAGTGAGAGAGAGAGAGAGAGAGAGAGAGAGAGAGAGGCTTTCGTTTTCGGTAATTGACAGAGATACACAGACTATAATAGAATAGAAAATAGGCTAATATGGAAAGAAGTGAAAGAAAAAGAAAGCATATAAATATATATGGTTACATACCGATGTTTATAAAGGAAAAGAAAAAGAATAGAAAAAAAAAAAAAAACGAAAAAGGAGTAATGGAAGGGGAAGGAAAAATAAATGAATGTAATGTATTGAAGAATATGAATAAAAGAAGGAAACTAAAGATGAAAAAAGAAAAGAGAAGTGGATTTATTGAATGAATGATTTTAACGACATTTCAACTCATTTGGTGTTATTCTATTCTTCAAGGTTAGGGAATTGCGTATATAGTACGTTGATATATTTTTGTGTTGTTTCTTAAGAGATTTTGTTGCACACGGTTATATGATATCAAATATTCTTATCTTCTTTTAATATTACTTTTTGACCCATAGATGGGATTCAGACACGTTCTAACTACCATTCTGAGTCAGAGTGGACCTGAGAATAATGGCAATGAAGGGGTACTCTACCATTTCCAGATCTCCTTAACTCGAGTCTCACCATCAGATATAATTTAGTGTTATATCCCTCTACTGGCGATATAGTCAACGTGATTTAAGCCCCATCGAAAGAAAAGAAAATACTTTATACATATTTACCAACCCCTCCGCTATGATATGACACAATGTCAATTTTTAAGCGGAGTTTAACAGGTTTGAATTCAGAGTTTTGTTTCTCCTCGACTAGTTGCCTCACCAAGGCTGAAGAACCCAGTCTGCTCTACTATTTACCCATAGCTGGAGGAAGAATAATTGGATTCATACATTTCCCAAGGGTATTAGTGCTATGTGAAATACTATCAGTCTCGTCCAGGATTTGAACTCGTGTCACCGTGTCCATTTCCTGCGACAATAACCATTACACCACGGGCACCTCCACTTTATATATTCATTCACAAGCTGAGTCTTAAACGCTAAATGAATGATAAGAATTACTTAATAATTGCTATATGAAAAATAATTTTGCTATCATTATTCTTGGACAGCTTTCAAAAGGATAGTAGTAAAATCTGCCGAAACCAAAAGATATTTCTATCAACAATTATACGAAAATAACACAGGCAAATGAATAACAAGCTTTTATCATAAGCCAATAGGTTCGACCTTGTTGTAGACTTTACGTAACATGACTTTGCTCCAGACAGAGTTTAACTATGGTTGGTTGTGTTTTACGGCAAACCAACACTTGTAAGCTATTCATTACCAAATACTGTTTATACATATGTATCAAATATACGTGATTTTTAAACGAATAGTTTATAGGAAACATTTTAAACAAGACAGAGCTCATTTGGTTGCATACACCCAAATGTCTTTAAGTGTTGCTATTTGACACAAATAATTTTATATAATATTAATAATTTGTTTGCACACAGTTTAATGGTTTCAAGCATAAAATACGAGGATTGTTAAAAAAGTTTCCAGACTTTTTTTGTACAGGCATTTAACATCGTGGTAGACTCTTGAAATTTCAGTATGTTATTGCTATACATCTTATGAGATGACCGACCAATTTTTATGATTTTACATTCAAATGAATAGCTACAGCAGCAATTGGAATACACCCTACTAAAGCCTGATTGTCACAGCTGGTGAATTTCAAAAATGCAATCTGGACGTGAGGACACTTTAGAAGAACGATATGCAATAAAATTGTGTTTTAAACTTGGAAAAAATGCCATAGAAACGTATGGAATGCTTCAGACTGCTTTTGGAGCTTCTTGCATGAATCGAGCATCAGTTTTTGAGTATCGTAAGAGATTCAAGGAAGGCAGGGTGTCTGTGAGGGATGATGAGAGGTGTGGGAGGAGTAAGGAAGTCAGAACACCAGAGTTGATTGGCCAAATAAAGAACTTTATGGATAAGGACCGTCGTGTGTCTATAGAGACAATAAGAGCACAGTTTGATGTCAGTGTGGGAACTGTACACACAATTATTCCCGAGGAACTGAAGATGCGGAAGATTTGCGCGAAGTTTGTCCCAAGGGTGCTCAGAGAAGATAAAAAAGAAAGACGTTGTCATGACAGCAGGGAGATTGTTGAGCTGATCAATTCAGATCCCGTAGTTCTTGATGCTCTGGTGACCTGCGATGAAAGCTGGATCTACTGCTATGACATAGAGACCAAGAGACAGAGTTCCCAGTGGAAGCATGCTGGCTCTCCTAGACACAAGAAGGCCAGACAGAGCAAATCCACTCACAAACTTTTGATGATCCCTTTTTTTTTACAGCAATGGCATGATCTACATGCACTGGGTTCCCACAAGACAGACAGTCAACAAGGAATACTACGTTGAGGTTTTAAGGGAGTTCAGGAAGAGATTCCGTCAGAAGAGGCCAGGACCCTTCAAATCGGGTTAGTGGCATTTCCACCGGGACAATGCACCAGTCCACAACTCCATCCTTGTCACAGACTATTTGACCAAGATGGGCATCAAGACAGTTGCTCACCCTCCCAATAGTCCAGACCTTGCTCCCTGTGACTTTTGCTTATTCCCTAAGCTCAAGGAAAAACTTAGAGGCTGTCGTTATGAGACAATTGAGGGGATGAAAGAGGCTGTGAGGAAGGTCATTGACACGCTCACACAAGAAGACTTCCATGGGGCCTTTGAGAAGTTGTTGGAACGGTATAACAAGTGGATTGCAGCCGGAGGAGATTACTTCGAAGGAGATTAGAGTTTTATGTATGTACTAACAATAAAAGTGCCCATACGAAAAAAGTCTGGAAACTTAATGAAGTCACCTTGTATAAGTAAATATTTCTATTTGACCCATAATGGGACCATAGAAGGTTCTACCACTTCTGGACCTGGGAGTAATGGTAATGAAGGGGTACTCCTTATTTCCTAAAGTTCCTGGACTGGAGCCTCACCATCAGATTGTTTACTGTCATAGCGGGGTCTTACACCTGTGCAGAGATGCAGTCGGTGTATTCTACAGCTGCAGCCGACTTTCCTGATCCATTTGTGTGTGTGTGTATGAGTGTGTGTAAGGAGAACAAGACATGCTGGAGAAGCAAGGAGGAATTCATGTGTAACGTTCTCCAATGGACCCCTTCACAAGGACGTGCAAGTGTTGACCGATCAACAAGAACTTATGTACAATAGCTCTAAACGGACATAGGATGTAGTCTAGAACACCTGCCGGAAGTGTTGGATGATAGAAAAAGAGGGAGTCTGGGAAACCCGTACTAGTTGCATGGCATATATATATATATATATATATAAAGAGAGAGAGAGAGAGAGTGTCGACCATAATTAAGTACACCCCATAAGAATCTAAAAATAAACTTTTAATTTTCTTTTGAATGAAAGATAGTATTCTATTATTTCTGATGGAACATGATACAATAAAAACAGATATTATTAGGTATTATTTATAACGAAACTCTACAAGGCCAAGCTTTACGAAAAACATACAAAAATAGATATTTTTTGACACAACTCAAAGGTAACTCTGTAGATTGATAATGACTTATATATATATATATATATATATATGTAGATTGATAATGATATATATATATATATATATATATATAACACAATAGTACATATATCATCGTCATTATCAAGTCACGCTGATATCATGGATACACTTAACTCTCATCATCCGTCTCTATTGTTCGTTGCTCTAAGCAGATCTTCGAAGGCATCCTGTGTCCCCACAGAGCTTATGAATGTTAGTCTTTGCTGGTCGGCCAACACTGGTGTGTCCATGTGTAGGAGTGTTTTTAACACATGAAATCTGTTTTATCTGAGTTCGCACTGAGATATACCATTGCCATACATGAATACGTGAAACGTACATAGAATGTTCATAACATATATACATAGAACATTGGAATCCCGAAACACGAAAAACACTTACGACTTCTTAGTTCAGGTACGAAACTTTTTATTACCTTTGAGTTTAAAGGTTCTTCGACATAAGGAGAGAGATACACATTCTTTCTATTCTGGCTTTTCCATTTGCCCCCCATCATATACGCACCCGCCACAAGGCCACTGGCCTGGTTTCGGCGAGCTAGCGAAAGTCAACCGTCTTCTTCCGAGCCAGGAGCTCAACTCAACTGACTTTTTAAAAATCCCCAAAATCCTCCGCGCGCGCTTTCGGTGCATGACGTCATTCACATCCACTGGTCAACCTTTCCCTGGGATTTATTTTGACATCTGTGAACGACACATCCTCCGCGCGCGCGCGTCAACACATGTGCTCAAGTTTGTACCTAACTAACCTATGCACTGAGCCGAAAGGTTCTCAGCCTAACTAAACCCAAAGACATATAAAACGAAATCCCTCAGCCATTATACTACAGAGACAAATACTTGTTGCTGTCTGTTCTACGCTATGCCGTAGATATTCGGCTTGCGAAAGTGTATTTACAAGAAGTGCTAGATCATCTGCGTAGTCTGCAACTATCATAGTTTCGGCAGGATATTGTCTGCTTTTTGTCTTTTTTGTTTTAGTGTGATACAATTTTCTTTCATTAGATTTGTTAGCGTTCGTTGTACGTAATCAAGGCAACTTATAAATAGAAATGGTGCAAATGACAATGTCAAAGAAATCAGTGTTCCAATCGAGGGAGCGATCAATTATTTTCGTGTTTTTGTAGGACATCATTATAGCTGACATTGACAAGGTTTTTCCATACTGATGCCAGCATAAATATCTATCCATTACCAGAACTACAGTATTTTAGCTTTATTTCGCTATGGTAATTTGTATGTTCCTGTACATATATGATATTTCTATTATTATCGGCTGCAGATGATGTAAGCTCGAGTAGCTGGTCTATTGTATATTGTTCTCATGTTAAAAGTTGCAATGTTGAAAATAATTTTCCCTCTTAGTAAGTTTGGTTTGTGTTCTGTTACTGATTTTTCGAACATTGGGGACTGAGCTCCAACATCAGCAGAAAGTGCCCCTTGTAAATGGCGATGCGGTTTGGACATTTGGTTTAAATATCAGTCCTGGAAATTTTTGGCGGCTATTTTTCTTCATCGATTGATTCGACCTGAAATATCCTGTAAATATTTGGAACGTTTTATGCTGTCTTCTTCTTCTTCTTCTTCTTCTTCTTCTTCTTCTTCTTCTTCTTCTTCTTCTTCTTAAAAAATTAACCTTGTTTCACATCCTGCTCGTGTGGAGGAGTTAGGTAAATATACACATCATCATCATCATCATATCGCGCTGGTAGCACGGATATCCCTGACCCTCTCTCGCCACTCCTCCCTATCGTTCATCGCCCTAGGTAGGTCTTCAGGACAGCATCCCGTATCCTCACATAGCTGCTGAATGTATGTTCGTGCTGGTCGTCCCGCTTTTGCACGGCCATGTGTGGGGGTCCATAAGAGTACATCTCTAATGAGTTCGTCGTGCTGACAGAAAGGTGTTCCCTGACTGTCTCTTGCCATCTGTCCCTATCGTCTAACGCTACTTGCAGGTCCTCCAGACTGCATCCAGTGTCCGTACAGAGGTGATGTATGCTAAGTCCTAGCTGGTTGGCCAATACTGGCACGTCCATGTTTGGGAGTTCATTAGAGAAAGTCGCTTCTAAGTTCATCTTTATTATTTCAGCAGTGCCCAGCTGGTCTTGTTCGTTTTACTTGGATAGTTTGTGAGATGTGGGGTAAGTGGCTGCACAGCTACTGTTTTGTTGGGTTTTCCTTCCAGGATTTGTCCCCAAAATTCTTGTTTAGTTCCTATCTGACTTTTTCTCCATGCATTTCGTAAGGGTCTTGGTGCTAACAATACAGTAGTATTGTAACAGCCTTGAAGAACTAGTTAATATTCACGATAAAACATATATATATATATATATATATATATATATATATATATATATATATAAAACTCAAAGGTTGGTCTGAAAATAATATAGATTAAATAAGATAGTAAATGACCACAACAGACCCTGTTTCTATCTATCTATCTATCTATCTATCTATCAAAGCCTGTTCATATTTATTTATCGCTGAAGAGAATACAAAAAAAAGAAGAAAAAAGAAGGGGAAAAAGATAGAAAAAAGTAGAAAAACAATCAAAGAGAGAGAGAGAGAGAGAGAGAGAGTAAAAAGTTGATTTCAAAACACGTGTGTCAACCGGAAGCGCTATTGATGGTCCGTTCAGACAATCTTATCTAAATGTATTACCCTCCTGATTGACAGTTTTGTCTTGTTTCAGCTTGAAGGGGATTTCATAGTTTTTTTTTTATTCTGATGATAATCTTTCAGAACCCACCACCCCCTTCTTCTCGTACGAGGAAGTCGTAGTACTTTTAGTCTATTCCACTTCTGAATTTTGCTGTCGTTGTTGATATTGCAGGCAGTTTTGAGTTTCTACATCGTTGTGATTTTTTCTTTTTCTTCGCTCATTTCCGACATGATGAATGACCCAGATGATGACGTCATTGGCTGAAGATTTCAAACATCTGTCAGTCGCCTTCAGTAACTGGAGCTTTTTGAGAGGAAACAGTCTAATCATCATCATCATCATCATCATTTTACGTAACCAAAGGAAACATCTATCTATCTATCTATCTATCTCCCATGAATAAATGTACATCTCAGCATTTGAAACTCGGCAGCTAAAAATATGTATATGAAGCAGTTCAAAAATAAGTATAGATACTTTATATATTAACGCAATTTTATTTTTCGTTGCTAAGTTTCAATATCGTGAAATTTGTTCATGAATAATTGCTAATAATATCTGTTTTTATTGCATAATGTTTCAATAGAAATAATAAAATTCTGGTATCTTTTGCTTCAGCGAAAATTAACGTTTTACAAAAAACTCTGTATTTGTCCAAAATATACCTCTAAAGAAATGTTTGTAGTAACACACACACACACACACACACACACACAATATATATATATATATATATATATATATATATATATATATATATATATATATATATATATACTTACATTCACCATCCAGATATAAGTAAGTTTCAGTAATTTCCTCTCCCAGCTATGGATTTATTGTTCTTTCTAAAAGGATGTCTTTGGCATTAAATAACCCACGAATGTTGATATGCCATCGAGCAAAGAAACCAAACCAAAAACAAAGTCTATCTATCTATCTATCTTAGCCTGTTCATCTCTTCCTATAAAACGTATTTAAGTCTCTTGTAGTGATATTGGGAAGTAGTTGTAAATAATTTGTATATAAAGGAATGGGATAGATTTGTAGTCATGTTACTTGTACAAAAAGAGGGCATTGAACTGCAGACTAGAAAAAGAATAACATATTTGCTAACACCATAACATCCCTAAAACTGTATATCGACAATTGGCTGTAAGTTACCAACTTCTTAGTTGTTGGAGGAGGGAAGACTATAGAAATATAGCAGACGGAGGAATTGTAGCGAATTAAAGACGTGTTTTATATGTTAAGGTTCTGCAGAAAAAAGTGAAGATAATGAGTGAAAGTTACTCTTATCTGGATGGTGAATGTAAGTATCAACATTTTTTCTTAGCGGGATACTCTATACAAGTACCAAAAATTCTTTAGGTGTACTTATTTATAGGGGATACTGCATCATTTCTACTTTTTCCTGTAACTGACTAACAGGGAAAGTAGGGCGTGGGCGTATTTATCCAACCACTCCACCAAGGACAGGATGTGAAACAAGGTCCTTTTTTTAAGTGGAGTACAGCTGGTTTTAATTTATACTTTTCCTTTTCTAAATTGGATGCCCCTCCAAAGTGAAAGAACCAAGTCTACTCAACTACTTACCATTAGCTGAGTGCAGAATTGGATTCATACCTCTTCAAGGTAAAATGAAACGCAACCAGCCTCGTCCATGTTGGAATTCTATCGTAAGGCTCAGTAACAATGAGTCAGTGCTCACATGCATAATGAATTACGAGTTGAAGTGACATTATATGGACATTAGGACAAAGGACATTCGAAGGTGGTCAAGTCCATTCCCTGGCCAGTGATTACTTGCTGGCCCAGTGAGTGGGCATATTAGTGAATATATACACCAGCTTGCTTAAGTCATGTTTCAGGTGTCACGGGAACTTCAAGGCCTCTTTACTTAACAGTGTTGGGCAGGCTTTTCAGTCGATAGGCCACACTTTGGTCAGTATTACCTGCCTGGGGCACGGATCTGGCCGGGTGTAGGCTTATTGACTGGAGCCTTTCTCCGGCCTCATGGCCTACCAGGCTTTTACCCCCTTATGGGGGTTGTTAGGTTTATTGCCTGGCACCTGAGGCACCCCTAATGAGGGGAATGCCGACGAGGCCAAGGTATTTTTGGCCATGCTGGACGCGTGTGGGCTTGCGACTGGACCTATCTTAAAAACGGCCTTGTGCCAAATTTGTACGATGGTGGGACGTATGATGAATACCCAGGTGTCACGGGTATACCCAGGTCTCATTATTTAATTGTGATGGGCTGGTTTTCCTGTCGATAGGCCACACTTTGGTCAGCCGTGCCTGCCTGGGTCACGGATCTGGGCGGGTGTTGGCTTATTGATTGGAGACTTCCTCCGGCCTCATGGGCCACCCCCAGGCTTTTACCCCCTTATGGGGGGTTAGGTTTATTGCCTGGCGCCCGAGGCACCTCTAATAAGGAGAATGTCGACGGGACCGAAGGTATTTTTGCCCACTCCGGACGTGTGTGGGCTTCGGCCCTGCGACCGGACCCACCTTAAAAGCGGTCTTGTGTTAATTTGTACGTTGGTAGGACGTATAATAAATACCCAGGTGTTACGGGTTCGGTTTTGAGTTACCGCCAGTTCTACTTTTTGTCTACCAACCGGATGCTAGCTAAGGCGCTGAGCCGGTAAGTGTTGTTATTCTTTTTTATTCAGCTCAAGAGAGAGAGAGAGAGAGAGAGAGAGAGAGAGAGAGAGAGAGAGAGAGAGAGGAAAATCCGTGCTACCTGCACAACTTGATGATTAGCATGAATAAACTAAGGTCAAGAGTGAGGATGTCCTTAAACAGGTTACCTAACCAAGGCTAAAGAACCTATTCTGTTGGACACATGGCGTAACGGTTATAGGCATTGGTTCCGTAAGCTTCTAAGTAGACAATCATCTGCAGGTTGCAGGTTCAATCCTGACTGCTGGCGAGTAACAAAACAGGAATATTTAACACTTGTACCCGGTTATGGCTAACGAAATCAGAACAGACGACCCCCGCGGATTCAATAACGGGCGTAGTTCGAAATTCCGTGATGGTTCTCGGGTTCGATAAACACCTGAGAAAGGCCGGCGGATATATCGATCGAAACGTTGTGAAAATAACAATAAAGGTGAAGATAATTGTCCGAAAACCCTTAATGATGAAAAACTATTCCGCCTTATAATCTACCTAGGAGCAGAACAGATATTTTCATGCATTTCCCAAGCATATTTCCATGAGGTGAAACGCAAGCAGCCTCTACTAACTTAGAAGTAATTTGAATTCAATTTATCTTTAAATTTAAACTAAAATTTAAAAACTAAAAATGTATGAGCAGATTTAAAATAAACATACAATCACAATGTCTATGGAGGCGTGCTTAGCGTAACAGTGGTTGTCGTAGAATATGGAATCGGCAACCCAAGTTCAAATCTTGGACAAGGTTGCTTTTGTTTCCTTTCGCAATAATGATCCTGAGAAAGGCATGAAGCCATCTCTTCTCTTTTCTCCCAGCTAGTGGTAAATCGAAGACTGGATTCTTTAGCCTTGGATATAAAACCAGTCTAGGATAAGGAAAACTTATAATTCAAACCAGGTGATCCCTCCTTAAGAATTGATCTTGTGTCACGTACCGATCGTGGTAGAGGGATTGGGTAAATATATACTTTCAAACTAGAGTTAAACTTTGGTTTTGATTTATCTAATCTTATGTATAATAAAAAATTCTGTGTTTGTTGTCTTTTTACGATGATGCATGAAAATAAATCACACTCGAAGATAATATGATCCTCTTCAATTTTCATCCCGTGTTTTATATCAGTTTCTCATATTATATACATATAAATTTATAAATTTTTCAATCAGAAAAGTTCTCTGCCCAACCAAAAAGGAAATTACCTTTAATAAAAAGAAATTCTTGAATATTTTTTGATGAGAATTAGTTTGGTTTCTTTCTTTTTTATAGCATATCAACCTTCTTGGGTTATTTAATGCCAAAGCCATCCATGTAGAAGAACAGCAGTGTTAATATTTAACCCATTGCTTAAGGGATAAGGGGGTTCAATACCCCAAGGGAACGTAATAGCACGACTGGAATTTGAACTAGCTTACTTTGAGGCCACAGTCCAGCACGTTAGCCATTACGCCACGGAGACTCCCTCTTAGATGTTGAGTGGGGAGAAACTTGATAAACGACGTGTCAAGTGTGTTGAACTGTAGGATGAATATGGAGAATAGCAAGTAGTTTTGTATTTAGTTTATTTACAAAGCTCTGCTTACTTGTGGCCGGATGTATAGGGCACCCAGTGAGGCTCGAGTTCTGCAATAATGGTTTGACAGTCTATCTTGCTAAGCAAAATACAACACGAAGCGCTATAGGCCATTTCCTTCGGGGTCGAACAGAGAGCGTTTCAGTACGCCACTTTTCGTGCGCTATAATTTTACAATGAGTACGTAACAATATATATTTATATATTTTTGAGAATGTGTGATTGTTACTGATAGCAAGCACTGTATCATATTCTAGGTAAAACTAACTCTTAAAAGGTATATCTTTCCAAATCTGCCGACGGAGAAGAAAATAACGAGCCTGGGGTACAAGAAGCGATAACATTAATGACTGCTCATTTTGCGTTTCAGTAATTTGATTAAAATTTTTATAAGATCCTTGTCTTTCCTTCTTCAGACATCCTCTTACCAACAATAGCGGCAGAGTTAGGCCTAGACAATGAAAACTCTTCATTTATAGCAGAAGATTTTTCCATTAACGTTTATGTATTTACATAAACCGCACCTAAAATGTCTTGTTTGCTCGTCTTTTGCTTATGTACGTTTGATTGATAAAGAGGAAAACAAACACGTGTTGTGAGTATATATATATATATATATATATATATATATATATATATATGTGTGTGTGTGTGTGTGTGTGTGTGTGTGTGAGAGAGAGAGAGAGAGAGAGAGAT
>OY757937.1:44189138-44281638 GCA_963585895.1 Sepioteuthis lessoniana
CTAAAGGGAGACAACTTTACTTTTTACTATATCCTAAGTAAATGCAAATGAAGTTACAGATTTACAAAGTCACAATTACACACACACACACACACACACACATATATATATATATATATACACACACACACACACACACATATATATATATATATATATATATATATACCGTCTTGTGTACATGGAGGATGTCATAGTTTTTGCCCAAAATATAAAGAAATAGAAAAGGCAATACGAATTGTTAGAATCTTCAAAGATATGAGAATGAAGTTCAGAATTGAGAAATGTGCAATGCATAATGAAGAAAGGAAAAAGAGAAAAACAGAAAGACCAATCAAGGAAACACCGTGACATTTGGAAGAAAATAAAACTACAAATACCTTGGAATATTACAAGCGGATGCCATTAAGCAGAGATGAAAGAAAAAGTGAGAAATAAAGAACAACGAAAATATCAAAAACCAAATTTTGCAGCAGAAATGTTTTCAAGGGAATGAATATCGAGGCAGTTCACCTTGTAAGATTACTCGGAATCTTCTTAAACAGTACGAAAGAGGAGCAAGGAAATTATGACCATAGGACAAGAAAATTGATGACAATGCGCAATTTACGGACTTCAAGTATACATAAGAAAGTGCAGAGAGAGAGAGAGAGAGAGAGAGAGAGAGAGAGAGAGAGAGAGAGAGAGAGAGAGAGAGAGAGAGAGAGAGGCAGACAAGCTACTACAACTCCAAAATCCAACCATATTTACCCAACCCCTCCGCTCGGGCAAGATATGACACAAGGTCAGTTTTTAAGCAGAGTTTAACAGGTTTGGATTCAGAGTTTTCCTTCTCCTAGACTAGTTGTCTCACCAAGGGTGAAGAACCTAGTCTGTCCTACTATTGACCCATAGCTGGATGGAGAATAATTGGATTCATACCTTTCCCAAGGATATTAGTGCTATGTGAAATGCAATCAGCCTTGTCCAGAATTTGAACTCGTGTCACCTACGACGATAACCATTACACCACCGGCACCTCGAACAGTAAGTATAAAGTGGTTAAGACAGGGATTTGTAAATGCTTAGTAAATTTTCTGTGTGCCACTGATCAAGGTGATAGGTTCTGTGTTGTTCATTATTGATATGTGGGTTGGGTTCGGCGTGTATGGTCAAATGAGCTACAGTACGTTGATAGACTATATCTTTAATAAAGGGAAAAACAGAGAAGACAAGGTTACTTTGAGGATCATGTATTGAAATTATTTACGGAGTCGCTAACTAGATTCCCAGTGATTGGGTGAAAAACAGCCAATCACAGGATACCTTTTTTTAGATTTTCTTCAAACCCCTATGAGGGCGTTTCCTACGAACGCCCTTTCTCTTTTGCTTGTGTAATTCCTCAGAATCAACACGTGCCCGCCCGTTCTCTCAGTCTTCTAGACGCTAATACACGTGTGAGGATATTTCCAGCAACTGAAGCACAAGAAACAAGGCTCTATTTTCTTCAACCTAACCAAAAGGACACAGGAAATATAAACTGTTAAAAGGACGCCTTTTACGGAAAAGTTTCCCGCAAACCAACTGTTTGCAAGGACAATATTTTCTTTCCTCTCTTTCTATGTAAATATAAGTTATTTTTTATAACATTTAAAACCGTGTTGCGTTTCTTTCTTCTTGTCGACGTCGCAATATTGTTACCATATAAAGTTGGGAAAATCCCAATACAAGTTAATGTGGTATTTTACGAGCTACAAAAAGAAACAAGAAAGAGCACAGAGAGACTAATTACAACTAACAAAAACTGCAACAATAAAAATAAGACAAGGACAAACAGAATAGCTGACATCATAAAATCAAGAAAGTAAAAACATTGGAAGAAAAACAACTATGTTGGCATTTCAGAAAACAACCCAAAGGAAATGGTGCGTGAATTGACCAGGACATAGCAAACCTAAAGACAGAAACTGAATTACTATCAATAGTAATCGAGAATAACGCTATAAAAAGTTATTATGCAAAAGCTAAAATAGATAAGTCACACAAGACAAGCAAGTGTAGACTATGGAGAGAGAGAGAGAGAGAGAGAGAGAGAGAGAGAGAGAGAGAGAGAGAGATGAAGCAGTCAACCAGAGGATAAGTGAATGCAACAAATAGGCATCGAAAGAGTACAAGAGCAGGCATGAATAGGTAGAGATGTTGATTCACTGGAAATTGTGCAAGCGGCTAAAATTTGACCATATTGAGAAATAGTATACACTCAAACCATAATCTGTCCCGAAAAATGAAACAACAAAATTCTGGGATTCTGAGAAAAAAAAAAGATCCCTAATCCGGGCGAGAAGACCAGATAATGTTTTAAATAAAAAGAAGAAAAGAAGTTGTCAACGAGTTGTTTTTTGCCGTTCTGGCAGATCACAGAATGAAATGAAAAGTTGGTTGGTTGGCTTTTATGCGTTTCAACCCTTGTAGGTTATTTTATGCTAAATCCTGCTTATACATGTATATATCAAATATATATGATTTATGAACGAACAGTTTGTAGGTAATATTTTAAACAAGCCAGAGATCATTTGTTTGTACACATTAAATGGTTTCAAGTATTTCTAACACGAACAATTCCATTTAGTATTGATCATTTACTTGCATACATTTAGATGACTTCAAGAAATGCCCTCTAACACCAACAGTTTTATTTGTATACAGTGAAAGGATTTCAAGTATTGCTATGCAACATTTAATAATTCACTTTAACTTCAGTCACTAATTTGGCCACTGTTAAATGATTAAATAGTTCTATGTGACCCTAACAGGTACTACCAGTCCGGGTCAGAGTGGACCTGGGAGTTATGACAATGAAGGAGTACTCCACATTCCTCTGAGGTCAAAGACTGGAGTCTCACTATCAGGTTTAGTTTCGTGTCATATCCAGGATACTTGTTATGAGGTTTGGGTTCTTACCTCTCAGCAGAGTGGCAATAGACGTATTTTGCAGCCCCAGCCGATTGGGCTGAGAAATTAAAGGAGAGCGAAAAACTGAAAAAATATCGGGATCTTGCCAGAGAGCAGGAAAATTATCGAAGAGGAAAGTGACGGTGATATTAATCAGAGTGGAAACCTTGGAACGGTTCCGAAGAACTTGGAAAAGAGATAGAATGAACTGGAGACAAGAGGAAGAATTGAAACGGCATAGACCTCATCATTGCTAAGATTGCTAAGAATACT
The DNA here is from genome assembly GCA_963585895.1 of Sepioteuthis lessoniana. Taxonomy (NCBI): domain Eukaryota; kingdom Metazoa; phylum Mollusca; class Cephalopoda; order Myopsida; family Loliginidae; genus Sepioteuthis; species Sepioteuthis lessoniana. The sequence goes on from OY757937.1 coordinate 44,192,343, forward strand.
TTGTAGAGTTCTGAAGGGCTGAGGAGACTTGTTGTCACTCGAATTTTAGGGACAACCACAAGTTACTACAGGTGTGAAAAACTTGCAAGAAGTATAAAAAAGTTGACAACCGTAGTCGAGGGCAACCAGAAGGCTCTTTTTTCAATAGTTACTACACCGAGGTGTAGGGGGGCGCTACTCCTTTCCCTGGATTGCTCCACTTTACCCTTGATACGTACCTTATATTGCTGAGAGTTAAGCAAGGAGGTATCAAGTACCATTTCTAAAGTCTTTGGCATGACTCGACCAGGGATTGAACCCAGGTCTCCTGGACCATTGGCGAACACTCTACCCACTAGACCAACGAGCAAGAGGTATGAGAATAATAACAACAACAGTCATGATAATTATAATAACTGTGCAAAAGACTGAAATTTGTCTGTGCTGACAAATGGTACATGTATAAACCAGAATCTGTCCTCGAAAATAAGACCCATAAACTTCTCTGGGATACAAACGGATCACTAAATTTCGATCTGAAGACCAAACATTGCGTTAATTAACAAGAAGAGAACTTGCCATATAGCGGATTTTGCCTTTTCACGGGACCACCAAGTGAAAGTAAAAGATTTGGTGTGGTTTCTTTGTTTAATGGCATACCAATCTTCTTGGGTTATTTAATGCCAAAGCCGTTTTGTAAAAAGAACAGCAGTGGTACTATTTAACCCATAGGTGGAAGGTATAAGGGGTTTCCTCAAAGGTATTAGTCTGAAAGTGAACCCTATAGCGCGATTGGAATGTGAACTCGTTCACTTGGAGACAGTAATGAAGCATGTTAGCCATTACGCCACGAGGACTTTAACTGAAAATGAAAGGGATCGAAAAGATATACAAATAACTGAATTTTGCCAGAGAGCTGAAAAAGCTGTGGTGCATTAAGGTGACAGTGATACCAATTATATTTTATGCACTAGGAACGGTCTCCAGAGGCGGGAACTGGGTCTGGGGGAAATGGAAATCCAAGGATGAATCGAGACCATCTAGACCATAGCACTGTTACAATCAGCAAGATCACTTAGAAGAATCCGAGAGATCCTTAGAAACTTAATCTATATCCTTTTCAGTTCACATAGGGGCGGACTGACAAGGATCTAGTTCCCTGAAAAAAAAGGGGTTATTAATCTCTTAGCCCATTCCACCCAATCACCTATTCCATGCAGGTATGTATTTACCCCCATTTAACTGTGCGCAAACAAATATATATATATATATATATAAAATTAACTTAAATCGCGAGTTAATTTTATAATTGGCTCAACTCGTGTTGAGCACTCTTGTAATTGTAGCATTACAGTGTTTACGGAGGGTTTTAGTTTTCTTTTGACCAACTGACTGCATATCTCTTGATTTTTTTCAAGTGGTGTGACGGGGTTGGCTTTTTCTTTCTTTTTGTTCTATAATATTTTTTCTTTTTCCCCCGGGCGGTGATTCGAGATAATTTTATCTCTTGTTCCTGGCGTTTTTTTTTCTTTTTTTCTGGTAACCGTGAATGCTGGTAGATATTAGATTAGTAAATATGTATATACATATATATATATATATATATATATATATATATATATATATAAGCAGGATTTTGTATTAAATGACTCACAAGAGTTGATATGTATTAAACAATCAAATTGTTAGCGCTAAATGCTTGAAACTATTTAACTGGAGGCAAACAATAAATAATAATGCTTGAAACTACTTGCCTGTGTGCAGACAACTGAGCTTTGACTCGTTTAAAAATAATGTTACCTTCAAACTATTTGTTTACAAGTTATATATATATATATATATATATATATATATATATGTGTGTGTGTGTGTGTGTGTGAATAGTCTTTTGCATTGAATAATCCATAAGGTTTGCTATATCATAAAACATAACCAAATTAAACTAAAGTTGAAGACTTTGTTTTGCAATACATTCCACACTGTTCAAATACATTAAAGCTGCGTATTTCAACTGATAAAACGTTTCATTATAGATTTTTAAATTACCTAGTTTTAATGTTTAATATACTTTTCGGAAATTCGTTCATTAGAGAATTGAAGACCCCCAAAACTCCAAAGAGCTAAAAACAAATATAAAAAAAAAACAGGTAGTATGTGAATATTCGATTGAGATAGTCTTGTTCATCAAGGTTTTAAACCTTTTTAATATGTCACAGTTTTATTTTCTTTATTCCTAAATAATGTTCTTTTAAAATCGCGATCGTTCGAGGAGAATTATATACCAGTAAAATCTACTACCCTTGGCAAAAAATGAGTGAATTAACACTCTTAGAGAATTTTTTTTTAATTAGCTGTAAATAAACTTATCACTGATAAGATTCAAAACATTCTTTATTTAATAGATGCGTATAATGGTTACATATAACATACCTTAAACTAACATGTTCAAATTATTTAAATTTGTGATATAATTATTTCTTAAGCCATGCCAAAGAAAATGTTATGAAATAACCCAATGATAAAGGAAATAATTATGAAAATGATCTCAGTAATTTGCATTCCTAAAACAAACAGCAGCAGAAACCTAGATATGCAAATTGGTCTACAGTTAAAAAACAGTTTTTGTTTAATGGCATTTCACCCTTCGGGGGTTATTTAATGTCAACGTCATATTTATGAAAGAACAGCAGTGGTTTCTATTCCACCCATAGATGGGGGATAAGGAGTGGGTGCATGCCTTTCCTAATAACCCGAAAGTGAACTTGACAACGTAACTGAAGTTCGAACTCATTACGATGTCGCAGTCACGTCACCAGTCCAGAAGGTAGGGGCTCGAAATTATGCTGATTGCGTCTCTGCAGAGGGGTAAGACCTCGCAACGAGTGCTCTGGATATGACACTAAACTGAATCTGAGGGTGAGGTTCCAAGAATGCTGGAGCTTTGGGGAATGCAGAATATCCCTTCATTGCCATTACTCCTGGGTCCACTCTGGCTCGAGGTGGCTGTGTCTTGATAAGGTCCTATTTATGGGTCAAATAGAACTGTTTGACTTTTAAACCGAGTGCAAACAAATGATTATGCCGAATTGAATTGTTTGAAATAGAACGGTTTGATCCTTTCACTATGTGTAAACAAATGACTGATGTTTAATTGAATTGTCAGTGATGTTTAGCAATACTTGTAACCACTTCAAACAAATGATTAATATTGAATAGAATTATAAGTGTTAGATAGCAATAACTGAAACTATTTAATTATGTAGAAACAATAGCAATACAAGTGTGCAAACAAATTAGTTTTAACTCATTTAAAATCAAATTACTGACAAACTAATCTCATACACATCATGTATATCTATTTAAATGTATGTAAACACATGATTAATAGTAAATAGAATTGTTCGTATTAGATAGAAATACTTCAAACTGTGTGTATAAAAAATGAGTTCAGGCTCGTTTGAAAATGTTATCAACTAAATGTTTCCAAATCCTATATATTCAATATATATGTATAAAGAGGATTCGGCATTAAATAAATTACAATAGTTGCTATGTCATAAAACCCAACCTAACCAAATCATATATATTTAAGATATATGTATAAACAGGATTTGGCATTAAATAACTTACAAAGGTTGATATGCCAAAAATCTCAACTAACCAAACCAAATCAAATCATATATATTCAATATATATGTATAAAGAGGATTTGGGATAAAATAACTTACTATAGTTGATATGCCATAAAACTAAACTAAACCAAATCATACATATCTAATATATACGATGTATATATATATGTATAAACAGAATTTGGCACGAAATAACCCTCAATGAATGATATGCCATAAAACAAAACCAAACCAAACCACACCAAACAACGCCACAGCAACGTAAGGTCATTCTTGTTTAGTCGAGAGATTGATTGATATTAACGGCTTGCCAACCCGTCTAAGATTATTTTATGCTGAAAGTTTAGGGAATCGCGTTAATTGTATGTTCATATTTACTTTTTTTGCATAATTATTTTTCTAAAGAGTTTTTTTTTTTGTTTCACACAGTCTCATCGAAAGCAAATGATTTTTAAATAGATTTATTTGACCCATACATGGGGCCCTAACAGATACCACCACTCCGGGTCAGAGGGGACTTGGGAGTAATAGCAATAAAGTGACATGCATCAGTCCCCAGATATCCAGAACCTCACCATCAGGATCAGTTTAGTGTCCTATCCAAGATATCCTCAGTTTTTTTGTGGGGGGTCTTACACTTCTAATGGGGACACAATCAACGTACTCTAAGCCTCTCCGACAGGCGGTAAGTAATGATTAAAAGCGTTTTGAATCGTGAAATGTTTCTTTGATTACAGAAGAAAAAATGATGGAAGAAATAAGAGTAACTAAGGCGAAATATTAACTGATTTTGAAAACAGTAACGTTTTCTTATTTGTTTTTAAACAATGTTAACAAAAGACCCTCCCTCCTCAAAACCCCTCCCTCCAGACAAACAAACAAAACCTGCTTATTTAGAAAACAAGTTAAGAAACCCATCCCTCCAAAAAGCCAGAACTAAAACACTAAAAAGCGACACAAACAAATGAAGTCTGAATGAAAGAAAATAACGTCCCAAGACATCCAGATGTTGGCATGAACGAAACAAGTCAGACACCAATCGTTGTTAAAACACTTGAAGATAAAACTAGAGAGAAAAAGATGTGTCATCACATTTCACTGAAATAAGAAACGATTCCAGTTTTCCCGCTGCAGATACCGGAAGTTTTAAACTTTAGGGGTTTGGAGTTTTTAATTTCAATTTCTTGACTAATAAACTACTGTTATATAGTTTTGAATTTGTATCCTATCTGTCTCAGTCTCTTCTGATCTATCTATCTATCTATCTATCTATCTATCTATCTATCTATCTCGGTCTATTCTGTCTCTCTTTATATATATATATATATATATATATATATATATATATATATATATATATAACTGGAAATAAATTCGAGTGTATGAAAAATGAAAATGTAAAAATATGACAAAACTCAAGGTCTTCAGAGGATGATTTTATTAACAGTTAGAAGCATTTGCCAACGTGAAATCTTTCTTTTTTTAAAACCTTCATCAGAACCAATGAATTGTTAAATGAAACAAAAGATGAGGAAGTTATAAACATTCTATTTTGATGGCGTTTTCATATTTTTACATTTTCACACACACACACACACACACACACACACACCCACACCCACACACACACACACACACAAATTGGTTTGGTATCGTTGTTTTGTATGACATATCAACCCTTGTGGGTTAATCAATGCCAAATTCTTATATATATATATATATGATTAGTAAGCGAATAGTTTGTCGGTAACTTTATTTTTAAATGACTTTGAGCTTATTTGTTTGGACACAGAGAAATGCTTTCAAGTATTACAATTTAACATTATAAATTGAATTACCAGAAAATCCGGCAAGCACTGCGTGCAACATACAGAACCACTGGACAACTGTTTCGACCTTATTAGATCTCATCAGCAGTGTATACCATGAACTCCCCCAGTTCTACTCATAAAAGATTCCTATCTAATTCAGTACTGATTATTTGTTTTCACACAGTTAAATGGTTTGAAGTATTGCTATTTAACACAAACAATTTTATTCAATATTAATAATAATCCCTAGTGAATAATTGAACAGTTCTGTTTAACCCATAGATAGGACCTCCGGGTCAGAGTGGATTTGGGAGTAATGGTAATCAAGGGGTACTTCCTATTCCCCAAAGCTCAAGAGCTAGAGCCTCACCATCTGATTCAGTTTAGTGGTATATCCAGAAGACTCATTGGGGAGATCTTACACTTCTGTAGAGACGCAGTCAGCGTATTTACCAGTCGCATATGATTGGGCTCTATCTATCTATCTATGCAAGCTATTGTGCGTTCTTACCCATCAATTCTGGTCTTATATCAAATATGACGTGGTTAAACAAATATCTGTTTCCATCCTACACATATCTAAGTAAAGATTATTATCAGCCATTAGACACTGACTTTCACATGTTCAAGTAAACTGTCACGTATACCAAACCTTGTTTCAAAGATATGAATACACAATCACATAATTGTAAAATAAAAAACCCAATATCCTTGCAGTTCACACAATCAGTCCAGTTTTTTCTTGAAAGGCAAAATCTACTAAAATATAATTGTATCTATGTATTCATAGGGAGGATAAGAGAGCGTCCGTGTTACCGCAAATTTTGTATCCGGCTTTTTGCGGTTCACTACGCGTTCAAGAAAGGTATGAATTAATCTTTTCGAACTCTCTTTGGCAAATAGTAAGAGAAATTGTGGGTATCTATCTATCTATCTATCTATTACTACAAATGCATGTTTTGTTAAAAACCACAGACCTCTTTAACGTTTTTCATTGATTTTCTTTTTGTTTTACTCGATTTCTTAATTTTGGTATAAATTTATGAAAAATCCCCCGAAATTTCTCCACCAGTGTGCTTTCTATCATCTTTGTTTTTTTTCAATCAATACAGTTTTTAAAATCCAGTGAATTTGCAAGATAAATATCTGAAATAATTTCTGTCTAGATTTTAAAGTGATTTTGAATATTTGCAGTTTTCTATCTTATTTACTACGTTCATAGTGAGTCTACGTTGAAGCGATTGTGGAACTACAATGACAAAGAGTAGAGCTGGTGTATACTGAGGACAATAGTATGACAGATTTTAGTTATTAAATGCATTTAGTACACGGTTTCTCAAGCAGAATGCTATTTTACAAATTGGTTTTCTTTTTAGTGCCCCGAGTATTTGTTACAATTTGAAGAGTTGATGCTATATAGTATATATGTGTTATTCTTATAGTTACTAATAATACCAATCCACAAAATAAATATACATTAAACAAAACTAATATATATATATATATATATATATATATATATATTCGCTTGCCCAATCAGAGTTCATATTTTCTTAATACTTCTACGTTTACTACTACAACAACTACTACAAATGATAATAATAAAAAAATAGGACATTATATTCATTGAAAAATATGTACTAAGGAATATTGATTTGTAAAAAGTAGTATAAACACCAACCAGAACCTATAATAGATGCCAAAGGAGCTACTCTTCTCTGGGACTTTGCGATCTAAACAGATAAAAAAAAAATTAATTGACTACATGTAGTGTTTGAAGACTCTAGTAGAAACCATGCTTTCTAATTGATATGTTAGTACAAAATAAATAATTACATAACAGTCAAAGAATAGAATAAAATAAGTAAATACGAAAACATAGAAATTAGAATAAAAAAAAATGTGGGCTCCTTAAAACTATTTCCATGGTAGTTATAGTTGGAGCCTTGAGTATAACCAAGAAAGGGACAAATAAACACATAAAAATCATACCTGGTAGTCCAAGTCTATATGAAAAACAAAAAATTGCACTTTGCGGAACTGCTAATCTCCTTAGGAGTGTATTATCAATGTAACTAAAAATCACCCCAGAAAGAGGCAAATAAAAACACAAATACATAGAATACATATAGACACTACCTCCCCTCACTCTAGGGCTTGAGTTAAAACCTGGTGGGATATTGTAAGAAACCAATATTAAAACTGAAACGTAACAACTATTACTACTGCTATAACACCAACACCGACTACTATTTCTACTACAAATGATAATGATAATTATTAACCAGAACAAAAGAACTTGACATCTCGTGGATTTTGCCGTATCAATGGATCACAGACTGAAAATAAAAGAAAGCGAAAAGATAAAGAAATATTTGGATCTGGATAGAGAACTAAAACAAGACAAAAAAAAAAAAAAAAAAAAACAACGAAAAACAAAAAACAAAACAAAAAAAAACACCAAAAAACAAAACAATAAGACCCCCCCCAAAAAAACGTGGGATATGTAGGTGATAGCGGTACTAATTGTATTTAGTTCCCTGTGAACGATCCTCAAAGGCCTGGAAACGAGGATAGGGAACTGAAGATTAGAGAAAGAATCGAGATCATCAAGAAATATCACATCATTGTTAAGATCAACAAGAATACTCAGAAGAGTCCTGGAGACCTGAGGAGACTTGCTGTCACTTAGACTCCATTGAATATACGACCAGGTGGGTAAAGTGATTCACAGGGAATTGTACAAGAAACTGAAATTTGATTATACGAACAAATGGTATTTACACAACCCAGCCTCTGTCCGGGAGAATGAAACGCACAAACTCCACAGGGATTTTGAAATACAAGTGGATCACATAATCTCGGCCAGACGACCAGACTTAGTTATAATCAACAAGAAAAAAAGAGAACATGCAGAATTGTGGACTTTGGTGTCCCGGCTGACCACAGGGTAACATTGAAAGAAAACGAAAAGAGAGATAAGTACCACGACCTTGTCAGAGAATTGAAAAAAAAAACGTGAAACATGAAAGTGACGGTGATACCAATTATATAGACACCAAAGGATTGATACAGGGGCTGGAGGACTTGGAAATAAGAGGGCGATGGGAGACAATTTAAACTACAGCGTAATTAGGATCGGCCAAAATGCTGAGGAGAGTTCTGAAAACTTAAGGAAACTTGTTGTCACTCAAACTACTGTGATAAACCATCGGCTAACGCTGATGGGAAAAACTCCAAAAAGAGTAAATAATAAGATAACGTAACAAACTGTAACTTGGTAGTTTTTGGCAGGAATCTGAGTGACACCAAGTCTCTTCAGGTCTTCAGGACTCTTCTAAGTAACCATATCGATTTTAGTAGTGCTGTGGTCTGGATAGTTTTAATTTTTCTTCAAATCTCCTATTTACCGAGTCCAGGTTTTGTGGACTGTTTCAAGGGTCCCAACTACAATTGATATCACAATCACCCCCAATTTCCACTCTCTCTCAGTTCTCTGGCAATGTCTAAATATTTGTTCGGCTTTTCGACTTTTTTTACTTTTACTCAATGGTCTGCTGGCACAGCAAAATCAATTATATGACCGGCCCTTTACTTCGTGTTAATTAAAAATAGGTCTTGCTTTCAGGCCTGTATTTGGTGGTTCGTTTGCATCTCAAAGGAGGCGCCCGTGGTGTAATGGTTATCGTCGTAGGAATTGGACACGGCAACAAGAGTTCAAATCCTGGACGAGACTGAATGCATTTCACATAGCACTAATACCCTTGGGAAAGGAATGAATCCAATTATTCTTCCTCCAGCTATGGGTAAATAGTAGGGCAGACTAGGTTCTTCAGCCTACGAGAAGGAAAACTCTGATTTCAAACCTGTTAAACTCCGCTGAAAAATTGACTTTGTGTCATATCCTGCCCGAACGGAGGGGTTGGTAAATATGGTTTTGTATCTCAAAGTCACAGAAAGCTTTATGGGTTTCATTTTCCAGGACCACCTCTGGCTTGTGCATACACCATAAGTTAATGTGTTAAAATTTCAGTTTTTTACACAATTTCCAGTGGATCACCTTACCTACACAGTCGTACTTGTTCTGGTACTTCTTTTGTGCAAGTTTACTGCATTCACTTGTTATGTGATTATTTGTTTGTTGTGATGCTGACAAAAGAAATACACGGGCAACGCAAAAAGGTTGATAGAAAAACATATATATTTAAGTAACAGAAACAAGATACAAGTGAACCTGGTTAAACAGTAGTTAGTTGATAAGAAGCTGAGAGGCCAGTGGGGTAGTGACTATCCGTCCACGACGCAGATGGTATCACACGTGATTGTGTCATGCTGATATGGTCAACTCCGTCTAACGCTCTCGTTGACGTGCATTTATGGAGGAGGGCGAGTCTCACCACATAGCCTGCACTTGTTATTCACCTGTGTAGTATTAAGTTTCACTTAAATATAATTAGTCTTTATAGTATTATTTTGTACAATTTCTTTAATTTGCCCCTTGAAGTACCCAGTTGTTTTTCGTGTAATTTTTATCTTCTAGATTTTTTAAATTTTAGTTTTCCTGTTTGTTCATTAATTTTTTATGTTGATAGTTCTGTTAGTGGCTGCAACAATTAGTTTTTCTTTGATTTTTTTTGTATATTCTTCGAGTATCTGAAATGTTGCATCCATGTAATTCTCAATACTGGCGAGACCTCTTCCTCTTTCGTTTCTTGACACATAGAGTGTATTTGTGTCATCCCTCGAGTTAACACTCGAGGCCTTATTCTCTAATTCCTCAGTCTTAATTCTTTCCTTGTCCATTCTAAAAAGGGCCCAAAATGTCTTTTAGTGGAAATTGCCAAGGTAGTTATTCCTTTTCAAAGAATTCTGCCGCAGATGTTTGGTTTCTTGTTCTTCTTATTTTTTCTTTCATGTCCATTTGCATTCTAATATTCCAAGATATTTGTACCTTTCTTTTTTCTCCAAGAGTCCTGATTCTTCCCTCATAGGTCGGTTCTTTTCCTTCCGTTGTTTCTCTAACTTTTTTCTTATAAGCATGGTACATTTTTAAAATTCAAATCACATTCCTCTATCGGAGAGAGTCTATGTTGTATACTACAGCCATAAAGATATCAATCACAACAGTAATACAATACATATACAAACACAGGCGGACTCTGTCGTTTCATTGCCCAGTCAGCTGGGGCTGTAGAATACACTGACTGCACCTCTGCAGAGGGGTAAGACTCCCATTAACGAGTGTCCTGGATATGACACTAAACAATCTGATGGTGAGCTTCCAGCAATGCTGGAGCTTTGGGGAATGTGGAGTACCCCTTCATTGCCATTGCTCCCAGGTCCACTCTGGCCCGGAGTGGTAGCACCTGATAAGGGTCCTATCTATGGGTTAAATAGAACTAACAGCATACTTATGCTAAAATGAATTGTTTGAGTAAAACTGAATAGTTTGAAATAGAAATGACTTTTACAATTAAACCGTACTTACATTTAAACTGCGTGCTTATGCTTTACTGAATTATTTCAAATAGAACTGTTTTTCGACATTAAAACTGTATTTACACTTAACCGAATTGTTACATACAACTGCTTGAATAGTTAGAAATGGAAATGTTTTGACCATTAAACTGTGTACTTATGCTAAACTGAATTGTTTTAAATAGAACAGATTATTTACATAAAGATGGATTTGGCGTTAAATAACCTACAAAGGTTGATATGCCATTAACCCCCTCCCAAATATCTGTCGTTTCAGATACGAAAGGGTTTATCAATTTCTGGCTTCGGCCCAGGGCGAAACAAAGAGAGAGAGACACAATTCTTAAAAGCCTATACTAACCATACTATGCTGACCCAACCCCAACGTGCAGCGCATCTTGTGATGTTTAAGATCTCAATTCATTTCTGCCGGCCGAGATCCGAAAAACTCAACCGCTGCCGTAACGGTAGAAAACCTAACTCTCGTCTTCAACGGTCGAATACCCAACGAACGTCCTTTCAAAATCCTCAAATTCTCTGGACCATCTCTTCTGGGCATGACGTCATCCACACCCCAGCCCTATTTTCTGACTGGGGTTTATTATGACAAATGGTGATTGTTATATCCTTTCCGCGCCAGTGTCAAACTACATGACTTAATGCCTTTGCCAAACTGAATGATAAAATATAATAAACGAAAAATGATTAATATTAAAAAAATCATTCCTTAATTATATAACATACGTGACGTAATGCCTAACGCGTTGGATTGTGACCTCATAGTAAGAGCGTGCGAACCCCAGTCGCGCTATAAGGTTCACTTTTGGACTAATACCATTGGGAAAGGTATGAAACGTCTTATCCACTCAGCTATAGTTTAAATAGTACCACTACTATTCTTCTGCCAGGATGGCTTTGACATTAAATAGTCAATAATGGTTGATATGCCATCAAACAAAGAAATTAAACCATTTCAATATCTTGGCTGTAGATTTTGATAGTTTGTATAAGCGTTTCTATTTATTTTTCATTCTTGGCAAATATCTTGATATCATCCATATACATGAGTTAGTTAATCTTTTCCCGTGACTTTATATATTTGTAGCCCCATTTGCATTTTCTTAGTATATAATTCAGTAGCATTATTACTATTATTATTTACTGATGGGCATCAACAAAAATGCACTTATTGTACTCTGATAAGAGACATTCCGTTATAATTATAGTATATATCTATGGGAGTGAACCCCTCCCATTGAGGTGGGCAACACTCAGGGTATTGTCTTCTTACAAAGAAGGTTTTTATTAAAATCTAATGCAGTCCGTCCATCCACATAATTTAACACCGATTATCTGTATACTCCTTTTTTCTGACTGATTTTCTTATCTCCAATCTGTTTTACTCAATGGAAGAACAAGAGACACAAAATAACCATTAAGAAGACAAGCAAAGAGAAGAAAGGTCTTGTTTAGCGTTCCAGTGTTTAGATGTTTAAAATCAGTGTTTCGATAAGCGTTTGTTTTTGTGGTTTATTTTTCGATAGTCAGGTTTTTTTTCGTTTGATGTCGAAGCCACATGTGGCGACGATTACAAATAATGTGGGAGCATGGATGCGTGGTGGGTATCGTTTTTTTTAATTTTTTCCTATTCTTGACATTTTTTGGCATTTTTCTACTATTTTGCAAGAGCGAAGAACGCACTCAGTTAACGGAAAGTTTGGTTCTTAGAGTAGTACAAGTTGCGAAACCCAAGAAAGATAATCGTAGATGTGTCATTTAGACAATAAGTGCTCCTCTTTATACTTAAAAAATGAGCATTGTCTTCTGCATTGCTTTCTTTGTACACTCAAATTATTATCATAATGTAAGTGCTCCGGTTTGCCTTACTTAATGAACAAGTCATTCTTCAAGTCGGTGTATCGACATTTGGGAGACAGTAACTAACCTTTTCAATGAGGAAGACATTCTTCAGGTCTGTGTATGGACACCTGGGAGACAGTAACTAACCTTTTCAATGAAGAAATCATTCTTCAGGTCGGTTTATGGACACCTGGGAGACAGTAACTAACCTTTTCAATGAAGAAATCATTCTTCAGGTCGGTTTATGGACACCTGGGAGACAGTAACTAACCTTTTCAATGAGGAAGACATTCTTCAGGTCGGTATATGGACACCTGGGAGACAGTAACTAACCTTTTCAATGAAGAAATCATTCTTCAGGTCGGTTTATGGACACCTGGGAGACAGTAACTAACCTTTTCAATGAAGAAATCATTCTTCAGGTCGGTATATGGACACCTGGGAGACAGTAACTAACCTTTTCAATGAAGAAATCATTCTTCAGGTCGGTTTATGGACACCTGGGAGACAGTAACTAACCTTTTCAATGAAAGAATTAAAAATATATAGTCGAGTACTTCTCATAAATTTGGTCTTACTTGTTGATACTTTGTAATCGTTTAAAAAACGAGTTAGATGAATAAAATTGAAAATGAATAACTGTTTTATTCACTTTCATTCTTATTTTTTAATTATGTTTTTTAAATTCTAATATCTAAATAAATAAGTGATTGTTGTATTGACAGCTTTTATGATAATTTTGGACCCTTACAAAAAAGGCTTAGAAATTATTAAAATATAGGTTAATACTGCCCATCTAAGTCTAGAAAATGATAAAACAAAATATTTTTAGAAAAATTAATTAATTTTTGTGATTTAGAATGGTCTGTAAGGTCTCCGACTTAACTCAAAGCTGTCTTCCGTACACCAGACTTAGATTTGAAATATTAAATTTTTGTGATTTTCAAGGATCTGTAAGGTCTCCGACTTAACTCAACGCAGTCTTCCGTACACCAGACTTAGTGTAAACAAGGCTGTAACCGTTGTAAATAAGTGACAAAATAAATAAAATATTCTTTAAACTTATTAATCTTTAGTTGATTCCTTATATAATTTTTGTCGGCTACGATAGTATTGTAATTAATCCAAACTTTCATGCCGACCAGCAACTTTCACGAAATCAATGTTGATAACAAATTTACTTACGAAAGTGATCTTGATATTTTTACAAACAAAAGTGAATTACTTACTTTATATACTCGAGTAATGAACTAGTTCATGCAATCGTGACACTATGGGTGGCATCCGTTTTTCTGTGTGTAGGTGCCAGCCAGAGAACCCCTTTGTCTGTTTTGGCGCGAAAACCACACAAAGAGCTTGGGTGCGAGATCCCCCGCGAGACCGGAAGAGAACGAGGGAAGGAAGGTCCCAGAGAAGACAGAGAGAGTCAGTTAACAAAGGAGGGCAGAAGGACACGGTCAGCAGAAGGGAGCAGAAGGGACCAGTCGACAGAGCAGGTCAGTCAGGGAGATGAAAGCAGGGCAGAGAAGAGAGAAGAACAGAAGTCAGAAAGATGACTGCTAAGACCTGTTGATCTACTGAGGCCGGGTTGACCAACGTGAGAAAATGAGTCAGCATTCCTAGTGGCTTTGTGGAAGTTTCGCGCAATTACACGCCCGCGATAGACTGCAGATGCGCGGAGAGCTACACAAAAGTGTCACAAACTTCTCCTTTCTTGCGCTTGGAGCTAACTCAAGCCCGTGTTTGTTTGTTCTTTTCTTCCACCCTCTCGGTTGTGCTTTGTCTGTCCGTAAAGAAATGTGTAATGCCCCTAGTCTGAAACCACTAGATGAATCACTGGCCATGAGTAGTTTGGTTTAAGGAAGCTGAGATTTTGGGGTCGGCCGGCAGGGATATTGGCACTCAAGGAACGACCTTCACATTTGACCTACAAAAGTGAATTACTTACTTTATATACTCGAGTAATGATCGAGTTCATGCAATGAACGACCCCCACATTTAAAAGGTGTTTTTTATCATAAATTGTGTGTAAAAGCTTTGACATGTTCAAAAACATATCTAGTGTAGAACATTCCCTTGTTTTTGAGAAAAAAGATTAAATCTAAAAAGTCGTTCATTACACGAATATATACGGCACATAATAAAACCAAATCTAAATTTTTTCCATTGAAGTTTATTTCTATCTATTTTATCCTATCTTTATTTTATCTTTGTCAGGTAAACGTGTTGTTATTGATTTAAGATTAGAAATCGATTTATCTCATAATGTTATGGGGGTGTCCTCGTGGTGTAATGGTTAAAGCGATGGACTGCGGAATCGTAGTACGCGAGTTCGTTCACTTTCGGGCAAATACCCTTGGCAAAGGTATGAACCCCCTAATCCTCCCAGCTATGGGTTAAATAGTACCAGTACTGTTCTTCTGGGAGAATGGCTTTGGCATTAAATAACCTAAAAAGAGTTGATATGCCATTAAACAAAGAATCATAATGTTATTTAAAATTCGTGCAATTATTATGTAAGTGCTCTGGATTGCCTCCCTTGAAGGTTATATGGCACAGTCTATCAAACTATTTACTCTAAGCTATATAGAGAACAGAAGGATTCATGCATTTATCAAAGATATTTATGTGAAGTTAAGCGAGTATCCTATTAGGAGTACTTTTTGCCAATCGTAGAAAATTTCTTTTTTGTCAAAATTGTCATAATCAATCTTATTAGAAAAATGTATGTCCGACCGTACAATTAAAGCTCTGCTATTTTTGACTCGATTTCAACCAAATTTTCAGGAATTGTTAGATTCATGTCTGTAAAGTTTTTAAAACTATACCAAAAGGTCAGGCTAAAATGGACTTTTAGATCGGATCTTATCCCGCATATCTCCCTTGCTTTAAAAAATGTTCATCTCACGGCGCTTACCCACTCATTTAGTGCAAGAGGCAGATGGCTATATCCCTCCCGATATGCACTTAGGCCAGATGTTAAGCTTATCTTTTTCGTTTCAATTGTCATTCGTCTTAAAAAACGACACAGAAACTATTTTAAAAGTAGGTTGATCTTAATTATAGAAGTTGGAAAAATTTTTTGATTAAATATTTATTAGAAATATCTATTGACTTTTGTAGCTTTCGAGGGCCTCTAAGATCTCCGAATGAACACAAAGCAGTACGCCACACTTGGTGTAAACAACGCGCTTACTCGTAGCAAATAAATGATAAAAATGTATAAAACGTCCTTTAAATACGAATAATTATCCTAAACTTTAATAAAAGCGATTCTACGTCATTTTATTTAAAAATAATTACATTCTTATAATCCATATATTATATGGGTAAGTATTTCTAATTATCAGAAGCTGTTTTCGTTAGTAGAATAACTTTTGATGCATTTCATTTTTCTTCCTTATTAGTTTCGCATATTATCACAGTTTCTTTATTTGTCCTTTTTCATTATCCATCCAGTTTTTGTATTTCCTTTTGGCTTCCCGAGGAAGATACTAATTTTATCACTGACTAGTTTTGCTCTTGCATAAATTAACTTGTTTTGTTCGGTAATGTTGTCCGTTGGGATATTCTTAAATGATTTAGTTACTCTTCGGTTTTTACCTTGAATTTTTCAGTCCTGATTCATTCGGGATTGTAATGTAATCTTCTTTTCAGTCATGAATTTCTTTATTAACTCAGTATTTTTGTGTCTTCTTGTGTTAGCGTTAACGTTGTGGTGCTGGTTTCTGTGGTGTTTTGGTTTTCAATATTTTGTTTCAGCTCGTGTAGGGGACTCTTCTTGTGCATATCCTTCACGAACTATCGGTCCACATATTTTTGGTATCTCAAGATCAGAAAACCACCCTTTCTTTAAAATCAATCTCACTTGGTCTATAAGTCTTTGGCTTGTATTAAATTTACTGGAGGCTGATATGATTTTCATCATTCTTTGTTATAGCTCAGTAAGAGATGTTTTCCACCGGCTTTCAATATATACTATTTGTATATATTTTCATTATAACTTAATGTAGGTTTGCAAATTAGTAACTGATTCCTTATTTAATAAGCATATTTTAAAAACTGATTGGTACACCATGTTACAACTACTTGATGCATCAGCAATGCTGTATCTTGCATAAGCAAAATGTTACAATGTTACCAAGTTATAATAAGTCTGTAGTTCAATGTCCTCTTTTTCTATATCCCCATTATTTCTCCAATATATCAATTCCATTTTTTCATATGCAAATTATATACAACCACTAATATTACTACACATAGAATACATCTATTTAAAAAGAAGGGCTTGCTCAATTGTCTCAAGCATTTTACATAAAATACAAAACTAAATTATTTTTTAAAATAATTTTAAAAACTATTTGGTTCATAATATACTGTGTTATGTTATAGCAAATATAAATGTCAATCTATAAAGTAGGTTAAACACAATGGTTTTATCAAAATAAGATACATTTGACAAAGAAGAAAAAATTAGGCTATAACCTATTTTTATAAAATATATTAAAATATAAGGAATATCAGTAATTTATAGAAAAGGTAGTAAAAACTGTAACTTACATCTTTAAGCATTTCAAAAAATGCATCCCCATCATTTTCTATATTTTCCAGGTCAGCTTTCATGATTTTGTCCCATTTCAGTGGAGCCATGATTTAAATTCTGGAAGCTGAAAAATATTATTTTTTTAAGTAAAAACAAGAAATATAAATCCTAATCAATTACATTTCCGAATGTTTTATGGATTAAAGAACATTCAAATTCCTCATTTTATCAAATTAATAGAAATAAAAATGTTTAAATGTTTAAAAAGAAAAAAGTATGATTCTTCAAAAAAATCTTTAAAACAATATAATTCATATTTATTAATTTTTGTCTGAATTTCATTATTACATACTAATTGTACTAGGACTATTTCTCTCGTGTTTGTTGTTATTAGTCACATTTAAGCTTTTATACTCTCTAGCCTTCTTGGTGTCTATCATAGTAACTTTCTGAGAATTTTCGACTAACTATGAAAAAGGCTGAACTGTATGTTGTGACTATAATAACAAACATTTTGAGGACATTAGTCCAAATATGTAAGTGTACAATGATCTATATCAAATCAGAATATACTTTCCTTTTCTATTCACAGATTTATATCTGTTCAAATTACTGAAAATAACAAAAGACAAGAAATTGGACAGAGCAAGTTTTCTGCTTTTGTTCATAACTAGTGAAAATACATAGCATGTTGTGGTGACTATGTGGAAAAATTGTGTTTTCTTTAAATCTACAAAACACTATTCAAACACTCTATCCAATGGTGTTATTATATTCCGTGTATGAAACATTACTTTCAGAGTACTCGTCTGTGTATGTGTGTGTGTGTGTGTGTGTGTGCGTATATACGTGTTAATTTTATTTGTTAAAACACTTTTTTTACAAGATAAACGGATTTGTCAGTATTTCTTAATATCAAAAGTTAAGTTTACAATGATCTACATCAAATCAGAATATACTTTCCATTTTTTTTCACACAGGCATATATACGTTCAAATTGTTTGTTTAGGAATAAAAATGACTGCCAAAAGACATGAAGTTGGATCGAGCAAGGTTTCAGCTCTTGTTCATCACTAGTGAAGACGCATCGCCTGTAGAAAAATAGATTTTTGTTTTGTTTTTGTTTTTGATTTTTGTTTTTTCTGGGGGTCCTTCAAAAAAGTCTTTTAACTTATATAATTTATAGTAATTTTTTTGTCTGAATTGTAACTTTGTAATCTGATATGATTTTTGTTGTTCTTAATCAGTGTAACCTCTTTTTCTTCCTGCCGGCTCCAAAATACGTTTCCATCTCGTGCAGCTAACATTTCGAAAGCGACCTTCAAGAATCACAGCCACCCGAATCAGTCTGCTTCACTTCAAAGGCATATAGAAACATAAACGTAGCCATTGTTCTACAATTGCTAGGAACGACATTTAGGTATTTAGGTCAGTGAAAAAGAAAGATACAAGGGCCGCCGATGACGTCACTAGCTTATCCCCGCTTCATGTGGGTCAGCCCTTGTAAATTGACCCTTTTCTGTAAAGTAATACGAAGTGTGTTAAAAATATATATATATCGAGAATAAAGCAATAATTTACCAAGGCAAACGAATAATGAATAAAACGTTAATTTCCTTGAAATTAGTCTCGTTGGCATTCAACAAAGTTATTCCAGTGAGTATTCTATAAGTCGAAGCACCTCTGAAACGGTTAGATAAAATAATTTGAATTGATAATATTTCTTATAGCTGGGTCTTTTGATTTTTTTATTGATTTTAACAGCCTGTCAATCCGTCTAGGGTTAATTTATGCCTAGCGGTTAGGGAATCGCGTTCATCGTACGTTCATATTTACATTTTTTGTATAGTTGTTTTTTTTTTGCACCTGGTCTTATCGAATACAAATAATTTTTAAACAGATCTATTTGACCTATAAATGAAACCCTCACAGGTTCTACCACTCCGGGTTAGAGCGGACCTGGGAGTAATGACAATAAAATGGTACTCAACATTCCTTCGATCTCCAGAATTGGAAGCTCACCATCAGATGCAGTTTAGCGTCATAACCAGGACCCCCTTTGGTGGAGAGTCTTACACCTCTGTAAAGGATAGAGTATTCTAATCCTCGATGATAAAGCCTATTTTGTTTGTGGGGGCTTAAAATAATAAAATAAGAAATAAAATAAAGAATAGAATTAAATTCTTAAAAATAAGTAAAATAATAAAATAAAGAATAAAATAGAATAAAAATATTAAAAACAAGTGAAATGATGGAATATGAAATAAATATGAATATACAAGGAATTTTGGTATCCTGATGTTTGGGTTCCAAATTTCCGGTCAAAAACATGCTTTCTCATGGCTTTATTTTTTCTTCTCTATCTTTTAATGCAAGCCCCGATCGAGAAATGACACCTCTCTCTGCAGCTCATAGAACCCAGAGATATCGATGTACCACTCAAGCACACCAACTCTGTTACACGTTGACTTGGTTAAATTTCTCAAGACCTTTTCAGATAACGAATTTTGTTTCTTTCAGTTTCTTTGTTTAATGGCATATCAACCATTGTGGGCTATTCAATGCCAAAGCCATCCCTGTAGAACAGTAGTGATACTATTTAACCCATAGCTCAGGGAATAAAAGGGTTCATGCTTTTTCCAAGGTATTAGTCTGAAAATGAGCATAATAGTGCGAATAGAGTTCGTACTCGGCTATTTCGAGGTCGCAAGTCTAGCACTTTAGGCATTAGGCCACAAGTAGTTTCCCTACAAAGGAACTGAACGGCATATACTACGAGCATTTTCTTCCGAGGAAAATGAAAGAAAACCAATACGTGAAAAGAAGAAGCAAGTGTGTATAACGTGGAGATGGAGAAGAAACGGTTAAGGACACAATGGAATAAAAAACAAAAAAAAAACAAAAGTAAACAAGTCTGACAATACAACTGACAATGCAACTGAAATAGATAAACGAAAAGATACTGGCGAAAGGACAGAGACTTAAAAAGATACCGGCACATGGTCAAGCAATACAAACAAAATAGGACATTCTAAAATAATGAAAGAAAATTCGATCAACAAGTCGGTAGAGTGTGCATGAAGACAAATCAATAATCAGATGCAAAGAAAACAAAACAATTTCGGAGTAAGATATGAAAACAAAGTACATAACGGAAAGGCTGAATGGATTAATAACATGAAAAAATAATTACAGAAACTTGAAGAAAGCCCCGAGGCGGAAATACATTCGAACTAAAGAGCAAAAGTACAAAACTGGAAAACACCAGGTGATGATGGCATATATGGAATTTGGTTTAAAAAATATTCACGATTGGCTCTGCGATTGAGTAAATGCCTGGAAGAAGAAGCATACCAGAATGGATGATGAAAGGGAAAACTATCCTGATCCAGATGGACACCGCAAAAAATGCATTCCAAGTAACTATAGGCCCATTGCGTATTTACCTATGATGTCGAAAATCCAAAATGCACTGATAAAAGAAGAAATATATTATTTACTTAACTGCCGCGGACTATTTCTGGGCAGACAGAAAGTATGCTGTAAGGAAACAAGAGGAATATGCCACCTACTATATATAGATGAGCACATCCCCAAGGAGGTAAAAAGAAACGGTAAAATACAGCCATGGTGTGGATTGACAAGAACAAGGCCTATATTATGGTCCCGCAAATTTGGATAATAGGATTTCTGAAATGTAAAAAATACCCGACAAAATCATACGAAAGTCATGAGGAACGAGAAAGTGGAATCAGCTGCAGGAGGATAAACCCTGGCAGAAGTGAAAATTTAAAGAAGCATCTTCCAGGGAGATTCACTCTCGCCTCTATTATTCATTTTTGCAATGATACCACTCAATTACATAGTTAGGAAGTGCATAGGGCCTACAAAATTGCAAAATCACAACAATAGATTAATCACCTCATGTAGAAAGATGATTTCAAGGCATTTGTCAAACAGCAAAAAGAATTAGATGCCTTGATATTAACAATAAGAATATACAATCAGGATATAGTGTAAAATAATTAAGGATGATAATTAATAATGTAAGTTAATTATCTTATTTGTAGTAATAAATTGTTAGAAAGCTATAATCTTTGAATAAAGTGTAAATCATATGCAAAGGACAAATGGTGCACTTGTCGCACGAAAGGCAGGATGTCAAGTTGACTGGTTATTTTGGAAATCACCTGGGAAGGTATATTAGAGATTTGTTTTGAAATCAGGATGGAAGGCCGGATATCAAAAAGTAAATATTCTGTCGGCGGATTAAGGATAAGATAACGTAACGCTAGAAATTTAATGACACGGGTTTTTAACCATCATTAGTGAATGAGATAAATAACATATATAAGCAGGGAGATTTTGGGAGTTAGTTGGGCAGTGCATAAGTGAAGATTTTGTTTACACGGAGTTAAATGTAAAAACAGCTCTGTTTCAAACAATTCAGTTTAGTATTAGCACACAGTTTCGTTTTATTTGACCCTTGATAGGACCCTATCTGTTGCTACCACTCCAGGCCAGATTGAACCAAGGAGCGATGGCAGTAGAGGAGTACTTTCCATTCCCCAAAGCTTCATTATAACTGGAACCTCACCATTAGATTGTTTAGTGTCATAGCCAGGACACACGTTGTAGAAGTTTTACCCCGCTGCAAAGATGTTGTCAATTTATTCTGCAGCCCCAGCCAACTGGGCCATTAGTTATTTTTAAATGTAAAAAACTGTTCTATTTTAAACAATTCAGTTTAGCATATGTACACAGTTTAGTCCTATTTGACCCATAGATAGGACCCTATCAGGTGCTACCACTCTGAGCCAGAGTAGACCTGGGAGCGATGACAAAGAAGGAGTACTCCGCATTTCCCAAAGTTCCAGCATTACTGAAGCCTTACCATCAGATTGTTTAGTGTCATATATACAGGATACTCTTTGGGGGAGTATTTCCCCTCTGCAGAGACGCAGTCGGAGTATTCTACAGCACCAGCCGACTGGGCTAGGAGGTGAAGGAACGAACGGGGTGAAGAAATGGAAGTCGGTATTTCGTTCGTCTTCCACCCATGAATCTTATTGCATTTCTCTGACACAAGTAATTCTTTCTATCTTTCTCTCGTGTTTCGATAGCTAACTGCAATGAAAGTCAGTTTATAAACTTTTTGTATTGGAAATAACGAATCGGTCTTGTATTTTGCGTAAGGTAATACCCACTGATGTTCGAGATGATGCCGTATCATGTAACATTACTATTGGAATGGAATTTGGCATTGAAAATGGACAAGTACTAGTACATGGGGGCAGTCCTCCTGCCGTTGTGGTTAAAGTGTTGGACTGTGGCCTTGAAGTAAGTGAGTTCAAACTCTATTCCTGTCATTACGTTCCTTTTTGGACTAATATCTTTCAGAAGTATGGGTTAAATGGTATCACTGCCCTTCTGCTAGAAAATTAAATAACACACGAATGTTGATATACCCTTAAACAAAGAAACCAAACCAAACCAAACCAAACAAGTACTTGGGGATACTAGATACTATCAAACAAAGAAAAATGAAAAAAAAAAAAAGAAGAAAAAAAGAAAAGAAAAGAATACCCCAGTAGAACAAGAAAACTTCTCGAAACTAAACTCTTAAGCAGAAATCTTATTAAAATAGTAAACACCTGTCCTACCCTGTAAGATACTCAAGACCATTATTAAGATGGATAACCGAGGAACAAATAGCCCAAAAGAAAAGAAAATTGATGACTTTGCATAAGGCATTACATCCGAGAAATGACATAAACCGACAATATGTGTCAAGAAAAGAAGGAGGAAGAGGAATCGTCAGCATTGAGGATTGAGTAGATGCACCAATGAAAGGTCCCGAGGAGTACATTAAAAAGAGTAAAGACTCCTTACAGCGGCCAGTAATGGCAATAGCAACATAAGAACACAAGCTACAAACAAATGAGATTGGACACGAGAAGACAAGAATTTGAATAAGAATTTTCAAGAGAAAAACTGAATCTGTTTGAACATAAGAACCAAATATATTAAGGTGAAAATCGATAATTTGCGACAGAATAGCAAGTGTAAGCTATGTGGAAACAGAAATGAGCTGATTAATTACATAAGCGAATACAGCAAATTAGCACAAAACGAATACAAGACTAGACACGGCTGGGTAGGAAAAGTGCAAGAGAATAAAATTTGACTATTCTACCAAATGGTATATGAACCAACGTGAGGTCGTCCTAGAGAATAAGACGTGTAAAATTCTCGAGGAGTTTGAGATACAAACAGATCACCTAATCCCGGACAGAACATCAGCTCTCGTAATGATTAACAAGAAAAATAAACTTGTGATCTCGCGGACTGTGTCGTTTTGGCGGATCATACAGTGAAAATAAAAGAAAACGAAAACGTAGACTTGGACCATATAGTGAAAATAAAAGAAAACGAAAACGTAGACTTGGACCGTGCTGGAGAACTAAAAACAAACAAACTGTGGAACATGAGGGTGACGGTGATACCAATTGTAGTTGGTGCACTTGGAACAGTCTCCAAGGGCTTGGAAAAAAGACTGGAGTGATTCGAAATTAGGCATGTGAACAAGCAAAGAAATGTGAGAAATTTAGCGAAGGAAAAAAATAAGAGAAAGGGTAGATTAGAAAAAGATAGGCTAGAAGAGACAAAATGGCAGAGAGAGAGAGAGAGAGAGAGAGAGAGAGAGAGAGAGAGAGAGAGAGAGGAGTGTGGGAGTGTGGTGAAAAGAGGAGAGAAAAATGGAGAGTATAATATCGGAAAAGAATTAGAAAAAAAGAAAAGAAAAGGAGAAAAAGAACGTTCGTGAAAAAGCCCTTTGCCCCCCCCCCCACCACCACCAAAAAAGAATAAACCTAACAAAATAGAACAAACAAACAAAAAAAATTCAAAAGAACACCTCCTCACTAAAGAAACTAACAAACCAATAAACTAACCCAAACGCATAAAAATGATCAGGTTGTGAAGAGAAAAAAAATAAATGAAGAGAAAACGGAGGACAAACACAGAGAGAGAGAGAGAGAGAGAGAGAGAGAGAGAGAGAGAGAGCATTTATTTAGCAACTTCAAAGGAATTTCTGTCAAAAATCATTCCTGAATTTCCCCACTGAACTTTATACCGTTTGATCTCGCTTTGTTCAGTTTAGTTTTTATTTTTGCATTATTTGATAGGACAGAAAGCTTAAAGGAAGCCAGAAGACAATATGAAGGAAAAGAAAGCTCAACATCACTTAAAAAAAGGAAGTTATCATCTGTACTGAAACCAAAGCTATCAAGGCCATAGAAACTATGCAATGTTCCTCTGAAGCGAGTTTTCTTTTATCTTTCTGAAGATTTAGACTTGTAAAGAGAACGAGCATCTCCTCTAGATCACCGAAATTAAGCTGCAATGAGCCTGCTCACTAATTAGGTGGGTGACAACTATAAAAACAGCAGGTACTTTAAGCAACACTTTGTAAATAATAAAGATGATGATAACTTAAACTTTTTCCACAGATATTCAAAACCTTGTGAACACTGGAAATCGCTCAGCTGATGATAGAATTCAAATATCTACTACTGGGTAAAACCATAATGTTGGCCTAACGAGTAGAGTGTTCGCCAATAGTCCGGGAGACCGGGGTTCAACCCTAGGTTGAGTCATACCAAAGACTCAAAAACAGTACTTGATGCCGCCTTGCTTAATACTCAGCATTATAAGATAAGGATCAAGGGCAAAGAGGAGCAATCCAGAGAATGGAGTATCGCCCTGCTCTACACCTCAGTGTAGTAGCTATTGAAAAAAGAGCCTTCGGGTTACCCTTGCCTAAGGTCGACAACTTTACTTAATCGGGTAAAATATGCGACCCACTGAGGCCGGTTTAAAAGAAGGATCCGCAAGCGTAGCTATGGGCAAGAACAAAAATACCTGGTCATCGTGACGTCACGTAAGCATCTTACTCCAACCTACCCTGTCACGAGGTTGGAATCGCTTTGAGCTATGCATGTTCAATCGTTGACATTGTC
The DNA here is from genome assembly GCA_963585895.1 of Sepioteuthis lessoniana. NCBI lineage: Eukaryota > Metazoa > Mollusca > Cephalopoda > Myopsida > Loliginidae > Sepioteuthis > Sepioteuthis lessoniana. Next base: position 44,217,667 of record OY757937.1, read on the forward strand.
TATTCAAAGATAAGGACATAGCAGGGATAAATAAAAATCTATTACCCTCTAGTGAGTGGGAATTTTTTCAAGCTGCAACCGTGTCAGTACTATTGTATGGTTGCACGACCAATACTTTAACAAAGCGCTTGGAGAAGAAGCTTTATAGGAATTACACAAGAGTGCAGCGTACTGTTTTGAACAAATCCTGGAAGCAGCACCTTACAAAACAGCAGCTGTTCGGCTACTTTATTCCCATCTTATAAGTCATCCAAGTAAAACGAACAAGACATGTTGGGTACGGCTTGAGAAACTGGGACGAATTCAAAAGTGAAGTTCACCTGTGGGTCTCCACACCAGCTTTGGCCGACTAGCAAAAACCTATATTCATAAATTTTGTGCTGGACACAGGATGCCGTCAAGAGCGATGGACGATAGGGACGGATGATGAAAGAGAGAAAGAGTAAAGGAATCCGTGCTGTCAGTGCGACTTGATAATAATTATGATACACACTCACGCACATACACACACATACATACATATAAATATATATATATATATATATACACAAAGATAGAATTGCATAATGGACTCACGATGTATGAAGGTCGAACAGTTCAGTTAAAGATGTGAACTATTGGACTACCTACACGAGTGATGTGTTTATACTGGTGAAGACATGTTTAGAACCAGTCAAACATTTTGGATGAGTTGATAACAGAAGGATGGTGCACCAAATTGCCTCAGAATCTCCTAAGGAACAATTCTCAGGTTTTCTTCTGCTAAACCGGTTGCCAAACCAAGGTGAGAGAGCTCAATTCTTTTATAAATAGCTGGGAAGAGATGGATTCATGATTTCCCGAAGGGCTTTATCCTGAAGTAAAACGATAACAGCCTCGTCCAGGTTTTGAATTCGGTGCGTCGAGTTCATTTCCCTGTGACGATATTCGTTACGCCATACGCCCATCTAGTTACCACTACAAATAAATTATCTGTGTATGTAGACCAACGGTTAGCATCTTTACTTAAACTGTTGTGCCCTCATACGTCGAGATCGACGGAACATTCCATCACACACACACACACACACACACGCATATATATATATATATATATATATATATATATATATATATGTATAGTAATGAGATATAAATGAAAATATAAGATCAATATGTTTGATCGTTTTATAATGAAGGATAAAAGCACTAAATATAAGAATAGAATATTTAAAAAGTTTTTTCTTTTTCAAGTATTACGCTAATCTCTCTTTTTCTTTATAGTGGGTAGAGCGTTTGCTAATGGCTCGGGAGATTGGGTTCAATCGCAGGTCGGGTCATAGCAAAGACTCAAAAAATGATACTTGATGCTTCCTTGTTTAACACTCAGCTTTACAAGGTACGTATCAAGAGTAAAATGGAGCAATCCAGGGAAAGGAGCAGCACCCTTCCTTAAACCGCGGCGTAGTAGCTATTGAAAAAGGAGCCTTCGAGTCACCCTCGATTGTGGTCGCCAACTTTACTTATATATATATATATATATATATATATAGCGGAGACACCGCTTGATGATTGTCACTTTTTCGTGTATGTGATTATTATATCATCATCAGACTTGGTTTGATGATCGCATAGGTGAGAAAATTAGCCACCAAAAGCCGCTTTCCTAACTTAGATCTCTATATGTTCTATCGCCGATATTGAACACTCCATATGTATGAATACAGCAAACCATACTATATATATATATTTACATTTCATTAGACTATATAGCCATCTTTTGTCTACATATTTTTGTGTATGTCCTTTCGAATTGCCGCATTGATTTTATGCTATCCGGCGGGAATTTGTTAATGAAACTCACACAATTACTTGGTACCCTTGTACTTTCTCTCCGATCTTGGGCCATCATTAGGGGCGTGTATATTGCAAAAGCGATGCGACCTTTGCATGTAAATTACTACGTTGTAAGTGTTTATCATTTATACTGGTGTGTTGTAGCGATACCAAGTAATTATGGGAGTTTCATTAACCAATTCCCGCCGGGTACCATGAAATCACTGCGGCAATTCGAAAGGACGTATACAAAAGATGTGTAGACAAAATATGTCTATTTTGTTTAATGAAATATGCATTAATGAAGAAACGCTGCCAACACACACACACACACACACACACACACACACACACACACACACACACACACACATATATATATATATATAGTCATTGTTACTGTAAAACATCGCTTAAGATTGTATGGATTCATAACATGCGAGGTTTCTATGTAAGGAATTAGCTTGGGCAACTTAAGCCATTAACACCACTATTCATTTAAAAACCCAAATGCTGTTCTTCTTAGCATCAGTACACCTAGAGACTCCTCAGGTTTTTTTTCGATTTCAATTTAGAAACAGATTGCAGAACAAAAATACTTCATTTTGTATAGTTCGTCCCTTTATTTCAGGATGCGCAAGGCCAATAAAACAACATGCCTGATGGGCCTGCCAAAGATGCACCATATTGATATGTTGTGTGGATCAGGGATATAAATTTCCAAATTTTAAATACATTACCCGGAAGAATTGATTAAATTATCTGGGTGCGAAAATGATTTACTTAAGAGAGAATCGTCTTCCACAACTCAAGGGAGATAAATCCGTAGTTCTTATCGATCGCTTTTTCCCCCGTGTGACTGCCGCTATCAAGACGCTGAGTAATTGAATCTGGAAAGAACGAGATTATGCCAGCGGTGAACAGCTTTTCCGACATTTTTTTTTTTTGCACGGCTTCTAAAATTATTTTTTGTGGAAGAAACAAGATCTTTTAAAAATTGGTTTAGTATCGGGAATAGGAAAAAAAAAAGCCAACAACAAAAAACAAAAATAAACAAGAAAAAACAAACCAAAAAACAAAAAGCAAAACAAACAACAAACAAAAAACAAAAAAAACAAGACATAAAGAAACATGAAAGCAATTTATATCAAGCAGATGACATTGCCGGATACTAAAGGGAAGCCGAAGTACAAAATAAGCACAGAAGAGAGTTTGAGCAAATTCATTATATTTGGGTGTATCAAATGTATTTTCGCGTTTTCAATTAACTTTAAGTTCATTGGGAATCTGTATATTTTTTAAGCTTATATAAGGCTGTACACAGTATACCACTCATAAAAGCGCGTTTAGCGTAATGGGTATCATCGTAAGAAGTTAAATCGGGAAGCCGAGTTCAAATCCTGAAGGGTGTTTGTATTTTAATTCGCTCTAATGTTCTTTGGAAAGGCATGAATCCGTGTTCTACTCTTAGCTCTGGGTAAATTGTAGAATGGGATTCTTTATCATTGGTTAGGCAACCATTCAGAGCGAAGCATCACAATGAATTCAAACCTGCTTTGCACACTTAAAAATGACCTTGTGTTTCACCAAGGGTTTGGGAAAATACAGTATTAGTCATAAATAACTTCAGCCAGAACATGTAAGTGTATTTGCATATATGAGTGTATGTATGTGTCGGTGTGAATATGAATTTATAAATCCCTCTGCACGGACAGGATGTTACATAAGGTCAATTTTTGAGCGGGTTAACTGGTTTGAATTCAGAGATTTTTTTCTTGACTGGTTTCGTAACCAAGGCTAAATAACTAAGTCTTCCCAACAATTTGCCTATTGCCGGAGGGAGAATAATTGGATTCATACCTTTCCCAAGTGTTATGGGAAATGCAATCTGCCTTGTCCAGGATTTGAACTAATGTCCATTTCCTGTGACGATAATCATTACACCATGGACACCTCACGTGTGTGTGTGTGCAATAGCTCATGTGTAATTGCACCGTTAACACTTTTTAAAAATTAAAAAGTTAATTTTCGTCTAAACCCAACACAATTGGATTTTATTTTTTGTCGAACATATAACAATCAAAACGGATATTTTTAGGTATTATTTATTGCTTAATTCTACCACATTGAAATTCTATAACCAAAAATAAACTTGAAGCTCTTCTATAACCAAGAAATGTAAATATATATATATCATAAATATACACACTTCTACCATTGAATAGAAAAGTGTGGGTAAATAAAAAGGCTTACGTGTTCGACTGCAACATCGTAGTAAGCGAGTTCGAATTCTATTCACGTTATTGCTTTCACTTTTGGACAGCAACCTTTGGGAAGGGTATGAACTCTTTTATTCCTCGTAGTTATATGTTAAAGAATGCCACTACTGTTCTTCTACAAATATGGATTTTGCATTGAATAACCCACGAAAATTGATATGCCATTAAACAAACAAAAAAAAAAAAACACACCAAAAAACGAACCAAACCAAACCAAACCAAACCATCGAATAAAAAGTTTTTTTTAATATACCCAAGAACCAGTATTTTATTATTTCTAGTGAATCATTATTCAATGAATATCGTTAGGCATTATTTACAGTCAAATTCTACAGAATTGAAACTTTGAAAACCAAAAATATAATTCCTTGAATTAGTGCCTACTTATTTTTGAACTGCTACACTTTCATACTTTTGGTTATAGAGTTTTCAATGCTGTAGAAGTTGGGAGCAAATAATGATTTATAATATCCAGTTGGATCGTAAATTGTTCGTGCAAATATAATAATATGATGGCATTTAAAAAAAAAAAAAAAAGAAATACTAGCAGTGTACTTATTTATGTCAGATACTCTATGGTATCTTCCGCTGATCCTCGGTCTTTTGAAAGTTCTTGGGTCATATATTATAATTATCAAAAGCCGACCTATTTCTAGAGCCGGAATTTCCGTCTAAGTCGGTATCGAATAAGTTCGAACCTATTGGAAAAATATTCATTTTTTCAGTAAGTTAGATTTAGATAGGTTCGAAATTAGATAAAAAATAAGTTGATGATTTATCTATGATTCTGATTGGTTAAAATGTATTTTAAACAATCTAAAATGAAAAGATTTCTTAAATCATTTTGGGTTTTGAATCTTCAAAATTTTCTCAGTAAGTCAAGTATATTGTCGTCTGTGAATCTCAAAGGAATTTTAAAACGAATGCGTACACCCAGATTGGTCATATAATGCAAAAATATTCGTACGAAAGTTATAAGCTTCCCGAGTCTGTTTTGTGTACAAAAAATGAACACTCTTTTTTTAGGATGGAAATCAATTGCTTTCCCATATGTGTATAACGTGCAACCATAATGTTAGACGAAAATTTTAAGGTCTCTTCTACACTGCACGGTATAAAAATGCTTAGTTGATTGATTTTAACGGCGTCTCATCTCATCTAGGGGTTATTTCATGCCTAGAGGTTCGGGAATCCCGTTAATATTCACTTTTTATGTAATTTAAGGGTTTTTTTTGCGCACAGTTATGGTGTCAAGTATTAGATAAGAATCTAATGCAAATAATATTCAACATTAATAAATTATACACAAGTGGGTAGTGTTCGCCAATGGTCCCGGAGACCTGGGTTCCATCCCAGGTCACGTCATACCAAAGACTTTAAAAATGGTACTTGATACCTCCTTGCTTAACAATCAGCAATATAAGGTACGTATCAAGGGTAAAGTGGACCAATCAAGGGAAAGGATTAGCGTCCTCCCCAACACATCAATGTAATAGCTATTGAAAAGGGAGCCCTCTGGTCGCCCTCGACAACGGCCCCGAACATTACTTTATATGATTTCCAGTAGCCATTTCTATTCAATAGTTCTTTACTTGCAGTTATAAGATTCTAAGTTACTAAATAATTCTTTGTAAACAATTATATTGCTATAACCTTCTCACTTGGGCTTCAATAGAAACTTTCAAAAGATGCAATGGCTTTCTCCTTTCTATAAAGATTGTTCGGAAGCTCACTGAGATGACCGGCTTGAATTATCAAAACATTTGCAAATATGGAAACCAAATTGTAATTGCTTGTTTCTTGTAATGTTACAGTTTTGCCAGTTTTCAGAGGACGATCGCATTTCGTATATAAAACTTACAAACGGGTAAAATGCGAAATTTTTACCTTTAAGTCGACAATTTGGTTTGGTTGAGTTTTATAGCATATCAACACTTATGGGTTATTCAACGTCAAATCTTATATATATATATATATATGTGTGTGTGTGTGTGTGTGTGTGTGTGTGTGTGTGTGTGTGATTTGCGGCGAATACTTTGTACGTAACATTATTCTTAAACAAGCCAGAGCTCATTATTTTTGCAAATAGTTAAATGGTTTCAAGTACTGTTATACAACACTAATAATTGTATTTAATAATAATAATTTGTTTGCAAACAATTAAATGATTTCAAGTATTGGTATCCAACACTAATAATTCTATTCAACATTATACATTCGTTTGCTCACAGTTAAGTGGTTTATAGTATAGTAAATGATTAAATAGTTTCGTTGGTTGCGTTTTATGGCATATCAACCTTCGTAGGCTATTTAATGTCAAATTCCATTTATGCATGTATTAAATATATGATTTGCAAACTAATAGTTTGAAGGTAACATTTTAAACAAGCCAGCGCTCATTTGTTTGCGCACATTCAAATGGTTTCAAGCATTGATATTTAACCAAAGTAATTCTATTCAACATTATTCATTCGTATATACACATTCAAATAACTTTATGTATAGTAAATGAATAATAATTTCTGTTTGACCCTAGGATAGGACCATAACAGGTGCTTACACTCCAGAACAGAGTGGACCTGGGAGTAATGACAATGAAGTGGTACTCCACATTCTCTTAAGCTCCAGGGCTGAAGCCTCACCATCAGATGGTTTTATGTCATATCCTGGACACTTGTCGGGGAAGGGGTCTCACCCCTCATTCGAGATGCAGTCGGCGTATTCTACAACCCCAGCCAACTGAGCTTATTGCGTTCCGCAGATGAATCTCGTGAGATTGGGCGTGTATAGGATATGATGACAGGATATTGCCAACACAAATGTCATCAGGGATACCTGGGAACGGATGTATGTAATGTGATGATCTGGGAAATGAACCCAATGTCGTCTTGTGTAGGTCGAGGAAGTGCGAGTATTATCGACGACACCTGAAGAGAAATGCAAGCTATGTGCTTTTTCGGCGGGTCTTAGAATTTGCCTACTGCATCATCTGCAGAAGGGTACTCCCCACATGAAAAAAGGTGTGATATTAAACTACATCCAGTGGTAAGGCTCCACTTTCGGAGCTCGGGTGAGAATGAAGTTACTCCTTTATAGCTATTGCTTCCAGTTAGACTCTCAGTCTTAATGGTCGTACCTATTAAGGTCACGTCTATGGGTCAAATAGATCTGTCTAAAATTATTTATATTGAACAGGAATACTTGATACCGGGGGGTGTCCTAGTTGGCGAACGTAGTCGAGGGTGACCCAAAGGCTCCCTTTTCAATAGCTACTACACCAAGGTGTAGGGGAGGGTGCTGCTCCTTTCCCAAGATTGCTCCACTTTACCATTGATCCGTACCTTATATTGCTGAGTGTTAAGCAAGGAGGCATCAAGTACCATTTTTAAGTCTTTGGTATGACTCGACCTGGGATTGAACTCAGGTCTCCTGGGCCATTGGCGAACACTCTAACCATCAGGCTAATGTCCGGTACTTGCATGCAAATTATTGTTATTTCATAGGAATACTTGATATCATCAGTGTACAAAGATCATTATTATTGAATAAGAATTGTAACTTTAAACCATATAATTGAGTGCAAATTATTTGTATTTAACAGGAATACTTGATATCAGATAACTATGTGCAAACAAATGATTATAGGGAAATAAAGAAGTGCAATTGAGAATATTGAAATTATAGTTATGATTGCAATTGTGATGTAACCGGTCCAAAACTGTCACACTTCGCAAATACAAAACGATTCCGTTATTTCATGATAATCAAGTTTATTGCTCCTATCTTTTTTCAAAGTTGTCGCGAAACGAGAGAGATAGATTAAAGGAATTACTTGAGTCCATTGGATCGGCATATCATGTAAAGAATGCAAGGCGATGATAGAGACATAGTCATTATGCAAAAAGGGGCAGTCACTTAATTACTTTCTTCGTTGTTCTGCACACCACTTGTACGCATGCGATTTTGCCGCCGGTTGACACCCCCACACATCGGTGTCTCTTTGATCCGTCTCCGAGTGACTCGCCGCTTCTAACTTCTGCAACCGTCTCTGCCACTTAGAAATCTTCTTATACATTTTCCTCATTATTCTCTTAACTAATTTTTTAATGGTACGTAAACACTAAAACTTTTTAGTGATACACCATAACTAATATCAACTGACATATACTCAAATTTTTATCATTGATATTTCGCTTACAGCTGATTTCAAAACAAACCTGTAAATTTCTTATTTTGACAGGAGCTGACACGGGAATGCAAAATAAGGTCTATGAAAGTCATGACCTTTAGAGATCAAAAACCTACAACTACGAGGTCAAAGTTTAGTTAGCACACAATTTATCACTAAAATAAATAGTTAACTAATATAATTAGTCAAAATCCCTCATTGTATTACACAATAAAACATTTGCATTTGAATCAATTTCCCGCTTTAAATACCCCATAAGGACTTGATATGCCGTTAAAGAGTGAACAAGGTATTCCGTATTGGAAACCTTGCTGGCATAAATATAAATCTCATATACTGGGGAGGAACACTGAATCCCCACCGTCAGAAAAATCGAAGAGATGTGCCCTACCTGAGAAAAAACGGGACAAAAGAAGCCCTACCCTGGGTGAAAATAAACGGATAATTAGGATTACCTCTCAGCCAAGATAACTGACCGAAAGACCCGTAATCCGTCTCCTCATTGGTCACCGAGAATAATGATATTCCTACAATTGTTTAGAAGATTTTTAGGTCACCATTCATTCTCACTGCAAGATTTTTTTAATCCAACGCTTGTACACCACTACGAACAACACGATCAAAGTGTCTTCGTTTCTCATCTTTGTAAACTGCCGTAGTTTTCATGGATGTGTCCGAGTGTTAAGATCGCTTCTCCAGAAAATTTCTTAGAAAATTATATTCGCAGATTGGTCTGCCTGTGGTAGTATCGATCTCACTTCGCCTACTTTCGTCTTCTAAACGCTGTTTCTGTTTTTAAGACAATTTTAGTCGGCCGCCTAATTTTGATAGTTTTCGTAATGGGTGGTAGGTGGCCGTACAACTGCTGCTTTGTGGGGTGCTGCCCCCAGGACTTGTTCAATATTGCTCGCAGCATTCTTGTGTAGTTGCCGTCAAGCTTTTTCTCCATCCGTTTAGTTAGCGTCCATATAGTGCATCCATATAGCTGCTTGAAAGAAACCGCATTTTATTTTTTCTGTCAGGTCTGACTTCCATATGACCGATAGTCTATCGATAGCTGTCCATGCCTTTGCTAGTTGCGTATTGATGTCTGTCTCGGTTGATGGGACACTGCTTTCTAGGTAGGTGAACTTGTCAACTAGTTTCAGAGAGCTACCGTTTAGTGTGGAGATATCTCCTAAAATTAGACGAAACAGACGTGCGGGACACTGCTGGAGAAGTAGGGACGATCTCATAAGTGATGTACTCCTGTGGCTCCTTTCACATGATCGAGCAAAGGCAGGACGACCAGCTCGAACCTACATAGAGCAACTCTTAGATACAGGATGTAGCCTTGAAGACCAGCCGGAAGCAATGGACGATAGGGAGGGGTGGCGAGAGAGGGTCAGGGATATCCGTGCTGATGACGTGACATGATGATGATGATGATGATTAATCGGCTGCAAGTTTTGGTTAAAATGTATAAGCCATGGGTTAGCTCCACAAAGAAAATAAAAATAACAAAATCAATTACAGAAAGCACATGAATTGTCGTTTTTATTCATTATTCGGTGGTGGTGGTGGTCCCCGTGGTTTAGTAGTTAACATTCTGGATAGCAGCATCGTAGTACGCGAGAATTCTCTTTTGAATTATCTTGGTGGGTGATATATTGTTCTTCTGCTGGTCATCACTATCGTGATATGTATGTCAGGCAAAGACTTAGTTACTGGGTAGTTTTCTATCCTATTCAGTGTCTAAAAGCCAACAGCTCTTTCGCGAATCGATATCGTTCCAGGTGATTGATAGATTGATTGAAAGATGGATTGATTTTAACGGCATGTCGTTCGGTGTGGGGTTATTCTATGCCTTCAGGTTAGGGAATGGTATGTATAATACACTGGCATAGTGTCCGTCAGAAGGGATGGGATTACTCAAAGATTTGCGCTTCTGCCAAAAATCAGCTTGATTGAACGACTGTTTACATAATTTGAGTAATTTTTCCTTAAGAGTTTTTCCACACAGATATATGATATCAAGTATTCTTATCTAATGCAAATAATTTTCAAACATCAATTCGACCTATAGAGGGGACCCTGATAGGTACTACCACTGCGGGTCAAATTGGAGCTGGGAATAATGACAACGAAGGAGTATTCCACACCCCAGAGATTAAGAAATGGAGCCTCACCACCAGATTCAGTTTTGTGTCAAACCCAGAACTCATCCTTTTTTCAGGGGAGGTCTTACTTATCTGCAGGGGATACAGTCTGTGTATTCTAAGCCCTGTCGACAGGGCGTACGCATAGTAGTGAAATGATAAAGACAAGTTGATATTAAATGTCAGTACTCAAACATTAAATTTATGCATTATGTGAATTAAAGAAAAAATTCAGTTTCAAAGAGCTGAGGATGACATTTGTGGAAAGAAAGGAAAGAATATTTAGAAAAATAAAAGTTTATATGATGCGTTGCTGTTACATATGAAACGATAATATAGAAACCATTAAAATGTTACAAAGTCATTGAATTACTTAATTTAACCTTCCTTTTTTGGATAGATATAGGAGTTAGACATTTTGTGTCTCTTTTCAGTCTGCCATATTTCTGGTTGTTTGTATAGATTAAAAAGAGTAATCAAGTATACATGAGACGCCTTTTCGAATTTGGGTTATCGGAACCTTCTATAAAATGGTAATTTTTTTAACGGGTGGAATTCTACACCGAAAGGAAATTGAAAAGGTTAATTTTGCAGCAGAAATGTAAAGAAGGAAAAAAACAAGTGAGAATACCAAAAAGATCAATGAACAGGTGGGCTACTTCCTGTTGAGGATATGTCAAATTATGTCAGATTGCAAACTATTGAATATTAGTGGTCATTGTTCAAGCCAAGATCTCCAATGCTGATTTTAAAAGCAGGCATGCAGACTCTCAATTAAAAAAAAAAAAAGATTAGATTTATCCCCAAAGTACATGATCAATTTAACATAGGGGCTCACAGGCGTAGACCTGACCAAGAACAAATACTATTCGGTCAACATGGCGTCGGTGTAATTGTGAGGTGCTGCTGTGGGCGTGTATTTCAAGGAACAAGGTAGTTTGGTTTTTTTCCTGCGTTTTACCCTGATATAAGAAAAACACGGCTAAGGGAGACAAGAATTGATATTTAAAGATTATTGAATGTAATATGCACCTGAGGAAGTCTGGAGGGCCCATCAATTGAAATATCACAAAAATAGATGTTTTTTTTAATTGTATGTCAACTCCTTTTTGTTATTTAATGCCAAACTCAATATTTCTTCAAAAATTATTTTGTTTCAAGTAACAAATGATAAAATCATTTGTTAACTATCATAACCTCAAGTAACTATTGCTTGAGGCTGTAGAGTAAGACCTCCCCCAATGAGTGTCCTGATTATGACACTAAACTGAATCAAATGGTGAAGCTCCAGTAATGCTGCAGCTTTAGAGAATGCAGAGTACTCCTTCATTGCCATTGCTCCACTCAGATCCGGTGTGGTAGAACCTGAAGGGGTCCTACCTATGGGTCAAATTTGACACTTAAACTGAGCGCAAACAGATGACTAATGCAAAATTGAATAGAAGTGTTTGATAATTTATCGGTGTAAACAAATGACTGATGTTTAATCGAATTGTTAGTGATACATTGCAATACTTGGAACTATTAAGCTTTGTTGACTTATGTTTACAAATCATATATATCTAATATATATGTATAAACCAGATTTGGCATTAAATAACCTACAATGGTTGATAGGCCATAAAACCAAACCAAACTATATCATATACATTTAATATATATGTATAAAGGAGCTTTGGCATTAAATAATCTACAATGGTTGATATGTCATAAAACCCAACCCAACCAAATAATATATATATCTAATATATATGTATGAAGAGGGTTTGGCATTAAATAACCAACAATGGTTAGTACGTGATAAAACCAAACTAAACCAAATTATATATATTTGATATATATGCATAAAGAAACGGTGGCATTAAATAACCTACAATGGTTGATATGCCATAAAACTCAACCAAACCAAATCATATATATTCAATTTAAATGCATAAAGAGGGTTTGGCATTAAATAACCAACAATAGTTGATACGTGATAAAACCAAACCAAACCAAACCAAATCATATATATTTAATATATATGTATAAAGAGGATGTGGCATTAAATAACCAATAATGGTTGATATGCCATAAAACCAAACTAAACCAATAACTATTTTTAATACTAATAATCTATACACAATCATATGGTTTCAGGTAACTATCCTATTTGCACAATAGTTACAAAGTTTCCCGTTTTCCCACCTGATAATAATTTGCAAGTGATATACATCGTCTCAAGTAAATATAACCATTTAATTCGAATCAACAAATGCAGCCTCCACAACACGTCAAATAGGAATGGGCAACATCTAACAGATTTCATGATAGAAAATAGATTAGCATGCCTCAATACAAACTACCAAAAAAGAGAGGGCAAACTATGGACATACACGTACGCAAACAATACTAAAGCACAGATAGACTACGTCCTTATAAACAAGAAATGGAAGAATAGTGCATTGAATTGCTAGGCATATTCCTCTTTTGAGGGTGTGTCCACCGATCACCGAATAGTCACGGCGAAAATACGGTTAAGCCTACGAAAAAACGCCAAACGAACAGCGACCACCAAACACTATGACTGGGCCCTATTAAACAACAAAGATGTAAGAGATAAATACGTATTAGAATTAAGAAACAGATTCGAAACACTACAAGAAAAGACGGAAAAAAGTACACCAAACGACGAATACAAAAATTTCGTCAATGCACACCTCGAGACAGCAGCAAAATACATTCCAACAAAAATTAAAACTAAATATAGAGTCCCATGGGAAACTTTAGCGGTGAGAGAAAAACGTGCACTAGTGAAAACAGCCTCCAAAAACTATGGAAAAAACCCAACAAACATAAATGCCTTAAAACTAAAAACGGCACAATATCAATTAGCAGGCATATATATAAAGGAACAGACAGAATACATTCAAAATCAGATAGATAAGATTAGAGACTCGGTGGAAGATAGACAATCTAGAATAGCCTGGCAAACAATAAACGAAGTGAGCAGAAGAAAGAACACAGCCAAAGCAAAACTTAAAGCAGCAAACCAACAAGAAAGAATAAAACTGTGGAAACAGCACTTCGAAAACTTACTTGGAAACCCACCAAAAATAACGCATGAACCAATCACCAGAATAATTAGCAAACAATTAGACATTAAACTTGGACCGTTCACACAAGAAGAACTCGACTCGGTTCTCAGAAAAAAAATTAAAAATAGGAAAGCTGCAGGGCTGGACGAAATTCCCCCGGAAGTATGGAAGACCAGACAATTCGACGACATACTGCTCCGACACTGCAACGCAGTATACAATCAAAATCCGATAGATAAATGGATGAAGGGATGCATACTCCCCTTCCCTAAAAAGGGGGACCTCGGATTAGCCAAAAACTACCGAGGCATAACACTTACATCCATAGCTGCCAAAATCTACAATGCCCTACTACGAAACCGAATAGAACCCAAAATCGACAACATACTTAGAAAAAACCAAAATGGCTTCCGAAGAAATAGATCCACGACCTCACAAATATTAACCATCCGCAGAATCCTTGAAGGTGTACGGGCAAAGAACCTACAAGCGACATTAATATTTGTCGACTTTACCAAGGCTTTCGACTCCATTCACAGAGGAAAGATGGAACAAATCCTACTAGCGTACGGCATACCTAAAGAAACCGTAGCGGCAATAACGATTCTCTATAGAAACACTAAAGTAAAAGTACGATCACCGGATGGAGACACAGAATACTTTGACATTGTAGCAGGAGTACTACAAGGGGACACGCTGGCCCCGTACCTCTTTATCATTTGTCTAGACTACGTACTTAGAACATCGATTGACAAAATCAAAGAGAATGGCTTCGAACTGACGAAGAGAAGAAGCAGAAGATACCCCGCAACAACAATTACCGACGCCGACTACGCCGATGACATAGCGATACTGGCAAATACACCTGACCAAGCCGAAACACTTCTGCATAGTTTGGAACGAGCAGCAGCAAGCATAGGCCTCCATGTTAATGCACACAAAACGGAATATATGTGCTATAACCAAACGGGGGACATCTCCACTCTAGAAGGAACCCCACTTAAACTATTAGACAAATTCACATACCTAGGAAGCAGCGTCGAATCAACTGAAAAGGACATCGAAACGAGGTTAACGAAAGCATGGACAGCTATCAATAGGCTATCGATTATATGGAAATCAGACCTAACCGATAAAATGAAACGCAGTTTCTTCCAGGCAGCGGTCACATCGATACTGCTATATGGATGCACTACATGGACGCTAACAAAACGGCTGGAGAAGAAACTAGATGGCAATTACACAAGAATGCTGCGTGCAATCCTGAACAAGTCCTGGCAGTAACACCCCACAAGACACCAACTGTACGGCCACCTGCCCCCTATCACGAAAACTATTCAAGTTAGACGAACCAGACATGCAGGACACTGCTGGAGAAGCAGAGATGAACTGATAAGAGATGTACTCTTATGGATCCCCACACATAGCCGCGCAAAAGCAGGACGACCAGCTCGAACGTATATTCAGCAGCTATGTGAGGATACAGGTTGTTGTCCTGAAGACCTACCTAGGGCGATGAACGATAGGGAGGAGTGGCGAGAGAGGGTCAGGAATATCCGTGCTGCCAGCACGAGATGATGATGATGATGATATGGCTTTAACTATTCTATCTCATACCTATACGAGGGTAAGCTGAAATTCATCGGCTAAAAAGTTCATATCTGCTGTTGATTACTTTTTTGACAAATGGGATCCAAGCATTGTAACACCAACGGAAGAAGTGTGTGAACTGTAAAAGAGACTATGTTGAAACCCCCACAGTAATTCATATTTCACGAGAGTATCTTGGTCAGACAATGAACTTTTTAGTCAACCCAAATAATTTTCCAACAGATCAATTTAACCCATAGTTGGAGCCATAACAAGCACTACCACTTCATATCTGGGAGTAATAGAACTGGGAGTAATGGAAAATGTGGTGATTCTACACTTCTTATAATTCCAGAACTGGGGCTTTACCATCGGGTGAAGTTTAATATCATACCCAGGACACCCCTCACCTTTTTTTTAAAGAGTCTTACTCCTGTGCAGGGAATACAGTTAGTGTATTCTAAGTTACCATATTTGTTCTTGGGAGATATTGTTATTTTCACGGTTCGAATTTAGAATTGTCTTTCTCCTTGATGGCTTGTCCAATAACATGGCTAGAACACCCAATTAGGCCTTTCCATTTCACCTGTAGTTGGAGAAGTTTGGTAGAAATGGATTCACGAAATTCTGAGTTAAAGCGAAGGGAACATTTACACTTTTGACAAGAAGTTAAACTTGACTTGCCGATTCAAATTTCCCCGACATAAATAATTTTGCTTCGTACATCTTACACACACACACACACACACACACACACACATATATATATATATATATGAGGGTCGTTCAAAAAGTAGTAAACCTCACCATAAAAGAAGAGCCTGAGCTGAACATTTTTGCTTTGGTTTAGTTTCTTTATTTAATGGCATATGAACCTTCCTGGGTTATTTAATGGCAAAGCTATCTTTGTAGAACATCAGTGATACTATTTAACCCATAGCTAGGGAGATAAGGGGGTGGTTATACTTTTCCCTATTGGCCTAATGAGTAGAGTGTTCGCCATTGGTCCGAGAGACCGGGGTTCAATCCCAGGTCGAGTCATGCCAAAGACTCTCAAAATGGTACTTGATGCCGCCTTGCTCAGCACTCAGCACAATAAGTTGAGGATCAAGGGTAAAGTGGAGCAATCCTGGGAATGAAGTAGCGCCCTCCCCTACACCTCGGCGTAGTAGCTATTGAAAAGGGAGCCTTCGGATCACCCTCGTTAAGGTCGCAAACTTTTTATACTTTTCCCAATGGTATTAATCTAAGGGTGAACGGAATAGTCACTTACTATGATGTCACAGTCTATCTTGTTAGCCACTATGACACAGGGACTCTCCACAAACTTTTTTGATGTGACAAAACATTACCACTTCTAATGAGGTTAGAAAAACTAATTCAGATTTCCGTTTTAATTTCTGTGCAGTGTAACATACCCATAATATACGGATGTGTGAAATAGACATAGGGAATCCGAAATACACAACATTCACGAAATTGGTTCAGGTACGAAACTATATTACCTTTGAGTTAAAGGTTATTCGACATGAGGAGAAAGGGACATAATTTTTCTATGTTGACTGCTTTTACACAGTCAGCTCTCAACCCAACCAATGCGCGGCGCCCGTAGCGCACAAAGTCGTCTGGCCTCGCCCAGCTCTCAATCTCGACTCTCTCGTTCGGAGGCAGGAACTCAACTCCTGCTTTTTCTCAAATCTCAGCCCACGCTTCCGGTGCATGATGTCATTCACATCCCCTGGTCCCAATTTTATCTGGGAGTTTTATTTTGACATCTCTGAATGACACATCCTCTCCGCGCGCGCGTGAACACCTGTGTTAATGTTGCACCTGACTAACCCATGCGCTAAGCGAAAGGTTCTCTGCCTAACTAAACCGAAAGGCAAGATATATAAAACGCAATCCCTCCACAATTATATTACAGCAGGTGAGGTCCGTACAAAGATGAGAAACGAGCAAAAATCTAAATCTGGGCGAGGCTTAGAACCTTTTAAAAAACCTTCTTATATATATATATATATATATATATATATATATATATATATATCATAAAAATAAGTGTAAAGTTGGATAAATCAAACACTTACCTCAAATTTAGATGTGTGATATTTCGTTTGGGCTTTATTTCATCTTCATGAACTTCTTCAAGACTCTTAAAGAAGTTCGTGAAGTTGAAATAAAGTCCAAACAAAATATCACACATCTAAATCTGTATTTGATTTATCCAACTTTCCACATATTTCTGTCATACTGTTAGATTCACTACAAATCAATCTTTTCAACACGGCTGAAGAAGAAACTAGATCGCTAACTAAACGGCTGAAGAAGAAACTAGACGGCAATTACACAAGAATGTTGAGAGCAATATTGAACAAGTCCTGGCGTCAACACCCCACAAGACACCAACTATACGGCCACTTGCCTCCCATCACGAAAACTATACAAGTTAGACGAACCAGACACGCAGGACACTGATGGAGAAGCAAGGACGAACTCATCAGTGATATACTCCTATGGACTCCCGCATATGGCCAAGCAAAAGCAGGACGGCCAGCTCGAACATACATACAGCAGTTATGTGAGGATACGGGATGTAACTCTGAAGACCTACCAAAAGCGATGAATGATAGGGAGAAGTGGCGAGAGAGGGTCAGGGATATCCGTGCTGGCGGCACGACTTGATGATGATGATGATATATTGTATCCATAGAAATATATATAGAAATAGATATTTCTACTGATTAAAATTCAACAGGACAAGAGGGATTGCCTAAACATAACTAAGATAATCTGGCAAGCACTTCCTGGTAACTAATGATTTACAGGGTTTACTTAATTTCACGGACGTGAACAAAAACAACATCGACGGTAATAATGATCTTGTCCAGACAACTAGAACCTATGATAAAAAAAGAAAGCGGAAAATAGAAAAATATTTGGACCTGGCCAGAGAACTAAAAAAAACCCAAAACTGTGGAACATGAGGGTGACGGAGATACCAGTTATGGTTAGTGCCTCGAAAAAAGACCGGAAGAATTGAAAATCATTGGAAGAACCGAGACCGTCCAGACCACAGCAGTGTCAAGATCAGCTGGAATACATAGAAGGGTTCTGGAGATCTGAGGAGATTTTCTATCACTCAAAATCTATTGAAAGACGACTAACCAACACTGATATGAAAAACAGAGATCAACCAGATGTGTATAATAAAAAACGAAATAATACCAGTGATCATCGGAACACTAGGACTGAGATCCCAGGCAACATTAACATGAACATCAATCGAACGATGTCTCTATCCTATAGGACATGTCCATTCACACACACACACACACACACACACAGAGAGAGAGAGAGAGAGAGAGAGAGAGAGAGAGAGAGAGAGAGAGTGTGTGGTCAGCAAATTTGGCATCATAATCAAAGCGCTGCGTGCTCACAGTTACGGCCATCAGCATTAACCTTTCTCTGACGTTTACATAGTTCAGTGATTTTTCAACTCAACATCATCAAAGCGTGCTGACGCGACCGATTTCCTTGACTCTCTCACCATCCATCTCTATCGGCCATCACTCTTGGTGATTCCTCAAAACTACATCTAGTTTTCTCAAAGAGCTGATAAATGCAAGCTTTTGCAGATCGGCTAACAATGGGTGCGTCCATATGTAAGAGTTCATTGGCGAACATCATTTACCAATTCGTCCTTATGCAGCTGTTCCCTGCATATTTTCTTCGTCTAACTCAAATGGTTTGTGAGATGGGAGGTAAGTGGCTGTACAATTACTGTTTTGTTGAGTGCTGCTTCCTGGATGTTTAAAACAGCCCGTAGCATTCTTGTGTTGTTTCCATTTAGCTTTTTAAAAGTTAGTAGACTATAATCAATAAGCAGTCTGAATATGAGTACAGATAAACAACTTACTGAATTTTCTTCGCCTGCCAATGAAAGCAGAAGGTATAACAATGAACTTGGCAGTTCAAAAATCTCATAAGTGCTAATGTTTGTAGCAAGTGTATGCCTTCTGGGCCAATGAATGAGACTTTGTTCTGTTTATGTTCCTGTGATATACGAGACTGTTGCTAAATCTTAAGTACACAATATCGCCCTAAGCTAACAATGTAACGTCGATGCAGACATCAAAATGGCCTCCCTGCCATGTTTTATTAGAATATTGACAAAAATTACACGTATCCAATTACTTTGTGCAGGTCTGATTTGGTTCTTTCGTGGGCAACAGTGCTTCCCATTAATCTATAAAATTCATTTCCTTCTTGTTTATCTTTTAGGGCCCATAATATAACAATTCCATCTCCTCCTTCTCCTAAAAAAACAAAAAAACAAAAACAAAAACAAAAACAAAAAAACACTAACGATGGGAAACAATTTCTAAGAAACTGAACATATCTATCAATGTTTATATTACTAAAATTCTCATTTTGTTGTTATTTATTAAGCCTCGCGCACAGGACTCAAGTTGCTTTCAGTACCTGTCGTTGCTTAAGTGGTTACCCAAGTAAGTTTTGAAGATGTTTATTGCATCTTAACGTCGGTGATCGAGCGGGAACCGGTAATTTTAGAGTAACTTGACCATAAGTAAAATTTTCGTTCTGTTTTTATATACTCATCATCATCATCATCACCATGTCGCACTATCAGCACGGATATCCCTGACCCTCTCTGGCCACCCCTCCCTATCGTCCAGTGCTTCCGGCAGGTCCTCAGGACTATATCCCGTATCGGCACAGAGCTGCTGTATGTACGCTTGAGCTGGTCGTCCTGCTTTTGCCAGGCCATATGAAGGGGTCCACAGGAATACATCTCTTGTGAGCTCGTCCCAACTTCTCCAACAGTGTCCCGCATGTCTGGTTCGTCTAATTTTGGTAGTTTTCGTGATGGGTGGCAGGTGGCCGCACAGTTACTGCTTTGTGGGGTGCTGCTCCCAGGACTTGTTCAATATTGCTCGCAGCATTCTTGTGTAGATACCGTCAAGCTTTTTCTCCATACGTTTAGTTAGCGTCCATGTAGTGCATCCATATAGCAGTATCAACACGACCGCTGCTTGGAAGAAACCGCGTTTTATTTTATCGGTCAGGTCTGACTTCCATATGACCGATAGTCTATCGATATCTGTCCATGCTTTTGCTAGTCGCGTGTTGATGTCTGTCTCGGTTGATGGGACACTGCTTTATAGGTAGGTGAACTTGTCAACTAGTTTCAGAGAGCTACCGTTTAGTGGGGCGATATCTCCTAAAATTAAGATTTCTTTTTACAAGCAAGATGTGACGCGTGATCAATTTTTAAGCGAAGTATAGCTGGTTTGAAATCATGTTTTTATCCTGCAAGAACGGTTGCCGTAGTAAAGTTAGAGAGCCCAGTTTGCCGGACTATTTACCCATAGCTTGAGGGAGATTTGCATTTGACGTAATTGACTTCTTATTTCTTTGATGAATATTTCTTCAGAGAATAATTTTCAATCAAATAAATCAAAATGTTCCTCTGAATAGCTACGATCATGGGCTGAAAAGTTCATTGGCTGAAAAGTTCATATGATGATGTCATATGTGCAGGTGATGACTTTTTTTTATCAATGAGATTCCTACCTTTCCCCAAGGTCATTAGCGCTATGTGAAATGCAAACAACTTTGTCAAGGATTTGAACTCGGATCGCCAATTCCATTTCCTATGACGATAACAGTTACGCCTCGAGCGTCCGATTAATATACGGAAATGGACTGTTTTCAACCCGCTTTCTTTATCAATTAAATTTCTAAGTTATTTTGCCCTTGTAATATAGATTTTCTTCTTATTGAACGCGTTTAGTGAGATTAGACTCACGATTTCCAGGTTGACAAGAATCAAATAGCTGGCAACCCACTGTCTTATCCTCAAGGGTCTTGTTCAGTGAGACGATTTAAGGATCCTTTTTGAAGTGTTTTAGATTTAAACTTATTTTCGTGTTACTCTTAAACGAGAACATCGATTGATTAAAGGGTACGATACGGAATTCACTGATGCTAACCAACTCCTATAAAAGACATCCGAAGAATTGGACAATATTTCGAGATGTATAAATAATGCTGATAATAGCTACTCTTCATCTTAGAAATTTGGAAAGATAACATAAAATTAGAAATTAGAATTAAAATCCTTTATTCTTTCCTAAATAGAAGCATCAATATCATCATGGATCACTGTTACACCAGATCCACAGGTCGTTTAGTATATTACCAAAATACCCACTATATAAAAGACAAGATGCTACTCAAAAGTTCAGATGATCTCATTGTTTCCATCAAAGTAGGCATGCTATCTGCACGAACTGACTCATAAAGGATATCATATTCGGCTAGCAAGTTCAACTTTATGCCCTATTATGAAACTAATAGAACAACATAATCTAAATTTAGTCCTATAGCCTTATTCCTTATTTTCTTTAACTAAATACTCCGTTTGTCTTTTTCCTACTTCTCCGCCCCGGGTAGGACGTGACACAAGATCGATTTTCAACCGGAGTAATACTGTTTTGAATTCATAGTTTTCTTTCTCCTTGACTAGTTACCTAATCAAAACTAGAGAACTCTGTCTGTCTTACTATTTTCCTGTAGCTGAGAGGAGAAAGAATCCAATTCACAGGGGTACAAGCAAAAAGTAAAACGCAAACAGCCTCGTCCGGGGTTTGAACTAGTGTTGCCAATTTCATTTCCTACGACGATAAGTGCACCATGTTGTTATAATAAGCGCGCCATCTTGCATGTTCTCAATTTACACAAGTAGAATTTTGATGTAATTCACTTCGTATTTCTTTGATAAGTATTTCGTCATAGACTAATTTCCAATCAAATAAGTCAAAATGTTTCTATGAATAGCTACGATCATGGGCTAAAAAGTTCATTGGCTGAAAAGTTCATATGATGATGTCATATGTGCAGGAGATGATTTTTTGTTCAATGAGATCAAAGCAGTGCAACACCAATGGAAGAAGTGTGGGAGACTATATTGACAAATAAACATTATTTAGTCTCATTTAGTATCTTAGTCAGTCAAAAAACCTTTCAGCTAACCCTGATATCCCATTGGTTTAGTTGGTTGAGTGTTCACCAATGGCCCGGGAGACCTGGGTTCAATCCCAGGTCGAGTCATACCAAAGACTCAAAAAGTGGTATTTGATATCTCCTTGCTAAACACTCAACATTATAAGGTACGGATCAAGAGTAAGTGAAGCAATCAACGGAAAGGAGTAGCACCTTCCCCTATACCTCGGTGTAGTGGCTATGGAAAAGGGAACTTTCGGGTTACCCTCGACTTGGATGGGCTAGATTATATATGTAGCACCGTGCTCTTCGCACAGCTAACAAAAGACTTCACATTCATTTTGTGGCTCAGTCGGCTGGAGTTGCAGAATATACTAACTACATCTTTGCAGAGGAGTAAGACCCCCACTGGATACGACACTAACCGATCTGATAGTAACGCTCCAGTAATGCTGGAGCTTTGGGGAATGCAGAGTACACTTTTATAGCCATTGCTCCAGGTTCACTCTGGCCTTGAGTGGTAACATCTATGTGTCAAATAGAACTAAACTGTGAGTATGGTAAACTGTATTGTTTGAAATAGAACCGTTTTTACATTTATCTGTGTGTAAACAAATGACCGATGTTTAATTGAATTGTTAGTGATACATAGCAATGCTTGGAACTATTTAACTTTGTTGACTAAATTGAATAGTTTGAAATAGAACTCTTAAACTGAATTATTTGAAATAGAAATGTTTATACATATTTACAAACCCCTCCGCTCGGGCAGGATATGACACAGGGTCAATTTTTAAACTGAGTTTAACAGGTTTGAATTCAGAGTTTTCCTTCTCCTAGACTAGTTGCCTCACCAGAGTTGAAGAACCTAGTCTGCCCTACTATTTACCCATAGCTGGAGGGAGAATAATTGGATTCATACCTTTCCCAAGGGTATTAGGGCTATGTGAAATGCAATCAGTCCCGTCCAGGAATTGAACTCGCAATAGAAATGTTTATATGTATAAAAATGGATTTGGCATTAAATAACCTAAAATGATTGATATGCCATAAAACCAAACCAAACCAAACCAAATATTCATTTTGTTTATCTTTATACACAGGTTGACAGTTCAGCAAGTACTGAATGTAAAGAACCTCAAGAAATCATTATCATCGCCATGTAACAGCAGTTAGCAGGCTGGTCTTGCAGATCATTACTATCGAGTATAATTTGTGTAATTTGGTTCTCTCTGGATGCTCCTCAATGGCATCGTATATATATATATATATATATATATAGGTATTTGTAGTCCGAGGAAAATAGTCTTGGGTTTAGACTGTTAAGTGGGAATCCAAGGTGAATTGGAATCTCCAGTTGAGTGCTCAATGTCAACGGCTATCGAATTTATAATCAATTTCATATTAAAAATTGTTGTATAGTGGCTCGTACCACGAGCGAGACTTCAGGTATCGCGGAAGTATAAAATACGTCGTGTTTCTTAAGCACAAAAGTTCTGCAAGATCTCGGTCAGTAGTAAGACCAACTTCGGACGTAACACCCACAACGCGAGACTTATAATATTTGTTGGACTGTACAACTTCAGTTAATAAATGATTCACTCTTTATTTCACTGTGTTTCTCTTCCTTACCACGATACAAAAAAAATATATCGCGACTCACATGTAGAGCAAAAACATTTTAAAAATATAATTAACGGAAAAAAATCTATTCAGTGGTTTCATTATAAATTTATTTCGAGTACAATGACTCTCGTCAGATGGAGATAATACGTTTGTACTTGGAATATGATGTAGACATCACTACCTTGTTTCCTGCTTGAAGAGAATATATATATATATATATATATATATATATATATATATATATATATAAATGTATGCTGAAAGCATATCTCGGAGTGACGTTTAACAAGGTTATCTCGCTGACTGTTGTTTGTGAGTTTAATCTTTCTTTACTGGGTGTCTTAAACTAAGCTGGCCTTGGAGACAGCGCTTGGAATATGCTGACTGTATCCTCTGCAAAATGAAAAGACCTCTCTTATGTGATGTCCTGTGTATGATACTAAACTACATTTGAGGTTGATGTCCCCGATCTGGAGATCTGAGGAGAGTTGAATGTCCCTTTATTGTCATTACTCCCAGATCCACCCTCACTCGGAGTGGTAGTACCTGTTAGGGTTCCATTTATGGGTCAAATACATCCGTTTAAACATCATTCGTATTTAATTGCACTGTGTGCAAAAAGTTATTTTTTTAATAAAAAAATACAACTAAAAGAATGTGAATGTACAATGAATATGATTCCCTAACCCTGTGACATGAAATGATTCTAAATGGGTTTACATGCCTTTAAAATCAATCAATCAACCAACTAAAATAAGCTTAGCAAACCGATACAAAAGACAGGAATACTCGTTTGAATTGGAATATAAACACGAATGTAAACACAAGTATCCAAGACATATGTGATTGCACATCTATACACACACAAACACACACACATAAATGGGCGCCTCGGGTGGCGTAATGGTTAGCACGCTAGACAAGTAAACCTACACGAGTGAGTTTGAGTCTCATTGGGTGCCCCATCTAAACAAAAAGCTTAGTAAATTACCACACACACATAAACACATGCACATTGCATCAACAAGCCACAGTCAGTAATTGAAGACTGATTTCCGAAATTGTAATTTTGCAGATTCTCATTGAAGAATCTATTTGAATTTTCTGAGTGGTCATTCCGGAAGGAATTGTGGATTAATCTAATTAAAGACCGGAAATGGAATTCCAACCTTTGGTAGATTCGTCCAATCGTAATTGAACATATGAATTTGCAGATGGCAGAAGAAAATCGTGTATGAAAAAGATTGTTTCCTGGGGGAAATTTCAGAGTATTTTGCATAAATTATGGCAAACTAATTAGTGTTAATTGGATGAGTTTTGGTGAGTCATGTGTAATTCATTCATTACAAAATAAAATTATTTCCATTTGTGATAGGTAACAGAATAAACAGTAGGTTTTCGTGCTTTGATCGAACGTGGAAGGATATTACTCGGCTGAGTGCTTTGGCATTTTGAAATATCAACAGCATCGACCTATTTTCAAGCTGTGAAAGTAACTGCATCGACATTGAACTGTTTACTCTTTGATGTAATATTGATTTAGCACTTATCACAGTGGCAATATTATATTAATTTTTTGAGATTCTTCATATTCAGTTCATGCTAAACTATTAACCTGTGTGATGAAAGAAAATAAATGGGATGTCTTTTGTTAGTTACGTAGAGAACAACATATTAAAATGAAGTTGAAACGTTTTTTCCCTGTAAACTCACGAAGTCTTTGTATATTTACCTTATATATTCGTGTAATGAACGACTTTTTAAGACCAAATTTTCACCTTAAAAACAAGTTTTTTTTACTCACACGCAATATATGATAGCATAGCCAAATGTTAGGGATTAAATACACATAATATATGATAAAAACATCACTTTGTGATGAAAAAAATAAGGGGTCATTCATCACTCGAGTATCATCATCATCATCATCATGTCGTGTCGCTAGCACGGATATCCCTGACCCTCTCTAGCCACTTTTCCCTATCGTTCATCGCCTCTGGTAAGTCTTCAGTGCTATATCCCGTATCCTCACAGAGCGGCTGTATGTATATTCTAGTTGGTCGTCCTGCTTTTGCTCGGCCATATGTGGGGGTCCATAGGAGTACATCACTTGTGAGCTCGTCTCTGCTTCTCCAGCAGTGTCCTGCATGTCTGGTTCGTCTAACGAATAGTTTTCGTGATTGGAAGCAGGTGGCCGTATAGTTGGTGCTTTGTGGGGTGTTGCCGCCAGGACTTATTCAGTATTGCTCGCAACATTCTTGTGTAATTGTCGTCTAGCTTCTTAGACTCGAGTATATACGGCATATATTAAAAGATAAAGAATAACAATAAAGATATGGTTTGGTTTGGTTTAATTTTATAGTATATCAACCACTGTAGATTATTTAATGTCAAATCAATTTTTATACATATAAACTGTTCTATTTCAAATAATTTGGTTTAACATAAGTACACAGTTTAAATGTTGAAACAGTTTATTTTAAACTATTCAGTTCATACTAAGTACAGTTTTTGCTTACACCTAGTTAGATATAAAACATTTCTATTTCAAACAATTCAGTTTAGCCTAAGTTGTTGGCGACCGTAGTCGAGGGTGACCAGAAGGCTTCCTTTTCAATAGCTACTACACCGAGGTGTAGGGGAGGGCGCTACTCCTTTCTGTGGATTGCTCCACTTTACCCTTGATACGTACCTTATATTGCTGAGTGTTAAGCAAGGAGGCATCAAGTACCATTTTTTGAGTCTTTGTTATGACGCGACCTGGGATTGCACTCAGGTCTCCCGGACCATCGGCGAACACTCTACCCACTCCAAAACAGATCTATTTCAAGCAATTCAGTTTAGCCTAATATATACCGTTTAGTTCTATTTGACCCTATCAGGTGCTACCACTCCGGGTCAGAGTGAACCTGAGAGCAATGGCAATAAAGGAGTACTCCGCATTCCCTAAAGATCCTGAATTACTGGAGTATTACTATCACATTGTTTAGTGTCACGTCTAGGACACTTGTTGGTGGAGTCTTGCAGAGATTCAGTTGGTGTATTCTACAGCCGCAGGGATATTCAAATTTGACTATATATATATATATATATATATATATATATATATATATATATTTGAGGAAGTGCCTGTGGTGTAAGAGGAAGTGCCTGTGGTGTAATCGCTATCGTCATAGGAAATGGACACGGCGACACGAGTTCAAATCCCGGACGAGACTGATTGCATTTCACATAGCACTAATACCCTTGGGAAAGGTATGAATCCAATCATTCTCCCTCCAGCTATGGGTAAATAGTAGGGCAGACTAGGTTCTTCAGCCTTGGGGAGGCAACTAGTCTAGGAGAAGGAAAACTCTGAATTCAAACCTGTTAAACTCCGCTTAAAAATTGACCTTGTGTTATATCCTGCCCGAGCGGAGGGGTTGGTAAATATATATATATATATATATATATATATATATATATATATATATATATATATATATAAGTAAATAATAGAAATAGATCCGACAGTATGAAGAAAATAGAAAAATAAAGTAATACAAAAGTGATGAATATATTATAAAGGAAAGTGAACATTAAAACGTTTCGGTTTTAGTAAACCTTCGTCAGGACTTTCAGATGATGAAAGAAGTGTTGCTAAAACATTAAACTATAAATCGTTGTTCTAACAACACTTATTTCACCATCTTAAAGTTTTGACGAAGGTTTACTAAAACCGAAACCTTTTAAGTTCATTTTCCTTTATAATAAATTCGTCATTTTTGGATTTCTTTTCCTCTATTTTCTTTTATACACACACACACACACACACATATATATATATAGCAATAAGAGTATAGCAATAATATTCTCCGCCGAAATAAATTTATTATGACGACTTAACCGAGTTTGAGTCTCCATTAAATTGTAATATATATATATATATATATATATATATATATATATATATATATATATATATATATATATATATATATATATATATATATATATATATATATATATATATATATATATATATATATATATATATATATATATATATATATATATATATATATATATATATATATATATATATATATATATATATATATATATATATATATATATATATATATATATATATATATATATATATATATATATATATATATATATATATATATATATATATATATATATATATATATATATATATATATATATATATATATATATATATATATATATATATATATATATATATATATATATATATATATATATATATATAGCAATGAAAAGACCGTATTCATTAATCATGCTGAAAATTAAAAAAAGTAAAAAATGAAGGGGGTGTCCTCGTGGTGTAATGGTTAAAGCGATTGACTGCGGAATCGTAATACGCGAGTTCGTACTCCAGTCGCGCTATTACGTTCACTTTCGGGCAAATACCCTTGGGAAAGGTATGAACCCCCTTATCCTCCCAGCTATGGGTTAAATAGTACCAGTACTGTTCTTCTAGGAGAATGGATTTGGCATTAAATAACCTAAAAAAGAGTTGATATGCCATTAAAACAAAAGAAACCAAACCAAACCAAACCAAACCAAACCAAAAAATAAAAAAAAATTGACAACCGGTTTCGCATCTCACTCCTCAGACCTTTTATCGAGGTAATTAATAAAATGGAGAATAGAGAAAAAGGGGAATAGAAAATGGTAAAAAAAAGTGGGAAAAGGAGATTTGATAGAAACTATATTAAGTTTAAGTAAACTTTCCCTCTGTAAACAGAAAGAAAGAAGGCTGTCTGGACCGAATCAAAATAGTTTCAAATTTTTTTGAATGAAACAAAGAGTGCACTTTGATCAAGATTGAGAAGAGATAGGCATTAAATATTTTGGCTCCCTAGGGGCCTTTTTTAAGGTGATCTCCGACGGAAGACCCATATGTATCATTTAGAACGTTCGTAGTGAGGTAGTTAAAATTCCAGATTTTAGCAGGTATATTTTGCTTGATCCTTACATCCAGTATTTGGGCAGGTCTATATAGGTAATTCAATCCGAAATTATACTTAAACATGTAAACAACTGAACGATTATGATGGGGAAGAATGTTCTTTCGTGTTGATGTTAGGATCGGATTTGTAGAAAATAAAAATCAGCGTTATTTTTCAGCGAACACAAGAGTTTTATTGCTATTCCATTGTTGAAAAGGTCGACAACACTTATATATAAAAATATTCATCTCCCTTCTTTATTAAGAAATAGTCGAAATAGTTGGCTGGTTGGTTGGTTGAATTTATGGCATATCAACCTTTTTAGGTTATTTAACGCCAAATCCATTGTTATGTAAATACTCAGTTTTATTTCAAACCATTCAGTTTAGCATAAGCACGCAGTTTAAATGTAAGTACAGTTTAATTGTGAAAAACATTTCTGTTTCAAGCTATTCAGTTTATTCAAACAATTGTATTCAGAGCCTTACTTCTTCGCTCTGCCTCCACGAGGCTGGTACAGGGCAAACTTAAAACATTTAATCCTTTTCGTTTCTTCTTCGTTCTGGGATCATATTCGCTTTCGACATTAGCGAGTCTTGTATATTTGGTCTACTTCTCAAACCGGGGCCATCTGGCCTGCCACCGGGTCAGCGCCCAAAATGGCGTGACGTCTAGTGTTTCTTCTTTCTCCCCACAGTCTGTGGTTGAAAACCTCCGTTGTTTTATATTTTTCGGACGCCCACGTGCCTCGTGGTCATTCTTCCTTTCGGCATCCCACCCACACAATTCACGTGGTGTTTCAGCTGTCTTTTGTTTACCTTATAACACAGTTGCATCCTGTTTTTGAAATCCACGAACTTACGCAGCCTGTCAAAGGTCAATATATAATACCATTAAAAGTTCTGAAAATTTTTAGGAAATAAATGAACATTTTATAAAAAATTGTTAGAGATGCACTCCTTTATGTCCAGTAGTGTATATATAATTTTCTGTAGAGATTAACATTCTAATCATACATATTTACTTCTGTAAAAGAATGTTAGAACTGGTCTACTTATACAGAGCCCCCAGTGAGGAACAAACTCTTAATAACTGGCTTATATGACAATTGTGAGTGTTTATGTGCATACATACAAAGTGAATTTGTTTGGTTTTTACAGCCACTCTTGGTAAGCAGTACTGTTAATCCTTCTAATCAGTGTAGTGTCCTCGGTATGATATTAAATTCGGTGGTGAGGCTCAAGTTCTGGAGCTCTGTGAAGTGTGGAGAACCCTACATTGTCTTTACTCCCAATCCACTACTACTACAGTGGCTTGTAATATAATTTATCTTTGGCAAGTTTTTCACATCCGTTTTAACTGGAGGAGGGTCACTGAAATCTGTGTGATAGCTAGTTTTCTCTGGTTTCCATGATTTTTTAAAAAAGTATTCCTGTCGATTTCAACAGTATAGTGATCAGAATGGTCTCGTTTCCTCCGCTGATCTCCAATTTCTCCTGTCACTTTTCCAAGTTTTTTGGAACCTTCTCAAGGGCACCATCTACAACTGATATTACCATTACTTTCATGTTCCACAACTTTTTCAACTCTCTAGCAAGATCTGGGTATTTGACAATATTTCTATAATATTTCAGCAGTTTTTTATTTTTTTATTGTCACTCACTCGGGTCGCAAATAATAAAAGATGAACTTTCGATGAGTCACAAACTCTTGCTCATTTTATCACGGATGAAACCGATTTAACGAACTGAGCTACAAAGAGACTTTGATTCCTAGAAGCCCAAATCAAACTTATGACCTTATCCCTTATATTCTTATGTTAATATGGCGCCGGGAGAGATTGCTATCGTAGTTTGACGATCGGAGTAACTGAAAACTAAAAATAAAACAGTTCAGTCTGCTGGGGCTAGAGAATACACCAACTACATCTCTGCTGAGGGGTAAGATCCCACCCCAACGAGTATCCTGGATCGGACACTAAACAATCTGATGGTGAGACTCCTGTAATGTTGGAGCTTTAGGGAATGTAGAGTACCCCTTCGCTGCCATTGTTAACTCTGTCCTGGTAGCTCCTGATAGGGTCCTGTCCGTGGTTCAGATAGAACTGTTTAACCATTTAAAATGTGAGCAAACAAATGACTTATGCTAAATTAAATTGTTAGAAATAGAACTCTTTGACTATTTAACTGTGTGTAAACAAATGACTGATATCTAATTGTTAGTGATACATAGCAATACTTGGAACCATTTAACTGTGCGCAAACGAATTAGTAATGTTGACTTGAATAATTAGTGTTTGATAGCAATATTTGAAACCATTTAACAGTGAGCAAACAAATGATAAATAATAAATAGAAATATTTGTGTTAGAAAGAAATACTTGAAACCATTTAACTGTGTACAAAAGAATGAGCTCAGGCTCGTTTAAAAATGTATATACAAAATGAGTTTACAAATCATATGTATTTCGTATATATGTAAAACCAGGATTTGGCATTAAATAGCCAACAATGGTTGATATGCCATAAAACCCAACTCAACCAAACCAAACCTAAAAATAAAAACTAACTAAAAGTTAAAACACGAAAGAAAGTACTTGTCACAATTGATAATGTTGATTAGAGAAACATAATTTTCTCAATTGCTATTTAGAATTTTACAATCAGGTCATTCTCCTTCCATACAATAACAAAATAAGTATTCTTAGAATAAAAGCTCTTGATAGTCGTCACCAACTCGAAAAAAAAAGGTGAGTTTTGATCTCTTGTGCTCAAGACTGCTGCTCTTCCACTGATTTACACCAACTGGTATTGTATTTATGTAAAAAGAATGTCAAAACTTGTGGATCTTTTTTTTGCCGCTGAGTTGCTGTGGTTGTTTGCCAGCTGGTAATTAGCGTTCGGCAAAAATGAAATGCCAGCCATTGTTGGTCAAGTATTGACATTCTGTTTTAGTCCTGTGGAAATATTGGGCGGGGAAAATAAAAGAATAAGAAAAAAGGACTGCAGTATCTGCATGTGTCTGTGCACCCATGCGTATATCTATGTGGGTAGTGTGTGTGTGTGTGTGTGTATGTGTGTGAGAGAGAGACAGAGACAGACAGACAGACAGACAGACAGATAAAGAGGGTATGAAAGGGAGATGGAAGAGATAGAGGTGAAAATAAGAATGGAAATTCTTTCTTTCTTTCTTTCTCTTTCTTTCTTTCTTTCAACTATCTCATTTATTTGTCAAAATTTCTTAGATGAAGCATTATAATTTTTAGCATTTAGTGTACTAGGACTATTGTCTTCAACTTTATACTTATATTCACAACATTTAGGCCGATGCGTTCTTCGGCCTTCTTAAGATGTTTAATGTCAAACTCGAGAGCCTACACGTAACTTCGAAACGAATCTTTTTTTTAAATCTACAGCACTCCTTATGGTTAATGGAATTTGAATAATCTACCCCCGTGGATTAAATAAAGAGTTCGATTCGAAGTTCCGTGTCAGCTCCCAAGTTCAACATGAAACACCAGAGGAAAGCCAAAGGATGAATCGACCGAAACGTTGTGAATATAAAAATAAAGATGAAAACAATAGCCCGAATACATTAAAGGGTAAAAACTATCTCATTTAGTTGGATATTTCTTTCTTTCTTCGTCCATTTTGATCGACTCTGGTTCTGTATTATGTCACTCAAAGTGAAAGAGAAAGCATAAAAAGACAAAAGTGGATATTACTCAAGTTACAGCTCTAACTTGAGTAATATCCACTAAATTTTGCTAACCATGTAATATTAGGAAAAACGTATACTGCATTCAGCTTAACTTTACTTTCTCATTCATTTACTTCACAACTAAGAAAACTTTGCATAAGCAAAAATGATTGTCATTTACTTGATGGCACAAGCTGCTTAAAGCAATATACTAGAAATTCAGAATTGCCATTTTATTTTAGACAGAACAACGACGGGCACAAAATCAAATCAAAGAATTATTGTAAACTAACCTCTATCGAAGAAAGATGGCGGTGCAACAGTTATAATCTAAGAAAGGATACCCCCCCCCAAACAACGACAAACAAAAATAAAAATAGCCTAGTCGGCGGGAGCTTCAGAATATACTGACTGCGTCCCTGTTTTGGGGTAAGACTACTCTAACGAGTGTCCTGATATGACATTAAACAATCTGATGGTGAGGCTCCAGTAGTGCTTTGCCGAGTCAGTTGGGGCTGTAGAATACGCCGACTGCATCTCTGCAGAGGGTTAAGACCCCACCAACGAGTGTCCTAGATATTACCCCAAACAATCTGCGGGTGAGGTTCCAGTAATGCTGGAGCTTTGGGGAATGCAGTGTAATCCTTCATTACCATCACTCCCAGGTCGACTCTGACTCGGAGTGCTAGCAACTGATTGCTATGGGTCAAATAGAACTAAACTGCGCACTTATGCTAAACCGAATTGCTTGAAATAGAACTGTTTTGATATTTAACTGTGTAAACAAAAACTGTAATAATACTAAACTGAATTGTTTGAATTAGAACTGTTTGACTAAAATGACTAGCTTGAAATAGAAATGTTTTAGACAATTAAACTGTGTTCTTGAGCCAAACTGAATAGTTTGAAATAGAACTTTGTATAAAAATAGATTTGGCGTTAAATAACCCATAAAAGTTAATATGCCATAAACCCAAACAAACAAACAAACAAACAAACCAGTAATGCTAGAGCTTTGGAGAATATAGAGACCTCTTCATTGCTTCTACTCCCTGATCCACTCTGACCCGGAGCGGTAGCATCTGCTAAGGTCCTATCCATTGCTCAAACTGTTTGATATTTAAACTGTGTGCAAACAAATGACTAATTCTAAATTTTATTATTAGAAATAGAACTGTTTAATCATTTAACTGTGTAAAACCGTTTAACTGTGCGCAAAAAAATGAACTCAGGCCTCGTTTAAAAATGTTATCAGAAAATGTGTTTAAAAATTATATACATATATAAAGAGGATTTGGCATTAAATAACCTACAATGGTTGATATGTCATAATGTAATATAATGGCCGAGGGATTTTGTTTTATATATCTTGCCTTTCGGTTTAGTTAGGCTGAAAACCTTTCGCTTATCGCATGGGTTAGTTAGGTGCAACATGAGCGCAGTTGTTCACGCGCGCACGGGGAGGATGTGTCATTCAGAGATGTCAAAACAAAAATCCGAGATAGAAATAAGACCGGGGGATGTGAATGACGTCATGCACCGGAAGCGTGCGCGGAGGATTTTGGGGATTTGAGAAAAGTCAGTTAGTTGAGTTTTAGCGTCCGAAGAAGACTGTTGACTTTCGGGGATCGCCGAGATCAGACCAGTAGTTTGCAGCGGGGTACCGTGCGTGGTGGGGGGCAGATGGAAAAATCAGCATAGAAAGATTGTGTATCACTCTCCTTGTGTCAAATTACCTTTAACTCAAAGGTCATGAAAAGTTTCGTACCTGAACTAAGAAGTCGTATGTGTTTTTTTGTGTTTCGGGATTCCTATGTTATCTATATATGAGTTATGAACATTCTATGTACATTTCACATATTGATGTATGGCTATGTAACAATAAAACTCAACCCAACCTAACCCAACCCAATCCAACCCAACTAAAAAAAAAAAACAACAACAAAACAAAACAAAACAAACAAAAAGCAAAAACAGACCCCGCCAAAAAATAGCAAAAGACGCATTGTGTAATATCATGACAACAATAGAAATACCCGAAGATAAAATGTCCCCAAACATTGGCGCCTAATCTCTTTAACATCAGACTAAACCGTCCTAAAAACACCTCTTTGAAACAGGATTGACAGATATATGTTGCCACAAACATCTAAATGGACAAATGTCTAAGTTAAATATTTCATAAAAAAATGTTACGTCTGATTTGAAACAGGTCCCAGTCGAATCTCAGAGATTGTTATTCGCGTGTGACCCCCAGCGTCAGGAGATCTTGGTATGGTTTGGTTTGGTTTCTTTGTTTAATGGCATATCAACCTTCATGGGTTATTTAATGCCAAATCCATCCTTTCAGAAGGACAGTAATGGTACAATTTAACCCATAGCTGGGAGGATTAGGGGGTTCATACTTTTCCCAAGGGTATCTATCCGAAAGTGAACGTAATAGCACGACTGGAGTTCGAACACGTTTACTACGATTCCGAAGTCCATCGCTTTAAGAGATCATAGTATGTAGAGATTATAAAATGGTTAGCTAAAAACATTTGGATTTTGTGACGGCTAATTAAAATAAAAAGATCCCCGGATGAACAACCGTTTAAAAGCGTATGGGAACTGGTGCATTTAAATATGGTTATCACCAAGCGGGGAGTTTATTTTTCGCACGTGTGAAGACGGGCGGTCTGGTACTTGATCCCTCGTAGAATAAGTCCTTGTTCAGAGTCCTTCTCGGGCATATAGGAACTGGCATATTATTTGGGGGTTAATTTAGGGCTAGACGTTAGCAAGGGGTTTCCGCCGTTAGCAAGGGGTTTCCAAATTTCACACTACACACGCACCCACCAAGGCCACTAGTTCTTCCTACCCCTAGAACAATGGAAGATATGGACCTCTAGGTTTAGATGTAATAATATTAATTATAGTAGTCGACAACTCCGGTTTCCCGTATAATATTTTTAAAGGAATTCATAGGGCAATTTAAGCGAGTATAACATAAGGCAGAAGAAGCTGAAAAAGATACATGAAATAGCAACTTGACAGAAGACGACATAAATGAACAACTTCAACACCTGGGAACATTAAAATATGTCAATCTTTTTACTACACACGCGGATACACATATTCAACGTGTCGGCTATATTATTAGCGGACAATACATGATTCTAAATTTCTTTCTTTTTTCCTTTCCTTTAGTCTTTCTTTAAATTGAGAGAGAGAGAGAGAGAGAGAGAGAGAGAGAGAGAGAGAGAGAGAGAGAGAGAGAGAGAGAGAGAGAGAGTATATAATTGGGTACAGGGAGAAACAGTCTTATAATTTACTTATCTTTTCCGATGAATACCTATGGAGAATATTTTCTCTTTTACGGACTGACGGACTTTATGTTATATTTAGTTCTGGCTTGAAGGTATGGCTTCTTCTCTTGTCCAGGATTCTTTCCGCTTTCTTTACCCGGAGTCTGAGCATGAGACTCGCGTCCTCTCACGATGACCTCATCTTCAAAACTGATTTTCTTATTCCCTATTTCCGCCGACGGAAGAAGGGGGCTATTTCCGCTTTGGGATTCTAGCCAATCATTTAGCTTTTTTTCTTCCTTTCCTTGGTCACTGAGTGCAAACATCTGTTAGCTTTCACTCTGACCCACATTCTTTATTTTCTCCGACAGGCCGTGAGGAATTGACCTATATTACTAATCTGCCTTAACGGTCATTCTTTGGGTGGCCTGCTAACTCAAACACGGAGGGGTAGGGGACATTCTTTATCTCTCTCCCCTTAGTGGGGACTACGTGACAATTTCAAGAATTGATTATATTTCTAATGAATGGATATGCTACGCTACTGGTTCGTATTTCGTCACTTATTTTGTGGCTATAAAGAATTAAATGCGCTTTAAAAATCCTCAAAAAATCTTTTCTTCTCAAAAACATTCCTTCACAAAAAAAGTTTTGTCCAGACAATGAATTAAGGTCGAAACTAGTTAAGAATAATTGAAAATTAAAAAGTAAGTAACATCCCTGTTTTGTCTTACTACTTTCGTTCACACACACACACACACACACGCACATACATTTATGTTAGGGTAGCTTAGACGCAATGAGTCAACGGCGCTTGGTGACAGTCAGTTTCTCACCTGTACGATTATTAAATAAAGTGTCCGGGCGCCGTTATTGACTGTGTGTACTCTAGCCTTACTCAAATATATACTCTATCACTGATATTGAGTCCATTTTAGTTTTAAATATTGCAATATATATATATATATATATATATATATATATATATATATATATATTAATAATGTTTATATATATATATACATAATAGCCAAAAAGAGACATATTTTATTCATGTTAAAAAATATGAAAGTCGACTGGTTTCGATCCGCGCTGATCACAATCTTTATCGAGGATAAACTATTAAGAAAGAAAGTGGGGAATTTGTCATGAGTGAAAAAAATAGGGTGGATAAATTTAAATGGTGATCAAATTAAAACTCAGCAGACAGTCCCTCTGTTTACAGAGACAGTTTATACGTGAGAATCTGAACGGTCTCTAGGACTTTTAAATGAAAATCCGAGTGTGATTTGCTCATTACATTATAAGAGAAAGCGCAGTTACGATTATTTATAAGATGTTCGGCAATCGCTGACCCGTATGTGTTATTAATAAAATTAATAACACAAAATAATCATATTCTCACGTATAAACCGTCTCTCTGTAAACTGAGGGATTGTTTACTGGGTTTGAATTTGATTACCATTTGAATTTACTCCACCCGTTTTTTTCTGTCGTGACAAATTCCCCCTCCCCCTTTTTTTCTTAATAGTTTATCCTCGATAAACATTGTGATCAACGAGGATCGAAACTGATCGATCATATTTTCTTAACATGAATAAAATAGGTCTGTTTTGGGCTATTATTATATTTTGTATCCCCCATAGAATCTTTATATATATATATATATATATATATATATATATATATATATATATATATATATTCATCATACAACGTGTGAAAGCACATGCGATACCTTGCCCTCATCGGGCACCAGGCAGGGGTGATAACACTGTTTCGGTTGCTCAAGGCGGTACTGCCACTCCTGGCACTACCAAGCAGCTTTTGCCACCGGACAGTACATTTAAAATAATTATATATATATATATATATATATGTCAGATCAACTAAAAGCAGGGATTACATTGTACGTTCATCATTTTTGTGCAGTTTGTGATTTATATATATATATATATATATATATATATATATATGAGTTTTGCCTGTTTTCTCTGTTCTTAAACAACACTGAGAATTACCTTATCTTACAGAGAGTTAATACAAAATCTCTTTTGTGTAATTCTTCTTTGTACAAAAATATCAGCCATTTTCTTCACTTCAGTTGCCTATACGGTATCAGACAACATGGTGTTTTCAATCAAAAAATTAGTCAATATTATTCAATATAAGTTGAATGCCAATGCTTAGGCAGTACACTTATTGTTCGATCCTGATTGACTTTGATGTATTGGTCCGCAAGGAGCATTTGACACAATCCATGAAAGCATCAAAATGAACAGAATAAGGTCAATGCTTTTAAACTTCAACTCAATAAGGCGGAGTTTTGCCAGATGTGCGCATGCGTTTTTTTTTTAAATACAGGAACATGGATAGGCATCAGGTTATTAGTATGGGCGTGCATCAGTCAGTCTTTGCGTGGTCATTTGTATCGTGCGCTCTATTTAAAAGTGACGTTCTGTCAGGTTAAGGGATGAATGCATTGGTGTGTGGAGGAGGTGGAGTGGAAGGTGTTATATATATATATATATATATATATATATATTAAATGCAATAACTTGAGCTAATTTTTTTCTCACAAAACGCATATTCGTGTTTGAGTTTGTTATGGGGAGAAAAAGAACCTAAGGATAAAAGCAAACACAGAGAGAGAGAGAGAGAGAGAGAGAGAGAGAGAGAGAGAGAGAGGATATAAGAGTGAAAAATTAAACGAATGAAAGGGAATATGAAAATAACACACACACACACACTCATATATATATATATGGTGAATTAGGTGGCGCTTGTCGTCAGCGGAAATGGACACAGCAGCTCGAGTTCAAATCCCGGAGGAGGCTGTTTGCATTTCACATAGCGCTAATACCATTGGGAAAGGTATTCATCCGTCTATACATCATCCAGCTAAAGGTAAATAGTAGGGATGATTGAGCTCTTTAAGAGAAGGAAAACTCCGAATTCAAAAATACGCTAAAAATTGACCTTGTGTCACAACCTGCCTGTGCAAAGGGTTTGTGTACCTGCTTACATGTGTGTGTGTGTGTGTGTGTGTTTGTGTTTGTAATTTTTTAATACTCCCTTTCATTCATTTTTTTAATCCTCTCTCTATGCTTTTCCCTTTTGCCCTTAACGTATCTCAAGGTTTCCTAATTCCCTATCAGGTGAAACCACTTCCTGTCAGAGTGGACCTGAGAGTAATGGTTGTGAAAGGGCGCTCCAAATTCCCTAAAGTTCAAGTTAATCTCACCATTAGATTCAGTTTAGTGTCATAATCAGGACAATCGTAGCGGGTGAGGGGTCTCATCCTTCCCCAGAGTTGCAGTAAACGTATTCTACAGCCCCGGCCGACAAGACTGACGAGCATTTTGTAGAATTTCCACGGATGCATCTAAAAATGAGTAAACACACACACACACACACACACACACACACACACACACACACACACACACACACATATATATATATATATATAATCATGTCGTGCAGCTAGCATGGATTTCCCTAACTCTCTCTCTCTCTCTCTCTCTCTCGCTACCCCTCTCTATCATCCATTACTTCCAGCAGGTCTTCCAGGCTACATCCCGTGTCCCTACAGAGCTGTTGTAGATAAATTTTTGCTGGTCGTCCTACATTTACGTGTCCGTCAGAAGGAGTCCATAGGAAAACGTCACTTATGAGTTCGTCCTTGTTCCTCCAGCAGTGTCCCGCATGTCTTGCTCGTCTAATTTAGATGGTCTTCAACATGTATTGTAGGTGCCCTACAGCTGCTGTTTAATGGCTCACAAAACAACAATTGTACGGCCGTATATATATATATATATATATATATATATAACAAACGCACGTATGTGTTTTTACAAAAGAATTTAACACTTAATACTGAATGCACCAAAAAAACCTTTCTCTCTTTCCATACATATACATATGCAAAAACACACACACACACACACACACACACACACACACACACACACACACACACACACACACATATATATATATATATAGTGTTTCAGAAAAATTGATATCATTTAATTTTTAAATGGTAGCTCTAATTTGAGATGTATATATTAAAGTAACCATATAGTTTAGGCAAATGAAAATAAACAGGCTTAATGTTCAGGAAATTATAATTGATAAGAAATGAAGACGTCGACCAATCCTTTCACATTGTCCCTGAGAAAAAAATCGCAAAGCGTCTGAATAGCTAAACGTCAGGTCAGGTGAGAGTGGCAACGATGTAAAATGAAATATAATTTTTTCTGAAACACCATATATATATATATATATATATATACTAGGGAGGATACCGAAATATTATTGTGCCCAACTATGAAGAGAGTGACCGAGAACCATCAAATGTTCATGTCGTTCCACGTATTCGTCTCGTAGTTTAATACACCTGACACATGCATAGGTGTTCACGATTTTTAGAAAAACCTTCCTCTTACACAAGTAGTTCAATAGTAATATATAAAAAAAGTTAAGACCATTTCTTTCTCGATTGGACCGGGACATTTTCAAAATCTTCATTATGTGTATTCATAGATGTATGAAAACGAATCTCTTAATCTTTCTGTGTCTCTGTTTCAGAAAGATTAAGAGATTCGATTTCTGATATATATATATATATATATATATATATATATATATATATATATATAAAGTACTCGATCTATAATTCTGATTAGAAGTTCATTTATTTATTTACTGATATATATATATATATATATATACTTATCTATTTTATTTTTTATATACTGATTTTATTCTTAGCATTTTTTTTTAAATCAATGAAATAAAGTTTTGTGCAACTCTCCTTTGGTCGGAAATATCCTGATGTTCCGTTTAGGTTAAACCTTGGTAGATTTTTTCTAAATGCGGTTATATCCGATAGCGCAAAATGTAAACAAACGAAAGCTAATATATATGCGTTATAATTCCTGAGCTGACGTATGTGGTCGAAATGGTTTAGTAGTTAGATACCATGTGTAGCGTAAAGGTAGGCGGGTTTCAATACCAGCTTGAAGTGTCCTGCGTGTTTAGTTACACTGAAAAATTGTGATATAACGAAACAGTCTATGTATGACAATATATATATATATATATATAGTTAATTTCATTATTTACTGTAACTTTGCAGTGAATGATGAGGATGGTAACAATGTCAATGTTCGCAGTAATAATGGTACCAGTGTGTCTAGCAATCGGTTTGTGGGTGTTTTTTAGAAGAGTGTCGTCAGTGATCTGCTTATTCATTTAGAGCAACACATAAAATACAGCATCGTAAAAGACACTCCCCACACAGTGAGAGAGAGAGAGAGAGAGAGAGAGAGAGGAGTCCCCGTGGTGTAGTGGCTAACGTGCTGGACTGCAATATAGTCGAAAGCGAGTTCGAACTCCGATCGCGCTATTACGTTTATTTTTGGACTAATACCCCTGGGAAAAGTATGAACCTTCCCCAACTATTGGTAAAATAGCATTTTTATTGTTCTTCGAAAAAAATGGCATTAGCATTAGATAACCCTCGAAGGTTGCTTTGCCATTAAATAAAGAAACCACTCACACAGGAGCGTACTCACACACACACACACACACACACACACACACACACACTCTCTCTCTCTCTCTCTCTCTCTCTCTCACACACACACACACACGCAGAGTAACACTAACACGCAACATTTACCCTTTATTAACATTGGCTAAGAACAACAAAATTTGATAAAAAAATTATCGAGATTGAATCTTTAGTTGGCTGATTGGTTGTTCTATTTTCCGGCGTATCAACCCTTTTCGGGTCATTTAACGCCAAATCAAGTCATTTTGATAAAAGATTCTCACAATTCTTTTTAGTATAAGTATAGTTTTTTGTTTACACCTAGTTAGTTATTAAAACAGTTCTATTTCAAACAATTCAGTTTTGTATAAGTACTCAGTTTAAATGTCAAAAACAGTTCTGTTTCAATCAGTTCAGTTTAGTATAAGTATAAATTTTTGTTTAACACAGTTAAATGTAAAAACA
Source organism: Sepioteuthis lessoniana (assembly GCA_963585895.1). Lineage (NCBI taxonomy): Eukaryota > Metazoa > Mollusca > Cephalopoda > Myopsida > Loliginidae > Sepioteuthis > Sepioteuthis lessoniana. The sequence continues at coordinate 44,259,400 of OY757937.1, forward strand.
GTTAATTTCAAACAATTCAGTTTAGCGTATTACCCTGTTTAGTTCTATTTGACCCATAGATATGACTGTCTGGTGCTACCGCTGCGATTCAGAGTGGACTGGGGAGCGATGGTTTTGAAAGAGTGCTCTGCATTCCCCAATGCTCTAGCACTACTGAAACCTCTCCATCAGATTGTTTAGTGTCATATTCAGGACACTTGTCGAGGAGAGAGGTCTTACCCTTTTGCAGAGATACAATCGGTGTATTCTACAGCCCCAGAACTGAATCTTTAGAATTTTAATGAATACTGAATCTTTAGAATTTTAATGAATACACAGCTGATGAACTTAGATATAATAAAGATATACTTAGATATACTTTTATATAATAAAGTGATGATGTATTGACATCCATTCAGTTTTTAAAAAATTATATTTGGTTTTGTTAGATTGTATTAATTTTTTTAGATATAAGTGTTGTTTTCAATTCACAACATTTTTAGATATGTAAGTATTCTGTTATTTGTTGGTTGGTTGATTATTTAACGGCATTTAACCCTTGTTGGTTATTTAATGCTAAATCCTGTTTATACATATATATTAGATATATATGTTTTGTAAATGAATGGTTTGTAGGTAAAATTTTTAATCGAGTCAGAGCTCATTTGTCTGCGCACTATAGTGCTATTAGAGTTAGCCTACTTGAAACCATATAACTAATAGTTCTATTTACACACAGTTAAATGGTTTCACGTATTGCTATCTAACACTAGTAATTCTATTCAATATCATTCATTCAGCTGCACACATCAAATCGTTTCAAGCATTACAATTTAACATGAAAAAATCATTTTGAAAAGTTATTTGCTTGCACACAGTTAAGAAAATGATTAAATATTTCTATTTGACCCATAGATAGGACCCTGACAGATACTACCACTTCGAGTCAGAGTGGACCTAGGAGTAATGACAATGAAGAGATACTCCACGTTACCCAAAGGTCAAGGATTGAAACCTTACCATCAGATTTTTGGTGTCATATCCAGGGAACTTGTTGGGGAGGTCTTACCCATGCTCAGAGATGCAATAGGCGTATTCTACGGCCCCCACCGATTAGGCTGACAAGTATTTTATGGTATTTCCACGGGTGCATCAAGTAATGAGTAAACATAAATGTATATTGTAATCAAACATCAGCCAACAATCTTTTTTTTTCTTTTGTTTTCATCGGCATATCAACCTTTATGGGTTATTTAATGCAAAAAAAACCCTATCTTTTAGAACAGTAGTGGTACTATTTAACACATAGGTGGGAGGACAAGAGGACAGATAAATAGATAGATAGATAGACAGATGTGGAAAAGCTTCGATAGATCTATCTATCTATCTATCTATCTATCGTTTAAATAGTACTATTACTCTTCTTCTTCGAGGATGAATTTGGCGTCAAATAAATCACCTAAGTTGATAATCCATAAAACAAGCAAATAAATCTATCTATCTATCTATCTATCTATCTGAACCTGTTCATTTCTCTCTTCAATTATATACCAATATATCCAGCTTAGCCTGTTCATATCAATCTATTTAAATATATTTGTTCGTTAGGAGACAAGTGGTTATCTACTAAGCTTTGCTTAGTTTGGTACAAGTATGGGGGACCCAGTGATAACTCATTAGCGAGAGTTTGCTAACCTGTCTCGAAAACTAGTACATTAACCCAGGCACCCGAAGAAGTAACTTGGTTTAGTTTGGTACAAGGTTAGAAGTATGGGGGACCCAGTGAGAATCGAATTCAGTCGCCATAGTTTGTTAGCGAAATTCACTAACCACTATACCATGTAACGTATGTAAGCATATCTTATATTCAACATGAGTGTGGGTCACTCAGTGAAGATCGAACTCATTGATTTTCGAAACTGGTTTGTTAACCATGACACCAAGACGAAGTGCCCAACGGAAACAAGTAGAAGAGAGGTCGTCGTGACTGTTCGCTGAACGAAAGAGACTTTCCTATGCAAAGATAATATGAAGGGCATCAAGGTAATAGTTATTCCAAATAGCAGTAAAACCTGGGTTTGAATCTGAATTGGATCAGGTAAATTCGATAAGATCAAAAGATCAGCACACAATGACACCTGCGTCGTTTCCTTTGATGGAAAAATGGTCCACACAGCTACCGGCTGCGATGATGTTGTTAGGATTTTCTTTTAAAAGTAATAGAACGAATGTGTATTCCAATAGGCTTTGTAAACATATCTATCTATCTATCTATCTATCTTAGTCTGTTTTGATCTATCTATCTATCTATCTATCTATCTATCTGAGGCTTTTTATACCCATCTAATAATTATTTATATATATATATTGGAATAGAAAACGTTCTTGCCTATTCATGGCCTTTCAAACTCTTTTTACTTGTAATGAATATATGAATATATTAATTCTTTTCTTTCAAGAGATGAAGATGTTATCCAGTGTATTATTATTAGCAGATGCTAACCAAATGCCTAATGATATGATTTTGATATTGCTTAACTGTTTAATTATCAAAAAGAGTTTAAAAAAAGAAAACACCCACAAGTAGTAACTGCAATCTATGGGAGTTGATTAAAACGCCAAGCGCAAACATGATGACTGGTTCCAAAAATTAACCTGTGTTTTGGGGATAGTCACATGAACGGTCATCAGTCACCAAAGCAGGTTTTTTCTAGAGATGACAGAAATACTTGAAGATATAATTTGTATTTCATAAGGACATAGTAACCAATTAGGGACATGTTACATAAGGTGACATTGCAAGGATCTACGGTACCAAAATAAGCGTGTTAAATATGGAAGAATCAGCAAAATGGTTTCAAATACTAGAATATGTTTCGATTCACGTTGGAAAGCCATGAATCCATATGTTCTGGCTCTGATTTCTTTATTCAATGACATATCAACCTTTGTCGGTTATTAATGCAAAAGCCATCTTTGTAAAAGAACAGCAGTAATTCTAATGAAGTCATAGCTGGGATGATAATGGGGTTCATATCCCTTGTTTTGGGAGGAGTCCCGGTGGCGTAATGGGTAATATACTGGACTACAGCCTGGAAGTAAGGGAGTTTGAATTCGCGCTGTTTCACTCACTTTCGGGCTAATGCCCTTTACCAAACCAAACTATCTGTTTTATCTCATCAGCTATTGGTAAATAGTATGGTAGATTAGGTTCTTTAGCCATGGTAAGGCAACAAGAAGTTAAAGTGAATTCAAATTTAACCCATTCAAAAAATTCAAATCTAGCCCATTCAAAAAATTAACTTTGTGTCACATCTTGGTCGTGGCAGGTTTTTTTTTAAAGATAAGAGTTTAGAGCGTTATGATTATCGTCTAAGAAATGGAATCTGCGATCTAAGTTCAAGTCCATGACGAGGTTGTTTGCATTTCATGTAGCTCTAATACTCTTGTGAAAGGTATGAATCTGATCATTCTCCCTCCAGCTATGACTGGCTTCTTTAACCTTCGTATGGGTAGCAACCAGTCTAGGAGAAACAAAACTTCGAATTCAAACAAGTTATACTGTGATTAAAAATTTACCTTGTATTGCATCCTGCTCATAGAGGAGGAATTGGGTAAATACATCCACAACTCGGCCGCCAAGAAGAAGAAGAAGAAGAAAAAGAAGCATTACATCCTTCGCCCGTGGTGTAATGGTTATCGTCGTAGGAAATGGACACAGCAACACGAGTTCAAATCCTGAACGAGACTGATTTCATTTCACATAGCTCTAATACCCTTGGGAAAGGTATTAATCCAATTATTCTCCCTCCAGCCATGGGTAAATAGTAGAACAGACTGTGTTCTTCTGCCTTGGTGAGGCAACTAGTCTAGAAGGAAAACTCTGAATTAAAACCTGTTAAACTCCGCTTAAAAAATTGACCTTCTGTTATATCCTGCCCGCGCGGAGGGGTTGGGTAAATATGATTACATCCTTCGCCACCAAAGACTCCCAATAAAACAAATCAAATTTTTGAAAAATTTAGTTTAACTGCAACCAACAATTTTGTTTTTATTTTTATATTCATGGTCGATGCGTGTGTACTCACACATAAAGGTTAATTGACGAAAATACATACATAAGAGGGACTAACCGGCAGATGCTTTTTCTGGGAGAAGCAAAGTAACAGTGGAGTGTTCGTTTACAGTGGAAACAAATCTATGTCAGTGGTATTCGCTTGTCTCGGGAGACCCAATAGATATACGCCTGGATCTCGGTACAGACCTGGGAAGTTTGTATGGAAGGCCTGTGCTTGTTTATGCAACAGGTCTCCCATCTTCACGACACCGTCGTTGTCCAAAATGAGAAAAGGGGGGATACGACTTGGCATCAACGTCATCTCATCAGTCATCGTGACGTGGTTGAACATAACTTGCTCCTGGTTTTGCCTCTTCACGGCAGCAAGTTACTCTGCTTTGAATCCAGATTTTTCTTTTCCTTGATTGGTTGCCTTTACCAAAGCTTGAGATTCCAATGTAGCGTACCATTTACTCATAGCTTGGAAAGGGAGGGAGGGAGTAAAAAGAGAGGGAGTTACGCTTTTTCTTTTGGCGATAACGCGCAGTGAAATTCAATGTCATCTAGAATTTCAACTCGGCTTGCCGAGCACATTTTCTATGACGATTACCATTATAATAGTCAATCCACCTAAGACCAACTCATAGTTTGTTTTTAAAGATTGTTATGATGTTGTTGGTGACCATAGTCGAGGGTAGCCCGAAGGCTCCCTTTTCGATAGCTACTACACCAAGGTGTATGGGAGGGCGCTACTCCTTCCCTGGATTGCTCTACTTTACCCTTGATCCGTACCTTATAATGCTGAGTGTTAAGCAAGGAGGCATCAAGTACCATTTTTTGAGTCTTTGGTATGACTCGACCTGAGATTGAACCCAGGTCTCCCGGGCCATTGGCGAACACTCTAACCCCTAGGCCAATACCAATCATGAAGGAAGGAAGGAAGGAAGGAAGGATCATAATGAAGAGGCATAACATGATGAATTAATGAAAGAAAGATAGAACATAACATTTCTTTACAAAAATGTCTCTCACATCTTTATTTCTCAAAAGGGTCTGAAGTTAACTGTAAGTGTGAATGAGACAAGAAGACGGAGACACACGGAGGACTGCTATATTGTCTCTTAACTTATTAACCGCATCGTGCTTCCATACTTAGAGCCACACTTAGTATTTCTTCTGCTTCTCGGCCTGGAGTGGGGAACAACCTCCATCTCTGAGCGCTCGCCGGCCACTCCTTGGCGCTCTTTGGGCCTTTTGCCTACCCTACCGTGTATCTGAGGCTGACTTCTGCAAAACTGATCATATCTGCCGTTGGTAACTGCATATACGTTTTCATAACGCCTAAGCATTTCTAGTTCATCCTTCTGGCTGTCAATCCACGCATCTGCTTCCGTCTGTTTAAACAGCTCGAGAAATCTCTGACTGACAGCTCGGAGAGGTGGAATTTCGAGTCATTTGAGATAAACGTATAAAGTTATGTTTTACGTCTTCGAAAAAGGTCTCTCATCTTCTTCTTCTATTGATTTCGCTCCCCCATTTCAGAGACTGGGAATAAGGACCTCTGCTAATCTTTGATTATATATATATATATATATATATTATTTCTATTTTTATAGCTTTTCTATAATTCTGACGGTGTGAAAAAAGCCCAGATGATACACTTCGTAAATAAAAAGATATTACACAAACTGGTATCTGGGGAAAAATCAATAAAAAAGAAAAGACTAGAAATATTCGTACTGCTAGAAAATAATCAACCAACATCGCAATGCCAAGTCAAAAGAAAAACTGCGACAGAATACCTTACACTAAACGTAAGAGTGCTCAAGACACTAAATAGAGCGAAGGTTGGTTGGTTGGTTGTTTGGGTCTTATGGCATATCAACCTTTGTCGGTTATTTAACGCCAAATGCATTTTTATACACATAAACAGTTCGATTTCAAACAATTCAGTTTAGCATGAATACACAGTTAAATTATCAAAACATTTCTATTTCAAGCTATTCAGTGTATTCAAAAAGTTCTAATTCAACCAACTTTCCACGCACAGTTAAATGTCAAAACAGTTCTAATTTAAAAAAATCAGTTTAGCATAAGTACGCAGTTTAAATATCAAATCAGTTCTATTTCAAGCATTTCAGTTTAGCATAAGTACGCAGTTTAGATGTCAAAATAGTTCTATTTTAAACGATTCAGTTTAGCATAAATACGCAGTTTAAATACAAAACAGTAAACTCACAGTTAAGTTCTATTTGACCCATAGATAGGACCTTATCAGGTGCTACCTCTCCGAGCCAGAGTTGACCGGGGAACGATAGCAATGAAGGAGTACTCCGCATTCTCCAAGGCTCCAGCATTACTGGAACCCCAGTATCAGATTGTTTTGTGTCATATCCTGGATACTTGTTGGTGGCCAGGGGTATTACCCTTCTGCAGAGATGCAATCGGTGTATTTTACAGCCCAAGCCGACTGGGCCAAAGAGCGAAGGTAGTTATTCGTATATATATATATATATATATATATATATATGTGTGTGTGTGAGTGTGTGTGTGTAAGATCTAAAATAGCAGTAAAACCATTTCAATAAACTACAGTTCTTCTGCAAAACGGAATTTGACATTTAATTAACCATGAAGGTTATGTCAGTAAACACGGAAACCAAACCATTAAAACGATGACAGTATTCAATACACGAAAGTTATACAAATACTAACGTGCAGAGCGAATAAAACAATAATAGTAAGAAATAAAAGAACTGATGACTCATAATTTACGAAATCAATTATCAGATGAGTTAATTGGACGAGGTTAAAAGTGGTTCACCTGAAGATCGATTTTGTGAAACTCTGAGTCATGAATTTTTTTATTACTTTTATCTTGTATATATATACACACACAAGAGAAAGGAATAGAGTAAGATAGAGTGTGTATACACAAGAAAGAAGAGAGAGAGAGAGAGAGAGAGAGAGGAGGTAGAAAAATGTGTGTATATGAACTAGTGGCTAACACATCAGTCAAAATGGTGCGGTGACAACGTGTTAAATTTCAAATTCTGGGACACTGAGATTCAAAATTCCTTTCGTATATACTATATATTACTTTGTGTGAGTATCGAGTTGTTTCTTGATCCTGAACGAGCCAAAAGACGTTGATTGTAGTTTTTATCCGACTTATATATATTATAATTAAAGGAAAAAAAAGAAAAAAAAAAAAGAAAGAAAAACATACTGAAAAACGAAAAAGTATAAAAGGAAATGAAAAAAATATTAAAAAAAAAAAAACGAATGAAAAAAGCCCAAACAAAACCAAACATATATTAAGAGTTATATATATATATATATATATATATATATATATATATATATATATATATATATATATATTCAAATACAATAATGAAGGTAAGAAGGGTTGCAGTATAAGAGAAAATCATTTCAAATGAAAAAACAACAAAATACAATAAATAAATAAATGAATAGATAAATGAACATTCGATAATAAAAGGCAATAATTTTTTCAAGAACAGAAGGAACTTCATGACATTATTTGCAAAGGAATATTTCTTTGTTCAACGACTCTTGGATGTTTTGATCTTCAAAATTTACACGAGTATTGCTTTCTAGGGAAACTTTTAAGGAAGTGAAAATGAAAGTAGATACAAAGAAATTTCTAAAAATGAAAGTAAAAATAGAAAAAAAAAAAAAAATTCAAAATGATTTTAGGTAATTTTTTTTATTCTTGTTTGCTTTTCTGAGAAATATGAAACATACTTTTGTTCATAGAATCATCAGCAAATGCATTTTCCCTTGATGTTTTGTTTTGATTTTATTCTTTCCTTAGTTTTATACTCTCTATTATTTTTCAAACTCATACATGATTGCCTCCCTTTTATTTTTCTCGTTTCCGCCATGTTTCTTTTCTAATGTCATTTTTTCTTTGTTTTCTTTTTTCAACAATTTTCTGTGTTTTTTTCTTCTGCTTTTTTGAGTTTTTACTATTTTCTTGCATTTTATTTTCGCTGTCAGTAACAGTAATCGTCCTAACCATAAGTTGTTTAAATTTCTTAAATAAAGCCTTGAAATTATTCCTTTTATAGCACTTTTTAGGATCCCATCTATGAGTCAAATAGGTGTGTTTGAAATTATTTGTATTGGGAATACTTGAAACCATACAAGTGTTTGCAAATTATTTGTATTAGAAATACTTAATGTATAACTGTGTGAAAAAAACCCAAACAAGCAAACAAACAAACAAAAATACTCTTTTGAGACAACTACTCAAAAAATGTAAATATAAACGTACAATGTACGCTATTCTCTAACTTCTTGGCAAAAAATAAATTTAGACGGGTTGACATGCGATTAAAACCAGTTAATCAATAAATAAATTGGAATTACTCATAGAACCCAAAATCGACAACATACTTAGAAAAAACCAAAATGGCTTCCGAAGAAATAGATCCACGACCTCACAAATATTAACCATCCGTAGAATCCATGAAGGTGTACGGGCAAAGAACCTACAAGCGACATTAATATTTGTCGACTTTACCAAGGCTTTCGATTCCATTCACAGAGGTAAGATGGAACAAATCCTACTAGCGTACGGCATACCTAAAGAAACCGTAGCGGCAATAACGATTCTCTATAGAAACACTAAAGTAAAAGTACGATCACCGGATGGAGACACATAATACTTTGACATTGTAGCAGGAGTACTACAAGGGGACACGCTGGCCCCGTACCTCTTTATCATTTGTCTAGACTACGTACTTAGAACATCGATTGACAAAATCAAAGAGAATGGCTTCGAACTGACGAAGAAAAGAAGCAGAAGGTACCCCGCAAAAACAATTACCGACGCCGACAACGCCGATGACATAGCGATACTGGCAAATACACCTGACCAAGCCGAAACACTTCTGCATAGTTTGGAACGAGCAGCAGCAAGCATAGGCCTCTATGTTAATGCACACAAAACGGAATATATGTGCTATAACCAAACGGGGTACATCTCCACTCTAGAAGGAACCCCTCTTAAACTAGTAGACAAATTCACTTACCTCGGAAGCAGCGTCGAATCAACCAAAAAGGACATTGAAACGAGGTTAACGAAAGCATGGACAGCTATCAATAGGCTATCGATTATATGGAAATCAGACCTAACCGATAAAATGAAATGCAGTTTCTTCCAGGCAGCGGTCACATCGATACTGCTAAATGGCTGCACTACATGGACGCTAACAAAACGGCTGGAGAAGAAGCTAGGTGGCAATTACACAAGAATGCTGCGTGCAACCCTGAACAAGTCCTGGCAGCAACACCCTACAAGACACCAACTGTACGGCCACCTGCCCCCTATCACGAAAACTATTCAAGTTAGACGAACCAGATATGCAGGACACTGCTGGAGAAGCAGAGATGAACTCATAAGAGATGTACTCTTATGGATCCCCACACATGACCGCGCAAAAGCAGGACGACCAGCACGAACGTACATTCAGCAGCTATGTGAGGATACGGGATGTTGTCCTGAAGACCTACCTAGGGCGATGAACGATAGGGAGGAGTGGCGAGAGAGGGTCAGGGATATCCGTGCTACCAGCGCGATATGATGATGACGTATTATTAATTTTGACAAGATTTTTAAAATTTCTTTTTGTTTCTTTTTAATAATCATAAACGCTTAAATCATTTTTACTTTCTATTGAGTGGTGTAATAGTTAGCAAGCTAGGCTAGCAGTTTATTGCTGATGAGTCAAACTATACTAAGCTTAGTAAATGACTACTCTAATTTGGATATCTCTATAAGACTGTGTATACTGGTTCGTTTCGGGCCATTGGCCTAATGAGTACAGTGTTCGCCAATGGTCCGGGAGACCGGAGTTCAATCCCACGTCGAGTCATGCCAAAGACTCCTAAAATGCTACTTGATGCCGCCTTGCTGAACTCTCTGCATTATAAGGTACGAATGAAGAGTAAAGTGGAGTAATCCAGGGAATAAAGTAGCGCCTTCCCCTATACCTCGGTATAGTAGCTATTGAAAAGGGGAGCCCTCGGGTCACCCTCGACTGTGGTCGCCAACTTTACTAACGAATCGGATAAGAAAGAATGCAGCTGCATGACTGATTTTGTCATATAAACTTTTGTGGCTTAATCAACAAGACGTTGTCTTTGTCAGGCAGACATTCCGGGATAATTATTATCTTAACCGTCGTAGAATGCAAAACAACCTGAGCGTTGAGACAAAAAGCAAAATAATTTGAGGAAAAGAAAAAAAATTGTCAAACATTAAAACTGATGATATCTAAACATTTCGGATATCTTAAGACACTCATTGCCAAGTGGGTAGAGTGTTCGCCAATGGTCCGGGAGACCTGGGTTCAATCTCAGCTCATACCAAAGACTTTAGAAATGGTACTTGATACCTCCTAGCTTAACACTCAGCAATATAAGGTTCGTATCAAGGGTAAAGTGGAGCAATCCAGGGAAAAGAGTAGCACCCTCCTCTATACATCAGTGTAGTAGCTAATGAAAAGGGAGCCTTCAGGTCGCTCTCGACTACGGTCGCCAACTTTACTTTTAAGACAACAAAATTAGATGATTTCTCGATGTCGTCGAGTACAAGTGTCACCGAGTAAAAGTGTTGCAAGGTGCAACAAATGTGTAGTTTTCTGGAAATGATCCTCATCTCGCCGGATGAGGAGGTGGAAAGTGCAGGAATCATCGGGAAACACCAGCAGAGTAGTTGTAAAGTAAACAACATATTCCGCGCCGGAAACTTAGCGGGCATACATACGGCACCCACGAGCGCATAGATTTATGCATAGACGAGGCGATCACACATGTTGCCGTATGTTCCGTCTGTGCAAACAAGGTGATTGCAGGATGCACCTGTGTAAATAAGTGGAAGCATATCACGTGGGTAACAACCGGAAAAGTGGGCGTTGTGAAATTATATATACACGGCCCACAGCAGATATGGGGAGTCTTGGAGAAGCCAATCTTCAATCTGGGGTCTTGGGTTTCGACACGGTCAGTCACAGAAACTGGCCACCTGGTGCCCAGTGGGACAACGACCCATAGTGGCCCCTGGCCGGGAAGCAGGAGAAGCAAAGATGTAAGGCCCTGAAGATAACACAGCGTGATATGCTCAAGAGAAGAAGAAGAAAATATGGGTCAATGTGACAGTCTGTCTTTGTCTCCCTCCGTCTCTCTGTCTCTCTGATACATACGCTAGCAACGACCACTTTCGAGAAATAAAGTGTAAAAGTTATATCTTTATAAAGAAAAGTGTGATGGTCATTCTTCCTTCATGCCTATTCATCATTCATTATGCCCTTAGGGTATACAACATACACATGCACCCCCCCCCCCGGGAAAGATACGGAACGAAAGTTCATTCTATTCGAGGTTAGATTTAGCACTTTACTGCAATTTCCTCTCGCAAGTCAATCAGCCTGAAAGAGTTGCGAATATCTAACCCATTCCAGCGTCTGAAAGTAATAAAAGTACTACAGTTGTTAAGAAGACATGATGTTTGTCTATCTGTCTGTCTGTCTCTTTTCGCTATCACGATGCGATCACTGATCACCAGGAAATGATCACCTCAGCACTTGGGTTCCGTAGAGAACAAAGCAACAAAATAAAGTAAAGTAAAGTTGGCCACCTTTGTCGAGGGTGAACCGAAGGCTCCCTTTTCGATAGCTACTACACCGAGGTGTAGGGGACGGCGCTAATCCTTTCCCTGGATTGTTCCACTTTACCCATGATCCGTACCTTATATTACTGAGTGTTAAGCAAGGAATTATCTTTGGTATGACTCGACATTGGATTGAAAGCCGGGCTACCAGGCTATTGGCGAATACTCTAACCATCATGCCAATGTCCAAAGACTATTACATTGTTACTAGTTGTAAATATAAAATAACAGAAAGAAATAGACAAAAAAAAAAAATAATGATTATGTTTTATCTTAGAAATTCGAAGAATCTGAGATTCTTTCTTTCTTTTTCTTTTTTTTTTTCATTCTTTTCTTTTTTTTCCTTTTCTTATCTTATCTTTCTCCTTTATTTTTAAAAATATATTTTTATCTTAATTTATTTTTTTGTGACCAGATCACCTCCTACCATATTTCATTATTCTTTCTTTCTTTCTTTCTTTCTTTCTATTTGCTTTTTTCCTTTACAGAGCAGATTATGTTAAGCCATAACGTTTCATTACCCTCTCTTTCTTTCTTTCTTTCTTTCTTTCTTTCTTTCTTTCTTTCTCATCATTGTCACTATTTAAAGTTCACTTGAATGCGGTAGATTTCAATTCCTCTCGCATTTCTGCTTCCTAAAAAAATAGTTCCCTTGAACCACTGCAGGGGCAAGATTCGTTTTTTCATTTCTTCATTGAACTCATGTTAAAGCTTCAGGAAATATCGATTATTTGGACTGTACTAGTGAGATTCGAAAAATCAATCGCCACACACACATATACACACACACACGCACACACACATTGACTAAGCACAAAAGTTCGTTCTCCTTTTATCATTAGATGGCATGAGGCCTGTTTATTTTTACGTTTATGAATAAAAACATCCTTGTTTATTTTAGTGTCATAACAGCGAAGAGTTTTAAGATTGTCGAAACTGGCGTCATTTTCTTTATTCATCCTAACATTGAAGTTCAAAGGAAATACGAAAGTTTTTTTATTACATTGTGCATTTAATTGTAAGAACGATATCTATCTATCTATCTATCTATCTATCTATCTATCTATCTATCTATCTCCTGAAGAAAACCAGTCAATTGTTAGTTAATCTGATTTGATTGGGGACTGGTATTTTAGTAGTAACAATAAAATTCAGAAGTTTGTCGCTAGAATTGGATTAGAAATTAATTTTTTTTTAAAAGAAAATTCCACCTTTTATTAATTTCAGTTTATAATTTAAGAATGCTGCAATAAGTATTATGCTTACTTACTTTATTTGATTTAGAAATATTTTATCGTAAATACAAACTTTTCGTTGCGAAATCCACATATATTGTCATTAGGAAAATTTTCACCAAAAGTTCATTTAAATTTATTATCTTTTATATGCTATTGTCTTTCATAACAAAGATCATATTAATCATTGAATTACAATTTTATGAATAATTTTTTATTTCATTTTAAAGAACTAACATGTATTTTTAAAAAAGTATATTGAATTTTTCCATTCTTGGTAAAAAAAAATTATGTATTGAAATGAAGATATTAGCGTTCTGCACTGCAAAATTAAAGAAAAATGAATTATTTAAAAAATGATCACGCAAAGTTAATGTTATGATTAAATTTAGCAAATCTAATCAAATATTTTACAACTGATTTTTTAAAATTTACCTCAAAATTTAAAAAAAAATTCTATTATCTTTACGATATCATATTGTCTTTCTCATTTGAATTTTCGGATATATTTCAAACAGTGAAAATCACTAAAAAAATTGTCATTTTTAAGAATTTTATCCCAAAGTTAATTTGATTTTTTTCTTTATGCTATTGTTTTCGTTAAAATATTTTTATAATAAAGATATTTTTATTATAAAATATCTTTATTATAAAAATATTTTTAATGAATAATTTGTGTTTTCTTTGTAACACGTACTTAAAACATTTGTTGATACCGACTTTCGTAAGGGACCAAAAAAATGAATGTAACTTTTTGCACTGCTAGATAAATGAAAAAAAATGTCATTTGATAAAAAATTTATCACGAAGTTATTATCATATTTAAATTCAGTAAATTCACTTTGATATTTTTACAATTGTTCTCGAAAATTTACCGAAAAAATATTAAAAGAGAAGACGATAAACACAGACTGGTTATTTAAAAAAGGGTGTATGTTGAATTTTATTTGAGCTGTTAAAAATATACTGTAAAAGTATTTATTAAACTGGTTGATTTTGTTTTAGATAATTGAATTTGACGTAAATGCAGTTATGAATAATAATGAATCATATTTTTGGATAATAATTTATCATCAAAATTTTTTTTAAAGAGGGTGGGTTGGGAGTCAGTTCTTCAAATAACTTCAATTGTTAACGACTCCTGAAACCATTTGGAAATTCTTTGGAACCACGAAATTTTAATTGATTTAAGATCACGGAAAGTAGTCCCATTTTCCCTTCCACTGGTAGAAAAGAGGGTAACTGATTTACATTGATTTTATATAACAAACTGAACACCACCGAAAAATCTTAACTAAGATAAAAAGGGAAGGTGGTGGGGATAAACCCCGTGGCGTAGCGGCTAAAGTGCTAGACTTCGCCATCATAGTAAGCGAGTTCGAACTCTAGTCGCGCTATTACGTTCACTTTCGGTTTAATACTCTTTGAAAGGTATCATCATCATCAAGTCGCATTGACAGCTTGGAGTTCCCTGACTCTCTCTCTCGCCATCCATGCCTATCATCCGTCGCTTCTAGTTGGTCCTCTAAACTACATCTAGTGTCCGTACAGAGCTGATGTAAGTTAGTCTTTGCTGGCCGGTCAACACTGGCACATTCCTATGTAGATGCCCACAAATCCGTCCTTATTCCTCCAGTAGTGCTTCGTATGTCATATTCGTCTTACTTGAATGGTTTGTGAGATGGAAAGTAAGTGACCGTAAAGCCGCTTTTTGTTGGGTGCTGCTTCTAGGATTTGTTTGAAACAGCACTTAGACTTGTCTCCATGCGTTTTGTTAGCTTCCATGTGGTGCATCCATATAGTAGCAGCGATACATTGATTGCTTGGAAGAAATCTCGTTTTATTCTATCGAGGAGATCAGATTTCCGTATAATCTATAAAGGAAAGGTATAAACTCCCTTAATTCTCCAGCTATGGTTTGAATTGCACTATCACCACAGTTAATGGCAATGGTATTAAGTAACCCCAAAATATGCCGTTAAAAAAAAAGAAATCAAATCAATAAAAAAAAAAAGGATATTTACGGGGTGGGGAGATCCAAAGCTCCGCTATAAAAAACAAAATGTCATTTTTTTCTATTGCTAAATAATGAAAAATGTTATTTACTAAGAATTTTGTGAGAATTTTGAAAATTCAACAGGATACCACAGTTCAGCGTTTTTTTTTTCTCTTTGGTGCTGTTAAGTTGAAGAATTGCTGAAATTTTTGACAAAAATCTTATGGTCAGTTTCTGATAGGCATCATAAGAGAGCACGGTATTATATTGTTAAATATATTTTTAAAAAGTTATTGCGTGTTTGATTCACCTTAGGCAACTCAAGAATCAGCACTAAAAGTTTTAAAATTAACTTAAAATTTCATTCATAAAATAGAACAGAAATATTTATATAATTTTCAAGACGACGTAATCATCATTTATAATTCATATTTTTTAATGTTAGTAAACTTACCCAGTCGGCTGGGGAGTTGTAGAATACACGGACTGCATCTCTGCTGAGGGATAAGACCCCGTTTCAACGAGTGTCCCGCATGGCACAATCGGCTGGGACTGTAGAATACACCGACGGCATCTCTGCTGAGGGATAAGACCCCCCCCCAACGAGTGTCCGGAAAATGACACTAAAAATCTGATGCTGAGGTTCCAGTAATGTTGCAGATTTGAGGAATGCAGAGTACACCTTCTCTGCCATCGCTCCCAGATCCACTCTCGCTTGGGGTGGTAGCACCTGATAGGATCCTATCTATGGGTCAAATAGAACTAAAATGCGTACTTAAGTTAAACTGAATTACTTGAAATAGAACTGTTTGGATATGTAAAGTGCATACTTATTCTAAACTGATTTGTTTGAAATGGAACTGTTTTTGTATGCTGAACTGAATTGTTTGAATTAGAACTGTTTAACTAAACTGAATAGCTTGAAATAGAAATGTTTTGGACAACTAATATGTGTACTTACGTTAAACAGAATTGTTAGAAATAGAACAGTTTTGACATTTAACTGTGTATAAACAAAAACTATACTTATACTAAAATGAATTGTTTGAAATAGACTAAACTGAATAGCTTGAAAGAGAAATCATTTTGACAATTAAACTGTGTTCTTATGCTAAACTGAATTGTTTGAATTAGAACTGTTTGAAGTTTAGTCAAAACAGAATATCTTGAAATAGATATGTTTATGACAATTAAACTGTGTACTTATGCTGAACTGAGTTGTTTGAAATAGAACTGATAAAAATGGATTTGGAATTAAATAACCTTCACAGGTTGATATGCCATAAAATCCAAAGAAACAAACAATCAAACAAAAATAGTAAACGTATGGGACAGGGGGTTATTTTTGTTCTTTCTTTGTGCATTTGGTTTTATGGAAATAAAGCAATAATTGTAAGCTGTATCCTAATAATATGTATGCTTATTAAGTAACTGGACATTACAAAAAAAACTTCTTAAAAAAATTTTTTCTGTAATTGTTATTTAGCCGTAATTTGGCTTTCCATATGTTCGCCCCCAGTCGTGGATACCAGTCACATGGTTGTGATGATATATATAATTCCTTAGCTAACATGGTACGCTTGTTGGCCG
Organism: Sepioteuthis lessoniana; assembly: GCA_963585895.1. Lineage (NCBI taxonomy): Eukaryota > Metazoa > Mollusca > Cephalopoda > Myopsida > Loliginidae > Sepioteuthis > Sepioteuthis lessoniana. The sequence goes on from OY757937.1 coordinate 44,275,959, forward strand.
AGCGGTCTGATACTAAGTCTAACGTAAAGATGGTCGAATTTCGATCCCAGCTTCAAGCGTCCTACATATCTAGCCAAACTGAAGAATTGTGATACAACGAAACAGTCTGTCTGTGGATGACAATATATATATTTACATACTTTATATATATTTACATACTTTTCTGATTATATATATATATAATCAGAAAAGTATGCAAATGACTAAATAAAACACTGATCTATAAATTTAGTCAATTTTATTTCTTGAAATTGAGTAAAAAGTTTGTAGAAAAACAGATGTTACAAAGTCTTTTCTCGAAAAAAAGATAATATTAGAGCATAAATATTCTCTAATTACAACATTACAAGAAAGAAAGTGTGTCTGTCCCTATGTAGGGAAGAAATTATATTTTTGCGCTAATACATTAGCGGATAAATCTAAAATATTTCATTAGCAGGTGAAGACTGAAATGGTGGTAGGAATATCTTCAAATAAACAATATTTTCATTCAATTTAGAAGAATTGAGCAACATTGAAATTAAATAAATCTTGAAGGAAAAGAATGTTAGATTTTCACTGAAAAGAAGTAAAGTCGAAAGTTTTGTGTAGATTTACGGAATGGATCCGTAAATTTACTGGAGAATTAACTATTTCATTGCTTTTTTATTAGATTGAGGCAGGCTCGAAATTAGATAAAAGTTAATGATTTATCTATGATTCTAACTGGTTTAAAATGTATTTCTAACTATCTAGGTGGAAAATATTTCTTAAATTATTTTGGGCTCTAATCCTTCAAATCTTTCACTATTTTTAAGATTGGCTCAAAATTGGCCTCAGTGTGGCTAGACAGGCTAGATTACCGAAGCTGGGATCGAAACCTGGTTGACTGTAACACCAATCCAAGATTGGTGTTACTCGGCCACTCGGAAACCAGCGCGAGGAAATTTAAACACTTATGTATCACATTTGTAATTGTTTACATATATCCGCTTAACGGTTACCAAGAGCTCAATTAATTTGAAGAGCCTTGCTTTACGCTAGTGGCAACCATTACTTCCTATATATATATATATATATATATATATATATATATATATATATATATATATATAGAGAGAGAGAGAGAGAGAGAGAAAGAATCTTGAAACTAAAAGAGTTAGCATATTCATCATGATTCTAATGCAAAGGGTGGGCCCAGTAGCAGAGTCCGGTCACAAGCTTGGGACAAAGATAAGTGATAGTAAGTCTACCTAAGAAATAAAGCAGACCAAAATGGAAATGTCTAAATCGATAAACTCGTTTGAAAGACTGAAACAAAAATTCTTTTTACGAATAGGGCGTTCACAAACGAAGATCGAGATAATTTGCCAGTTGTATGAACCCTGTACCCACGGCTCGTAAGACAAAAGAAAATTATCAAAACGATGGCTACAAATATAAACAAATGGATACAAAAGCAAAGAAAAATAATGGAAGAAAATGAGTTAGCAGCAGGAATTTAAAATTAGCCTCGATTTGATATCAGTGGAACTTAAGCCTTTCAAGACCATAAGTAAAAAAGAAAAAGAAAAAGAAGAGATAGTTTCTGTGTCATTGGGAACTTAAAGGTCTTGTTTTAAAACATCGGGTTTGGGGTTATTATTAAAAAATTGCTATCTGATGTGTCAGTCGAAGACTTACTACAAATCTTGTTTCGGCCAAATTAATCCGTTTTTATAATTCGGGCGGAATCACGGTTTAGTATAAATATTGATAGTGGAAACTAAAACTAAAATAGAACATTATCAGTTTATATATTTAGAGATGGGTGTTTCAATGTAAACTGTTTATTTTAAGATGTTCGCGTCACTCCAAAAGAACGTTTGATAAAACAGCCGTTTATTGGAGAATTTTACAAGTATTAAGCGACGTATTGAATATATTACAAAACGAAGTGAGAATTAAAGCGACATCGTTGTAAGTCAGTTCGAACCCTCTATTACTTTCATTTTCAGATTAATACCATTGAAAAAGGTATAAATTCCCTTATTACCATCAACTGTGGGTTAAATAGCACCACTACTGTCCTTTTACAAGGAAGACTGTAGCATAAACAAACCCACGAAGGTTGATATGCCATTTAACAAAGAATACGAAACTAAGAATAAACACACACACACACACACACACACAAGATCTTTTTTTTTTGCCTTGTTGGTGAGTCATAGAATATACTGACTATAACTCTTGCAGAAGATTATGACCCCTACAAAAGAGTGATGTCCTGAGTATGACACTAAACTTCATCTAATAGTAAGACTCCAGTTCTGGAGATCTGGGGAGTGTGGAATTATTGTCATTACTCCCATGTCCACTTTGATTTGTGATGGTATTGCCTGTTAGGATTCCATCTATAGGTAAAATAGATACGAATATTTGTTGCTATATGACTGTAGATTATTTGTATTAAGAATAGTTACTTGAAGCTATAATTGTTTTATATTTATACAACCTCCTACCAAGCCACAAGGTTATTTTATTGTGAGGAGCCATACACGAATCAAGACTCATGTGAGGCTGTCGCAAAACTCCCGTTGGCATTGAAGCTCTAATTGTTTATTTAGGATTATTATTATTGTTGCCTAAAACAATATAAATGTGTGCCAACAAATAACTATTAATAAATCGAAATAATTATTTATGATGGTTAGAGTGTTTGTCAATGGCCTGGGAGACCTGGGTTCAATCCCAGGTCACGTCATACCAAAGACTCCCAAAATGGTACTTGATGCCTCCTTGCTTAACACTCAGCATTATAAAGTACGGACCAAGAGTAAAGTGGACAATCCAGGGAAAGGAGCATCCCTCTCCCCTATACCTTGGTGTAGTAGCTATCGAAAAGGAAGCCTTCGGATCATCTTCGACTACGGTTGGCAACTTTACTTACTTTATATTATTATTAGTATTAGATAGGATACTTGAAACTATACAACTGTATGAAAAAAAAACCCTCTTATACGAAACAATTCTTCCAAGCTGTAACCATGTCAGTACTATTGTATGGCTACACCACTTGGACTTAAAGCGTTTTGAGAAAAAGCTTGATGGGAACTACGTAAGGATGCTTCTTGCTGTTTTGAAGCAGCATCCCACTTACCTCCCATCACACAAACCATCGAAATAAGATGAAAAAAAATATACTGGTGAAGTAAGGATCTAACTCATGAGTGACGTTCTCCCATGTACTTTTACACATGGACACGTCAGTGTAGGCTGACCAGCAAAAACTTACATCCATCAGTGCTGTGCAGCCACTGGATGCCGTCTTGAGGACTTGCCAAGAGCGATGACCGATGTGGAGGACGGCGAGAAATAGTCAAGGGAACTCTGTGCAATTGGTTTATCTTAGTGAGGATGATGATGATGATGATGAAGTCTACATTTTGAAGTATTGGGTAAATTGAACTGTTATAATTTAACCGGTTATTATGTTTTTTACGACTTTTGTTCTTCACAGTCAAACGATTATGTCTTCACTTTTGCTTAATGTGTTCTTGTTGGTAAACAAATAAGCATTGGACATACGCCAAAAAACCATTCTGATCTGAGAAGCAATAGAAATATGCAAGTGGCAACGTAAATCTGTCTTTGTAATTAACATTCTACGGAAATAGCGCCCCGCCCGTTCACTGTAATTCTAAGCAACAGGTGGGCATCATCGTTCGCATTGGGTGGGAAAAAATTACTACGCGTCCGCCATTTTTGTTTGTTTGCTTCTTTCTTCTGCCCTCTCTTACTCCGTCTGTTTAATAGGCGGCCTGTAATAGGTTCTGTTGCAGTGAATGTAGCCTTGAGCATCCACAAAGTGCTTCGTTATTGCAAACAGAAAAGTAGAAGAAAGAAAGAAAGAGAGGAGAGCGGTAAAAAGAAAGAATATCATAAAAAGAGACCGTAAAGAAAAAATAGATATGATGAGGTGAAAGAAACGCGAAAAAGAGTAAGTTGTGTATAAAGAAAAGAAGAAAGAAAGTAAAAGGAACATAAGGAACGAAAAGAAAGAAAAAGAAAGAAAAGTAGAAAGATGATTGTAAATAAAATCGAGGCTGACTAAGTAAAAAGAAAGCGAAAGAAAGAAGCAAAAAAAAAAAGAGAAGGAAGAAAAAGAAAAAAAAAAGGAAATGAAAAAATAAAAAATTAATGAATAAAAAAAGAAAAAAAAGGAAAACGAAAGAACAATGTTTGTAAAAAAAAACGGGGATGACTAATAGAAAAAGAAAACGAAAAAGAGAAGGATCAAAAGAAAAGAAAAAGAAAAGGTAGAAGGAAAGAAAGAAAGAAGAAATAGATTAAAAAAGAAGAAAGAATGAAAACGAAAGAAAAACAGAAATATATGACTGTAAAAAAAACGCAGATGATGAGTAAAAAGAAAGAAAGAAAGAAAGAATGAAATAGATTAAAAAAGAAGAAAGAATGAAAACGAAAGAAAAACAGAAATATATGATTGTAAAGAAAACGCAATGATTGAGTGAAAAAAAAGAAAGAAAGAAAGAAAGAAAGAAAGAAAAATTATCGAGAGAAAAACATGGTTGGTCGAAGAAAGGTTAAAGTAACAAAAGAAAGTTACGAAGAGGTTGTCACTTGATCTCGGTAACCAAATAACAGACAAATATGTTGTTAGAAAAAACCCACTCACATTTATTCTAGATGTTATAAGTTCTTTTAAACGGGAAGATGTGAGATGGTTTTCATTTTGTCGATGGAGGAAAGATCTCTTCTTTACTAAATCGACGACAATTCCCAGAACTGGGAGGGCGATCTTGCTTAAGCCTCAAAATGTTTCCCTTGATGTCGAAAACGGCGAGGATTTTAAATTTTCACCTACCATCTGTCGATCTCTCTAAACGAATGTTCGCTACATCCGGTAGTTCGGTGGGGGAAACCATTCCATAGCAAGAAAGAAATACTTCATCGTTCTTACTTTTCTTTTTGGTCATCTTTCAGGATTTCAGTCGACTGATACTTCTGTGTTCTCTTATTACCAACATGACCGATGAAGCCCAAAAGCTTTTAGCTGTTCTGGTCTAGCACTGGGCAACCTGGCATTCGTGCTAAGAGGCCAAATAATAACAAGCATACATACACATTTCACTAAACCTTCGGTCTAGTGAATCTATGACTAGCAATATCATCTGGCATACGAGTCGGGAAACTTAGCAAAGGCTAGCATATATCATATTGCACCGAGTGATCCTACGAGCTGCACTGACCAGCAGCGCACGAGTCTCGGCTCGTGCACAACCCCCCTCCCTAAAATCTCCTCTATAAAAAGACCTTGTGTCAAATCCTGCCCGGTGGGAGGCACAGATAAATATCTACCAATATGACCGATGTCACTATCTCGAAAGTCATAGACAAGCAAAAGTGCAAATATTTGCGCGTCCTAAATTGTATGGGGAATGTGGAGTACACCTTCTTTGCCATTATTCCCGAGTCCACTCTAAACTTGAGTGACAGGGTCCCATCTATGGCTCAAATAAATCTGTTTCAAAGTGATTATAATGCTCAAATAGATTTATTAGAAAAACACTATAAAGTAGTGTGTCAAGAAAAGAAGAAAGAAAGTAAAAGGAACACAAGGAAATTAAGTTTGTTTGTTTGTTTGTTTGTTGGGTTTTATGGCATATCAACCCTTCTAAGTTATTTAATGCCAAATCCATTT
>OY757937.1:44286638-44446638 GCA_963585895.1 Sepioteuthis lessoniana
CGTCGCGTCAGATGATTTTTTATGTGCTATACATGCAGTTGCAGAACAGCAAATGTTGAATTACAGTTCACATGTGGAAAATTTTTTTTGAATTCTCAGGCGAGGGTAGAGGAGGTTAAAATAGTAGGTGTTATTCCTCATATATTCTATACAAAAATAATCCACAGCCACTGTCTTTGGACGCTGACTGGATATGATAGATAGATGGATAGATAGATAGATAAGGTCATCGAAAAGTAACTCCTTAATTAAAATTTTTATGATTTAATTCTTAACTATAATTTTTACAAGAAATTGAAATATAAATATTCTAAAATTTTCAATTTTCAATCACCCTGTATATTTTTGTGTTGATATTGACAATAGATTTGTAAACTTCTGAGAATTCTATCAATCACACAGCGGTGGAGTTTAATGCATTTTATCGGTTGTGTTATGGCTACAGTTTGGCGCAAACTAAACTAACTAAACCATTAGTCGTGAGTTTAAGTCTCAGTAGGTGACCCATATATATCCAGCGATGTGCCACAACTAAGAAAAACTTAGTAAACAACTCGGCAAATTATGCAGAGTGGAATCCTGCTGAGTGGATCAAATGCAAAATTCTATTTACTTTCTATAATAGTACTCAAAGGGTGCCCGTGGTGTAATAGTTATCGTCGTAGGAAATGGACACGGTGACACGAGTTCAAATCCTGGACGAGACTGCATTTCACATTGCACTAATACCCTTGGGAAAGGTATGAATCCAATTATTTACCCTCCAGCTATGGATAAATAGTTGGGCAGACTGGGTTCTTCAGCGTTGGTGATGCAACTAGTCTAAGTGAAGGAAAACTCTGAATTCAAACCTGTTAAACTCTGTTTAAAAATTGACCTTGTGTCATATCCTGCCCGAGCGGAGGGGTTGGTAATTATGATAATTGTACTCAAAGGGAGGGCAAATCTTTTCTTCAAGTTATCTTGAGGGATTCTAAAAAGCAAACTGAGTGAAGTTTCTTTTTTTACGCAGTAAAACTGCTACTGAAGCTATAAATGTATTTACGAAAGCTTGTACATACATGACTATAGTAAACAAACAAGGAAAAAAAAAGCTAAAACAAAAATCAAAAGCGACAAAGACTCCCCCCCCAAAAAAAAAACAAAACAAAATAAAAAGCAAACAAAACAAAAAATTTACAAACCAACCGGAAGTGTTGGAGATAGGTAAAAAATGGAAACAAGGTGTGTTTACCCAGAACTATGAATGAAAAGTTGATTATCAACAAAAAAGTCCCCTCAGCATTCAACACTCTCTTGTGGGTTTTCTTTTTTAGTTGAAGATGTATTGAATTTGGTTATGCCCATTATCTTAAAATACGCACAACAGTCACATGAAATATGAGCAAAGAGTATCGACATTGAGGCTTTTACTCTTTTTTATTCTTAACATTAAATTTCTTTCTAGATGTTTACAGGTAGTCTAGTAGAAATTTGAAGACGAAACAGTAGTAATTCGAAGTCTAGTATCTATTTAAAAACAACTCAGTACCGATATGACGTCTGATACAAATTTGAAGATGAATCAGTGACAATTTGAAGTCTTGTACCAATCTAAAAACGAGTCATTACTAGTAATAAGTCTAGTACCAATTTGAAGACAAATCAGTAGAAATTTGCAGTGTAATACCAATTTAAAAACGATTCAGTGCCAATATGAAGTCTTGTATTAATTTGAAGACGCATCAGTAGCAATTTGAAGTCTAGTGCCAATTTGAAGTCAAGTACCAATTTGAAGTCGAGTACCAATTTGAAGACTAGTCAGTCGCAATTTGAAGTTTAGTAACTATTTGAAGAAGAGTTATTTGCAATTTGAAGCCGAGCACCAATTTATAGAGGAATCAGTACCGATTTAAAGTCTAGTTACAATTTGAATGTGAATCAGGAGTAATTTGAAGTCTCGTACCAATTGAAGAATGAGTCAGTTGCAATTTGAAGTTTTGTACCAATTTGAAATGTAGCATCGATTTGAAGACGTATCGTATTAATTTGAAGAGTTGAACTAATTTGAAGTTAAGAACCAATTTGAAAACGAGTCTGTTGCAATCTGAAGTCTACGTTGATTGGTTGAGTGGTTTTTTTAGTATATCAAACTTTGTAGGTTATCTAACGCCAAATTATGTTTTTACATATTAAGCCTAAGATTTCTAAATGAATACGTTGTAGATAACGTTTTTGACAAGCAATATCTCATTTGCTTGCACATGATTAAATGGTTTTAATTCATCATATTCTTTGGGACAACCCTATCTTTCTTAAGGACAGAATGTGATCCATTTTGACGTTCTCGAACAAGTCACTCAAAATATTCACATTGAAGAATCGTTTTCTGATAAGACCGAATTCTCTACATTCTATGAGAATGTGTTTGACGGTGCAAGGCATTTAACATGTCAAACACTGTGGTTGTTATTCCTGTTTCAGTATAAAAGAGCGAGCAGGTTTTATGGGACCAATACGCAATCGGGATATAATGACTTGTTTTCTTCTTGGTTTTCTGAAAGCTGGTCTCTATTCTCCCGAAGAGGACTTGATTTGGAAGTGTCAGCTCTTTTATTTCCTCTCACTCCAATTAGGATTTCTTTACAATTTGACCCTGAGTCTCGTCTACTCAACAGTTTAATGATTAGGGGATTCTCAAGTTTCTTATTACTTAATGAGAGTGAGACAGAGAGCGAGTCTGAGAATATGATAAATTTCGTGTGTTTGCTCTTCGAGATGATGTCGAGTGCTAAGATTTATTGCTCGGGCTCTTTTGTTGTGAATATGGAGGTTTCCAGTGGAAGAGATTTCTTGAGAATTGTTTTATTTAGAACAGCTGCGTACGCTGTTTTGTCATTGTTCTTGGAGCCCTCCGTGAAGAAATATAGGTGGTAGGAATGGTGTTCCAGGATATTGTGAAATATCAAAAAGATTTCCTGATAAGTGCTGGGATGGGTTTTTGTTTTGAGAAGTTCATTCAGTTCGAAGATCACTTTAGGTTTCCTTATAATCAAAGGTGGTGTTTGAAGTAAGATGCTTTCATGTATATTTTTTTGTTGATATTTATGATTCTTGGAGAATAGACTTCATCCAATGGCCAAGAGGTTTTATCGATTTTTCCTTTTTATCAAAATATTGCTTGTATTTAGGATTGAAGATGCAGTCATAAGCTGGATTGGATGGGCAAGATTTGGAGAGACAGTTTATCACATCTGAGTTGTTATGGTGCTTCATGGGCAACGGCATATAGGTTGTCAACTGGAGAAGTTCTGAAGTCTCCTAGCACCTGTATTAGGACTTCGTGGTGTATTGGATCGAGCAGTTTGAGGTAGGACATTCTGGCTGATCTGTAGATAAAAATGGCATAGTCGAGTTGTGAGCAGATCAGTGATCTGTATAGTTTAAGGAGGGTTTGTCGGTCAGTTCCTCATTTTGTGTGGGCGACCATTTGTAGTTGTTGTTGGGTTCGGGTGGATTTGGTTTTTAAGTATTTTATGAGGGGGATAAAAGTTAACTTCCAGTCGAATATCACTCCAAGGAATTTATATTCATCAACGACAGGCATTTCGGTACCTTCAAGTTTAATGAGAGGGTCATTGTGCATTTTTCTCAGTCGACAAAAATGCACACATCGTGTTTTGTTTTTGAAGATCCTAAAACCGTTAGTGCTTGTCCAATGAGTAATTTTCTGGATGCATTGTTGCAGTTGACGCTCTGCAGTTCGCATATATTTCGTTCTGAAAGTGATGGAAAACTCGTCAACATAGAGGTAATCATCAATTCCAGGAGTGAGACATTTTGTAATGCTGTCAATTTTTATATTGAATAGTGTCACTGACTGAATATTCCCTTGAGAGACTGCCTCTTCCTGCTTGTGGAGAAGGTTGAGTATTTGAAGTCTAGTTCCAATTTAGAAACGAGTAAATACCAATTTGAAGTCTAGTACTAATTTAAAGACAAATTAGTAGCAATTTGAAGTCTCACGTCAATTTAAAGTATTGTACCAATTCGAAGACGAGTCAGTAGCAAATTGAAGCTTAGTAATAATTTGAAGAGGAGTCATTTGCAATTTCAAGACAAGTGCCAATTTATAGACCAATAGGTAGCAATCTGATGTCTAGTAACAATTTGAAGTCTTGTACTAATTTGAAGACCAGTCAGTAGTAATTTGAAGTCTAGTACCTATTTGAAATCTAGTAGCTATTTGAAATGTAGCATCAATTTGAAGATGTGTCAGTAGCAATTTGTAGAGTTGAACCAATTTGAAGTCAAGTACCAATTTGAAAACGTGTCAGTAGAAATTTGAAATCTATTAAGAATTTGAAGATGATTCAGTTGTAATTTGAGTGCCTATTTGAAAATGAGTAAGAAGCAATTTGAAGTCTAGTGCCAATTTCAAGACGAATCGATCGCAATTTGAAGTCTAGAATCCATTTATAGACGAATCAGAAGCAATTTGAAGTCTAGTATCAATATGAAGACGAATCTGTCGCAATTGGAAGTCTAAAACCCATTTGAAGTTCAGTACCAATTTGAAAACGAATCAGTAGCAATTTGAAGTTGAGTACAAATTTGAAAGCAGGTCAGTAGCAATTTGAAGTCTTGTGAAATTTGAAGTTTAATACCAATTTGAAGACGTATTGGTCCCAAGAACAACAAAGAACAAAAAGCACCATAACCCCACCCTCCAACAAAAATACGGAACGTTTGATTCATTGCTCATTTTTGTTTTGGTTAATAAAGCTTTTCAGTATCGATACTTGATATTTGAATACACATCCTAAGCTAAATAAAATCGAACGTGATTTTACCTGCGAATATGGCTGCAACACTCAAAATGAATTTTAGATGGCACGTGAGGAGTTGAAGGTGGCATAAGGGTTATTGGCAAGGAAAATGGAATCGTTAGGCTGAGTAGAAATTCCTGCTAAGACATTTTACTTTAAAGGCATTAATTCATCTCTTCTCGTCACAGCTTTGGGTAGAATAACTGAGCATATTTGGTTCTAAAGCTTTGGTTGGCAATTAGTCAAGGAGAAAGACAATTCAATTCAAAGCTGGGTGGTTGTAAAAACCTACTTGTGACTGAAACTGCAACGTTGCTCCGTCAATGGAAAGGTCTCTGCTTTCGGGTTAGGTTATCATGGAATATTTGATTGTATTTCGACATTTTGCTGCATTTTCTTATTCTTCCACTATTCCTTCTTTTGTGCGTTAGTAAGATTTCTTTGAAGGGTTTATTTTACAAAAATGTTTGTTTTACAAATGAGTTTTTCTTTTTTTCTTGATCATAAATTCTCCAGTGTGTAATCATTAGTTTCTTTTATTGTACCGAATATGATTGATATCGGAGGAAGCCCCGGGATTATAAATGCCAAACTCAGTCCGAACAGATTAACTTAAAATAAAAATAGTTATTAAAATTCTAAGATTAAGCATTTGGGTGTGGGCCAAGCAACCCTAACCATAAATTCTACTCTCTACTGAAACTGAAGGACTTCCGCTGCAGTCCTATGCCCACAAATAGTCTGCAGGTTGCAGTAGACATTTACTCAGCTTATCTTAGTTTGTCACAAGGCTAAAATCATGGAGTACCCAAGTGATTATCGAACTCTTTGACAATGGTCTGCTGGCCTTGATCATTAACAATCGTATTACGGGATGCGTCATGGTTTTAATGGAAGTAGTTATAGTCGTAATTTCCTAGGCTGTGCTCAATCTGGCATAAGACCAGAAGTATCGTGACCTTAGTGGGAATCGAACTCACTAAGAATGGTCTGATAGCTTGGCTCGTTAATCATTACACAACATAACGAGCCAAGATTATAGAATATATTACCCAATTCCTCCGTCACGGACAGGATGTGGCTTAAGGTCAGTTTTTTAGAGGAGTAAAGCTGGCTTGATTTCAGTTTTCCTTGTTGCCTAAACAAGGCTAAAGAAACCAATCAACCCTCTATCAATCGATAGTTACAGGAGATGGATTCATGATTTCCCTAAGGGCATTAGCCTCGTCCAGGATTTGAGCTCGGGTCGATGATTTCATTTCGTACGACGGAAACCACTGTACTAAACACGCCACCCATTTTTTGTTTTAGTCGAAGTAATACACGTAGTCATTTACTAAGCTTTGCTCCGTTTGGCATGAGGCCAGAATTGTGGGGTAAGCTTGTGAGAATCGAACACACTCACAGTGGTCTGCTATCCTGACTCATGAACGATTACACCACACAAGGCGATAAGGTTTTCAATAGTAGTAATAGTAATTTACTAAGCTTAGATTAGTTTTGCACAAGGCTTGAAGTACGGGATACCATAGTGAGAAACATGTTCATTGACAGTGGTCTACTTGGTTAACTTATTACTTATTACACCACGTACTCCACCCAGGTTTGAGTAGCAGTAGTAATAGTTGATGGAGGTGATGAGGTAGTCGTTGTGATGATTATGACTAAAATTGCGGTGTAAGTGTTGCTCCTGCCTAATAACAAAATTCATGAAGTTAGTGTATGTGCATTTCGGGTGTGTGTGTGTGTGTGTGTGTGTGTGTGTGTGTGGAGGGGGTGGGTGCTGGGAACGGTGGAGGTGACAGAAAACGTTTATGTAAGTGAATTTGCGGGCAGGCAGTAAAGAATAAAAACTGTTTCGTGTCATAAACTGAGTTTTTATTTTTATTTTTTTTATTCTGAATAAAAAAAGCAAAAAAAAAAAAAAGCAAAGAAAAGAAATTGAACTCGGAAACAACATAAACAATAAAGAAAATTCAAAATACAGAAAAAAAAAACTGTAATCAGTGCTCAAATGTATGCATTCCTTAACACTCCCATCCCCACCCCCCAGGCTGTCCTCAGTGCCATTATCTTTCTCGAATCACCACCGTTCGAACATCCGATCATTTCTCTTTATCTTTATCGATCACTTGGATCGAACACTGATCTTTTGAACTCTAAACTTTTTTTATGAAGCAAAGGGTCACTACGACCTACCTATTCTTGCATTCATATGGTAAATATACTATTTGGGTCTACAAATATTCATTTATATACAGGAGTTGGACAAAATAATGGGAACACCTAGAATCTTATTATCATAATTTTGAAACTCCTATAATACGTTTGTTATTTTTATATGTTTATATTATTCATCATTAATTTTTCTCGTCTTATTTTACAAAAATTGTTTTTTTACAAACATCACCAGCAGAAATTAATCAAAATTCATTAAAATGGAAGATCAGACTTTAAAAGAGTACTCTTATGGCAGGCGCTAGTGTAAGAAAAACCGCTGAATTATTTGGTGTAGCGAGGAGTACTGTCTCGAAAATAATGACAGCATTTGAGAAAGAAGGAAAAACCTCCTCACTGAAGCAAAACTCTAGAAGAAAGCGAAAGCAGTCTGATAGAGCCCACCGGACTCTTACGTGGATTGTTAAGAAGGATTATAAGAATACAGCTCCGAAAATTACAGCAGAGCTTAATAACCGTCTCGAGAACCTAGTTTTCTCAAAAACTAAAAGAAGGGAGCTGCACAAGGCCGGATTTCACGGGAGGGATGCAATCAGAAAACCACATTAAAATAAATGTGAAATTTCCAGGTATTTCCATTATTTTATCCAACCCCTGAATATATATATTTATTTATTCAAGTGTCACGCCTGGTTAAGTGGGTGTCCTCGTGGTGTAATGGTTAAAGCAATGAACTGTGGAATCGTAGTAAGCGAGTTTGAATTCCAGTCGAGCTATTACGTTCACTTTCGGACAAATATCCTTTGGAAAGGTATAAACCCCTTATCATCCCAGATATGGGTTAAATAGTGCCACTACTGTTCTTCTAGGAGAATGGCTTTGGCATTAAATAACATACAAAGGTTGATATGCCATTAAACAAAGAAACCGATCAAACCACGCCTGGTGAAATGTCTAGCGCTCTAGACTAATACCTACTAGACAGGTAAGTTCACATTTTCACAGGATGTTCCAGATTTTCATATTTAAAATGGTTGATTTGTTTTTTTTTTGTTTAATGGCATAACAACCTTTGTGGATCATTCAATGCCCAAACCATCTTTGTTGAAGTACAGCAGTGATACTACTTACCCCAATTTTTGTGGGGTGGGTAGGATAAGCGGGTTCAATACCTTTTAGTCCGAAATTAAACATAATAGCACGAATGGAACACGATCTCACTTACTTCGAGGCTGTAGTCAATCGCTTTAGCCATTACGCCACTAAAATCAGAAAAAAATTAAGTGATTATTTGTCTATTTACTTTGTGTGTCTGTTTAATTCTTTTTAATCACTGTTGTAATATTATAAAAAAAAATTTCAAGGAACACTCAAAGCAGTACCAACTCTGTTAGTGAGGCTAAGAATACGTTGACTATCCTCTCAAGAAAGATAAGACCCCTCTATTCCTGAAAGGGGTGACGTGGGTATGACACTAAAGTGCATTCACACTCTCCAGTTCTGGAGATCTGGGGAGTGCGGTATACTCCTTCACTGCCATTACTACCAGGTCAACTAAGACCTGGAGAAGACGCACATGTTAGGATTCCATCAATGTATCAAATGGATCTGTTTGAAAATTATTAGTAATCCTTTCAAACCTCAAAGTTATGAGACTTTTAAAACTTTAAGAATACTTATTTTTTATGAATGACCTTTAGCAGCTAAAATTGCAAAGTAAAAACTGAATGAATGAATGAATAGATAGAAAACAAAATAAATGAATAAATACCCCCCTAAAACAAACAAACAAACAAACAAACAAATAAACAAACAAAAACAAAATGAAACAAACAAACCCCAACTATTTACAACTAGATTTATCTCCTTCGGCCAGACATTCTCACTTATAAAGACTGAATCATTATCGAGGTTACTAAACGAAAATTCTCTATTAGGGGAAGGGAACCTGCTGCCCTAAGATCTCATGCAGCCTTCTGAGCTATCAAGTGCTGTCTTTAAAATAAATAAAATCGAATACCTTCACTCAAAAACATGGTATCCCAATACGTTCTTTCAAAGAACAATCAAAAATACCATTTAAAGCTTGGTAAAGCATTTCTTTTCAGACCTATATTAAGGCAAATGTCTTTTTAAATTCATAAAACTCTTCTAAGTTCTCATATACAATAAGGTAAGCCTGGATTCTTGTGTCTAGGCATGGAAATTGGAGTATAATATTGCCATTAGAGGGCATACAAAGAAGTGTGACAAAACTAACAAAAATTACAGTTAAAATAAAGTAAGTTGGCGACCTTAGTCGAGGGGGACCCGAAGACACCCTTTTCGATAGCTACAACACCGAGATGTAGGGGAGGGTGCTACTCCATTCCCAGGATTGCTTCACTTTTGGCCTTGATCCTTACCTTATAGTGCTGAGTTCTAAGCAAGGCGGCATCAAGTACCATCTTTTTAGTCTTTGGTATGACTCGACCTGGGATTGAACCCCGGTCTCCCGGACCATTGGCGAACACTCTACTCAAATCCAAATTTATCCAATCTTGGAGAGATTGGATAAATTTGGATTAACTATTCTACCAGAAAGAAGAATGAGAGAAGATCTAACCGAAACTTTCAAAGTAATTAAAGGAATTTCTAATCATGGTAGACATTTTTTACATATTTCCCCTCAAACTGGAAATTTACTGTCAAGATAGGTTTTAAAAACTAAGTCTACTATTCAACTGGATTTTTTACTGATAGAGTAAACATATTTTTGGAATAAATCGCTTATGCAGTGTACAGAGTGGAACGCTAAAATTGTCGCCCTAAAGAAAACAATACTACAGCTTTATTTTAAAACTTTTATTGAAAAAAAAACAAACAATTCAGGTAACTTGATTATGTAGTAGAGCTGACATCTATTCAATGTAGCCGCTTTCAGCCTCAATCACCGCCTCGATACGGATCCGGAACTGTGAGTATGCCTTTTCCACAAGCGCCGGCGGGAGTTCGGCGAATACTCGGCGGCGATCAGGCTGGCTTTGGTGTTGTGGGATGTCATGTTGGTGATGTTCTCGACGTATGACCAAACGAAGTAGTCCAGCGGGTTCAGGTCGGAGGAGGAGGGGGCCAGTGAGAGAAGGGTACAAAGTCGTAGCACTCCTTCTAAAGCCAAGCCTAGATCTCTTTGGACTTGTGGGCCGGCGCCGAGTCCTGCTGCCACACCCAGGGTCTGCCACCGGCAACCTGATTGCACAAGGGTATCATCACACTCTTCAGCACATCCAAGTACACTTTGGTGTTGACTTTTAAGTCGACTTCGAAGATATGAGGTGGCATGATGTGGCCCTCACTTGAAACCATACCAAAGACCATAACCGTAACCGGAAACATTGTTTTCATCACCTTGGGCACGTCCCTGTTATTCGTGGCAATCCAGCGATGGTTCTGGCTGTCATAACTTGGATCGGTAGAGGGCATGAGTTGAACAGCGGCGCATCTTCGATCTCGATCGTTGAACATTGTGTCACTTTTAGACAAGATAGAAGGCTCCTATCGCTCTTGGGATTTGTACACAACTGGCCAACTTGTCGATGGTCTGTAAAAAAAAAAAAAAAAAAAAAGAAAACCGGTTTTCATTAAACGGAAATGGAATCATGTCGTCTTTTCTAGGGCGACAATTTTATCGTTCCACCCTGTAGAAATTTTAAAGAATACATTGGATGATTTTAGAAAAAATGGTAAGAAAAAGAATTTAAGAGGACATTTTGGGGAACTATTGGATGAATTATTTAACTGAATTTGACCTTAATACAGATATTGTATCAATTGTACATATGTTCCGTATAAAGAGTTTTTAAAATGTCAATGTGAGAACACAATAAAACTGGGAGATGCCCCAGGAGGCATTACAAACAAATGATAATAATTATATCAAAGTTCGAACTAAGCTGTTAACTAAATGATGAAAGTTTAGTTACCATCTCATATTGTTTCCTTACAAAGTTAAACATTGTGATCATCATCAACATTTTCTATACTAACGGTATCATTATCATCATAATCAAAGCTTGCAGATTGCACAGATTCCCTTGAATCTCTCTTACCATCCACAAGAGAACGTCAACTTATGAGCTTGTTCTTATTTCTTGTGGGAAGAAAATGGCTGTACAGCTGCAGGTTTGTGAGGTGCTGCTTTCAGGATTGATTCAAAACAGTACGCAGGATTTTTGAACAAACCTTGAGACACCGAGTATTATATAATGGCTAACAAACAAGACAAGGTTAACCATTTTTTGTGAGTTCGATTCACATTAGGTGTCCCCATCCTTCCTGCTTTGTGTTTATCTAAGTTAAACTGTCTTATTTTGATTTACGGTTAAGTCAAGGTACCCGTTCCTGTCAGCTCATCGAAGTCAAGCAACGAAGAACCTACAAGTTTTGAAGATGGGTGACCATTTACAAATAGTTATTACGGTCTGCAACAGAAATACCTCTCATATTTTTAACTGTCACCAATGTGGAGCAGGTGAACTTAGGCAAGTGGTAATGATAGCTCTATCTAGCAAATGTCTTGCCATTTTTTTTTAGATATTATCTATTACGATCATGAGTTGGACCAGTGAAAAATGTGCATTTGTTGCAAAAACTTTTTTTAAAGACTGGTGAATCTGTAATTTCAATACAAAAAGCTTATTGTGCTCATTTCACGCAACGTCGAAATGATGCTGTAGAATTGATAGAATTTTGAAACCAATGCAGTATCAATTTCCAAGTAACGTGGATATGATCCTCCCCCCACCATAGTAAGACATTTGCTTGATAGTGCTACCATTACAACTTGTTTTAGTCGACTTGCATCACGCTGGTGACAGTTTAAAATGTAGGATGTATTTCCACTGCTTATAGACTTTGTAAAAAGCAACAGTAAATCGCACTAAATAGTAGTTTTCAGCTTCTACGACATAAGAACGAGGATTTCTGGAAGCAACCCCTACAAAACAGCATCTGTACGGCCACTTACGAACTAAATAAGACGAACAAGATATGTGGGACACTGCTGGACAAACAAGGACGAACTCATAAGCGAAGTTCTTCTATGGACTCTTACACATGGAAGCACCAATGTTGGTCGATCAGAAAAAACTTACACCAGCTCTATGCGGGCCCTGAACGAAGTTTGGAAGGCATGTCGGGAGTTATTGAATATAAGGACAGAGAGAGAGAGAGAGAGAGAGAGAGAGAGAGAGAGAGAGAGAGAGAGAGAGAGTCAGTGAATCCGTGCTGTCAGAGTGACTTTATGACAATGATGGTTACTCTTATTAAACTCATCCTCAGCTCATCATCATCATCATCATCATCATCATCATCATTTTCTATGTAGTTTTTGTTGCATTATCTTACACATAGGAAGAGAAAGAGTAAAATGATAAAATAAATTACCTGTTTATATTAATCACATTTCTTAATTTTGTCATTAGCTTTGTAGGATCAGTTGTCCTGGTTATGACACTAAACTACATCTGATGGTAAGGCTCCAATTCTGGAGATTTGGGGAGATTTGTAAAGCACTCCTTTCTTTCATGGTAGTACCTGTTAGGGTTCCACTTATTGGTCGAAGAGACCAATTTAAAAATCATTCATATTCAATAAGAATACTTGATGTCATATAATTGAGAATTAAGAATTGTTACTGGAAGCTATAATTGTTTAATAAGGATTAGATACTTGAAACGATATAAAGTAAAGTTGGCGACTTTAGTCGAGGGCGACCTGAAGGCTCGCTTTTCGATAGCTACTACAGCGAGGTGTAGGGGAAGGCGCTACTCCTTTCTCTGGATTGCTCCACTTTACCCTTGATACTTACCTCATGATGTTGAGTGCTAAGCAAGGTGGCATTAAGTACCATTTTTTGAGTCTTTGGTATGATTCGACCTGAGATTGAACCCCGGTTTTCCGGGCCATAATTGAGTGTAATCAAAGGACTATTTTTAAATAGAAATAGTTACTTGATGCCTCATAACAACTAATATTTGATTGGAATAAATGAAACGAAACAACTGTGTTTAAATTATTTGTATTAGATAGGAAAACTTGTAACAATACAACTATGTGTAAATAATTGTATTTGATAGAAATACTTGAAACCAATCAACTGTGTGCAAATTATTTGTATTAGATAAGAATTCTTGATATCATATCATCATCATCATGATGTCGTGTCGCCAGCACGGATATTCTTGACCATCTCTCGCCACTTCTCCCTATCATTCATCGGCTCCGGCAGGTCTTCTGGGTTACATCCTGTGTCTTCACATAGCTGCTGTATGTAATTTCGGGCTGGTCGTCCTGCTTTTGCTTGGCCATATGTGGGGGTCCATAGGAGTACGTCACTTACGAGCTCGTCCTTGCTTCTCCAGCAGTGTCTGGCGTGTCTGGCTCGTCTAACCTGTATAGTCTTCGTGATGGGAGGCAAGTGGCCGTACAGTTGGCGTCTCGTGGGGTGTTGTCGCCAGGACTTGATCACTATTGCTCTCAACATTCTGGTGTAGTTGCCGTCAAGTTTCTTCTCCAGCCGTTTGGTTAGCGTCCATGTAGTGCATCCATATAGTAGTATCGATATAACTGTGTACAAAAAAAAAAGAAAAGAAAAAACCCAACCCTAAAACAAAATGTAATATAATGGCCGAGGGATTTCGGTTTATGCCTTTGGGTTTAGTTAGGCTGAGAACCTTTCGGCTCAGCACATGGGTTAGTTAGGTGCAACATTAACGCAGGTATTCCCGCGTGCGCGCGCAGAGCGGACGTGTCACTCAGAGATGTCACAATAACCCAGATGAGAAACGGAGGCTAGCGAGTGCGAATGACGTCATGCACCGGAAGCGCGCGGAGGATTTTGGGAATTTGAAGAAAGTTAGTGAAGTTGAGACCTGCCTCGGAAGAATACGGTTGACTTTCGCTTGCTCGCGGAGACCTTTGTGGCGGGTGCCGCACGAGATGTGGTAGGGGCAGATGAAAAAGCCAGAATAGAAAGAATGTGTATCTCTCTTCCTTAAGTCGAAACCTTTAACTCAAAGGTAATAAAAGGTTTCGTACCTGAACTGAGAAGTCATTACGTGTTTTTCGAATTTCGAGATTCCTATGTTCTATCTTTTTGGACACTCGATGTACGTTTCACACATGGCTATGGTACAAAAAGAAAAAAAAACAACAAAAAACATTTCAAAATGAACCCCCCACAAAAACAAATTTTAAGAAGCAACTACAGAAAAAATGTAAATATAAATATGCAATGAGCGTGACTCCCTAACCTCAACGCATAAAATAACCCGAGACGGGTTCAAATGCCATTGAACTCAATCAATCCACTATTATATTATTATAGTCGTTTCCCTCACAATTATCACCAGCGCCATTATTAATATCAATACTACCAGCAGTACCATATGTTCTCTAACTCAAATATAATCATTACACATTATTATCAATCTCACCACCACCAGCACCACCAGCACCACCATAAGCAGTATTATAACTACCATGTTCATCATTATTATCACTGCTGCCCTTATCATCAACATCTCGACAAGATTATCATCCTCATCCTTATCATCATAACAATTATCATTATCATCAGAAACACCGCTTCTATTGTTATTATTATTTACTAAGCTTTACTTAGTCTCGCGCATAGGCTTTATATTTCTTACAGTACCAAAATGGTCATCATTTAAACACCGACATCGTCCCAATTGTTATTCTATCCAACATTACCTTCATCATCCCTGTTATTACAGTAACCAGGAACCCCCATCGACATCATCTCACTGCTACAAAATGTGTAGGCAGTTCCATCTGAGAATAACTTTCTTCCTCTTATTTTTTTTTATTTATAATTTCGTAATAAATCCAGTTTTGTTTCCCGAGAACATTTGTTTACAATAAAAGCAGTAATTGCATTCATAATAGTCCCAACAAATTTTAGAGAGGTTCTCGATTTGGCTGTTTTTTTTTTCTTCCTTTATTTTAAACCAGCTTGGCCAATAACATGAGCCAATTTCTCTTTACTTTCATTTTTTTTTTTTGGTCGAACATTTCAGAAAAGACAAGAAAATGCAGCAGTACAAATAAAATAATAAAAAAAGAGAAAAAGAAAAAAAAAAAGGAAAGAAAGGAAAAAAAGAAAAACTCATTTCGACGAGCCGTGCTAAGTAAACATGCCTAACAAAATAAAAGGTTTATCGTTTCATCAACATATATATATAGATAGATAGATAGATAGAGAGAGAGAGAGAGAGAGAGAGAGAGAGATAATGAGATTATTGTTTACGTTGTAATGATTATCGTCGTATGAAATGGACACGGTTCAAATCCTGGACAAGGCTTATAGCATTTCACATTTCCTTGGAAGGGCCTTACTAACTGAATTGAAATAGTAAGACCTCAATAATTATCACAAACAGATTTTGAAACTTTTACAATAATTACTGAAAACATGACTTCATCAATATATATATATATATATATATATATATATATATATACGTACACGCGAGCAACAGCACATACAAAAAACATACTAACATTCAATAGCACACAAATCTAAGCACACAATCACACAAATAACTCCCACTTTTGGAACAAAAGATTAGATATATCAATCGGTCTTTTTTGAAAACATTCACTTTGTCTGACGAATGCAAAATACATATTACAAGGTAGGTCACAGACCCTACCTTGTAATATATATATATATATATATACTCTACCTTGTAATATATATATATATATATATATATATATATATATATATATATATATGATTAAACAATATAGGCATCTTTTGTCTACAAATTTTTGTTTTGATTCTTTCAAGTTGCCGTATGGATGTTATGATATACGGTCGGAATTTGCTTATAAACCTCCAATTAAAGTAAACCTCCAATTAAAGTACTTGGGAACCAATTTGATTACGGAAGGTTTATTAGCCGATTCTGACCTGATATCCATACGGCAAGTAGGGTGAAATCTGGAAGAACGCAGGACGTTGTTTAATGTGTTTAGTTTTGGAAATGACTGCAGCTACTAACAAACTGCGGGATTTTTTGTAATGTATGGGTTTAATTTGAGTGGCTCGGAAAAAGTTGAAAGTATGTTTGAGATCTTATGTGGGAAAAAAACGCATTTAATTGATCGTTTGTATTCGTAGTTTCGTTTTTTCTTGATTGTATTTCGTTTTGCCGATGTAATGTTTGTTGCAATCTTTGCATGGAATAGAATATATACCTGCGTGAGAAGTGGTTGCCTTGTTGGTTCATTTCGAAATGTTAGGGAGATTTTTAATGGTTTGTGATGTAGTTTGTATAATTGGTATTCCTAATTTGGTTAATTTATCGTAGAGAAGTTTGTTATATGTGTTAGTGGGTAGAGAGAAAGTGGATAATGGGAATTGTAGGAGTGTTTTTCTTAAGTTTACTTTTATAAGTATAGGTCTTGCGTTTAATGTGAAAAAATTAGGGTATTCAAGGGAATGTTCGATATACTTAAATTCTTCATCTAGGTATTGTGGACCACATATATTAAGTGTTCGTAAATAAAAGCCAATTATGAGGCCAGTTTTAATTTTATTGTTGTGCTTGGAGTAAAAATGTTTATAATCGTTTTTGTTTGTGGGTTTGCGTTAAATCATTCTGGGATTTGATAATTAGGATGTCCAGGAAAGGTATGGTGTTATTTGATTCTTTTTCATATGTAAAGTTGATGGAGGGTTCAACATTATTTCTCTGCAACCTCTTCAATTTTTATGTTTTGGGGTAGAAAAATGAGTATATCGTCAATACATCTAAAATATGTAGTGTTAATGGGTAGTCTGTATTCAAAAGGGCCGGATTAAAAAAGACCCTCTAAAAATAGACAAACCTGGAACCACACTAAGTGGGTTCCCGATACCAAGACCAGATTTCTGCTTATAAAATTTATTATTAAATTTGAAATAAGTCATTTTAGTTATGTGTTTGCAGATGTCAATCAAGGTGTTTTATTCTTAACTGAGTAGCAAGAAGGTGGAGGTATTTTTTATGGGTATATTTGTGTAGAGGGAAGTTATATCTTATCTGTTCATAGTCTTGTTTTGCATATCGATGCCCTTGATTTTATTAAGTCACTGGAGTTTATAACGTATGAGGGGCTGATTGTGCCGATACAGAAAAACTCAAAAAATGTTTAGTCTGAAGAAGTTCTTCCGTGAATAAAGAACGAAATATCTCCAATAATATTTTAGCTATGACGCAAGCAATTTTGTGGGTGGCACGACCGATGCTGGAAATAATGGGTCGTAGTGAGGTGTTTGGTTTGTGGATTTCAGGTAGGCCATATAATACGGGGATTGTAGTGTGGTGTTCAATGAGGGAAGTCCAAGTTTTTTGTTTGTTTGTTACGAGTTGAAAGAAGTAATATCTTTGTTGATAATAATCAAATTAGATATTTCATAGGTTTTTGAGTCTTCTTGAAGGGAATTGATTTTGTCTACATACCTCTGTGCATGATTACAACGCTTGATATTCGGGTTTTGGCTGAGGTTGAATAGTGCCTGTATATATCTTTTGGGAAGAGATGAGTTGTTTGGTTGTGAGACAGAGGTGCGAATGATTCCTTGTATGAAACCCTTGGAAGAATCGGTGTCTTAGTTCCTGTAGTTACTTAGTATGGTATTTGTGATGATGTTCTGGTGTATACCTGACGCAAATTTTAATCCTAATCTGAGAGCTTCATTTTCAGTGTTGGAAAACTGAAAATCAGTTAAATTCAGGATCGTTTCAGTTCGTCTGATGTGTTTCCATTTGCTTTCATCCAGGAGATGTGAAATTTTGATAATTTGTTTGATGGTTTTAGCAAAAACTAAGACATTTTTCTCCCCCAATACTCCCATGTTTATTATATTTATTTCTTTTTCCTTTCCATTTAGATATTCCATTATAGTAAATGTCTTTGATGAAACGGGATGGACCAGAACCCCCGCCTCCCCCCATCCATCCCCTTTATTCCCCTTCCATTTTTTCTTTTTCAAAACCTCTCCCCTCCGCATATTTCCCTCTTTTTCACTGAAATTATTCCATCTCAGTCAGGTCAAATCTTTGACGAAACCTGAAACACTTGACGGTACCTAGCCTTGACCATCTACCCTGATGGTCACAGTCAAAACCAAAGCCTCTACGATCATCACTCAAACCTATACTTATTCCCTCCCTCCCTTTTCTTTCCTTGTCTGTCTCTTATCTTTTGACCCCTTTCTTCCCTTTATATTTCTATATTTTTAGCATTGTTTTATATATTTCCTCAATTGCTAAGATGTAGAAAAACTCAAAAAATGTTTAGTCTGAAGAAGTTCTTCCGTGAATAAAGAACGAAATATCACCATTAAACCCGCTATAAGAGTTTGGTTTATCCACATTTCTACTTATTTCTATCATCTTATCAGATTCACCAAAATCTACTATTTCTCCATATATATATATATATATATATATATATATATATATCTTACGACTGGAAAATGTTGTCGCAATGCACTTATGAGTGGTACTGTATTACCTTAATAACAGTTGAAATTGATAATCCTATTTAAGTCAATTGTATGTCCACACATAAAAAGCGACTTTGTTTCCAACATCACACACACACACACACACACATATATATATATATGGGAGGAGAGAGAGAGAGAGAGAGAGAGAGAGAGCTTCTATGCACACTCAAACTTAATGACCTTTTTAATAAACATTAAAAAAATACGAAAATAAGTTTTTGTGGATTAAATTTGACTTGAGTGTCAATTCGGAATTTAATTATCTTTTTAATGTTTACTGTCAAATGGCATTTGTAAATGGGAAAGTGAAAAGGAAAGATAAAAAGATTTTGGATTTTGGAGGAGAACGAAAATGAGGTAGAAGAAAACATGAAAGTGTTCTATTAATGTTTATGACAAAGTGAGGAGACATGAATTGGAAAGAGTGAAAAAGAATAAGATGAACCGCAAAGAAGGTCCCCCAGAAAAAGCCAAGAAAAAAAAGCAAAACAAAGAGGGAGGGATGAGGCACAGTAAGAGAGACAGAGTGAGGAAGAAACAAAAATTATTAAGATTTAAAAAAACCTTTGATAGATAGATAGATAGATAGATTAAGAGAAGAATGTGCGATAGAGAAAGGAAGGAGAAGAAAGGACTCTGTTAAGAGAGATGCACACAGTGTGCGTATATGTGTGTATGTGTGAGAGATAGAGTAAGGGTAAGAGAAAAGTGTGGAGAGAGAGAGATAAGGGAGATGGGAGAAGAGAATATTATGTCGAGAGAAAGACACACAGCGTGGGTGTGTATGTGAATGTGTGAGAGAAAGATGGAGAGAAGGAGAGGGTAAGAAAAAGAGTTTGTGTATGCATGTGTGTGTGTAAGAGAGAGAGAGAGAGAGAGAGAGAGAGAGAAGATTATGTCAAAAGTGACCCACACAGAATGTTGTTGGATACTGACCCCGGCCGAGCCGTCAAAATAGGAAATGCACCTGTGTAAATAACAGATGCATCCGGTCGGAGGTATCAAGGGGCTAACCTTGACTGTCGACATGTTGAATTGAGTGGACGTAAAACAATAATATAACTCGGTGCACAGGAAGCTCGAGTCAGTTGGAGATAAGATGCTGTAGAGAGAACCAGCACCCAGCAGAGGGGCCCCTCAGGACCCCCGATTGAGCAGTTGGAGTTCAGATCCTCAGTCAGTTGGAGAGAAGATGCTGGAAGGAGGACCATATCTCAGAGTAGCTGGGCCCCCAGGCCCACAGTTGAGCAGCCCAGGAGAACGGGAAAGAAACGCTGTTATGGCCATAAGAGTGGGGGTCAATATGTTGCTGTTCTGTTCAGTCTCCAACTCACCTCTCACACAGTAAAACCTTTAGTAACCCTTTCGAACCCTTTCAAATAAAGTGAGATGTATATTTTTCTAAAGAACTGTGTCGCTCGTCTTTATTGTGTCGTCGTTATGATTCTGGATGCATATGTGTATGTATAGTTGTTCATGGCTATACAACATGTGTGTGAGATAGATAGAGGCCAAGAGAAAAGTGTGTATGTATGTATGTATGTATGTATGTATGTGCCTCTGTGTGTGTGTGTGTGTGTGTGTGTGTATGTATCAGATAGAGAGATAGAGAGATAGGCGAGTTTACTCATCCCACGACACGTTGGTAGTGGGTGTTGAATTCAGGGGTTTTCTTCTCTTTAACACATTTGTTTAACTCTAAGGCTACAGTGCCCATCCTGTCTAATCATTTACCCATAGCTGGATGGAGAAGAGATGGATTCAGGCGTTAGTGCGATATAAAATGCAAACATTCGCATCCAGAATTCGAACTCGGGTCGCTAAGACCATTGCCTACTAAGTTCGCATCTGAATTATAATATACCTTTTACAAATAGAACTTGAAGGCCTCATTATTCAGCATTTTAGCGAGTATTAATAGAACTGTTAATATAGTCTATTCTAAACTCTACTAAATTGTTTAACGTTTGAAATATAATTTAGTTACCGCTTCTCACCACCGTAGTGCTCAGCAGTGTGACCGACAACAAGGAGTCATTCACGAAAATTAGCAGCGTGAGATAGTCAACCCCGACTCTCGGGGATTTTTAAAAAGAGTTAGTTTGTAACGGGAAGATCGACGAGTCATGACCTAAATTTCGGGGACAAGACTGAATTACTGGGTTGCTGTTTGTCAAAGATTAAAGCATTCCTTGGTCAACTCGAAAATACCACTTTACCTCTTATTGTTTTTGAGACCGGCCCAGGGGAAAGTTATACATATTTACCCAACCCCTCCGTCTCGAGCAGGATGTGACGCAAAGTCATTTTTTGTAGCGGAGTAAAGCTGGTAAAGTTTTCCTTCTTGAATGGTTGCCCAACCAAGGCCAATGAACCCAGTCTGTCCTCCTATTTATCTTTCAGAATTCCCTTGACCTGGCGGGAACCAAAGAACCACACAACTGACGGCTATTTTGTCTGGTCAATACAAAATGCGTTGGTAAGAAAAACCGACATAAAATAACTTATCCTAGTATTCCATCAGCAATTCAACCTACTCTACGCTCTGATGAGCTACTAGTTCCAGATTTTACTGAGTTATCTCCCCCTGAAGAAGTGATCATCGATGAAATGCAAGAAACTGACGATGTAACTCAATAGATACTGACAGATTCCGTCGATCCTTCTCATGATACATCAAAGTCATCAACACCTCAGCAGTTTAGCCAACTAGAGCTGAACGACCTTGAGCGTGATTTGGGTCTCTCTAAAATGCAGCAGAAATTTTTGCTTCTAGGTTGCAAAACTACGAAAGTTTCATATATCTGAAATCGGGAATGAGTTTTTTTTTAAAGAGAAGAATAAGTTTGTTTATTGTCATAATATCTCTGGTCTTCTCCAGGAATTAGTAATTCATTTGTATAATCCAAATGATTAGAGTTTATTCCAGTCTGAAGTGCATTCTACTACATAATAGCAATGTCTATGCAGCTGCTCTTGTTGGTCATTCTGTGTGTTTATGAGAGGAACATAATGACATTAAAACTGTGATAGACCTACTAAAATACCACAAACATGACCGGACAATTTGAATAAACCTTAAAATGGGGAATTTTTTCCTTAGCCAACAAAGAGAATTTATTAAGTATTCCTAGTTTATTTACATGTATGACCGCTGAGCAAGAGACAAGCATTGAGACCGGAAAGAGTGGCCCTAACGCGAGACTCTGGAAGTTGGTATGCCAGATATTGTCAATGATCCAATCGTCTGTCGAGAAAATATCATTTCCTCCTCTGTACATCAAGCTGGGCCAAATGAAACAGTTTTTCAGAGCATTAAATACCAACAGTGAATGCTTCTAACACATAGTCTCGGTTCTCTCTGCTTTGTCATTCGAGAAGATCAAGGCATGTCTGTTTGATGAACCACAGATTAGTGCAATTGTACGTGATCAAGACTTTGTTGGAGAGATTAATGATGAGCAAAGGAGAGCATGGTTTTCATTTGTGGCAGTAATGGAAAAAAATTCTTGGTAATAAAACGGCCAAAAAAAAATGAAACCCTTGTAACAAATTTGTTGTCGGCTTTTCATGGCTTAAGATGCAACATGAGTGTCAAACTTCATTTTTTATACAGTCATCTAGATAGATTTCCCCGAGAACTTAGGGACAGTTAGTGACGAGCTAGGTGAGGGATTCCATTAGGACTTTAAGACCATGGAGGAGCGCTACTGAAGGAGATGGGACAAACGTATGATGACAGACTACAGCTGGAACATTAAACGAGATTTCTCCGAGACAGCCTACAAACGAAAGAGCTTCAAGCACTCATCCCGACTTAACTAAAATTTAACTGAGCTTTGTATCTTCAAAGCAACCAATTTCTTACCTAACAACGAGTTTCTTATGAATTCTATCCTTTGTATTGATAAACATGTTTTAAATCGTATTGCCAATAACATTAGACCATGTCACTTTTTATTCACTAGCTAATTTAATGAGAGTTCGATCACATGAATATTCTTATAGACGACGGTGACAATGAGACGAAGATAGAATTTTGATTCTTTCAAATAGCTCGATAGCAAAAAAAAAAAAAAAAAAAAGAAGAAAAAAAAGCATTCAGGGAAAAAATTTATATTTGAAATCAGTACATTGAAAATAGATAATAACAGTGGTTGATATCAATGCAATTTTGTTGACCAGTGAAATATAATAAAACCCACAAAGCCATAAACCAAATATCAATTAATAGATTTTATAGTGGGAAAATAATGATAGGAATAGCAACAATAATAATGATGGGAACAACAGCAATAACAATGTAATAAAAACCACAAAGCCATTCATCAAACATCGATTAATAGATTGGTAGATTAATAAATCACAAGGGTAACACGATATAATGTTATATTTTGACCTTCGACCCGGCCCAAAAATACTATTCCAAGTGTCACGTGATAGCTCACGGAGACGAAGAGGTAAGACTGATACTATTCTCCCGTGGTGAATCAGCACTATCTAGCAGTCAAACAAGTGACCGTTAAGGAAGAATGTGGGTCACAGAGGGGATAAACAGATGTTGGTACTTAGTGACCTCAGGTCGCCGGACATCGGAAGGGGAAAAAGAGAGAAGCCAAATGATTGGCTGGGACCCCAGAACGGAAGTGGGGCTCCCTTCCCCTCAGCGGAAGTAAATAGTAAGAAGTCAGTTTTTGAGCAGGGTTCATAGCGGGCAGACGAACCATAGCCACTTTACTCCGGGCTGAAGACAAAAGATTAACTGAGACACGAAGGACTCCAAGTCCCTCGAGCCAGTACTAAAAACAGAACAAAGTCTAGTAGCCCGTGAAAGAAGAAAATTCTCCAGTGGAACCCCGTCGAAAATAAGATAAGTAACTTTGGGGACATTTTTCCTTTATACCCAAATTTCGTTTACCACTCTCTCTCTCAATTTGAAGAAGGACAAAAGTCAGAAAAGACGTTTATACTCGTGGACTGTCCAATTATATGTTTTTGACACTCTGAACGTGTATATATAAGTAGTAAAGGAATTTATGTATTTTCATTTTACCATGTGGTCTATGTTGTTACTTCATGCTTTCTTTGCAGCTTCTATTCGCCTTATGTTATCTTGCTTAGAATTGTCCTATTAATTCCTAAAGTATCATTCGGGAAACCGGAATTGCCGACTGCTACAATATTAATATTATTACGACTAAGACCTATAGGCCCGTATTCTTCTGTTATCTAAGGGAAAGAAGTTTAGCGGCCTGGTGGGTGTGTGATAGTGTGAAATTTGGAACCCCTTTGCCAGCGGTGGTCAGTCTGGCCCTAAATTATTCCCTCACGTAATATGCCAGTTCTTATATGCCTGAGAGAAAAACTCTGAACAGGACTTATTCTGTAGGGGATCAAGTGCCAACCTGCCCCGTCTTCACACGCGCGAAAATAAAGTCCCGTCCTGGGATTTTAGTCAATTTCGCGTCACACAAGGTAATACACCGGAAGGAAGTGACACATTCCAACGGCCAGTAATCGAAAGAGATCGCGTGGGCAGATTAAGGCTTATGATATGGGACAAGGTGAAGGTTTCATTGTGCCATTACAGTCATGCACCGGAAGAGAGTAACCTCTCAACTGCATGACAGTTATTTCCGCTTGATGACGATTAAACATTCGATTTCAAAGATCCAGTAGGCGATCGTGTGGGCGTTGAGTTATTATTTAACTCAGTTGAGTTTGGGTCCCAAGCAGTTGCCAGTATAATTCCAGACAGTAGAGACCAAATGTGGTAAGGGAAGGCCACACCCGACCGAGGGGGCCCTCGGAAAGCCCCGATGGAGTGGACCCCAACATCAGGAGAACAAGACACAACGTGACGGTCATAACAGTGGGGTCAAAATATGAAGTTTATGTTCGGTCTCCAGCACCCTCTCACATGCAAACCTTGAACAACCCTTTCGAACACTTGCAATAAAGTGAGAGGTGAATATTTTTCTAAAGAAGTTTTCTTGTGTCTTCCTTCCTTCATGCGTCTTAATTATGGTGTCGTTGTGATGCTGCATGAACGTGTAAATAACTATATAACAATAACCGCATAGATAAACAAGCCCTACCCGGAATGATTCACAATTTAGACCAACCTCTCCACCCTCAGTACGCAACGTATGACCCCCCCCAAGACAAATACAAACCAAAATCACTTGGCCTGATCCTATTTACCAACCCCTCCACTCGGGCAGGATATGACACAAAGTCAATTTTTAAGCGGAGTTTAACAGGTTTGAATTCAGAGTTTTCCTTCTCTTAGACTAGTTGCCTAACCAAGGCTGAAGAACCTACTCTGTCCTACTATTTACCTATAGCTGGAGGGAGAATAATTGGATTCATACCTTTCCCAAGGGTATTAGTGCTATGTGAAATGCAATCAGTCTCGTCCAGAATTTGAACTCGAGTCGCCGAGTGCATTTCCTACGACGATAACCATTACACCACGGGCACCTCCAGATGAACGCATAGGCAATAGACTGAGAGTTGCTAAGAACCGATGCCCCTGTGACTACGCAATCCTAAATTAAATATATACACTCTATCCATGATATCGAGCACTCTTTATTTAAAATATAGTAAACTACATTATCAGTATCAATATATATATATATATATGTGTGTGTGTGTGTCTGTGTGTGTCTGTGTATGCTTGTATGTGTGAGCATATATAATCATCATCAAGTCAAATTGATTGCATAGATTTCCCTTGAATCTCTCTCACTATCCGTCCCTTTTAACCATCACTATTAGCAAATCCTCTTTATGGCTTTCAGTCTATACACAGAGCTGGTGAATGTAAGTTTTTGCATCCTTTTAGATTGAAAACATTTTTTATTAGACCTATTGACGGTTGATGTTCATAATCTCGGTAAATTATTAATAGATATGGAACGAATGTATCTCCTTGTAAGAATGCAGGGATAATCTCAAAGAAACAAGTGTTACCATCGAGCGAGCGAACTATTGCTTTTGTGCTTTCGTAGAGCATCATAATAACGATAACAATTTTTGAGGGGAGACCATATTTTATAAGTATTTGGTCTATTTTATCTTGGTGTATGTAATCAAATGCTTTGGAGAAATTCACAAATAAAAGTGTTGCCTCGAGATTTTTTTGCACGTATTCCTTTGGTAATTCGATGAATAGTCAGAAATTGAGAAGGTGTTGATTGATTTTTTTGAAAACAGTTTTGATTTTTCCAAAGAATTTTCTCGACTTTCGGTTGGATACAATTTAAAAGCAGGGTGTTATAATCTTCAGTAGCTATATCAGTAAAAGTTATTCCTCTGTAGTTCTCTGTGATTCCAAGGACTCATTTCATCGAGAAGAGGAATGCAGTCTTTTGTCCATTTCTCCATTGTGCTTTGTTCATACACAACGTTACATAATGGAAGAAGTCTCTATCTCTCTCTCTCTCTCTCTCTCTCTCTCTCACACACACACACACACATATATATATATATATATATATATAGTGTAATTGTTATCATTATAGGAAATGGACATGGTGACACGAGTTCAAAATCCTGGATTAAGCTGTTTGCATTTCATATAGCACTAATACACTTGGGAAAGGTATATATTCAGGTATTCTCCATCCAGCTATGGCGAAAAAGTTGGGCATAATAGGCTCTTTAACCTTGGTATGGCAAGAAGTTTAAGAGAAGGAAAACTTATTTCAAACTTGTTAAACTCTGCGCAAACTAGACCCTCTGTCGCTTCCTCCTCGTGCAGAAAGGTTGGCACACACACACACACACACACACACACACACACACATATATATATAAGGTAAAACTCAACAGATATGATCCATTATGAATTTATTTCAACAACCTTTTTGTCAAAAGAATGTTTCATCACACAGAATAAAAGATTTGATGGAGTTTTTACGTTACACCAGAGAATACATTTTACCTTAAGTTAGACATTTAAATAATTATAAATCAACACACACACACACACACACACACACACACACACACACACACACACACACACACACACACACACACACACACATATAGATATATATATGAAGAAAACGTTACTATACTAACAAAACATGTTAATCCAATAGATTTTTAATATATATATATATATATATATATATATATATATATATATATATATATATATATATCATATTATAACAGTGCTGGTTGTCACTAAATTACTTTGTGGGTTTGTGTCTGATGATTGTTGTTTTGCAAAAAACTCCATGAAACCCAGGCGTCGCAGTCTATTTTCCATGAATTAGATATATATATGTAATATATATTTATTTATTATCACACACACACACACACACACACACACACACACACACACACACACACACACACACATATATATATATATATATCAATCTGTTTCTACCTAGACCAGTCTTCATTTTAATCCCAGTTTTTTATAATCTCTCTTTCTCTCTTTGATAAGGATCAGGCCACATAAAAAATGCTGATAATATCAAAATTTGTTTTCTTGTTTTTCCCTCCCTGAATCGTCTGCTATTAAAAAAAATGAAATAAATAAAAGACCAGTTGAATAACATTCCTCAATTAACATACCTAACATTCTGGCTGTTGGGAAACAATGGACTCAATCTAGACGAATCAGTGCACAGAAGTGTATTCATTCCATTGGTTTATCAAACACGGACAGGTTGATGGCGGCCTGTAGACTGTCCAGCAAGTGACCGGCTTTGGTTATCGATTACTTTGTTTAATCATCAAAAGTAGTGGCAGAGCTATGAGTCAGTCAAGCGAAATTAGGTGACCGTAATACCCCCTATTTTACAGCTTTTCTATTGACCGTTGTAAGTTTTCCTTCCACCGTTACCTAATTAAAAGAATGAAGGCCTAATATTCATAAATATGCATGTAATATTTATGTGTTGGTTTATTTTTCCGGACATAGATATGATTCTTTTTACATTTAAGCCTTGCACACACACACACACACACACACACACACACACACACACACACACAAATATATATATATATATGTGTGTGTGTGTGCTTACATATATATATATATATGTACACGAGGTTTAAGCGTGTTCGTATATATATATATATATATACTAGCAAAAGTTCTCGGCGTAGATCGAGAGAAAAATAATATCCTAAAGTTTATCTTTTTAAACAAAAAAATATATATTTACCTACTCCTCCGCACGAGCAGGATGAGACACAAGGTCAATTTTTGAAAGTGCAGTTTAACAGGTTTAGAATTCAGAGTTTTCTTTCCCTTCAACCGGTTGCCATACCATGGTTAAAGATTCCTGTCTGCCTTACGATTTACCAATAGCTGGAGAGAGAATATTTGAATTCATACCTTTCCAAAGTGTATCAGTGCTATGTGAAAAGTAAACAGCTTCTTCCTGGATTTGAACTCGGGTTGTCGTGTACATTTTTAATGAAAGTATTCATTACACCCCGAACGCCTCCCCAACAAAAAATACATTCGGTTTTTGAAGAGTTTCTAATTAAGCAGGCATACTTTGAGGCAGGTACATTGAGCTAAGATTTACAAAAGATTCTTAGAAAAAATGAAATATAGATTTTAAATGTCTTATTCATTACGTAGATATTGTTTATTTCTATCTATCTATCTATCTATCTATCTATCTATCTATGTCAATCTATTCATAATATATCTATCTATGAAAGTAACAGAAAAATGTAATCCAAATAGGCGAATATATTATGATGCAAAGTCGACGTTAACGTTTCGGTTTCAGTAACCATCATCAGGACTTGGATATCAAATTAGTTCACATAGCGATGGATGCTTGCTGAGATGACAGGTGCAAATGAGAAATATACAACGAAAAGATACATAAACGTGCACATAGCGTTCATAATTCAAAAGTCATAAGAACGTGTTTGGCACGTGGAAACATATTTGAAAATGTTGGATTTCCCAAAGAAACGAGACAAAACCTCCCGTTTATTGAGAAATACGCAACGACAAGTAAGTTTTCATGTATATAGATCATTTGGAATCATCCATGTTAAATGTCGTGTAAAATTGTATTTGGTATTTGTTTTTCTGAAAGGACAGTATGAAAGTAAATATGGATTCATATTTACTTTCCTATCTATCTATCTATCTATCTATCTATGCAATATGCTTTCTTTAATACAGGTTCGAGTGTTAGATAATAAAAGGTCTTTCATCTTATCAAGTACGATGACTTTTCAAAAGATAATGATATACTGCATGTTTTTAAAAAATTGGTTAGGTTTGGTTTGGTTTTATGGCATATCGACCATTGTAGGTCATTTCATGCCAAATCCTTTTTATGCATACATCAAATATATGATTTCTAAACACATTTTGACGATAACATTTTAAAACAAGCCTGAGCTCGTTTTTTGCTCACAGTTAAATGGTTTCATTTAATTTCAAACAATTCAATTTAACATAATTACAGTCTTTTGTTTACACACAGTTAAATGTGAAAACAGTTTTATTTCAAATAATTCAGTTTAGCTTAGATACTCATTATTTTTTTGTTTACACACAGTTAGACGATCAAACATTTCTATTTCAAATAATTCAGTTTAGCATAAGTCAACAAAGTTAAATGCTTCCGAGTAGTGCTATGTATCTCTAACAATTTAATTAAACCTAATTCCTGTGTTTACACATATCTAAAGGATCAAACGGTTCTATATCAAACAATTCAGTTTAGCTTAAGTACAGTTCTTTGTTTACACAAGTTAAATGTCAAAAACACTTTTATTTCAAACAATTCATTTTAGCGTATGTACACGGTTTAGTTCTATTTGATCCATAGGACCCGATCAGGTGCTACCACTCCGAGTTAGAGTGGACCAGGAAGCGACAGCAATGAAGGAGTACTCCACATTCCCCAAAACTTCAGCACTACTGAAGCCTTAGTTTAGTGTCATTTCCAGGACACTTGTTGGGGAAGTCTTACTCTTTGCAGAGATGCATTCTGTGTATTTTGCAACCCCAACCGACTGGGCCATTAGTCATTTGTTTACACATAGTTAAATGGGCCGGAAAACAAAATTGATATAATTTCGGATTTATAGGATGTTTAAAAAATCAATATCAATTTGTAATTTAATAACTTGATCAATTATCGTTCAAATGATGTCAAATTTTAACTGCATGTGTAGAAACAACTCAAAATTCAGTGTTTAATGTTTAAATGCCTTTTCTTTTCATGTGAACGATATTTCTGTACCTGAAAAGTAAAAAAGAAGAAACATGAAACATTAAAAATTGTATTTTGAATTATTTCCACACATGTAAAATTTGAAATCATTTGAACAAGAATTGGTCAAATTATTATTTTACGAAATGGTATCAATTTTTCTAAAATAGCCTGTATATGGGGAGACATCTATCTGTCTATCTATCTATCTATCTATCTATGTTTATTTTTTGCATAAAAGAGCACTAAAATTTGGTGTGCCCCCCGACTTAGTCTTAAAACAGATTTTAAAAAGGTGTTTCTTCAGTAAATTTAGTTTTCCCTGCCTATGGTAGACTCCGAAATTTTCCTTATCAAAAATATACGCAATCATCTAGAGCAGTGGTTTTCAAACTTTTTTGCCACCACTCCTTCACTGCCGGACCAAAATGTCAGAGCCCCCCTCTTCCAACGAACGCCAGAACGACGGTAATGTTAAATGTCATAAGAATTGGTTGATTCTTCAATGACAAACAGTTTGAAGAGTATAAAAAACAATTTTAACAAACAAAAATGGTTAACATTTATTTTTCAATCACAAACACCTTAAATTGAACATAAAAAAATTGTAAAACTGAACGAGTAATCATTAACAACTACCCTGCTTAATGAGATAGGTGGGCTTGGTGTATTGCAATCAAACTGTCAACATCAGGATGAAGGTTTTTCAGGAGCAGTCTCAGATCACCATGCTCTGTTATGTTGAGTTTGTTTCTTTATTTGGCGAGGAGCCTTGACACCGCACTGATTTCCCTCTCAACCTAGGAAGTCGGAAAAGCAATGAAAAACAACTTGATGTCTTTCCACAGGGTTGGGTAGCGTTTTGGGATCGCTGTTTGCATCCAAAAGGCTTGGTAAGAGGTCATTTTGCAAACTTACAAGTTCCTCTTCTAGATGGGTTGGCATCGATGTGCTGGGTTCAGTAAACGGATCGATCACCCAATCAGAAATTTCAAGAGAAAATAGGTCGTTGAATCTAACTGACACATCCCTGTGGAGTTCCGCTAAATGAGCGCAATACACGGCAATATCATTGTCCTTCACCCCTGTTTTCTTCTCAAAGTCAGACAAACAAGGAAACTGACGGAATTCGCGGCGTCCAAGGTTCCTGCTGTAGAGCTGTATTTTTTAGAGGAATGCCGAGAGGGCTGAGTTGGCTTTGATTAATGAAGTCTCATCACCTTGCAGCTGCAAGTAGGCATTGAAAATCTTCGTCATTTTCAATACACAGCTGATGGAACAGTCGAGAATTGAAAGCATTCGCTTTGATTTTGTTGACTGCAGTAATCATAGTCGATAAGGATTCATGTAGCTTCTCACTCACATTCTTTGCCAGTAAGTGTTGTCGATGGATCACACAGTGAACTGTGAGGACTTTCGGAACAGCTTTTTTCAAATAACTTAGAAATCCACGGTGGCGACCAACCATGGATGGGGCGCCATCTATAGCACATGATATGATGTTTGTAAGTGGAATGCTTTTTTCTGGAAATAGTCCTCCACAGCTCGATACACTGATTCTCCTTTGGTATCTGTTTCCAGGAGACGTGCAAACAATAATTCTTGACACAGTGACCCACCCTTGATGAAGCGTATATATGCGAGAAGTAGCGATTCGTTTCCAGGAAGAGTGAATTCGTCCAATTGCAAACTGAACTCAGTTGTCATCAACATCTTACTGAGGGTCTCTTCGACGTTTTTAGCCATTTTGTCTACTCTTCGTTGAATTGAGTCGTCACTGAGAGGAATCGATTTTATGACTTGTTTAGGAGATTTGTGCAAGACTGTTTTAATAACCTCTTTAAGTGCAGGCAGAATCAGTTCTTCTCCAATAGTGTGGGGCTTGCCAGCTTCCGCTATCAGCAAAGAAATGTTGTAAGAAGCCTTCAGACTATCTGAATTTTTCGATGAGGAAGTAAACATATTCATTGTTTTTCGTTTCAAAAATGTATCTCAAAGAGAATGAATGAACGCCAGTGTTTTACCAGATTTATCGGGATGAATCTTCTGTAAATGTTCGAGGAGCCTAGACGGCTTTATTGCTTCATTAGAAAAGTTTTTCTCCCAAACCAAGGACATGGGTTGTTGCGGATTAGTCGGTGATTGTATAAATCCATACTTCAAGTACTCCACAGAGTATTGCCTACTCTTCTTTTTCGGTGCTCCTGGGGTTGTCATGTATGGATGCTGCCCTCGCCAAATGTTAATAAACATCTTACTTAGACAGCCAGAATAAACTCGGACTCACGCATAAAGGAACACTAACTAATTCCAAAATGATGAAAGAGAAATTTATTCCAACGTAAGACAGGTAAATTTCTGAAAGAAAAAAAACAAAAAACAAAGAAGTTTTCATTGCGACGAAGGGGAAGAAATAAGTAGAAATTTCAGGGTAGAAAGAGAAAGGCAAAGAAGAAAGAGAGGAAAGGAGGGAAAGTAAGGCGACTGTAACAAGTAGAATTTTAGTTTATAACTAAGTAATAAAGCGGGTAAAAGCGAGACAAGTAGCATGACTAATAGGAATAATATTCCGATAATATTTAAATTGAAGGCAACAAGTAGGAAGTAAACATGGTGAGATAAGGCAAGTGAAACATACCAGAGCCATGTTGAAGGGGTGACTGAAGCGGGAAGGAAAGAATGCGTGTTGTCGGGAAGAAAAATGTCTGGCGGAATGGTTGAAAGTCCCGCCGAGATGAATAAGTCTCGTGGCTTTCGTGAGAGTTTGGGTTTAATTAATAAAGAGAGGATAAACCCCCAAGAGCAGAGCTTAAGGCAACCCAAAAGAGAAATCAAGGGGAGAAGAAATGAGAAATAAAAGTAACGGAGTCAAAAAGGGGCAGAAAGTTTAACGTCGCAGCGGGAAACGGGAAGTAAACAAAGGGGAAAGCGGTGACAAGGGGAAAATTGTCCCTTACGAAGAGAGTTTTGGATACAGACGTGACACGTACGTCGAGTTGCAGTGACTCGGAGACGCTTAATTAAATCACCCTGTTTTTCCGGCCTTTCTACCGACACCAACGTCACATTTTACTATAATTGCTCCAACGCCCCCTTTACAATTTCAACGCCCCCATCCGACCGTTTACTCGCCAGCGCCTCTCTGAAAGTTCATATCAGCCCCCAGGGGGGGGGCGATACCGCCCACATTGAAAACCACTAATCTAGAGTATATACTACTCCAGACAAAAAATTATGGAATTAACACTCTGAGAGGATGTTAATCTTATCTTTTTTTTATTAACTTTTATCTATCATTAAATAAACTAATAATAGATAAGACACAAAACATTTTTTATTTAGCAGCTGAACATTCTGGCTCTTATTTCTACTAATATATCCATACTAAAGCGGTGGTTTGAGGATTGTTTAGCTTGATGTTAAATCCATTTGGAGTCAGTGTTTAGATAAGACACAAAACATTTTTTATCTAATAGCTGAACATTCTGGCTCTTATTTCTACTAATATATCCAAACTAAAGCGGTGGTTTGAGGATTGTTTAGCTTGATGTTAAATCCATTTGGAGTCAGTGTTTGGATATATGTTTCATCCATTTACCTTCGCGCACTTTTATCCAATGCGTGATTTATACAAGTGGAGCGGAAAATAAGAACACACAAATTCAAATTCTGGTCGAGGTAATTTTTGTTCTTTTCACTCTAATGTCAGTGAGAAAGGCATAGATCTATCTCCTCTTTCTTCGATTGAGGATGAAATATTCGAGTGGACTGGTCTCAGCGGTCGAGATGGAGAAATCAGTGTAAGAACTCGAATTTTCAATTCCCTTGCGAATAGTTTATGAGTTAGCGTACAAGAATGAGACCATTATTTTGCATTTCTTACAGACCTTGGGAAAGGCTTGATTTCCGAAGTAGAGCGAGAAAAAAAAAAGCTGCCGCACACACACGCGCATGCGCGCGCACATACACACACATGTATATATATATGTGTGTGTGTGTGTGTGTGTGTCTGTAGAGAGAGAGAGAGAGAGAGAGAGAGAGAGAGAGAGAGAGAGATGCACTTGGAAAAGAAATATATACGTAATTAGAATTATATATTGGATGGTTTGGTTTGGTACTGAACTTGCGTATCCCACCCACCCGCCAAAAATTGGGGTAAGTAGTATCACTGCAGTACTTCAACAAAGATGGTTAAGGCATTGAATGATCCACGAAGGTTGTTATGCCATTAAACAAAGAAATCGAATTAACCATTTTTAATATGAAAATCTGGAACATCCTGTGAAAATTTGAACTTACCTGTCTAGTAGGTTTTAGTCTAGAGCGCTAGACATTTCACCAGGCGTGGTTTGGTAAGTTGGTTTCTTTGTTTAATGGGATATCAACCTTTGTAGGTTATTTAATACCAAAGCCATTCTCCTAGAAGAACAGTAGTGGTACTATTTAACCCATAGCTGGGAGGATAAAGGGGGTTCATACTTTTCTCAATTTTCTCGAAAGTGAACGTAATAGCGCTACTAGAATTCGAACTCGCTTACGACGATCCCGCAATCCATCGCTTTAACCATTACGCCACGAGGACATCTCCTTATATATTGGAGTTTTTCTCTTTGACCCTTAAGAGAGACTTTCTATCTGTCTATCAAACACTACGTTAGTAAATCCACGCAGAAATTCGGTTAATCAATTCATTTGCCCATAAACAGCCTGCAATAAACTGATAATGTTTTTGCAGTTAATTATTTCCATTTTATTGTCGATTTAGTCTATGAGGAAACGATTTGAAACAAGTAACCGATAAAAAAAAAAAGACCGACAAATATTTCCTCCTCTTTTTCGTCTACTTTTGACGTGAAATTTTATTTTTCATGGACATCCATATCATAACATCAATAGAAACAGGCCAATATATGTTTCATTAGCAATGTATTTCGCTATAAATCCTAACAATAAATGTTGGCTCCTACACATATAAATGAGGGCACGGTATATATGTAATGGAAAAGCAATGGCGAGCATACACATCAGGGATGATCACTGCTGTCAGCTCGATCCACACTGGGTACCCAACACTTCACCAACAGATTCCAGCATTTCTGGTCCGTCTTTTTTGGATGGCTTGTGAGATGGAAGGTAAGTGGCCGTACAATTATTGTCTTGTGGCGTGCTTCTTCCAGGATTACTTCCAAGCAGAACGTGTAGCATTCTTGTGTAATAATCATGTAGCTTTTTATCCAAGCGTTTCGTCAGAGTGCAGGTAGTGCTACCATACAGTAGTACTGACACTACCACAGTTTGGAAGAAATCCCGTTTTATTTTATCAGAGAGTTAAGATTTCCATATGATTGAGAACTTGTCAAAAGCAGTCCATGCCTTCGCTAGTCGTTTGTTGACATCACATTTAGTAGATGAGATATTACTGCCGAGGTATATGAAGTGGCCAACTGATTTCAGCGAGTTGCCGCTTTAAACGAGATGAAGCTATCTATTGTAAAAAATTATAATGATTAAATAACATTCAGATGATAAAAATATTCGTCACTCATGTAAATTTCTTATGCAACGCTCAAAAGAAATTGTAGAAGGCGTGTGCTTTTTTACCCCCCGCCTCCACTTCTGTCTGTCTGTCTGTCTCTTCTTTCTCTTCTTCATCTCTCTCTCTCTCTCTGCTTTCTTTGGAAAATTCATTTAATTACATTAAGAGTCGTAAATTCACCTCTGGCGTTCATAATGAATCGTACATATGGAATAAATTAATGCTGTTTTCTTTGTGACGAATATTTAGTTGTAGTTGAATCACTTAATGGCTGGAAGGTAACGGATCTCGACTGTGTAAGTACAATAGTGAGCAAAAGCAATGAACCATCTAATAAGAAATAATAATTTGTTTAATTTTTACTAAAGAGCCATGGACAATGTACTTTTGAGTGTAGTATTTGGGATCATTCAAGACTGCAGTGGAAGTTTTCGCATTCATATTGACAAAGTACGACCAAAAGAAGCGAGCAATCTAGTTAATATATATATATATATATATATATATATATATATATATATATATATATATTAACTAGATATATATATATATTAACTATATATATATATATATATATATATATAATTTTTACAAAGTTATTCAAGTTCAATAATTTATGTTCAGGAGTTGTGTTATTCATTCAAGACAGTGGTGCAAATTGTCACATTTATATTGACATAATACGGTAAAAGAAGACATGAGCTATCACAATAAAAATCTGTTTAAATTTTACTAATAAATTTAAGTGTTCAGCAATTTACTTTTAGTTGTAATATCTGTGGTCATTCAGGACTGTGGTGCAAGTTTTCACGCTGACACTGTGCAAGGGAAGATGCATATCTACATGCGGTTGTTATGCTATTTATTTTTGCTTGTTTCTATGTAATTTACTTTTAGTTGTAATATCTGTGGTCATTCAGGACTGTGGTGCAAGTTTTCACGCTGACACTGTGCAAGGGAAGATGCATATCTACATGCGGTTGTTATGCCATTTATTTTTGCTTGTTTCTATGTAATTTACTTTTAGTTGTAATATCTGTGGTCATTCAGGACTGTGGTGCAAGTTTTCACGCTGACACTGTGCAAGGGAAGATGCATATCTACATGCGGTTGTTATGCCATTTATTTTTGCTTGTTTCTATGTAATTTACTTTTAGTTGTAATATCTGTGGTCATTCAGGACTGTGGTGCAAGTTTTCACGCTGACACTGTGCAAGGGAAGATGCATATCTACATGCGGTTGTTATGCCATTTATTTTTGCTTGTTTCTATGTAATTTACTGGAAGAGAACATTAAAATATAGGAACTTAAAACTTTAAGAAGCTCATTTAAAACCAAGAAAATTCCCTTGAAACTCGTATCAGGTGTCTAAATCTTTTTTAAAATTCGCGTAGCTTAGATTTGGCTCATGTAAAAAGCAAACAGTGATAATTCATCTCGCAACACTGTAGCAATCGTTCTGCAAAGTAAGTTTAGTAACAGTTACACCACGATGAGATCCCCGAGGCTTCCGTACGTATTGGTGGTCAGTATTAGATCGTTAAGACACAAGGATGTATTTACCCAACCCCCAAAAGGGCATAATATTCCCTCAGGATAATTTCGTAGATCACTTTCTTCCATGTTGATCGAGTGTTCGATGTTTATACTGAACTCCCTGAGGTTGTTTTCGACGACATCCTTAAAACGTTACTTAAATTTATCTCTTGGAAGTCTCCTCTGTTGCATCTGTCCACACTACAGCAGCTTGGGTAGCCTAACCTTCTCCATCCTGATTAGGTGCCCAACCTAATGCATCTTCGTATGAGGAATATCTCAGCATTTTCAAGGTTTTGATGTGAATGCAATATTTGTTCAGTTGCCAGACAAAGTTTGTCACAGCTTAGCTACAAAGATTTTAGTTTTCCACTGATTATACTATGAATCGAACCTTCGGATTACTATTCATTCCAACTTTTGCAGAATGATATTAATTTAAAAAAAGATAAAATTTCTTGGAAGACACTAAAGAGCACAGAAAAAAAGTTCTGTGACGTATCTACCTAACCCCTCCTCGTCAGTCCAGACGCAACAGAAGGTGAGTTTTTAAATAAAGTAAAGCCTGTTTGAAAAGAGAGTTTTCTTTCTCCTTGACTGGTTGACTAAACCACATGAATCACAGATTTATCATATAAGATAAAGACACTTAAAGTAACTCATAAAAAATTATAATTTCTATGCTAAAAAAATTGAATTAGAAAAGAAAATTAGATAATGTGAATATGAAGGTGCTGGTCACTAAACATGGTGTAATGGTTAATGAATTAGATTTGCAGATCAGAGTTCCCGAATTCAATTCTCACTGGGGGTTCCATACAGGCGGCTTTGTGTCAAACTAAGCTAAGTTGAATAAAGGTCACCACGCTGTTGCGAAATGATTAGCAAACTAGTTTTTCAGTCCGATTTCTTTCGTGTAGTGAATTCGATCCTCACTAAGTGCACTACACTTTTACCCTTGTATCAAATTAAGTGACGCTTAGGGACACCTCGCGAGGGTTAACTGTTGTCGAGCAAAGCAAGTTGACTATTTTTCGTTCATTCGATTTTCACTGGATGCCCTATGCTCTTGTTCCAAACTTGGCTCGGCTTAGAAATTGACAAATCTTAATGCCTAGTAGAAATAAAACTTATAAAAGAGAAAGAGTTAAGGATACATAGATAGATAGATAGATAGATAGAGAGAGAGAGAGAGAGAG
Source organism: Sepioteuthis lessoniana (assembly GCA_963585895.1). Lineage (NCBI taxonomy): Eukaryota > Metazoa > Mollusca > Cephalopoda > Myopsida > Loliginidae > Sepioteuthis > Sepioteuthis lessoniana. Next base: position 44,324,694 of record OY757937.1, read on the forward strand.
AAAATGAACATGGGTCGATAGATAGATAGATAGATATGAGTAGACTGGTATATATATATATATATATATATATATATATATATATAGAGAGAGAGAGAGAGATAGATGAGATAGAAATACATTTTTATATCGAAAGGGAAGAAAAAGGAAATTGTAAGTAGGAAAAATGATTAGATAGGAGTGGAGAGAGAGAGAGAGAGAGAGAGAGAGAGAAGGTCAAATAACTAAAGAGCTTTATTTGTATTTCTTTGATCATGCTGCTTTCTTTCAAATTTGTCTTCCATTTTTGACATCGGCTTATTTATTTCTGGCAATTCTTCGGAGATCGATTCCACTTGATTTTGATAGAAACGGAAATTCTTCGATTGCTTTCCTTCTTGACTATTTCCTGTTGCTCAGCATTAGCGATTCCTCTGTCTGCGAATGGAGACATTCCGTCGTTCTTTGCTTTTGAAACAAAGCCGAATAAATGGCGGGAAAGTGGAAACGAAATCAAAAGTGGAAAACGTGTGAGACAATGGAAAAAAAAATGAATAGAGAAATAAAAAATAAATAAATAAATGGACCAATAAAAATCAAAAATAGGCAAACTTGAATTAAATCAGGAAATAATAAAGAGAAAAAGAACATCTTGTTTAACCCGGAAACTAATTCAAAATGAGGCCATTGGTATCACAGATTTAAGATTATGAACACTTGTTAAGAATCTTTTAATTTCTTACTTGATAAAACGTAAACTGGTTGGGTTCCTAATATAACAGTAGCTCAGGGTGATATTGCTGTATCTATTTAAGAAAATATGTTGAATTTTCATTGCTGTATATACACTTCGTATGTAAGTAAATACGGAAATTAAATCCGACAGTATGAAGAAAGTAGAAAAAACAAAATAATCCAAATTTTATGAATTTATAATGAGATTCAATGATTCGTTTTTTGTTTTTTTTTTAACTTTCTTCAGGACTTTAAAATAATGAAAAATATTGTTTAAACAGCGATGGATGTTTGTTGAAACAACAAGAGAAAAGAAAGTGTATATAAAGAAAGGCTTCTTTTTGTACACTTTTCTTTTCTTTTCTCGTGTCGGTACGCCTTGATGATTAGAACACGGGTGCAAAGCATTCACTTTCAGTTGAAAATGTACATACAAACCTTTCCCCTCTCAGAAAAGAATTCAAAGTTGTCCCCTCTTGGTTAGTGTTGGTCTTGGTTAAAAAAGCGAAAGGCATTCACAGGTGTAAGATTGCAATAAATAGTGCCATTGTAAAAACAGAAATTAATGATAAGATATTGAATTTTTCAAATTTTTGCATCAAATTTCTTAATGCAAATTTTCGAACCAAATCTGAAAATCGTGAAGAAATTTTTTTTCTATCTATATAAAACAATTCAGTTTAGCGTAAGTACAGTTCCATTTCAAACAATTCAGTTTAGCATAAGTACGCAGGTTAAATGTAAGTACACAGTTGAATGGTTAAAAACATTTCTTTTTCAAGCTATTCAGTTTCGTCAAACAGTTCTAATTCAAACAATTTAGTTTAGCATAAGTATGCAGTTTAGTTCTATTTAACCCATAGATATGACCCTATCAGGTGCTACCACTCCTGGTCAAAGTGGACCTGGGAGCGATGGCAATGAAGGGACTTCTGCATTCCCAAAACTCCAGCATTACTGGAGCCTCATCATCAGATTGTTTGGTGCCATATCTAGGACACTCGTTGGGCGAGTCTTACCCTTCTGCAGAGATGCAGTTGGTGTATTCTACAGCTCCAGCCGACTGGGCCAAGTCAGATGGGTGACTATTTAGTATAAGCAATTACTATAAGTAATACGAATCCTGTGTACGAGACTAAGCAAAGGATAATAGATCTAAGTATAATAAAATCACTGTTGCATGAAGATCAACGTTATGTATTGTTTGTTACCCAGCAGAATATCCGAAATTACTCGCTCAAATAACTCGCTATAATGAGACAGACTGAAAACCGTTGCCAAATTTACAACCTCCACACAAACAAAACAAAAACTTTATAAAATATTCCATTTCCTTTCTTCAGAAGAAACACGAAAAAAAAAAAAGTCCTGTTCTCGTTTAATTTCATGAGGTTATTGAAGCGTGTCTTGATATTCACAAAGTTTAACTTGGTCCGGCATAAGGCCAAATAAGATGAGAATGTAGGAAGAAAGATAGTGTTGCGCCAATTTTCCTAATGTAGAGAAATTGCCTCCTTTTTTTAAGAAAAAGTTTGTTGATAGTCAAGGTTTTAATTAGGATCAATTTTTTGACCATTGTTGTTGGTGAGAAATACGCCAATGGCTAACTTTAAGCACTACCCAGGGATATATTTCGTAAGCTCAACATAAATTTCAGTAGACTGAGTGTGCATGATACAAAGTGCTCAGGCCGGCATCTTTGTTAACAAACTACTGAAGTTCTCAGTGATATTTTCGAGTAGTGAAAACTATTTTTCACTAATTTTTCACTATTTTGCAGATTGGGATAACAATATCAGGTCAACGAAGAAGTTAAAATTGTTTAAGTACAAGTTGTTTCGACACAATTAGTCCTTCCGTAGGTACTTCAAGTAGTGCAATGTTTAGAAAGCTAGATTAAGCAGCCATTGTTAATGAGTTTGATTCTCAGTGGGCACCCAGTACTTCTGGCTTTGTGTCATATCTAAGCTAACCTTAGTTAATAATCTATAAGCTCTTCCGTTTTTAAATACATTTATTCATACGCAATGATGCATATACATATATGTACGAGCTTGTCAGTATGAGTATGTGTAGGCGCAGTGTATATGTATGTATCAACAGTCATCAAAAAAGACGACCATGTGACTTTATTCTTAACTTCCTTACTTCGTTTATTTATTTTCCTTCGTAGACCTGTCCCGCGGCTTCTGAAGTTTCGATCGATACCGGCAGCCACCGCCATTTTAAAAGAATCAGCCGAACGGAGTAGGCGTTTGTCGATTTGAGTGTACGAGCAACAAATTCAAAAGACACTCATCTTTTCATTTGGCCAATAAATTTCATGCACTAAATATTACGACTATTATAGGACGGCAATAGTAGGATTCTTTTCTTTAATTTCCGTTTTCTAAAAATACCATTAGTTATTTTCCCTTTTATTATCATATGTGTTTGTGTGTGCGTATATGTTTTTTTTCTGTGTATGTGTGTTTGTGTGTGTATATGAGCGTGCGTGCGTGTTAGTGTGTTTGCGTGAGTGTATACGCGCATATTCCTCTGTGTGTGTGTGTGTGTGTGTGTGTGTGTGTGACCTAGCGTCGTGCCATTTGCAAATATAGTGGTTATTCATACCACTGACCCAGGAAAAATATTAAATTAACCTTCTTAGATAATATTCGTTCAGTTTCTATGCCTGTAAAAATAATAAAAGAATATATCTTTAAATTGGGGAGATCTATGTGTTAATTCAATGACATTGATGGGTTAAAGACTATATAGAAATCTGTACTCTAAAAAAATGAAACGGAAATTCTTCCAAGTTATAGCCGTATCAGAACTACTGTATTTATTGACCAACTCATCCGCATAAGCAGGATGTGACACAAGGTCAATTTTTTAAGTGGAGTTTAACAAGTTTAAATTCAGAATTTTCATTCTTCTAGACCGGTTGCCATACCGAGGTTACAGAACCCAGCTTGCGCTACTTTTTGCCCATAGCTAGAGAAAGAATAATTAGATTAATGTCTTTCTTAGGAATATTAGCGCGATGTGAAATGCGAACAGTTTCGTTCAGAACTTCAACTCCATTTCCAACGACGATAACCAGTACACCACGGACACCTCTAGAACTACCGTATGGTTGCACCAATTGAACTTTATCAAACAATCTGGGAAAAAAAAGCTTGATGGGAACTACCTGCCATTTTGAACAAATCCTGGAAGCAGCACCCTACAAAACATCAGTTGTATGGCCACCTACTTCCCATCTCGTAAAACATCCAAGTAAGAGAAGCAAGATATGTGGGGCACTGCCAGAGAAGTAAGGACGAATTCGTTAGCGTCTTTCTTTTATGGACTCTTACACGTGGACACACCAATGTTTGCAGACCAACAAAAACTATCATTCATCTGCTCTATGTGGACAGTGGATGCCGTCTAGATGACTTGCTTAGAGCAATGAATGATAGGGAAGGATGGCAAAAGAGAGAGAGAGAGAGTCAAGGGAAACTATGCTGTCAGCATGCATTGATAACGACGATGATGATACTGATCACATCTTTAATATCTTCTTAGTTTTCGATTCATTATCATCCGAGTAATTAATTAGCCTAGTCGGATGGGGGTATAGAATACACCGTCTGCATCTCTACTGAGTGGTAAAACTCCACCACCGAAGAGTGTCCCGGATATGACACTAAACTGCATCTGATGGTGAGGTTTCAATCATTTAGCTTTGGGGAATGTGAAGTACCTGTTCATTGCCATTACTCCCAAGTCCACTTTGACCTGGAGTGGTAGTACCTGTTAGGTCGCATGTATAGATCAAATAGAAATATTTAATTATTTACTAGACATGAAAACATTTATATTGAATAGAATTACAAGTGTTAAATAACTAAACATGAAACTATTTAAAAGTGTGCAAACAAATGCTTGATATTCAATTGAATTATTGGTATTAGATGGCAATACATGAAACAATTTAACTGTGTGCAAACAAATGAGCTCTGACTCGTTTAGAAATAATATTACCTACAAAATATTCATTTACAAATTATATATATATATATATATCCAAAGAATATGAGTTGGGAATGATTCAATTTGAGAAGATATAAGAGGTTTCTTATAAATCTCCAGAAGTGCCCAACATATAATAATAGATATATAAATTTCATGAAGAGCGAATTCATACAATTGTAAAAAGACTCAACAAACTGTCATATTAATATATTTCTGCTGGCAACTCCATAATAGAAACCAACCTCTTCAGATAGCCATCATACAGTAGAGAGAAAAAAAATTCTTTCCATAGTACAATGGCTATTTGAAGAGGTTGGTTTCTCTTATGAAATGGCCAGCTGACATGAATTTATAATAGCCATATGACGGCTTGTTGAGTTTTTTACAATTATATATATATATATATATATATATAACACCTAACATTTTGACCCCGTCTGCCCACGCCTATGAATGAAATAATTTGTAATTTGATTTCCACTTTTATAAAGCTCATTTTTATTTTTATTTTATCTTTATTTTTTATTTCATATATATATATATATCATCATCATCATCATGTCGTGCCGCCAGCACAGATATCCTTGACCATCTCTCGCCACTTCTCCCAATCATTCATCGCCTCCGGCAGGTCTTCTGGGTTACATCCTGTATCCTCACATAGCTGCTGTATGTAAGTTCGGAGTACGTCACTTACGAGCTCGTCCTTGCTTCTCCAGCAGTGTCCGGCGTGTCTGGCTCGTTTAACCTGTATAGTTTTCGTGATGGGAGGCAAGTGGCCGTACAGTTGGCGTCTCGTGGGGTGTTGTCGCCAGGACTTGTTCAATATTGCTCTCAACATTCTTGTGTAGTTGCCGTCAAGTTTCTTCTCCAGCCGTTTAGTTAGCGTCCATGTAGTGCATCCATATAGCAGTATCGATACAACCGCTGCCTGGAAGAAACTGCGCTTCATTTCATCGGTCAGGTCTGATTTCCATATGATTGAGAGCATATCTATAGCCGTTCATGCTTTCGTCAGTCGTGTGTCGATGTCGTTTTCTGTTGATGAGACGCTACTTCCTAGGTAGGTGCATTTGTCCACTAGCCTCAGAGAGGCTCCGTCTAGTGTGGTAATGTTGCCCGTTTGGTTGTAACACATATATTCAGTTTTGTGCGCATTGACATGGAGGCCAATGCCTGCTGCAGCTCGTTCCAAGCTATGCAGTAGTGTCTCTGCTTGATTAGGCGTATTCGCCAGTCACGCTAAGTCATCAGCGTAGTCGGCGTCTGTGATTGTTTTTGCGGGGTACCTTTTGCTTCTTTTCTTAGTCAGCTCGAAGCCATTTTCTCTGATATTGTCGATCGAAGTTCTAAGCACGTAGTCTAGATAGATAATAAAGAGGTATGGGGCTAGCGTGTCTCCTTGTAGTACTCCTGCAACAATGTCGAAGTATTCCGTGTCTCCATCTGGTGAACGTACTTTCACTTTTGTGTTTCTGTAGAGGATCATTATTGCTGCTACGGTTTCTTTTGGTAGGCCGTATGCTAGTAGGATTAGTTCCATTTTCCCCCTGTGGATGGAATCGAAGGCCTTGGTAAAGTCGACAAATAGTAATGTCGCCTGTAAGTTTTTTGCCCGAACGCCTTCAAGGATTCTACGGATGGTCAATATTTGTGAGGTTGTGGATCTATTTCTCCGGAAGCCATTTTGGTTTTTCCTAAGGATGTTGTCTATTTTGGGTTCTATGCGGTTTCGTAGTAGGGCATTGTAGATTTTGGCTGCTATGGATGTAAGTGTTATCCCTCGGTAGTTCTTGGCTAATCCGAGGTCGCCTTTTTTAGGGAAAGGAAGGATGCATCCTTTCATCCATCTTTCTATCCTATTTTGACTATAGACTGCGTTGCATTGCCGGAGCAGTATATCGTCGAATTGTCTAGTCTTCCACACTTCGGGGGGGGGGATCTCCCCTGCAGCTTTCCTACTTTTAATTTTTTAAGAACCGAGTCGAGTTCTTCTTTGGTGAAAGGCCCTAGTTTAATGTCTAATTGCTTACTGATTATTCTGGTGATCGGTTCATCCGTTATTTTCGGCGGGCTTCCAAGTAGATTTTTGAAATGCTGTTCCCACAGTTTTACTCTTTCTTGTTGGCTTGCAGCTTTCAATTTTGCTTTGGCTGTGCTCTTCCTTCTACTAACTTCGTTTATTGTTTGCCAGGCTATCCTGGATTGTCTATCTTCCACCGAGTCTCTAATCTTATCTATCTGATTTTGTATGTATTCTGCCTGTTCTTTTAGATATATTCCTGCTAATTGATATTGTGCCTTTTCTAGTTTTCGGGCATTTGTGTTCGTTGGGTTCTTCCGATAGCTTTTGGAGGCAGTTTTCACGAGAGCACGTTTTTCTCTAACCTCTGACGTTTCCCAAGGGACTCTATATTTAGTTCTAGGTTTTGTCGGGATACACTTTGATGCCACCTCAAGGTGTGCTTCAACAAAATTTTCATATTCGTCATTTAGGGTAACTTTTTCTGTCTTCTCTTGTAGTGTTTCGAATCTGTTTCTTAATTCTAATGCATATTTGTCTCTAATGTCTCTGTTGTTAAGTAGGGCCCAGTCATAGTGCTTAGTTGTCGCTGTTCGTGTGGCGTTTTTTCGTAGGCTAAGACGTATTTTGGCGGTGACTATTCGATGAGCGGAGGACACACCCTCGAAAGTGGAGTATGCCTCGCAATTCATCGCACAATTTTTCCATTTTCTGTTTATAAAGAGGTAGTCTATCTGTGCTTTACTCTTGTTTGCGTATGTGTGGGTCCATAATTTCCCCTCCCTTTTTTGAAAGTTTGTATTGAGGCATGTTAATCTATTTTCTATCATGAAATCAATTAGATGTTGTCCATTCCTGTTTGACGTGTTGTGTAGGCTGTATTTGTTGTTTCTGTTTTTCCCGATTTGTGCATTCATATCTCCGCCAATGACTAGCAGGTTGTGTTTCGGGATGCTACGTACTAGGGAGGACAGCTCCTCGTAGAAGGTGACTAGTTCGGTTTCTTCGCTAACATTGGTAGGGCTGTAGCAGGAGATGATCGTTGCTTTGGGGTTGCCATTAAACGTTGCGGCCATCATCCTAGGTTGTATTCTCTCAATGCTATTAAGTGTTTTTAGCGCTCTTTAGTTTTTCCATGCCGGTACAGTCACCAGCGTCCATCCATTGCCAGTTTCGTGATATTTGATATCTTCGGTGTGAGTGTATCGATGTTCTTGTATACAGATTATGTCTATCTTATGTTCTACGGCTGATGCAGTTAGCTCTGGTAGTTGACCTATTCTATTTAGGGTTCTAACGTTAAATGTCACCATCTGTATTGTTTGTTTGCATTTTAGTAGTTTTTGTTTGAGCTCTGTAGCTGATTTTTCGAACACTGAGGCCAGGGCTCCAACCTCAGCAGGACGCACCCCTTTTTTACCCGCGCGAAGAGCGATGCGGTTTGTGTATGTGGTTTGAGTATGAGTCATGGTTATCTTTCGATGGCTGTTTTTATTCTCATCTATAGAAGCCACTCTTATAGATGAGCAGCAGTAGTTCCCCGATCGAACTGACAATCCTGAGCGTTAAGCCGCAAGACTCACACGTTCAGGAAATGTTAGGCATTGCGAATTCGAACACCTTCACGTACACGATGCTGCTTTCCATATGTACGTGAAAAAAAAAAATATATAAATAAAAAACAAAAAAAACAAAACAAAAAAAAACTCCACATTTGCTACTTTGCGACTAGAGAGAAGCATATAAATAGTCATCTGACGAGACGGAGAGTGTAGTAATATTCTCCGCCGAAATAAATTTATTATGACGACTTAACCGAGTTTGAGTCTCCATCAAATTGTACTATATATATATATATATATAACAGGATTTGTCATTAGATACCCTTCAAAGACTGATATGCGATAAAATACAAGCAACCAGCAGACAAGGCTTTCATATCGTTAAAATCGTTAACAACAAATGAATAAATATAGACGTACAACTTATTCTTTAACCTCTAGGCATAAAATAAATCCCAAATTAGTTCACATGCCGTTAAAATTCATCAACAAAACCAACCGAGTGGTTAATATTGGTAGAATACATGAGAAAATAAGTGTTAAAAAATCAAACTTTATGTTGTGAAGAAAAAGAAAGATTAGTATCTTAAGAGCTCTGTTTATAAAATAATGTAAAAAAGCAGATATGTTTAGAGATACTGAATAATGTATATAATCAAATTACAAAGTGTTTGGAATTTGAGTTATTTTCATTTCAGTAGTAGCTGATACAGTTAAAACTGTACCAATAAAACCAAAAAGTAAAACAGTTGAATTTCCTTCCATATTCTGTTTGCTGATCTGTATTTTCCAGAATTTCATAAAATTTGTATTGTTTGTCATAACGTTATGGTGATTAAAAGGTTTTAAAGTATCTGTTTATCTAATCCGTTTGCCACGAGCAGAAAGCGACACAAGTTCAATTTTAAAGCGGAGTACAACTCGTTTAGAAGTCAGGGCTTCTTTGTACTAGATTAATTGCTATACCAAGGTTAAAGAGCCCAGTCTGACTTACCATTTACTGAGAGCTGGGAATGGGAAGAATTGTTAGTTTCCTACTTTTCTCAAGAGTATTTGCGCTTTGGGAAATGTAAACGGTCTCGTCCAGTATTTGAACTCGGGTCACCGATTTTCTGCCTACCATAATAATCGTTACATTAAAGGCGCCTCATTTCATGATAATCAATGTCATCATCATCATGTCGTGTCGCTAGCACGGATATCACTGACCCTCTCTCGCCACTTTTCCCTATCGTTCATCGCCTCTGGCTGGTCTTCAGGGCTACATCCCGTATCCTCACATAGCTGCTGTATGCATTTTCTAGCTGGTCGCCCTACTTTTGCTCGGCCATATGTAACAGGTGAAAAAAAAAAACAAAACCCAAACCCTCCTATAAATACACATTAGTCCTGGACTTTAAGTAAGTTAAAACTTACGGGGAAAGGACCCCCCTTTTTACGTACACATGGGAAGCAGCATGATGGACGTAAAGGTATGCGAATAAGCCCTCTGACGGCCAAACGCAATGCCTAATCGGGTCCTGGACGTGTGAGTCTTGCGGCTCAACGCTCAGGATTGTCAGTTCGATCGGGGAACTACTGCTGCTCATCTATAACAGTGGCTTCTATAGATGAGAATAAAAACAGCTATCGAAAGATAAACCCCACATAATCGATGTAAATTTTGTGAAGTTTTGGAAAATACAGATCAGAAGACAATATGGTACGAAATTCAATTGCTTTACTTTGTGATTTTAATTGTACATTTCCAAGTTTATCAGCTATTAGTGGTATGAACCTAACCTTCAGGCTCCATAATTTTCTTAGCTCTTGAGTAAAGTCCTGCTATTTTTTCCTAATTTTCTCCTCCTCCTTTTCTTAAATCTTTCTTTCAACTCCAGTAACATCACTGTTGCCAAGTTTTATTGCCCCTTGGATATTATTCCATGCGAAGAAGAGACTGCAAAAGCACTTCTTGGTCCAGTTCTATGCCAAGATCTGAGTGCAAAACAATCATCACAAGAAACAAACAGTTGTCATCACCACCACTATCATCATCATCATCATTATGGAGATCAAGTAACAGCAAGTATCCTTAAATCTTCAGCACCTTCCGCAGTATACCGACTGACTCCAGCACTTTTATGGTCTGGACAATCTCAATTCTTCCTTGAATTTCTAATTCATGTAATTTTACTTGCAATGTAAATGGCACGGTACCAAAATGCATAATCGATTTTTGGTATGACCCCGACCTTTAATTTCTTTAGATAATAGATAAGGTCCTGAAAAATTTCGCATTCTTCTTTTTTCACCGTTAGCTAACCGGCACAGCACAGCACAGCACAGCACAGTACAACAATATTTAAAATCTGACAGGTTTTTCTTTACTTTTCTTTTTTCTTCAATGAATCCTCTAACTGTGAAAAATTTACTTCATCTAATTAGATACATTACGACATTTATGATGATCAGAAAGAAATTGCAATAGATATGCTTCAAGTATTTTTTCTTGAAAGCGTATACCATTATCAGGAATATTAAAGCTATGGTTTACTATAGCCTGATGCTAATTAATTTACTAAAAACTTCCGATAATGCTAATTAAATATTAAATTTAACTCATTTACTGCCACATTTTTCAATTTTTATTAGATCCCTGTGTTGCATTTTCCTGGGGAAAATGACTGTTTCAAAAATAATTGTTAGGATGTACTTATTCATAGGTATCTGTATTTCCGTTATAACGGGAATTTTACTGATTAAAAATGACGTTTTCTGTGAAATCAGACCTCATTAGGGAGTGTCTTCGTGGTTTAATGGTTAAAACGATGGACTGTAGAATCGTTGTAAGCGAGTTCAAGCTCCAGTCACGCTACAACGTTCACTTTCGGACAAAAACCCTTGGGAAAAGTATGAACCCTCTTATCCTCCCAGCTAGGGGTTAAATAGTACCACTACTGTTCTTCTAGAATGATGGCTTTGGCATTAAATAACCTACAAAGATTGATATGCCATTAAACAAAGAAGCCAAACCAAACCAAACCAGACCTCATAAAATTCTCAGCTGGTTTCAAATAGCATCGAAAATTGCTTTATTTTCCATTGTAGAGTATTTTAAGTGAATTGTTCTAGTAAAAACATCGCTCTAATGTTCTGGTTGGTTGGCTGGTGGATTTCAACGACATCTATACCCATCATGAGTTATTTTATGCCTAGAGGTTTGAGAATGATCTAGGTTTGAGAATGATCTATGTTGGACGTCCAAATTAACACTTTAATAATTAGTTGTATCATCGGGGATCGTTTTGTGGGGTTACGTATTATGTATTTACAAATCCCTCTGCACAAGTGGGATGCAACTCAAGGTCAATATTTAGTGCGGAGTTTATCGGGTTATCTATTTCCCTTGAGTGGTTGCAATATCAAGTTTAATAAGCTCAGTCTGCCCAATAATTTTAGCCATAGATGAAGGGAGGATAATTTGATTCATAGCTTTCGCAAGAAAATTAGTGTTATGTGAAATGTAAACAGCTTTGTCCAGGATTTGAACTTGGGCCACTGTGTCGATTTCCTACGACGATATCCGTTACACCACAAGCACCGCACCGAGGAGTTACTTTGCATGTAGGTTTACGTTAAAATGATATTCTGTTTTTGTTACGTTACTATTGCATACATACATACATACATACATACATAATGATAATTCTAGCCACACATACACATTAAAAAGATACACACCCACCCAAAAGATACAAACACAAGATTTCCAGTACAGCTATGTCATTTAAATTTTAAATCATTTATACACATAAAATCTTTTTGATTCATCTTGTTTTTCTGATTGATTAAGATTGATAATACATTGCAATCCTGAAAGCTATCTTTACAAAACAGAGCTTGCCCAGTCTGCTGGGGCTGTAGAATATACTGACTGCACCTCTGCAGAGGGGTAAGACCCCGCCTAACAAGTGTCCTGGATATGACACTAAACAATCTGATGGTGAGGTTCCAGCAGTGCTGGAGCTTTGGGGAATGCGAAGTACCCCTTCATTGCCATCGCTCGCAGGTCCACTCTAGCCCGGAGTGGTAGCACCTGATAGGGCCCTATCTATGGGTTAAATAGAACTAACTGCATACTTATGCTAAAATGAATTGAGTAAACTGAATAGCTTGAAATAGAAACGTTTTCGACAATTAAACCGTACTTACAATTAAATTGCATGCTTATGCTTAACTGAATTATTTTAAATAGAACTGTTTTTCGACATTAAAACTGTATTTACACTTGACTGAATTGTTACATATAACTGCTTGAATATTTTGAAATGGAAATGTTTTTGACAATTAAACTGTGTACTTATGCTAAACGTAACTGTTTTCAATAGAACAGATTATTTACATAAAAATGGATTTGGCGTTAAATAACCTACAAAGGTTGATATGCCATAAAACTAAACAAACCAAACAAACCAAACCAAAACAGAGCCTTGTCCGCTGGGGCCGTAGAATACACTGACTGCATCTCTGCAGAGAGGTAAAACTACACCAACGAGTGTCATGGATATGATATTAAACAATCTGATTGTGAAGTTCCAGTAATGCTGGAGCTTTGAAGAATGAGGAGTATCCCTTCATTGTCATCGCTCCCAGGTCCACTCTGTCCCGGAGTAATCGCACCTGAAAGGGTCCAATCTATGGGTAAAATAGAACTGTTTGACATTAAAACTAAGGGCAAACAAATCACATGCTAAATTGAGTTGTTAGAAATAGAACAGTTTTATCATTTAACCGTGTGAAAATAAATAACTGATGTTTAATTGAATTAATAGTGATATATAGCATTAGTTGGAACTATTCAATTTTGTTGACTTATGCTAAATTGAATTGTTATAAATAGGACTGTTTAATAATCTAGCTGTATGTAAATAAATGACTGATATTTAATTGAATTGATAGTGATATATAGCAATACTGGGTACTATTTAACTTTGACTTACGTTTATCACTCACATATATCTAATATGTATGTATGAATAGGACTTGACATTAAATAACCTACAATGGTTGATATAGTATAAAATCCAAACAAACCAAACCACACATTTACAAAATAAAAAAAGCAGATATATCTGAGGTTGTTGCATTCATTTCCCAAGGTCATTGAAACCGGAACCAAAAGAGTTGAATTTCACGCTGTTTCATTTCATTTATTGGTTTGTATTTTCCAATATTTGATTATATGCTTGGCACTTCTGGAGAAGCAAGGATGGACTCAGAAGCAATGTCTTGTGAACTCCTACTCATTGATACACCAGTAATGTCAGACCAGCAGAGACTTATATACATTAGCTCTGTGCGGGCACTGGATGCAGTGAAGAGGACCTACCAAGAGCGACGGTCGATATGGACGAATGTCGAGGAAAAGAGCCAAGGAAATTCGTGCTATTAGTCCATGTTGATGACAATGAAATTATCATAACATATTATGGTTGAGTGATTGGTTTTAAGTGCATATCAACCCGTCTTGGGTTATTTTATGCCCAGAAGTTAGGAAATCGCGTTCGTTGTTCGTTCATATTTACATTTTTAAAAATATTTTTTTGTATACTTACCTATCGAATATGAATGATTTCGAAACGCCTATTTGACCAATATATGAGAGTCTCACAAGCCCTACCGCACCAAATCAGGGTGGACCTGGGAGTAATGATAATGAAGAGGTACTTCACACTTCACAGATTTGTGCAGAACTAGATCCTCACTATCAGATTTCGTTTAGTATCATACACAGGCCACTTTTTTGCGTGGGGTCTTACCTCTCTGAAGGGGATACAGTCAGCGTATTTTAAGCCTCACCAGCTGGTCGATAACGTTAAAGTGAATTAAATTTTCGACACTTCTATAAAAGCAGGATGTGACACAAGGTCAATTTTTAAACTGAGTTTCACAGGTTTGATACCAGCCTCATACTAAGGCTAAAGAGCCCAGGCTGCTTTACTATTTACCCATTGCAGGAGGTAGAAGGATTAGATACCTACCTTTCCCAAGAGTATTTTCTCCATATGAAATACAAATAGCCTCATCCAGGTTTAAACTCGGGTGACTGTGTCTATATCCTACGACGATAACCTTTACTCTACGAGCATTTTAATACAACCGTTTTTGAAACTGATATTTTTGACGAAAATGCGGTATTGGGATCTACAGAAAACTTTAAGACGTGGCCGTGAGAAGGTTAAATAGAAATGTGATAATGTTGTAAAACAGAGAAAACAACGACGCTGATGTATAAAAATATAAAGTGTTTTTTTTTCTTTTCCTTTTATCCTTTTATTACCTGAATGTACGTAGGGGTAGAGAGAGAGAGAAAGAGAGAGAGAGAGAGAGAGAGAGTCGAAGACGGCCAAGATGTACACACACAGGGACGACGGCGCGGTCCTTCTATGAAACCTCCCTACCTTTCTGCTTTATTCTGCCCGGGTCCATTTATTTCCTGGTTTATATAATTTTCCGGACGCCCACGCAATTCCCCGTGGACACACCTCCTGCCAACACGTTACACGTGGAAACGCCTCCTTCCAGCATGCCACCCACGCAATTTACGTAGCATTTCCATTGGGGAATAACCTACGTCCTGTTTACTTTAGGAGACAGGTGCACTTCCTGTGATGCGACCCACAAAACTCATGCAGCATTTCCCCTGGGGAACAAGCTGCATCCTGTTTATTTTAGGAAACAGCTGCACTTCCTGTTATGCCACCTACACGATTTATGCGGCTTGTCAAAGGAATCTTCCAGTCAATATCCATCAATAATAAGAAAATTGACGATTGACAAGAAACGAAACCAGGAAGGATATTGGATTTTTAAAAAATGGGGCTGGTGAGGTACTGCTTAAGCCATGAATATTCGGATCATCAATAGCCAAGCAGGAAATTGAATCTGATTGACTGTGTATGGATCAATAGCAATTATCAACGTGTGTTTACGGAGTTATTTTTTTCGATACAATTCAAATTCCAATTATCCTCAGTTGACGGAGATGGAAGTGGCTTGTAGCAGCTTGTTGGTGGAGTTCTTGTTGACTCTCATTCGAGAAATTTAGCGAACTTTGTGTCCGGCTGTGTGACCGACAACAGATGGTTTGATTTTTAGTAACATAAAAGAATATTGACAAATGAATAATTAGTTTGTTTAGACGAGGAGCGAGATCATCGTAGTCCATTGAGTGTATTCATTAATAAAAAGGATACAAGGGGTGATTGATGAGTAAGATCTTCTAAGTACATGTATTTACTCAATTCCTCCCTACCATTATTTCAAGAGCCACTTTGACCTGGAGTGGTAGTACCTGTTAGAATTTCAATCTTTGGGTCAAATTAAACAGATCACTTTTTTTTACTAGGGTTAGTTGCCTGGGTTTTATGGTGGATCAATCCATGTAGGTTATTTAATGCAAAATACTATATATATATATATATGCGTTTACAAATTATATATATCAATTTATATCAATGTATATACATATTGATATAAATTGATATATATAATTTGTAAACGCATACTTTGTGGATAACATTTTTAAACAAGCCCGAGCTCATCTGTTTGCGTACATTTAAATGGTTTCAAGTATTTTTATCTAACACGAATAATTCTAGTTACTATTTACTATTATTCATTCGTCTGAACACTGCTAAATTGTTTCATGTATTGTAATGCAACATTAGCAATTTAATTTTACAGCAGTCATTTTTTTGCACACATTTAAATGGATAAACACATATGATCCGTAAGTGAATAGCTAGTGCGTAATTTTATTTTTAAAATAAACTTAGAGCTAGTTTGTTTCCGTACAATTAAGTATTGCTTTTGTTTTCACACAGTTTAATGGGAGCGAGTATTGCTATCTAACACTAATAATTCTATTAACTATTAATCATTTGTTTGCACACAGTGAAGAATTTTCAAGTATTGTTATTCAACACTTATCATTCTATTCTATTAACTCATCAGCACATAGTAAAAGGGTTCCAAGTATTGCTATGTAATACCAAAAATTCAATTTTTGCACACAGTTAAACGGTTTTAAGCATTCAGCACAGCTTTATTTTCATTTGCATCCAATGAAATGGTTGCAAGTATTGTTATATAACATCAATTAGTAGATTTAGACACTCAGTCAAAGGGTTTCAAGTAATGCTAATTAACACTAATATTTCTATTCAACACGATTCATTCGTTTGCACAGAGTTAAATTGTTCTCTGAATTGTTGTGTTAAACTAGCAATTCAATATCAATCATTTGTTTGATCATAGTTAAATGCTTAAACAGATCTATTTGACTATAAATGGAACCCTAACAGGTACTACCATTCTGGATCAGAGTGGACCTGGGAGTAAAGGCAATAAAGGGGTACTCCACTTTCCCCAGAGCTTCAGAACTGGAGCCTCACCATCAGATTGTTTAGTGTCATATCAGGACACTCATTCGAGTCGGGGTCGTACTTCTCAGCAGAGATGCAATAGGCGTATTCGACATGTCCCTTTCTTTTACTAGGGATTATTATTAATACTAAATAGTATTATTAGTGTTGAATAGTATCATTTGAAAGCATATAACTGTGCAAGCAAAAATGCAATACTTGAAACCAATTGTTTGCAAACAAATAAATAAGCGCTGGCTTATTTAAAAATATTTCCTACAAGCTATTTACTAACAATTTATATATATATATATATATATATATATATATATATATATATATATATATATATAAAACAGGATTTGCCGTTAAATAACCCATAAGATTTGATGTACCATAAAGCACAACCAAACCAACCAAACACAACCATCAACTCCTCCTCTGAAAAGTCGATTTTTATACTAAGTACTGCTGGTTTGAATTCAGATTTCTCCTTTTCCAAGACTGGTTAACTCACCAACGCTGTAATATAATAGCCGAGGGATTTCGTTTTATATATCTTGCCTTTGGGTTTAGTTAGGCTGAGAACCTTTCGCCTCAGCACATGGGTTAAAACTTGAGTTACAGGTGTTAACACGTGCGCGGGGAGGATGTGTCGTTCATAGATGTCAAAATAAAAACCCTAGATAGAGGATTTGACCAGGAGATGTGAATGACGTCATGCACCGGAAGCGCGCGAGGAGGATTTTGGGAGATTTGAAAAAGTAAGTTGAGTTGAGAACTGGACACCGAACGAGAAAGGTCGACTTTCGGGGCTCGCAGAGGCCAGACCAATTTGAGCGCTACGGGCGCCACACGAGATGGTGGTGGTGGTGGTGGGGGCAGATGGAAAAGCCAGAATAGAAAGAATGTGTATCTCTCTCCTTATGTCGAAACCTTTAACTCAAAAGTAATAAAAGGTTTCGTACCTGAACTAAAAAGTCATTAAGTGTTTTTCGTGTTTCGAGATTCCTATGTTCTATGTATATACGTTATGAACGTTCTATGTACATTTCCCATATCCGTATCAGGCTATGGTACAACGCTAAAGAACACAATCTCTCCTACTATTTACCTATAGGTGAAATACATACCGATTATCGTCGAGTAATGAATACTTAACTGTGTGTAAATAAATGGCTGATGTTTAATTGAATTATCAGTGATATGTAGCAATACTTGGAACCATTTAACTTTGTTGACTTATGTTTACAAATCATATAAATTTGATATACATGTATAAACAGGATCTGGCATTAAATAACCTATAATGTTTGATATTTGCCCAGTCTGCTGGGGCTGTAAAATACACTGACTGCACCTCTGCAGAGGGGTAAGACCCCCCAACGAGTTTCCTGGATATGACACTAAACAGTCTGATGGTGAGGTTCCAGCAGTGCTGGAGCTTTGGGGAATGCGAAGTACCCCTTCATTGCCATCGCTCGCAGGTCCACTCTAGCCCGGAGTGGTAGCACCTGATAGGGCCCTATCTATGGGTTAAATAGAACTAACAGCATACTTATGCTAAAATGAATTGAGTAAACTGAATAGCTTGAAATAGAAACGTTTTTGACAATTAAACCGTACTTACACTTAAACTACGTGCTTATGCTTAACTGAATTATTTCAAATAGAACTGTTTTTCGACATTAAAACTGTATTTACACTTAACTGAATTATTACATATAACTGCTTGAATATTTTGAAATGGAAATGTTTTTGACAATTAAACTGTGTACTTATGCTAAACGTAACTGTTTTCAATAGAACAGATTATTTACATAAAAATGGATTTGGCGTTAAATAACCTACAAAGGTTGATGTGCCATAAAACCAAACAAACCAACCAATGTTTGATATGCTATAAAACCAAACCAAACCAAACCAACCAAATGATAGTTTTGGTGGTTGAGATTAGCAAACAATGTGAAATTTGCGGGAGAATGTGTGATGTGTACGGAGAAGTATGTCAAAAGATGTTTATGTAGTAATCATGCTATAAACAATCTTACCTCGAAGAAACAGAAGGTGTGCTCTCTCTGCTACCGACACGCGGAAACCAGAAGAAGAAAAGGACGCAAGAGGTGTGACGTGTTTTATGGAGGAGAACGTGATAAGCCCACGTGAAGTGGTGAGATTTAATGTTCATATAAGAAACTTAGTTTGAGGTGGAAGAAAAAAGCAGTATTTTGTTTATGTCTCATTGGTGAATATCCATTTGTTCATTTTGTGTGTTAAATAATAGGTTGATTCCACTTTGACTAGACTTCTAAAACCCAGAAGAGTTTACAAATTGCTTAAACATAGGTTTGCCACCATGGAATTGAAATATACTGACTCTCTGTTTAAGAAAAAATTCCGGTTGCAGCGGTCAGTAAAGAAGGTCAAACTGACAAGTCTACAGGGACATGAAACGTTCCATCGCTATTAATTTCCTTGAAAAACGCGTAACTGTGAACTCTCTGGACAAAAATCACCTTATTTATCGAATGACCCACGAACTTTGTTTCTTTAACCTTTTCTTTCTTTATGTTAAATTTTTTCTCTTTTAACACCTCCTTTTTATGTTCTTTCTTTTCTTCGTTTCTTTTTCTCTTTTCTATTTTTATTTATTTAGTCATTGATGCGCATAAATTTTGTCGGTGCCCAGTAGCGTGACGGGTATCGACGTGGAAAAAGAATCAGTGTCCCGCTTCAGTGTTCACTTAGCCTTAATACTCTCAGGAAAGGAATCCACATTTCGGCACATTATCTTCCATTCAGTTTTCATAACAATTTTTTTTCTGTCTCTGCTATACCATCATAGTTTTGGAAAAGCGGATAGATAACTGGACAAGCTAAAAACTTACTGACCAGTCAGCAGCAGGAGCTGCAAAATTATTTATTACTCTCATTGACAAAGTTGACATTTGCATATTTCCAGATGAACATAGGATGGTACAAAGGAAATAAGTACGGCTCCCCATAATACAGATCGATTATAAACCTTTGGCTTTGCCCCGTATTTTGCAATATTCTTACCTATGGAAAAATTAACATACATATGTTAGATACTTGGTTCGACCTTTCTCTTAGGCCCATCTTCTTTCTTTTCAGAAAACAAGGCAGAAATGCCACGTGAATTGGGTGGATGGCATGCCGGAAGGAAGTGTGACCACAAGGATTGCGTTGGCGTTCAAAAAATCATATCACGACTGAAAATTTTCGACCCAGTGCGAACAAAAGAGAACAAAAGAGCCGGCAGAAGAGTCGCTCGATATCACGTCGCTTTGGGCGCTGGCCTTGTGCCAGACGGCCTAGGAATGAGAGGTAGAGAGAAGTCTCGGCTGTACGAGACTCGCTAAAATGAGAAAGCTGATTAAATGCCCCGAGATAATGCAGAGAAATGTGAAGAAACAGGCTCGCTAAAGTCGAAGAAAGATGTGCTTTGCGAAGGCCCTGAAGTTGAAAAACATGTAGAATCTGTGATGATTAGATGTTTTGAGTTGGCCCCGTACTAGTCTCGCGAAAGGAGAACGAAGAAGAAGCGAAAATGATTGAATGTTTCGAGTTTGCCCTATAACAGTCTCACGAAAGGAGAATGTAGCAGAAAGGCAGAGAGTTTTCACAGAAAACCATACCGTCGGCTTCATGTGCATGCAAGCACAGCCATCTTCGACCCTTTCGTTCACACCACTATTTCGTACGTTTCGTTATAAAAGAAAAAGAAAAGAAGCAGAGGATATTTTTATATATACATCTTTTATACATATCTCTTCATTCCGGGTATACAATACATAATTGGGAGACATTTTTACTTTTCTTTATTTGCAACTTTTTCAATAGCCGCCGCCGACACGCTGTTTCGTTGTGTAGAACAAATACGGTGACATCTCTTGCTTTTCTTTACCTGCTTCTCCTTCAAATGACGCTGACCTTTATGCTGTTTTATGAGAAATAAACGCGGCGGTATCTTTCGCTTTTATTTACTTGTTTCTTCAATGGCCACCGACCTTCACACTGTTTCCTTGTAAGGAATAAACGCGGAGGTACCTATTGCTTTTCTTCACTTGCTTCTTCAATGACCGCTCACCGGCACATTGTTTTGTTGTAAGGGACAAACACGGTGACATCTCTTGTTTTCTTCACTTGGTTCTTCTTTAATGGTCACCAATCACCATATTGTTTCGTTGTGAAGAAACAAACACGGAGGTATCTCTTGCTTTTCTTTACTTGCTTCTTCAATGGCCACCATCCTCTACGCTCTTTCGTTGTGAAGAGCAAACATGGAGGTACCTCTTGCTTTTCTTTACTTGCTTCTTCTTCAATAGCCACCGACCTCCATACTATTTATTTGTAAGGAACAAACACAGAGGTACCTCTTGCTTTTTTATTTACTTTTTCTTCAATGGCTGCCGACCGCTACGCTGTTTCGTTGTGGGGTATAAATACGGAGGTATCTCCTGCTTTTCTTTACTTTACTTGCTTCTTCCTCAATTGCTGTCGACCGCCATGCTCTTTCGTTGGGAGGAACGAACAGGAGGGTATTTCTCGCTTTTCTTTATTTGCTTCTTCACGTGCTCCGACGTGCAAGGTTTGTTTGTTTATGATGATCCAAGCTGTGAATACAGTGTCCATTTTTGCCAGGAAGAATAACCAACAATCTACTTTCACGTGCGTCTCAATTAATTATACTTCTATATATAATACCAATGTACATGGGAGAGTGGTTCAGTGGATGGAGATAATTATGCACACCTATAATTAAACATGTTTGCTAGTTGACGTTTAGAATCAATTAAAAATTTCTTCTCGACTTTTTGCTCACTTGATTGAACTCATCAAATCAGAGCCGCGGTCGCAGCTTGACCCTGGGTTTTAATAGTTTTCAAATATATTGACTGATCCATGATGTTTTTTTTCGCGTATAAAGGCTTAGAGCTTAATTCAAAACGCTGCGCATATCAATAATAGATCTCACTAATCTATCAGGTAACCCGTATTGTTGGTGCGATTTTTATGAAGGTTTATTGAGTAATTAAATGACAGATAAAATTATCAATGGTTCGAAAGAAACCTTGAAAGTAGAGTCAAAGAGATTGGAGAAAAGGTATGAAGTATTATAAATATACTGACAGGTTGTCATGAAGAAGTATATCAATATATAAGATACGTATTCGGTATGTGGGAGGAATACCCCCATAGTGTAGTGGTGAATATATTGAACTGAGTGGTACGGGAGTTTGAAGTCCAACGACGTTATTACATTCACTTTTGGATGAATACCCTTAGGAAAGATATGAACTCTTTTACCCTCAACTCCAGCTATGAGTTAAAAAGTACCACGAGTGGTCTTCTACAGGGCTGATTTTAACCTTAAATAACTCTTGATATTTTATCAAACACCGAGCCATTAAACAAAGAAATCAAACGGGAAACATATCTATTTGGGTGTCTTAAATTTTATGAATAAAAATTGAATAAATACCCCCCCCCAAAAGTAAACCAAAGCAAATCTATTAACCTTATTTCATTTAAAACTCGGGAGTCCACACAGAATCTCAAACTGAACCTTTTATTTTAACCACAGGGGTAGATTTCGAATTCTATTCACCATGACCGGGTACAAGTGTTAAGTTATAGTAAGTATTCTTTTTTATTCTAACCTGTTGTTGGGATTGAACCTGCACTTTCCAACAGTCTACCCCTGTGGTTCAAATAAAGGGTTCAGTTCGAGATTCTGTGTGGACTTGCAGGTTAGAGATGAAACACCTGAAGAAGGTCGAAGAACATATCGGCCGAAATGGGATTATAACCATAAAGATAAGGTCAATAGTCCGAATATTCTAAATAATAATTATCAAGCTTCTTCACAGAAATTTAGACAAAACAAAACATAACAAAACTGGCCACTCAGTATTGATTTAAAACAAGAAGATTCTTTTACAACAATTGCAAAAAAAAAAAAAAAAAAAAAATTGACAGAATAAAAGGAAACCTTAAACTTTAATGTACTTCATGAGATCTAACAGAGACCATTATTAGTTAAGTTTGGTTTTGTAGTTTGATGGCAAATCGACCTTCGTTGGTTATTCAGTACCAAAATTATCCAAGGAGAAGACAGTAATAGTACTATTTAATCCATTACTGGGGGAATAAGATGTGCACACCCTTTCCAAGGGTACTAGGTCGGAAAGTGAACGTATTAGCACGACCGGAATTCGAACATGTTTACTGTGAGACAGCAGTCCACGACGTTTGCCAGGTAATCTCCCACACCGTTATAAAATAAAATGCTTTCAATCATATCAGAAAAAGAGAAGTTTCACTATAAATCCTCTTGACTGTATTTTCTCTCTGCTATTGTTTTTATGTAATAAAATGGATAGCTTGCCAAATATACTGCCATGGCCTGTTAAAACAAGTATTTTGATACTATTTTTTTTTTTTTTTACTTTTTGTTTCAACAGGTTTTCTAAATCTATTATAATTCTGGCCATGATAATAATAAGGTTGGCGACCGTAGTCGAGGGTTACTCAGTCGGCTGGGGCTGAAGAATACACCGACTGCACCTCTGCAGAGGGGTAACCCCCACCCCCAATGAGTGTCGTGTTTATAACACTAAACGATCTGATGGTGAGGCACCAGTGATGCGGGAACATTGGGGAATGCGAAGCACCCCTTCATTGCCATTGCTCCTAGGTCCACTCTGGCTCGGAATGGTCACACCTTATAGGGCCCTATCTATGGGTTAAATAGAACTAAACTGCATACTTATGCTAAACTGAATTGTTTGAAATAGAGCTGTTTGACTAAACCGAATTGCTTGAAATAGAAATGTTTTTGACAAGATATATTTACACTGAAGTGAATTGTTACATATTGAACTGTTTTGACATTTAACTGTGTGTAAACAAAATATGCTCTTATACTAAACAAAATTAGCTGAATTAGAACTGTTTGAATAAACTGAATAGTTTGAAATAGAAATGTTTTTGACAATTAAACTGTGTACTCATGCTAAATTGAATTGTTTGAAATAGAACTGATTATTTGCATAAAAAATGGATTTGGCGATAAATAACCTACAAAGGTTGAGATGCTATAAAAACCCAATCAACCAACCACCAACCAACCAACCAGCCAACCAACCGTAGTTGAGAGGGACCCGAAGGCTCCCTTTTCAATAGCTACTACACCGAAGTGTAGGGGAGGGCGCTACTCCTTTCCCTGGATTGTCCCACTTTACACTTGATCCTTACGTTATAATGCTGAGTGTTAAGCAAGGAGGCATCGAGTACCATTTTTTGAGTCTTTGGTATGACTAGATCGGGATTGAACCTTGGTCTCCCGGACCATTGGCGAACACTCTACCCATTAAACAATGAAGTAAACATTTTGCTTTTAGTAATGAACATCGCTAACCTGAAATCTCGGATGGATTCTAAAATTCCAATCTTTAATTCGACGACTAATTAATGCAGAAAAAAAAAAAAAAAAAAAAAAAACATAAACATATTATTCAAGAGCAGATAACTCCATATGTATATTTTCACTTAAATTCTTTCTTTATTGAGTTATAGTAATAACAAGAACGAGAGTTTTGCAGCAGTTTGTCATTTTGTCTCGTGACACAGCAGAATATTCGAAGACTGACATGGACATTGTAATCCAATACTTCTGCATTGTTCATAAAACATTTTCAATGTAGTTAGAATCAATATAACCTATTATTGATTACAGCAGTTGCAGTTGCATTTGCAGTTGGAATTCCTATTTACACTTTATCTGTTATTCGTATTCAACTCATCGACTTGACAATTAGTTAAACCAGAGAAATTATACATTAGGGCAATTGTATAAAAAAAAACGTTTGGTTTGGTTTTATGACATATCAACCATTGTAGGTTATTTAATGCCAAATCCATTTTTATATATATGAATAGTTCTATTTTAAACAATTCGGCTTAGCATAAGTACCCAGTTTAGTTCTATTTGACCCATAGATAGGACCCTATCAGATGCTACTACTCCGGGCCATAGTGGACCTGGTTTGGTTTGGTTTTTATGACATATCAACCATGGTAGATTATTTAATGCCAAATACATTTTTATACATATCCTATTTACCAACCCCTCCGCTCGGGAAGGGATATGACACAAGGTCAATTTCTAAGCGGAGTTTAACAGGTTTTAATTCAGAGTTTTCCTTCTCCTAGACTAGTTGCCTAACCAAGGCTGAAGAACCTAGTATGTCCTACTATTTATCTATAGCTAGAAGGAGAATAATTGGATTCATACCTTTCCCAAGGGTATTAGTGCTATGTGAAATGCAATCAGACTCGCCCTGGATTTGAACTCGTGTCGCCGTGTTCATTTCCTACGACGATAACAATTACACCACGGGCATTTTTATACATATAAACAGTTCTATTTCAAACCATTCAGTTTAGCATAAGTACAGTTTTTTGTCTACACACAGTTAAACGTCAAGACATTTCTATTTCAAACTATTTAGTTTAGCATAATTACGCAGTTTAAATGTAAAAACAATTCTATTTCAAACAATTCAGTTTCGCATAAACACCCACTTTAGATGTCAAAAATAGTTCTCTTTCAAAAATTCAGTTCAGTTTAAGTATATTTTTTTTTGTTTACACACAGTTAAACATAAAACCGTTCTGTTTCAAGCAATTTAGTTTAGCATAAGTACATAGTTTAGTTCTATTTGGCCCATTGATAGGAACTGATAGGTTCCTATCACTCCGAGTCAGAGTGGACCTGGGAACGATGGCAATAAAGGGATACTCCACATTCCTCAAAGCTCCAGCACTAGTGGATCCTCGCCATCAGATTGTTTAGTGTCATAAGCAGGATACTTGTTGGGGAAGTGTTACCCCTCGGCAGAGATGCAGTCGGTGTATTCTGCCTCCCCAGCCGACTGAACCATATAAAAAGGATGTTTATTTTGATTATGTCATATAATATAAGGCCAACTATTTTCATTAGCATAAATTAGGGACGAATTATCTGACTGTTATTTAAAATTTAAGTTTTATTTTTTTCGTTAGAGGTGTGCAGGTACTTATCACCTTGAATACAAATATAAGAATTCAGCAAGAAATATTTTAAAAAAATCTGCGTATATTCTATATCATCATCATCATCCTCATCAACATCATCATCAACATCATCGTCAAATTGCACTGACCGCACGGATTTCTTTGACTCTCTCTCTATCCGTTCTTATCATCACTCGCTCTAGTCAGGTCTTCCAAACTAAATCCTGTGTCCACTAATGTTCGTAGGTTCTTGATAGTCGGTCAACAGAAAAATGTCATGAGTTCGTCCTTGTTTCTCCAGCAGTATCCCGCATGTCTTGTTTGTCTTACTTGGATGTTTTTGAGATGAGAGGTAAGTGGCCGTATTGCTGTTTTTTTTCGTAGCGTTTTGATTCGTAGCATTCTTGTGAAATTCCCATCTATATGCATATTCACTAATTATATTGTTTTTTGCGATTTTTTGTTTTTGTCTTTAATGGTTTTAATTCTTTTAATGGCTGGTTTTTAAGAAATTGAAACACAGATAATATTCATTATTAGTTATGACTTCTACATTAAACTTAGTTTCTCACAAGACTAGATAGAGAAGGTAACTAACAATGGACTGTTACTCTTGAATGCAAAGTGACCAATTTAAGAACTAAATGTAGCTTGAATTTAGTACAAGGTCACAATTATTGGAAACCTTGTAAGAATCGAAATCACTTCCCAAAGATAACTGTCCTACGAAACTAGCTTGTAAACCACTACACGAGATGAGTTGCCCAAGGTTTATGATCAGTAGAAACAGCCAGAAACAAAGATACTAACGATTAAAAATAAAAATGATTTCTGTATCGATTAGGCCTTTAATGGGATGGAGTAGAAAGATTTTATTATCCACAAATATAAAACGCTATATATATATATATATATATATACGCACACGCGTGGACACACGTATATATGGTTGGTTGGTTTTATGACATATGAACCTTTGTATGGTGATTTAATGCCAAATCGAATGACCTCAGGCACCGGATAATAAACCCAGTACTTAACCCTTTTATGCAAGAAGGGACTAGTGTTGCCTCGGGGAAAAGCTCCCTAGAACTAAGCTAATTGATTTTTTCCCCTTCCCCGGCACGAATCTATTTATTTATTCATTTATTTTTACCCAGACCCCTACTTCCCACGCAGGTAGATTTTAAACAAAGTAAAAAAACAAACAAACAAAATATAGGTTGTATTTGCACCAGGCTACAAGTATGAAGCACCTTGTCGGAACTAAACTGAAAATTGATTGGTGGAAATGGCTCATTAGCTATTACACAACAACTCAAAGCACTTAAAATCTAAACAGAATTTATATCTAGTACAAGGCCAAATGTATAGAATACCCAAAGTTGATCAAATTCATTCGTAAAAGATCAGAGAAACTAGTTTGCTGACGATTGCATTTAAGAATGCTAAAAAAAATGATAATTTATTTTCACTTCCAGGTCACAAATATTCTATTCTAAGTGAAGATCCAACTCATTTTTCAGAAGTAAATGATTTGAAGAACTAGTTTTTTTTTACATTGAGGCAAGATGTTCGACAAAGATATTTATTAAGCAGAATTTTTTTACTTGGCTAGATGGTACCTCCACTGAGAATCGAACTCTTTACGGAGAGCTCATTAACTTAGTTCCCTAACTATTTCACTAAGCGAGGTGCCTAAAAACGAAGATATTTAGTTCGAGTGAAATTAAAGGATTGATTGATTTTAACGCCATTTCAATCTATCTAGGGTTATTTTATGCCAATGAATTCAAGAATTAAGTCCACTGAAAATTTATATCTCTATTTTTGTTTATAGTTATTACCAAGAGAGTAGGTGAGCGTTGTAAGACGGACACTTTTTTTTCTCCCGCAGAAGAGTTTAGCAGTAAGCCTTAGAATATGAAAGACAGACCCCCACCTTTTGTCTAATTTAGAACTCCTAGTATAATTGAAAGCTTTTTCTGGCATTTCTCAAACAATCTCTGAATGTTTGACTGAAATCGAGCCTTAATTGTACTGATTGACGAATATTTAGTGAATTTTAATCAGATAATAAGGATATTGTTTTAGTCTTTGTGAGTTTTTCACACCAATTGTAAATAATGGTTTTCTTTGAAGTCCGAGTGACAACAAGTCTCTTCAGCTGTCCAGGATTCTTCTAAGTATTCTAGTTGATCTTAGCAGCATTGTGATCTGGATATAATTCTTTCTTGGATTTCCAGTTCCTCCAGACTCTTCTCCAAGTTTATTGGGCTCAAACTATAATAAGTATTGCTGGTAACTTCATATTCCACAACTGTTTTTAGCTCGTCGAAAAGGTTCAGGAAAGTTTTTTCTTTATTTTGATTTAACTGTTTGACCTCTTATAACAGCGAAGTTCAATAATCAACACGTACTTTTTTCTTGTTGACCGGGCCATTGTCCTAATAAGTAGTGTTCATCAATAGTCCAGGAGACCAGGGTTCAATCCCAGGTCGAGTCAAACCAAAGACCCCAAAAATGGTACTTGATGCCGCCTTGCTTAACACCCAGCATTATGAGGTAATGATCAAGGGTAATGTGGAGCAATCCAGGGAATGGAGTAGCGCCCTCCCCAACACCTCGGCGTAGTAGCTATCGAAAAGGGAGCCTTTGGATCACCCTCGACTAAGGTCGCCAACTTTTACTTTTTCTTGTTGACAACAGCTATGTTTGGTCTTCTATTCAGGATCGAGTGATCCGTTTGTTATCAAAATCCAAAAGAATTTTGATTTGTACATATAAAAATTGTCAAGTTTTAATTCCTTGCCCACGTCGCAGCAGCTCAGTCGGCTGGGGCTGTAGAATACACCGACTGCATATCTGCAGAGGAGAAAGAACTTCATTTCAACGAGTGTCCTAATAATGACACTAAACAATCTGATGGTGAGGCTCCAGTCCTGGAGCTCTGGGGAATTTAGAGGACATATTCATTACCATTGTTCTCAGGTCCACTGTTTGGCATTTAAACTGTGTTCAAATAAATGACTTAGGTTGAATTGTTAGAAATAGATCTGTTTGACCATTAACCGCCTAACTGAATTTTTAATGTTCAAGAGACGTATTAGTTTTTGATAGCAACAATTAAAAACCATCAAACTATGAGCATAAAAATGAGCACAGGCTCCTTTAGAAATGTTATTAACAAAATGTGTTTACAAATCCTTTATACTTAATATATATTTATAAAGAGGATTTGGCATTAAGTAACCTACGATGATTAATATGCCATAAAAACAAAACAAAACAAACAAAATCATATATATTCAATATATATGTATAAAAATGGATTTGGCATTAAATAACCTACAATGGTTGATATGCCATAAAATCTAAACAAACCTAACCATATATATCTAATACAGTAATTCGCAACTTGGGGCGCATGCCCTACCGGTGGGGTATGGTAATATTTTGGTGGGACATGCAATATTTTGATGAGGATTGTTTTGATTCTTTTAAAACTTTCTTTTGCAGTAAAATTTTGAATATGTAAGAACTAAATATTACAGAGGGACATGAGAATTTTAGAACTACTAAAATGAGGCTTCTTCTTCTTCTTCTTCTTCTTCTTCTTCTTCTTCTTCTTCTTCTTCTTTGCATTTGCATTTGCATTTGCATTTGCTTGTTCTCACCCGATGTTTGTTGGTTATAAGTAGAGACAGAGTGAGAGCTTGTCTTTTAAAAATTCCAGTTCTCTTTCCCAGTATCCTTGCACTCCCCAGTGATGCTTGAAATATTTACTGCAAATTTTTATGACCTATAAACAGAATGACATTCTGAGAAAATGAAAAATAAAATAGAATAGGTTTTGTTTTGATATTTTCTTTTCTTCTACCACTAACGTTCACCTGTAAGTATGTCTCGTTTCTACGACGATTAGCCATCGACACCATTGCAATAGTTAGCAACCCCCTGTAAAACTGATAGCTCGCATCATAATAGCTGCTATGATTAGTAAGCTGGGGCCTTCTGGGTAACGAAGATAGCAGTCGCCATATCCCCCTACAATAGAGCAAGTGCCTTACTTACTTTTTGGTCGTCATCAGGGGTAATAAGTAAAGTAAAGTTGGCGACCATAGTCGAGGGTGAACCGAAAGCTCCCTTTTCGATAGCTACTACATCAATGTGTAGGGGAGGGTGCTACTCCTTTCCCTGGATTGCTCCACTTTACCCTTGATCCGTACCTTATAATGTTGAGTGTTAAGCAAGGAGGCATCAAGTACCATTTTTTGAGTCTTTGGTATGACTCGACCTGGGATTGAACCCAGGTCTCCCGGGCCATTAGCGAACACTCTAATCGTTTGACCAATGTCCGGTCTATGTGAGTAGAAGATATGGGGCAATTTCTTTACCATCTAGATCCCAACACAAAAAAAAAAAATAACAAGGAAACTTGAAAAAATAAGATTAAGAATAATAAACAGTGTTCGATGGTCTTTAACAAAACTTGCTTCCATATATATATATATATATATATATATATATAAACAGGATTTGGAATTAGATAATTTGCAAGGGTTGAGATGCCATAAAAGCAACGCCAACTCATTTACGTATCTTGATCTCACCAGACACAGAGGCTGCTATGTTAATTCAGGGTGAACCAATAATCGTTAGGAGATTGCTGATTATTTTAATGATGATAGCTGATCATTTGGTGGTTAGAGAGAAGTCAACAATGCAAAAAACATTTCTAAATTGAACTTTTCATAATCTATTCCTTTAGCATTTAACCTGTTTATAGATTGTTAAAATCTGGTGGAAATATTACGAGGTGCGGCCATTTTTCGCTGCAGTTAGGGATAGTGTTTACTGTAATATCCCTGCATCAGTTGTATATTCATTTTATGTAATTTTGTAATCTGACTTTACGGCTTTTTATGGCGTCGATTTACGGTACCGGCTCGGTCTGTGGGAGACTTAAGAACCCAAGTATCATTCCATCTTAGCGAGACACCAGCATTAAAGTCATCACGAAAGAAAATAACAAAAAAGTAGCGTTTTATCAAAAACACAAAAGTAAAAGTAAAACAGAAAAATTATCACTGGAAGTGGGAACAATAAAATGTTATAATTTACAATGCGTAGCTCGACGTATAAAAAAATCAATAGAAAAATACGTTTCAGTCAGCCTTGAATATCAAGCAGTTTTATAACAGAGCCAATGAAAGTAACTCCGAAAAGCATAATTTTAGGTGTCTGAATTACATACGTGAAGCATTGTAGTTATCATTAACTTTTGAATAGGTTTTCGTTCAAATTTTTGCTGTTTTATACCTTGTCGGAAGCATATTCTTTATTCCAGATCAATACTACTTGCATAACGGTCGTAGAATAGAAAACAAGTTCAATGCTACAATAAAAAGCAAGAGATGAAAGAAGAGAATGATAATGATAATAATAATAACTCTCAAATGAGTATAATAATAATAATAATAATAATAATAATGATAATATGAACAACCCAGTACCTGTCCTAGAAAATGACACACACAAACTCCTATGGGACTTTGATATACAAACGGATCACCTAATCTCGGCCAGAAGACAAGACCTTATAATAATCAACAACAAAATAAAAAAAAAAGAAAAAAAAAAAAAAGAAAATCTGCAAAATTGTCGACTTTGCTATCCCAGCTGACCGCAGAATAAAACTGAAAGAATGTGAAAAGAGAGATAAGTATCTCGACCTTGCTAGAGAATTGAAAAAACTATGGAATATGAAGGTGACAATTATACCAATTGTGATTGGTGCTTTTGGCACGGTAGCTAAAGGATTATTAAAGGGCCTGGAGGATTTGGAAGTTGGCGGACGAGTGGAGACCATCCAAATGATAGCATCATTGAAAACGGCCAGAATACTGAGAAGAGTCCTGGAGACTTGAGGAGACTTGCTGTCACTCAATCTCCAGTGAAAGACCATCAGCTTACACTGATGTGAAAAACTCTAATGATGATACTGATAACAATTTGTAATCAGAGGAAGAATGGAGAATATTCAGACCATAGAACTAGAACATTAGACCATAGGAGTAGAATCTCAGAGACCTGATATGACTTGCTCTCACTCAAATTCCTGTGAGACACCACCAGTTGAAAATGTGTGAGAAACTCCACAAATCGCAAGAAAAAAAAACAACAACAACCTAATGTGCATGGACGACATCAAACTGTTTGTTAAAACTGAAAAAGAATTGGAAACGCTAATACAAGTAGTGAGGATATACAGTGAAGATGTAGGGATGGAATTTGTCATAGAAAAATGTGTGATGATGATAATGAAAGGCAGAAAACGACAAATGATGGAAGGAGTAGAACTACCAAATCAATAAAAAATAAGAACGCTTGGAAAAAAAGGAAACGTACAAATGCCTGGGAATAGGAGAAGCAGACACCATCAAACATGCAGAGATGAAAGAAAAAAATAAAAAAGAATATCTCAAGAGAACGAGAAAACTACTCGAAACCAAACTACATAGCTGAAATCTCATCAAAAGGATAAATACCCGAGTTGTCCTCCTCGTAAAATACTCGGGACCATTCTTGAAATGGACAAGGGAAGAACTTAAACAAATGGACCTGACAAAATCCATGACAATGCATAAGGCCTCACACCCCATAGCTGACGCAGACAGACTGTATGCGTTAAGAAAAGAAGGAGGAAGAGGACTTGAAGATTACGTGAAATGGCGCAAAGGAAAACTGATTACAGCCACTAGGAACAATGTAGACAACACAAGCATCAACTGAAAAAAAAAAAACAACAAAAAACGAATAAACAAAAATGGGAAGTAAAACAACTTTATGGACATTTCAAGCGATAAACAAGCAAAATCTCACACCGGAAAACTTGGACATGGTTAAGAAAGGGAACCTTTCGAGAGAAACTGTATCTCTCCTGATATACCATTGTGGTACTAGAGAGACTTTTAGACCCCGTTGTGTTCCCGCCGTTTTAAGAAGTTGACGAACGCGAAACTCTGTTAAACTACTCAAAGTTTTATTGACTACCTCAAATGGTAGGAGAAAGAAAGAGCGTATAGAAACCTAAGACCACCGTCAATTAGTCAAAAACAAGCAACATATTCTAGTGAGAAAAAGATGAGCCGATACAGACCTTGAATTTTTTCCTGATTCTAGCATGCTTGTCTGCTAGATCGAAAGCAGTCTTTGGCGCACACCCTCAACTCGGGGTATGTAAACTTTTGTCTCCAAACATCTTTGTTGCTAGTGTTCTACTGAGGTCTTTACCTTCCCACTTCTCGTTGTCCATTCTTGAAAGGACACGAGTCGTCCCTTCATTCCCGACCGGTGTCGACGGGAAGGATATCCACATCCCCACGTTTCCATGCGTGCGTACAAGAATTTTGGACCTCCAGTTTTCCCTTGTAATTTTTAATTACCACGAGTGCCTCGGCCGTGCTATTCGGAGACTCTCTGCTTTATTTATTTATTCAATTTTCTATGAACCGTTCAATTACGCGACACTGATTGGAGCACAAAATAACGCTATAAGTACTATGTCAAAGTAAGAATATACAAGACGCAAAAAAATAGCAGATGTAGATTATGTGGTGACAGAAACGAAACGATCAATCACATTATAAGCGAATGCAGCAAATTAGCACCAAGAGAGTATAAGACTAGACACGATTGGGTGGGGAAGGTAATCCACAGGGGATTGTGCAAGAAGTTTAAATTTGACCATACGAACAAATTGTATATGCACAACCCAGAATCCATTTTTGGAAAATGAGATGCACTAAATTCTTTGGGATTTTGAGATACAAACAGATGATCTAATCTCGGCCAGATGACCAGAGCTAGTAATAAAAAAGAGAACCTGCGGAATAGTGGACTTTGCCGTTGTGGCTGACCACAGGGTAAAACTAAAGGAAATCGAAAGGAGAATTAAGAACCGAGACCTTACTAGAGAACTGAAAAAACTTTGGAACAAAAAGGTGAAGGTGATACCAATAGTAATTGGAGTGCTCGGTACATTCACCAAAGGACTGGCACGGGAACTGAAGGACTTGGAAATAAGGGGACGAGTGGAGAGCATTCAAACTACAGCATTGTTGGGATCGGCCAGAATATTTAGAAGAGCTCTGGAGACTGAAGGAGACTTATTGTCACTCAGACTCCAGTGGAAAATCATCAGCTGACGCTGATGGGAAGAACTCTTAAATGAGAAAAAATAATGAAACCTAGCTTGAGCCATTGGAACAGTTCCTGAGAACTGAGAAAAGTGACTGGGACAATAGAGGAAGAATCGAACCCTTCAGGAAGTTCTTAGAAGAGTTATATAGAGCTGAGGAGACTTGCTGTCACTTAGGCTTCAGTAAAACCCACCGGTTACTATAAGCGAGAAAAACTCGCAAAGGGTAGATACAAATATTAATACTACTATTAATAATTTATATGATGAGTATTTTATGAAGTTAACATTCAGAGGGTCTTTGAAGAGAAATATTCACTTGAAGATATTTATATTTATGATTTTGTTTTGATCCACATTGTTCAGCCTAAGCCATACTATTTAGCTTCACATTAATATCAGCAGGAATAACTTATTCTTTATTTATTTATTTATTTATTCATTTTTTCCTCCTTGGGTTATATCCGCTTGTGTTTTTTGTTTTTATAAGAATCTTGGTACAGAAAATATACGATGTCAGTGCAATATCTTTATATAGATAAGTAAAGTAGTAAAGTTGGCGACCATAATTGAGGGTGACCCGAAGGCTCCCTTTTCAATAGCTACTACACCGAGGTGTAGGGGAGGCCGCCACTCCTTTCCCTGGATTGCTCCACTTTACTTTCGATACGTACTTTATATTGGTGAGTGTTAAGCAAGGAGGTATCAAGTACCATTTTTAAAGTCTTTGGTATAACGCGACCTGGGATTGAACCCAGGTCTCCCAGATCATTGGCGAACACTCTACTCACTGGATCAATGAGCCGGTTCTATATAGATAAAATTCTGTTAAATAATTCAGCCAATAGTTCTTCAAAAATTCCCCCTTAAATTCTTTATTTTACTATTTTTTCTGATATCATCCAATTTAATCTAAAAGATTTTATACACTATTTCTGTTTTTGATCTGATTCGGCAATTTGCTCCAAAAATATATTACCGTATTTGCAAAAAATCCATTTAGTTATAGACTTAGTTTTTGATATCTGTCTTGACTGTGAATTTTCAGTTTAAGGAGAAATACTGAAATGTTTACCACAATTAGAAATTCCATAAATCATTTTGAAATTTTCTGTTAGATCTTCTCTCATTCGTCTTTCAAGTAAAATAGTTAATACCAATTCCTATAATCTTTCCTAATAACTGTAATCATTTTCTCGTTTTATTATTTTTGCCCCTCTTCTTTTCATATCCCCCAGTCTCAATTGAAAAAACAACATAATAATCTAGAAAAAGCAACATAATAATCTAGAAAACAAAAATGGGAAGAAAAACAAGTGTACGGGCACTTTAGGTGACAAACTAAATAAATTGCTCACAGATGGTATAGATATGACTAAGAATGAGAAACCTGAAGAGAGAGAGAGAGAGAGAGAGAGAGAAAGAGAGAGAGAGAGAGAGAATCATTTTTTTAAAAACTGATTCACAAACTAATGTCATAAGAACTAATTATGTCAAAGCAAAAGTTGACAATCCACAGAAGCGAATGCAGAAAACTGAAACAAAAGGAATACAAAAGTTGGTATGACTGGGCGAAAACATTGAGCCACTGAGAATTGTGCAAGAAACTAAAATTTGGCTATGCTGTGCCAAGATAAGAACTAGAAAATAGGACACATAAAATTCTCTGGGCCTGAGACAAAAAGACAAATCACCCAATCTCGGGCCGAAGAACTTGTGTTAATTAACAAGAAAAAAGAACTCAACTTGTGGATTTTGATATGCCTGTAGACTGTAGATTAGAGATAGAAGAAAGTGAAAAGACAAGCAAATACCTGGATCTCACCAGAGAGCCTAAAAAACTGTGGAACATGAAGGTGATTGTTGTATACCAGAATCTTTATTGTATAGGAATATATATGCGTATTAGTTGTTATAGCAGAGTGCTTCGACGGTTCACCAAAGGGTGTCCTAAGGTACAACCAATAGTCTCTGTAGAATTGAGATATCCTGCCTTCCAAATATTGTGCTTTTTCCCACTGCTCTAACCAGCTGTAAATAAGTAGCCATGCACCAGTTTACCAACTAATACCAATTGTTGTTTGTGTCCTTGAAACAATCCCCAAATATCTTAAAAGAGGCTGAATGAACTGTAAACCAGAAGAATATATATATATATATGTATTCGATATATATATACGATTTGTAAACGAATAGTTAATAGGTAACATTTTAAAGAAGCCAGAGTGTTATATCGTCATCTACAGCCTCATAACGACACAATAATTAAACAGGCGCAAGCATGATAAAGACAGACGCACGCAGAAAGACGCAGGAAGACTTCTTTAACAATATATTACCTCTCACTTTATTGTAAGGGTTCGAAAGGGTTGTTCAGGGTTTGCGTGTGAGAGGGAGTTGGAGACCGAACATAAACTTCAATATTTTGACCCCTCACTCTTATGGCCGTCGCGTTGTGTCTTTCTTGTTCTCTTGATGCTCAACCGGAGGCCTAGGGGCTCACTCTGCTGGGTGATCTGCTACATCTTATCAGCAACTTCTCAGGTCCCCAAACTCCATCGGGGTTCCCGAGGGCCCCCCTCGGCCAGGTGTGGCTTTCCCTACCACATCTCTTCTCCACTGGAACTCGAACTCAACTGGCTCGTCGAACTCAACTGCTAAATGCCCCTGCCACTGCCAACTACCTCAACTTCCGTCTTGACTGCGTTATATAATAGTTCAACGCCTACACGGTCGCCCACTCGATCTTTGAAATCGAATGTTTAATCGTCATCAAGCGGAAATAACTCTCATGCAGTTCACAGGTCACTCTCTTCCGGTACATCAGTCTATGAGTGTATCATGGGCTTTACCTTGTCCCATTTCATCAGCCAATTTCCGCCCACGCGATTTCCTCTCATAACTGCCATTGGAATGTGTCACTTCCTTCCGGTGCATCACCTTGGAATAGCATTTTTTGGGCCGGGTCGAAGGTCAAAACATAACAAGAGCTCATTTGTTCGCACACAGATGGTTTCAGGCATCGTAATGTAACACTAACATTTTAATTTGACATCAGTCATTTGTTTGCACACAGCTAAATAGTTAAACAGTTCTATTTGACCCATAGATGGATCCTTATGATAGCGTCCAAACTATGGGTTATATAGAACTGTGCTACCATTTCGGGTCAGAATGGACCTGGGAGTAGTAGCTATGAAGGGGTACTCCACATTCCTCATAGCTCCAGGTCTGGAGCTGCTCCATCGGATTATTTAGTATCATATCCAAGACACTCGTTGCGGGGGCGGAGTTTTACCACTCTGCAGTGTATTTTACAACCCCAACTGACTGTGCTACTGACACCGAGCAGAAGACTAGACCTTAGTTTTAATTAATAAGAAAACAAGAACTAGTGGATGTTGCTGTTTTGGGGGACCGTTCTAGTCGATGCGCTTAGAACGGTCCCAGAGGGCTTGGAAAGGAGACTAAAAGGATTGGAAATTAAAGGAAAAATCCAGACCATTCCAACCACTGCATTGTTAAGACCACCTTGAATATTTAGAAGAATCTTAGAGACTCAAAAAGATATGACATCTCTCAGACCCCAATGAAATACTCCCTGTTAAAAACTTGTGTGAAAAAGTTGCAAAGAGAAGGTCATATTTAGAGTTTAGGAGGATTCGATCTTTGTTCGTCCGTCAAGTAAATGTTTGTTTTTCCCTTCAACCTGCACGAAAGCACTTGTTATGCCGTCATCTTGTTGGAGAATAACAACTGTTTGTAAATCTGCGAAATCGAGGCTAGATTCTAAGAATTCTGTGCATTTATCATTAAATTAGAAGGTCACCTTTTGCAGACTGGCTGATCTCTTTTGCAGAGTTTATTCAGTGCTTAAACATCAGGAAATGCCAAATAGATTAGGCAATACAAAAGGTTCTAAACACCAGATTTTTTCACAATGTTATTGTAATCTTAGAAGTGTCCATAGAGTTTATGCTGCTTTTTGTTGCGTGTATCCAACTTTTCGTGGAAAAGTGAGAAAAATCTAAAAAAGAAAAACAAAAAAACAAAACAACAACAAAATTACACTCCCCCAAAATGAACAATGGAAAGAAAAGACAAAACAAAACAACATAACACAAGTTAAAAAAAGCAAAAATAAAATAAAAAACGACATTCTTAATAGTATATACAATATCACCCATAAATAAGTACAACGATAGTTTTGTTTTTTTAAGGAGTTTTATTCTCTTATGAAATAAAGATACCAGGACTTTTATTATATGGAGTAGAACATTATACAAACAAAGCATATATTATTAGATATTATTAATTAGCAATGGATCTCTGTAACCAAAAATAAACTATTATACAATCAAAATGTATTTCATTAGTTGAGCAAATAAATATGGCAGCGTAGTAAATATCGAAGCTGAAAGAAACTCTAAAAAAACAAAAACAAAAACAAAAACAAAAAAAGTAAGGAGATATATTTTAAATCAGGTGTAGTGAAAAAAGGGAGAGTTATATGCCATCAAATTATGTCATTCTCGTTGGTAATAAAGAGTTGCTTCCGATTCTGAATAAAATTTAGAAGCAAAGGTTATTTTTATCGATTTTATTTGTAATTCCTAACTAATATTTCTTTCTTTCTTTCAAGACAATTCTGTTCTTCTTAAATTTTTTCTCTCTTTCCTGCCTTTCTTTCTTTCTTTCTTTCTTTCTTTCTTTCTTTCTTTCAAGGTAATTCTGTTCTTTTAAAAAAATTCTCTTTCCTGCTTTTCTTTCTTTCTTTCTTTCTTTCTTTCTTTCTTTCTTTCTTTCTTTAAAGTCCCTTCTTTTCTTGTCCATTTCTTTCTTTCTTTTTTTCTTTCTTTCTTTCTTTCTTTCTTTCTTTCTTTCTTTTGTTTTCTATTTCTTTCTTTTTTATAAGTAATTTTTCTCTTTGCCCATCTTTTTCCTCCTGTTGTATTTCTATTTTTCTCCTTTTTTTCTTTCTTTCTTTTTGAAGGCAAAGAGAATCCATGTTTATGTAACTATTTCTTATTTTAGTAAGATTCGAATGCAGGTGCTTGGCATAAGAGCTCCAACTTACAATTCATTGCAGCCTGAACATTAAGAAATCATAAGCTTTCGTTTTTTTTTTGTTTAATGCCATATCAACCTTTTTGAGTTATTTAATGCCAAACCCATCCTTTTAGAAGGACAGTAATGATATTATTTAACCATAGCTGGTAGGATAAGGTGGATCATACCTTTCCTAATGTTGTATAGCCATGAAAAACTATACATACACATATACATATGCATGCATGCAGAATCATAACGACGACACAATAAAGACGAGCGACACAGTCCTTTAGAAAAATATACCTCTCATTTTATTGAAATGGTTGTGAGTGAGAGGGAGTTGGAGACCGAACAGAACTGCAACATATTGACCCTCACTCTATTGGCCATAACTGCGTTTCTTTCCCGTTCTCCTGGGCTGCTCAACCGGGGGCCTGGGGGCCCAGCCTTTCTGAGACATGTTCCTCAATCCAGCATCTTCTCTCCAACTGGTCTGATCTCCAACTGACTGAATTTTCTGTGCACTGAGTTATATAATAGTTCAACGCCCACCTTCTTTTTGTGGGCGTCACAAATCGCACTCATTTAACCCGTCCACGGTCAAGGTTATATTCTGATATTCCTCGACCGGATGCACCTGTTATTTACACAGGTGCATTTCCTATTTTGACAGCCCGGCCAGGTTGTAGGTCAATATACGACACTAAGGGTATTAGTCTTAGGGTGAGTATAATACTGCAATTGTACTTCGAACTCACTTTATACGATATCACAGTCTAGCACGTTAGCCAATACACCCTACCAATAAATAATAAATTACAAATAGCAAAAAATGTATCAGTAAACAATACTGATTTTTTTCTTTACGTACATAGTATTGATATATGTTTCTGTTATTTCATTAGTCGTTTAGTCACCTGATAAATACAAATTTTGCCATAATCTGCTGAGCATCTGGTGTGAGAGAGAGAGAGAGAGAGAGAGAGAGAGAGTATGGGTGAATGCGACAGACTTCACTTCACTGTTCATTTCGTTGAAATGTGTAAATTTCGTTTTGTCTTGAAAGTTGATTTTGAATCAGAAATTTAATTTTCTCCGAGATTGATCATAAAAAATTGTACTTACGCAAATCACCGCGTTGTAAGTTTTATCCTCTCTATGGGCTGACGACCTTATGCTAAATCTAAACTACGATTAGTTTTGAGGTCACTTTTGAGGTCGTGGTTATCAAACTAGTTTTACAAATTAATTATTAAAAGTTGTTATTTACTTAGCAGAGCTTAGTTTAAAATCAGGCCATAAGTATGGACACCCACTGAGAATCGAACTCACTATGACTGATCTGCCAGCCGAACTCTCTAACCATTACTCTCTGCAAGGCACCCTAATTTCTTTCGTAAATGCTATATTAACTTTCGAGAGTTATTTAATGCAAAAGCTATTCTTCTAAAAGAGCAGAAGTAATGCTTCTCAACCCATAAGGATAAGACGGTTCATAACTTTTTCCAAGAGTATGAACCTGAAAGTGAACGTAATAGCGCCACTGAAGATCGAACCCACTAGCTTCGTGGTCGCAGTGTAGCACTTTAATCATAATGAGTGTGTCCAGTCTTCAAAATAGAGAAATAGATACACAGATAGAACTTAAAAAAAACCCCTACACGGCAAGGCATTTGTTATCAATTCTTTCAGTGTTAAAATGGGTGAAAAACATGAATTTAATTTGTTTCTTTGTTGTTTTTTAGCATATCAACCTTCGTAAGTAACTTAATACCAGAGTCATCCTTGTAAAAGAACAGTAGTCGTACTATAAAACCAATAGCTGGGTAAATAATGGTTTCATGCCTTTCCCACAGGAATTTGTATGAAAGTAAACGTAACAGCATGACTGGAGTTCGAATTCGCTTACTACGATGTCGTTGTCAAGCACGTTAGCCACAATGCCTAGGCGAACCTCCCTGCTTATTTCTGATTATTATTCATAATTTACTTAATTTCTTTCTTTCTTTTAAAGGCATATCAAATTTCGTGAGTTACTTAATGCTAAAGCCATCCTTGTAGATGAACAGTAGTGGTACTATTTAACCCATATCTAGAAAATAAGAGATTTCATATATCAGTCAGAATGTGGACGTAATGGAGCGACTGGAGTTCGAACTCGCTTAGTATGATGTCACAGTCGATTACTTTAACCACTACGTCAAGTGGACTTCCAATTTTGAATTGTCTAAGAATTTGGTAAGTATTAAAAATTGACCCTCAACGAGAATTTATCCTTTATTATTGTCTTTAGTTTACGCTGTCCAAGAAATATTGACCCGAGTGAATTGTGATAAAAAGCAATTAGAATTAAAAAGATAAAGGTAAATATGGGACTTGAATGTAGCAGGATTTATTCAACCTTATTCATAGGGAGAATGATCAAATTCAGTTTAGCATGAGTACACTGTTTAATTCTATTTGACTCATAGATAGGAACCTATCAGGTGTTACCACTCCGGGCCAGAGCGGACCTGGGAGCAATGGCAATAAAGGAGTACTCCGCATTCCCCAAAGCTCCAGCATTACTGGAACCTCACCATCAGATTTTTAGTGTGATATCTAGGACACTCGTTGGAGGAATGTTATCCCTTTGCAGAGAAACATTCGGTATTCTGCAGCCCCAGCCGACAGGACCAGTCCTTTTTTGTATGTAACTGTATGTGAGCAAAAATATCTTCGTGAAGAAAAAGTGTTTTTATGTGAAAACAGTGTGCTTTACTGGAAATATCATGGAGCTACTTACTCTGTTAAAATTTTCCTTTTGTGAGTTCTGCAGGTTGAACTGTCCACTAGCGAATGCGTATCGACTGTGTTATTGTGTTTGTGGTAATGAACAATTGTTGACTTGTCAGCAACATTGATCCAACAATTTCCAATCAAATGCGGACCAGCAGAACAGAGCTTGTATTAATTAACAAGAATAATCTAGATTTTGTTGTTCCAACGGACCATCAAAGGGAAAATAAAAGAAAGTGAAAAGATAGAAAAATACCTGGATCTTGCTAGAGAGCTATAAAAAGTTGTGGCACATGACAGTTACAGTGAGAGTAATGGCAGTTAGTCTCGGTGGAAGAATCAAGGCTTTTCAGAACGCTGATCTTTTGGAAGTCTTGAAGAATTAAAGAGACTTGCTTTCACTCAGAAAGAAAAAAGGGGAAGAGAGAGAGAGAGAGAGAGAGAGAGAGAGAGAGAGAGAGAGAGAGAGAGAGAGAGAGAGAGAGATTGGAGAGAGTGTGAAATAGAAAGAAAATGTTTCATTGAGAGAGAGAGAGAGTGAGAGACCCTGAGGCGGGAGATACAGACTGAAATAGAGAGAAAAAGAAGGAAAACTCATTGGAAGGAAAGAGAGGGAGAGGGATTGAGAGATAAATAGTGCGTAATAGAAAGTGAAAAAAAGGAGAAAGGGTTTTGAATGAGAGAGAGAGGCGGAGAGTTGGGTGAAGGGAGTCAGAAGCGAATAAATAAAATTTGACAATTCTTTGGCGTCATCAGGATGTCGAAAACGAAATATTGATTGAGTAGACTTGAATATGGTAACTGAAATTTAGTATAAAAAATCTTTTGGGTAATGGAAGCATAACTCGAAAGCCTTTTATTTTATAAAAGAGAACTCTGAAGATGTAGATGGTATTTAAAAGTTGACTCTTTTGATGCACTCGCAGCAATAATTGTGCGCACCTGCAGACAGCAGGGCATATGCGCATGTGTACAATGGACTCTATCACTTTCTTTTCTTTTCTTATTTTCCCACCAATTAACTCGACAGGAAATTGATAACGGAAATGAGTCACTTTCTTTTCTACGAAAAAAATGCCTTCCAAACAGATCCGGTTAATCGATTCTAAGATATTTTTACGATGAAAAATTTTCTCTTCCATTTTCGATTATCTTAATTGCAAAGAAAAAAAAACACAAAAAACAATGGTGATTCTCTTTTTTTTTATAACAAAAAATGGAATAAATTTTACGAGAAACAATAAAAATAATATATGAAAATGAGGAATAGAGACAAAGAAGAAAGTAATTTGTTCGTTTGTTTGTTTGGGTTTTTTAGCATATCAACCTTTATAGGTTATCAAATGCAAAATCCATTTTTATACAAATAAACAAGTCTACTTCAAGCGATCCAGTTTAGCATAAGTACACAGTTTAACTGTCAAAAACATTTCTATTTCAAGTTATTGAGTTTAGTCAAACAGTTCTATTTCAAACAATTCAGTTTATCATAAGTACACAGTTTAGTTCAATTTGACCCATAGATAAGGACCCTATCAGGTGCTCACACTCAGGGCCAAAGTAAAGCTGGGAGCGATGGCAATAAAGGAGTACTCCACATTCCCCAAAGCTCCAGTATTACTCGAAACTAACCATCAGATTATTTAGTGTCATATCCAGGAGACACGTTTGGGAGTTTTACACTTCTGCAGAGCAACAGCCCCAGCCGACAGGACAAGAAGAATGTAATGACCCTAGATGAAAGACAAACGATCATCATCATCATCATCATCAAGTCGTGCTTTGATTCTTTTTCGACGTACACACCTATCAGTCACCGTCCTTGGCAAGTCCTCTGGACAGCATCCAGGGGCCGCACACAGTTAACGTAAGTTTTTGCTGGTCGGCCAACACTGGTGCGTTCCCATGTAGTAGTCTATAGAAGATCTTATCTTATGAATTCTTACTTTATCTGCTGTGCTCAGCATGTCTTGCTCGTATTACTCGGATGGTGTGCGAGATGGGAGGTAAGTGGCTGTACAACTGGTGTTTTGTAGGGTTCTGTTTTTTCTCCTGGCGTTTCGTCAAAATCCATGTGGGGCAATCAAAAGCTACAACTGACAAGATTATAGTTTGAAGGAACTTTCGCTTTTACTGATGAAAAACCCGACGAATATTAATAAAAAATAATTTAATGAGAAAATGAGAAAAAAAAAAAAGACAAAAAAGAAAGTAATAACTAAAAAAAAAAGGTCAAGCAACAACAAG
This sequence comes from Sepioteuthis lessoniana, assembly GCA_963585895.1. Classification (NCBI taxonomy): domain Eukaryota; kingdom Metazoa; phylum Mollusca; class Cephalopoda; order Myopsida; family Loliginidae; genus Sepioteuthis; species Sepioteuthis lessoniana. The sequence goes on from OY757937.1 coordinate 44,368,767, forward strand.
CTATGTTATAGTTATTTTATTGCAATATGTATAGGTAATATCTAAACCGAGTACAGCTTACCCAGTCGGCTGGAGCTGTAGAATAAACCGACGGTTTCTCTGCAGAGGAGTAAGATCTCCTTCTCACATCGATTGTCCTGATATGACACTAAACAATCTGATGGTGAGGTTCCAGTAATGCTGGAGCTTTGGGAAATGCCGAGCACCCCTTCATTACCATCGCTCCCGGATCCATTCTAGCCCAGAGTGGTAGCACCTGATAGAGCCCTATCTATGGGTTAAATAGAACTAAACAGGCTACTTATGCTTAACTGAATTGTTCGAATAACTGACTAAACTGAATAGCTTGAAATAGAAATATTTTTGACAATAAAACTGTATGTTTACAGTTCAACTACGTACTTATGCTAAACTGAATTGTTTGAAATTGAACTGTTTTTGACATTGAAACTGTACTTACACTCAACTGAATTGCTTAATATAGAACTGTTTTGACACTGAACTGTGTGTAAATAAAATCTTTACTTATTCTAAACTGAATTGTAGAATTAGAATTATTTGACTAAACTGAATAGTTTGAAATAGAACTGTTTTGACACTGAACTGTGTGTAAATAAAATCTTTACTTATTCTAAACTGAATTGTAGAATTAGAACTATTTGACTAAACTGAATAGTTTGAAATAGAACTGTTTTGACACTGAACTGTGTGTAAATAAAATCTTTACTTATTCTAAACTGAATTGTAGAATTAGAACTATTTGACTAAACTGAATAGTTTGAAATAGAAATGTTTTAACAATTAAACTGTATACTCATGGTAAAATGAATTGTTTGAAATCATCATCATCATCATCATGTCGCGCCGCCAGCGCGGATATCCCTGACCCTCTCTCGCCATTTCTCCCTATCATTCATCGCCTCCGGCAGGTCTTCAGGGTTACATCCTGTGTCCTCACATAGCTGCTGTATGTAAGTTCGTGCTGGTCGTCCTACTTTTGCACATCCATATGTGGGGGTCCACAGGAGTACATCGCTTATGAGCTCGTCCTTGCTTCTCCAGCAGTGTCCCGCGTGTCTGGTTCGTCTGACTTGTATAGTTTTCGTGATGGGGGGCAAGTGTCCGTATAGTTGGAGTCTCGTGGGGTGTTGTCGCCAGGACTTGTTTAATACTGCTCTCAACATTCTTGTGTAATTTCCGTCTAGTTTCCTCTCCAGCCGCTTAGTTAGCGTCCATGTGGTGCATCCATATAGCAGTATCGACACAACCGCTGCCTGGAAGAAACTGCGTTTCATTTTATCATTTAGGTCCGACTTCCATATGATCGAGAGCCTATCGATAGCTGTCCATGCCTTCGTCAGTCGTGTGTCGATGTCTTTTTCGGTTGATGAGACGCTACTTCCTAGGTAGGTGAATTTGTCTACTAGTTTCAGAGAGGCTCCGTCTAGTGTGGCAATGTTGCCCGTTTGGTTGTAACACATATATTCAGTTTTGTTTGCATTGACATGGAGGCCAATGCCAGCTGCGGCTCGTTCCAGACTATGCAGTAGTGTCTCTGCTTGATTAGGCGTATTCGCTAGTAACGCCAAGTCATCAGCGTAGTCGGCGTCCGTGATTGTTTTTGCGGGGTACCTTTTGCTTCTTCTCTTAGTCAGCTCGAAGCCATTTTCTCTGATTTTGTCGATCGAAGTCCTAAGCACATAGTCTAGACAGATGATAAAGAGGTACGGGGCTAGTGTGTCTCCTTGTAGTACTCCTGCAACAATGTCGAAGTATTCCGTGTCTCCATCTGGTGAACGTATTTTCACTTTGGTGTTTCTGTAGAGAATCATTATCGCTGCTACTGTTTCTTTTGGTAGGCCGTATGCTAGTAGGATTTGCTCAATCTTCCCTCTGTGTATGGAATCGAAGGCCTTGGTAAAGTCGACAAATAGTAATGTCGCCTGTAAGTTTTTTGCCCGAACGCCTTCAAGGATTCTACGGATGGTCAGTATTTGTGAGGTTGTGGATCTATTTCTCCGGAAGCCGTTTTGGTTTTTCCTAAGGATGTTGTCTATTTTGGGTTCTATGCGGTTTCGTAGTAGGGCATTGTAGATTTTGGCTGCTATGGATGTAAGTGTTATCCCTCGGTAGTTCTTGGCTAGTTCGAGGTCGCCTTTTTAGGGAATGGAAGGATGCATCCCTTCGTCCATCTTTCTATCCTATTTTGACTATAGACTGCGTTGCATTGCCGGAGCAGTATATCGTCGAATTGTCTAGTCTTCCACACTTCTGGGGGGATCTCGTCTAGCCCTGCTGCTTTCCTATTTTTAATTCTTCTGAGAACTGAGTCGAGTTCTTCTTTGGTGAAAGGACCTTTGCATAAAAATGGATTTAGCGTTAAATAACCTACAAAGGTTGATATGCCATAAAAACCAACCAACCAACCGAGTACAGCTGGTTTGCATAGAGCAGTGGAAATAACTTAAAGACACTTTCTTATTTCTTTATAACTTTTATAATAATGGTTCTAGATCATTGAAATTTCAAGGAAATAGATATTTCAAGTTTTGAAGAAATATGAAAGTGACTTAAACTTATTTGCACCGCTTTACATTTTCCTTCTCTATGACTGGCTTTCTATATCCAGTCTGCCATTCTATTTACCCATAGTTGGGAGTAGAAGAGATGGATTCATGCCTTTCCGAAGGATATTTGTATGAAGTGAAAAGCAAACAGCTTTATCCAGGGTTTTTTAACTCGGATCGCCGTTCCATTTTCTTGCAACGATTACCTTTACGAGCCTAGTCAGTGGGGGCTGTAGAATACACAGACTGCTTCTCTGTAGAGGTGTAAGATACCCCCTAACAAGTGCCCTAGATATGATATTAAACAATCTGATATTGAAGCTCCAGTAATGCTGGAGCTTTAGGGAATGTGCCTTCACTGCCATCCCTCTCAGGTTGCACCTGAAAGGGTCTTATCTATGGGTCAAATAGAACTGTTTGACATTTAAACTGAGTGCAAACAAATGACTTACGCTGAATTGAATTGTTTGAAATAGGAATGTTTTTATATTTATCTGTGTGTAAACAAATGATTGATGTTTAATTGAATTGTTAGTGATACATTGAAATACTTGGAAATAGTTAACTTTGTTGACGTATGTTTACAAATCATATATATCTAATATATATGAATAAACCGGATTTGGCATTGAACAATCTACAATGGTTGATATGCTATTAAACCAAATCAAACTAAACCAATAACCATTATCTTAAGGGCGCCGTCTATATTTAGTGTATGTTTCTGGAACACAACAAAAACAAAATATTTTGGAGAGATTTTTTGGTACTGCAATAGTGCTAAAATGGTCTTTAGAGTAAATTTCCTCCTCATCATCAGCAGCAGCTGCAAGTCGCGCTAAGAGCACATTTTTCTGACTCTCTCTCTCTCTCTCTCTCTCTCTCTCTTTCCATCCGTCCCTATTATCCATCCGTTCCGCCAGTTCTAAATTATTTCCTGTGTCTGCGCAGAGCTGATGCAAATAGGTTTTTCCTGGTCGGTCAACATTGATACGTCTCTGTGTAGGGGTCCATAGATGAACATCATTTCTGAGTTCGTCTTTGCTTCTCCGGCAGTACGAAAAATTACCATGATATGAATAAATTCATTTCCCGTTCAATTTTCAACTTAGTAATTACAGTGTGAAGACTGATAATGATCCGGAATTTTGTTTTGTTTTGTTTTAAGATATGTTCTTTATGTGAGCAAAGGTGATGTATTAAAAAATCCCTGTGGTTGTTTGATTCCAATTTCATTGCTTAAATAACTGTCATAATCACGAATTCAAACGTTTTTCATTACTCTATTTTTAAAGGTCTAAGTCATGGGGCAAGCTCAGATTCTTGTGGCTTTCTCTCGTTATCGATCCGTATTGTCCATCGCAGTTGGCAGGTCCCTTAACCGGGATACAATCTGCGCACAGAGATAATATATGTCTTTGATGGTCGACTAGCAATAGTGGGTTCATGTGAGTCCTTAGGAGAACTTCCATTATGAGTTCATCCCTACTTTCCCGGCAGTGTCCAGCATGTCTTGTTCATCTTATTTGGATATTTTATAAGATAGGAGGCAAGTGGTCCTACAGCTGCTGTTTTCTTGGGTACTGCTTCCAGGATTTGTTCAAAACAAAGCGAGTCCCATGTAGTTGGTATCCCTTTATATACGGATGTGTGAGGAATGTTCGGAAAGGTAATCTAGTTTTGTATGCGTTATGTGAAGGTCGGTCGAGTGATTTGTTGATTTATTTACTCTGTATTATTTGATTTATTTTCTTGAGTTTTATCGAGTTATTTATTATATTACTACTACTACTACTACTACTACTACTACTACTACTACTACTAATAATAATAATAATAATAATATATGATATTGCTGATGGTTTTTTCTCTGGAGTTTGAGTGACAGTAAGTCCGCACAGGTCTCCTGGACTCTTCTCAGTATTCTGTCCGATCTTAACAATGCTGGACGGTTTCGGCTCGTCCTCCGATTTCCATCTCTGGTAACCCCCTTCACCAAGCCTTTGAAGACCATTCCAAGCACGCCAACTACAATTCATGTGCTATAGCTTTTTTAGTTCTCTGGCAAGATCTAAGTACTTGTCTCTCTTTTGCTTTTCTTTGATTTTTATTCTGTGTTCCGCCGAGACGGTGAAATCCATTAGTCGGCAGGTTCTCTTTTTTTTTGTTAACCATCTTCTGGTTTGGTTTGGGTTTTTTGTTTTAATGGCATATCAACCTTTGTAGGTTATTTAATGTCAAATCCATCTTTCTAGAAGAATAGTAGTGGTACTATTAACCCATAACTGGGAGGATAAGGAGTTTCAAACCTTTCCCAAGGGTATTTGCCTGAAAGTGAACGTAATAGTGCGACTGGGTTATGAACTCGTTTACTACGATTCCGCAGTCCATCGCTTTAACCATTACACCACGAAGACACCCCCACTATCTTCTGGCCGGGATTATCTAGTTGTGCCCGTGGTGTAATGGTTATTGTCGCAGGATATGGACACGGCGACACGAGTTCAAATCCTGGACCTGAATAAGTGCATTTCACATTGCACTAATACCCTTGGTAAAGGTATGAATTCAAATATTCTCCTTCCAGCTATGGGTAAATAGTAGGGCAGACTAGGTTCTTCACCCTTGGTAAGGCATCTAGTCTAGGAGAAGGAAAACTCTCAATTAAAACCTGTTAAACTCCGCTTAAAAATTGACCTTGTGTCATATCCTGCCCGAGTGGAGGGGTTGGTAAATATGATTATCTCGTTGTAAATCCCAGAGAACTTTGTGCGCCTCATTTTCCAGGACGGATTCTGGTTTGTGCATATATCGATTGGCAAATTATAATTTCTTTAACATTTCCCAGTGAATCACCTTCCTCATTCAGTCTTGTATAGTTTTATAATGGTTTAGTGTCAGTTTACAGCATTCGCTTATTTTGTGACTAATCGCTTCGTCTCTATTACCACATAAGCTACACTTGCTATTCTGTTGCGTATAATTTATTTTCATTTTCACATAATTGATCTTTATTACGTCGTTTTGTGTTGCTATTAGAGAGATTTAGTTTCTCTCTTAAAGTTTGCCTTTCTTAGCCATGTCCATATCTTCTCGTGGGAAGTTTTGCCAGTTCGTCGCTTGAAATACCCTTACGGTTGATTTTCTTTCCATTTCTATTTCCTAGTTATTGTTGTTCTGTTTACTTCTATGTTGTCAGTGCTGTTACTGGTCGTTGAAATTAATCTTTCTTTGCTCTTTTTTATATAGTTTTTTAAGTTCTCTTACCGATGCATTGACGCTATCTTCAATGCTGGAGAGTACTATTCTTCTTTCTTTTCTTGACTCATAATGTCTGTCTGTATCATCTCCCTAATGTAAGGTCTTGTGTACTGTCATCAACTTTATTGTCTTTTGGACCATTTGTCTGTGTTCTTCCCCTGTTCATTTTAAAAATAGTGCCGAATACTTTACAAAGAGGACTGCCCAGGTGTTTATCACTTTGATAAGATTTCTACGACAGAACTCGGTTTCGAGAAGTTCTCGTTCGTATGAGAGATTATTTTTTATTTTTATTTTTGTTTCATCTGCTTGTTTGATGTGTCCACTTCCAGTGTTTCCAGGTACTTGTAATTTACCTTTTCTTCAAGCGTTCTGATTATTTCTTTATTTGGTAGTTCTATTCCTTCCATTATTTGTGTTTTCCCGCTTTTTATTGTGAGCATGGTATATTTTTCTATGCCAAATTTCATTCCTACATCCTGGCTTCATATCCTTATTGTGTTTATCAGTGTCTAATTCTTTTTCATTTTTCCAAGCAGTTTGATATCATCCGTGTACATAGGTAGCTAATCTTTTCTGTCAATTTTGTAAATTTGTAGCTCCTAGTGCATTTTTTAAGTATGTGATTGAGTGGTATCATTGCTATTATAAATAATAATGATGAAAGATGCCTCTCTGGATTTTCACCTAAGCTAAAGTTTTTCCTCCAACTATCAACGCTATTTTCCAGTTTTTCATGGCTTTCGTGATGAATTTTATGACTTTGTCGAATGTATTCTATATTTTTAGACAATCTATTATCCAGCTTTGTGGGGCTATATCATTGGCCTTTATGTAGTCAATCCATGGCACGATCATATATTTTCGCCTCGCTTTGCTCACCTGGAGAGTGTGTTGATTGATGTACAGTAGATCACCTGTTCCTCTTGTTCTCTTGTGGTATGCATTCTGTTCTTCGGGAAACAGCCCGCGGCTTGCTAACGAGTTATATATATCCTCCCTAAACTGTGATGTAAGGAATTTTCCACATCATAGGTAGGAACATTATTGTTCTATTGTTCCTTTTTAGGGCTCTTTCTTTAGTCATATATTCTATTCACTTCAAGAACCAGTCTGTCGGGGATGGACGTGCATTTTTTAAAATCAGAATCTATGTATACCATCATAGTTTGGTGTTTTCCCTTTCGGTATTTTTTCAGTGTCGCTCAGAGCGATTCCAGGTGTATGTCCGCCTCAAGGCTTTTTCGAGTGCTTGTAATTCTTTTCCTATGTTATTTATCCGTTTGGACTTTTTCTTATGTTCTTTCCGTTCCCATATTTTACTCCCAAATAGTTTTGCTTCCTCTGCATCCGGCTGTTGGTGTTTTCGTGTGGATTCTTCACCCAGTCATTGTTAGAATTTTCTTTCATTATTTTGGAAAGTCCTGTTTGTTTTATATTTCTTGACTCTGTCTCGATATCTTTTAAGACTCTCTTTTTTTCATAGATATCTTCTGATTTATCTCTTCAATTGTCAGATTTGTCTGCTATTTTGTTTTGGTCTTTTTACCCCAACCTATCATTGCTTTCCCTTCCTTTGCATCTTCCCTTGTTGTAATTTCTTTAGCTGTCCTTCTGGCCTAATTTTCCACCCAGGTTTTGTATTTTTGTTCGAGTTCCTTTGATGAACACTTTTTATCATAGACTAAGTTCGTTCCTGGATAAATTGCATAAAGGTTATCTGTTGGGATATTTGGTAATAATTTGTTTATCTTTTCGATTTCTACCTTGATTTTTTCCTCTCATAGTTCCTGAGAGATGGTAATGTAGACTTCTTTTTAGTCATGATTTTCTTTATTAACTCTACATTCATTTTGTCTTTTAGAGTTAAAATTTGTCTTGTGGTGATGTCATATGAGGTGTTTCAAACATTATTTTGCGTTTCAATTCGGTTAAATTGTGTGTATATATATATATATATATATATATATAAATTGGGATAGCGTAGACATAGAGTCAGTGGGGTTTGATAACAATCTGTCTCTCGCCTATGTGTTCATCTGACCAAGTGAATTTGGGTTGTAGCTGGTTTTTTTTTTAATATGGTGCAAGCTGGGACTTGGGGAGGCTGGTCTAGTTTTGTGGTTCATTCTTGGTAGGGTTTGTTTATTTCTGCGATTATATGGTGTTATTTTTGTGATTTGTGAATTTATCTATTTTATGTTCACGATTTTTCGGTTTTTATCATATCATTACTGTTATTCCTATTATTATTTTTCCCTTCTGCAAACATTTGCCTCTTTTCCAAGCTTTATCAGTCCGTCTTTTATCCGTTTGCTTCTTTCCAAAAACAATATGTTTATTGTTTCTAGTTCCTTTTTTATTTGTATATCTTGCTATTCACTTGTCAGTTCGTTTTTTAAATTTATTTTAGCATTTATTTATTTTGCTTATTTGTTTTTTTTTAATTTTTTCATTTCCTTCTCTTTTTTAATTCTTAATTAATTAATTCATTTATCTATTTGTAAATTTATTAATTCATTTTATGTTATTTTTCTTTTTAGTTTTTAGTCCCTGAAGTCATTAGTTTTTACGTGGCTTTGTAGAAATTTGTTTTCATGTCTGCATTTGGATAAGAATTCGGATTGCTTATCAAGGAGGTTGTTTTGTTCTGGGGAAGTGATCATCGCTAATTTTTTCTTCGAGGCAAAGGCTGCAGCGTATTTAAGTGTGGTTGTAATCTGATCGTATTTGTTTTTATTTTCCAGGCCAACCCAGGTGTGTTTTAGTTTGATTTTTTGAGATCCTAAATGTTTCGGGAAAGTGTGAGGATGTTTTATGTTCGGATTTTCTATTCTTAAATGATATCTTGCATGTTTAGTTCCTCATCAAAGTATATACACACACACACACACACACACACACATATATATATATATAGAGAGAGAGAGAGAGAATGAGATGCCGAAGCAAAATATGGAATAATTTCTAAAACGCTTTTTCGTCAAAACAATGAAAAAAAAAATAACGCAATAAATCTAAAGTTTCATGATTAGCTCTATTATTCAAACACTTTTTCATTAAAATTTAGCCGAATATGAGTGAGCAAGAAAAGATACGATAAAGAATCTATGATTTGCTTAACGCCGAAACCAAGTAAAAAAAAAAGATCTGAAATAATTGGCGTTTCTTTATGGCCTTCATAGTCCATACCGTAACCCTCTTGATAAGGCTATATGGGATGCTTTAGAAAACAAAACAAACTTCCCATCCGAATACAGGTTTATGCTGGAATTCGTACGTAATACTTGTTAGCTGTGAGTAAATATTCGTTTGCGTAAAAAGCAATGCTACGACTTGAGGTGAGATTATATGGACATTGGGGCATTCCATTGCTCTCAAGTGGCTAAGTCCATCCTCTGGACAGTGATTGGTTGCTGGTCCAGTGAATGGGTATATTAGAGTGTGTATACACTGGCTTGCTTAAAATGTTACCGGCTCGGTATTGGGTTACCCCCTATTTTATTTTTTGTCTACCAGCTGGACTCTAGCTGGGGCTGTTGAACCAGTAAGTGCTGTTCTTGTTGTTTATTCTGCGCGTTAGAGTAGTGACTTCTACAGTTTGCTTAAGACTTCTGTTGAGGAGGAATAGAATGAAACGATAGAAGAATCTACTTTAAAGGCATGCAAATCGTTTGTAAGGCGTGTGTTAATAAAATAATTAAAAAGAAAAAAAAAAAAATGACGGTCATATTTAGTAAATTTATCCTTTTGAGTCTATCTTCTTATTTTGTGGTTTATTTTTCAAATTTGAAATTAATCTTGTTTTAGAATAGAGTCGTTTATCATTATCCTATTTACCCAACCCCTCCGCTCGAGCAGGATATGACACAAGGTCAATTTTTAAGCGGAGTTTAACAGGTTTGAATTCAGAGTTTTCCTTCTCCTAGACTAGTTGCCTCGCCAAGACTGAAGAACCTAGTCTGTCCTACTATTTACCCATAGCTGGAGGGAGAATAATTGGATCCATACCTTTCCGAAGGGTATTAGTGCTATGTGAAATGCAATCAGTCTCGTCCAGGATTTGAACTCGAATCGCCGTGTCCATTTCCTGCGACGATAACCAGTACACCACGGGCACCTCCAGTCGTTTATCATTATTGTAGAATATTCCCAACTTTGTCCGCCACCCCCCTCTCTCTCTCTCTCTCTCTCTCTCTCTCCACACACACACACACACACACACATATATAGGTATATATATTCAGGTAAATGTGTTCTAAAGTTTGATTAAAATCCTTGTAAAAGATAAAATCAATTTACTTGGTTGGTTGATTATATTTTATGGTATATCAACCCTTGTAATCTTTTAAATGCCAAATCCTGTTTATATACATATATTAGATATACAGGATTTATTTTGGTTGGGTTTTACGGCATATCAACCCTTGTAATTTTTTAAAATGCGAAATCATGTTTATACACATATATTAGATATACAGGATTTATTTTGGTTGGGTTTTATGGCATATCAACCCTTGTAAGTTATTAGTCATGGTGATATACCCTATAATGCCACTGCATGGACCCTCCCCAACAATATAAAAAGTGACTAACTCGATAAACGAGTCAAGTGAGTCTAGTCAGTTACTGCTAACCGTTACTGTCTGTATTTCTGTAAATATGTACTGCTCTAAACTTTACATCTCTTTGTGTTATTTATTTCTGACCCTTCAAGATCACAACATTATTTAATGGGAAATTTTGTTTATACATATACAGGGTGTCCCAAAAAGATGTATACACACTTTAAATAACTGCATATTTGAACACGTTGAAGAAGAGTATTTTTATTTTCAGCAAGATGGGACACCCCCACACTATCATCGCGATGTTGCATCCTTCTTTAATGAGAGATTACAGAACTGGTGGATTGGACGGAGAGGTTTTGTTAAATACCCTCCCCGTTCACCAGACCTCACACCACTAGACTTCTTTTTATGGGGGTACCTAAAAGACAAAGTTTATGCATTGAAACTCAAAACAATTGCTGAATTGAGAGCAACCATTGAAAGTGAATGCTTACAAATCCCGAGGGAATTGCTTCATGATGTGTGCTACTCCATCGCTTCGCGTTATCGGTGGTGTCTGGACCAGAATGGACATCAATTTGAGAAACGGCAGGACAAAACGACAGAAGGATGTTGTTAAATTCTTTTACATGTTGAAAATGAAACAAATAATAATAAAAAAAAACTTGGTTTGCAGTTATTTGAAGTGTGTATACATCTTTTTGGGACACCCTGTATATTAAATATATATGATTTGTCGACGAATAGTTTGTAGACGATATTATGTTAAAATGAGCTAAAGTTCATTAGTTTTCACTCAATTAATTGGTTCTAATTATTGCTTTGTAATACTAATAATTCATTTGTTTGTTCAAGTAAAGAAAATGATTAGATATTTCTATTTGACACTGTTGGGACTCGAACAGGTACTACCATTCCGAGTAAAGGTGGACCTGAAAGTAATGGCAATAACGGAGTATCCTACATACCCCCAAAATTCAGGAGTGAAGTATCCCCATCAGATGCACTTTAGAGTAATGTGTAAGAAATCATATATTCAATATGTTTAAAAAGGATTCGGCATCAAATAACCTACAATGGTTGATATTCCATAAAACCAAACCAAACCTAACCAAACTGATTCCGGTACTATGTTTAGTAAATAGTACATATTTGTGCATTAGTCAGTTTCGTGTATAGGTCGACTCTTTAGTCAAAGTTACCAATTCATTAATTTATAGAATTGTTTTTGATGTCAAGGGTCACTGCCATTGTTTTTCATTATTCATTTTTCAACCTTTAAAAATCTATTACTAATTTTTGCCTTCAGATTTCGACCTATATACGAATAAATACGGTAAAGGAAATTAGAAATAAGAGGAAGTATGAATCACCCAGTTGTTCACTCGACCACTTGACGTCTGACCTTCCCAAAGGGGAGATCAAATCCCAGCTGAATCAGTCGTCTGCCCACGTTGTGAATTTTAGAGCCAAACAACTGGATCCAGTGTTTACACCAAAAACCGAAATAACCGGACCAGCTGATCATTCGATAATAAAAACAATAAAAAGTTGAAGTCCAGAGAACGAAAAAACACAGAGTTGAATAATTAAATAATAATTATTTTAGTCAGAAAAAGAACAATTAACAATTACGAAATAATTGTTATTATTTCGATGTTCCATTCCCCGTAAATACGAAGTAGAATGTCTCGGAATCTAGCCCCTATCTTGCAGCGGTCAGTCTAAGTCCACGGCCAGTCTTTCTCCCATAGACTCAATGCGCTGCAAGGTTCTTTCTATAGGAGCCCTTCCTGCTTAAAGTCAACACAAAAAAGTCTCTCGCTGCACTTTTAAACTGTCGACAAAAATCCGGTTAATATAATTGTTTATTTTGTTTCCAAGTGGGCGCATTTCATCAACGGCCTTTAATTAATCTTCAGCAATTTAATTTCATTCACTGTTGCTCTCTGCTACCCCAACAGTGAATATCTGAGCTGCTACTGGGAGGGTGTGTGCCTCCATACAACGTCTGGTCCGACTGCTACAATAGGGCTTCGTCTCCCTCCCCTCTCATCATGTTTGCAGGGGACGGATTTTTCTTCTCACGTGATTTATACGTCATCAAAATTTACATACTTCCAAAATTAGATCAACATTTCCTATTTCTTAAACTGATTTTTCCCAAGCCAGTGACTTGCATTAGGCTGACCCCTTTGTGACCTCACTTCTTCAGCTTATTATTTTGGCTAGCGATTCTGTAGCGAATGGGGTGTGGATATTTGGCTATCGGGGTTTTATTTTTGGGATATCTTTAAATTAGAATTACTTCTATATTAAACAGGGTTAGAGATATAGTCGCAGCTAACAGTTGTCCTAATACAATAAAAAAAGTATTTATAAAAGTAGAAAAAGAACATAAAATAGTTGTCTAAATTTCTGAGACGAAGCTTGATGATTTTTATCATTAGGGGTTTTCGGACTATTGTCTACATCTTTATTGTTATTTCCACAACGTTTCGGCCGATATGTCCTCCGGCCTTCTTCAGATATTTGTCGAACTCGGGAACCTACACTGAACTTCGAACTAAGTCCTTTATTGAATCCACGGGGTTTGCCTGTTCTGATTCCGTTAGCCATAACCGGGTAAAAATGTTAAGTATTCCTGTATTGTTACTCGCCTGCAGTCAGGATTGAACCTGCAACCTCCAGATGACTGCAGGCGAGTAACATGACAGGAATACTTAACACTTGTACCCGGTTATAGCTGACAGAATCAGAACAGGCGACCGCCGTGGATTCAATAAAGGACGTAGTTCGAAGTTCCGTGAAGGTTCCAGAGTTCGATAGACACCTAAAGAAGGCCGGTGGACATATCGGCCGAAACGTTGTGGAAATAACAAGAAAGATGAAAACAATAGTCTGAAAACCCTTAATGATTTAAAAAAAATAGAATAATTCAAATTATTAGGCTTTTGACAGACATGCAAAACAACAAAATTCAACACATAAAAAAGAACAACAACAATAAAAGAATTTGTTGGTCTATATACATATATGAGTTTTCTGTGAAACAAGGGGTTATGATTAGTAAGTTTACAATGAAATATTTTACGGATAGAAGTAAATGGTTTTCCTTTTGGTCTCCTTTTTGTAACAAATTTATATTTTAGAAATTTTTTAAAAGTGTTTGCATCTTGTAAATATTTTTACTCACAAAGTCCTGTAGTGGATTAATTATCTTGTGGATTTCTAATTCAATCGTTCAAGGCTATTTTCCGTCAAAGGTCCTTTGTTACTTGTTTTTAATTCCTTCGCAAATTTACATGTCCGGAGTCCTAAGTTCAACTAACTTTTCTTTTAGGAAAGGGGGATATCAAAACTAGAAACAGGAAGTGACAAGGGGTCATAAATCAAATTTCTTCCAGATAATTTGTTTAGCATTAAGGGTGTTCTTTGGACTTACTGGTGCAAATTTTATTACATTCACTATCATATATTTAATGCAGTTAAAAATTAGTGACTTTTTTGAGAACAAGTGACAGCAAGTCTCTTTGTTCTAACATTATTATTATTATTATTATTATTATTATTTAATATATATCTGTATTTATTTCAGAACATTTTGATTTTGGGGTCCCATAATTCTCCGACTATAGCTTTCTTTTTTTTCTTTCTTTCTCTGGTTAGAAAAATCAATTTCAATGTTTTTGTAATTTTTCTGCTAACCAAAAATTGAACAATATTTCTCGCCATCCTTCTCATGGTGGCAATATATTGCGTCACTCTTTAAAAAAACAATGTACTGATTTTATTCTTCAAAAATCCGCGTTGCTTATTGCTCCTTGCTTTATAGAAATAACACAAAAAAACATCTCTAGCTTTTTAGAAAAACATTCCGCTTTTCTTATCTTCCGTTATTTCGAATAATAAAAACATTCCTTCTTGATTTGTCTGCGTACTGCTCCAATCTTCTAAAATCCACCCCGAATAGTATTTCTAACAGGCTAGACTCCGTCGCCCTAATCTGCTCTGTTACAGAAGGAATAAGAAAAAAGAATAGGTCGTGGGTGGATAAAGAAAATGTGTGTGTGTGTGTGTGTGAGAGAGAGATAGAGAGAGAGAGAGAGAGAGAGAAGGGAGGGGGGGAAAAGAAAACAAGCAAGACAATGAAAGAAAATAAATTGCCTGTCCCATAATAGCAGGTACATTTAATTTATAAAATTTATATGCAAATGTACCAACTGTTATGGATAGAAGTAGTAAAACGTTCAACTCGTGTCTCATCATAGTTGGTAAAGTTAGTATATTGAATTCATATGCAAATTTTCCAACGATTATAAGACAAAAATGGAAAAAGCCAAAAGCAAAAAAAAAAAAAAAAATCATTTTAAGAGAGAAAAAACAACAACAATAACAGCAGCAGCAGCAGCAGCAGCAGCAGCAGCAACAACAACAACGACACAAAAGCAAAACAAATAAATAAAAAATACTCTGATAGAATTAAGAAATGGTGGATGGTTTCCTGAAGAAGAACCTGAATTTAAGGAATTCTTCTTCCCCAACCAAAACAACAATTAATGATACTTGACACTTAGCCTAAGGATTCCACTAATTGATTGTAAAATTTGTTACGCTTCAAGCGTTCCGTATTTTTTCCTCTTCGTTAACTCATGTTCTTTCGTTTTTTTGTAAAATTACATTTCATCTGTCTGTATCTTCATGCAAATGCATTTTCAACGTTATTTTATTTGTTTCTTTGCCTTTTGTATCACGTGTTTTAGGGATTAATTCTTTCTCTTTTGTGTTTCGATTGAGAGACCAGACCCCCTTCAACGAAATGGAACAGTGGTGGCACACAATATTGATCCTTAACTAGAAGCATGGATTCTTTTGACTTAATCTCGTCATCCGTCCCTATCGACCATCGCAATTTGTAAGTCCTCTAAACGGTACATAACGTCCACACAGAGTTGATTAATGTAAATTTTTGCTGGTCGGGCAACCCTGGGGTTCCCATATAGAGAGTCCATAGGACAACGTCATTTATCCTCCTTTTTCTCACCAACAGTGCCGAGTATGTCTTTTTTTGATGGCTCGCCAGATGGGAGGTAAGTGGTCGTACAGCTACTGTTTCGTAGGTTGCAGCTTCAAAGATTTCTCAAAATAAAAGCGCACAGCATCTTCGTGTAATTCCTAACTAGCTTTTTGGGTGTTTCGTTTGAGTCCAAGTGGTGCAGCCATACAGTAGTACTGATACGGCTACAGATTGGATGAATGCCCGTTTTATCTCATCTGAGAAATCAGATTTTCATATGATCAATAACCTGTAAATAACAGTCCATACTTTACTTGTGTGTATGATGACATCGCTTTCAGTAGATGAGACATTGCTACCGAGGTATATGAACTGGTCTAATAATTTCAGAGGCTTTCCATTTAAATTGGAGATATTTCATCTATTCACGTAGAGACTAAATCCTCTCACTTGCTTCAGAGGGGTAAGACCCCCGCCACAACGAATGTCTTGATATGACATTAAATCATTTGATGTCGAGGTTCCAGCCTTGTAGCTATGAGGAATGTGGAGTACCCCTTCATTGCCATTGCTTTTAGGTCTATTCTGGCCCGGAGTGGCAGTACCTGCTAGGTCCTATTTATGGGTCAAATAAAACAAACTCTGTGTGCAAACAAATGACTGTTGTTAGATTGTGATTGTTATATAGCAATGCTTGAAACCATTTAACTCTGTGCAAAAAAGATTTCAGGCTCGTTTAAGAATGTTATCTACAAAATGAATTTACAAACGATATAAATGTTTAATATATATGTGTAAACTGGATTTGGCATTAAATAATCAACAATAGTAGATATGCCTTTAAAACAAACCAAACCAAACCAAACTGCAGAGATTAGCGCTTCTTGTACGGAAGATGAGTTAAAAACCTTTAAAAGTAGTATAAAAAGATAAAAGCAAAGGGTTAGGAAAAAAGAGTTAAAGAAAGGTTTAAGAGGAAAAAAGGACAATACTAAAGAAAAAGAAAAAAAAAGGAGAATTATAAGAAATAAGAAAGAAATATAAATGAAGGTATCGATTGGTTAATGGGATAGGAACCTATATTTATCCAATTTCTTTACATGATGTAACACAAGTTCAGTTTTTAGGTGGAATATAGCTGGTTTGAATTCAGAGTTTTCCATCTAGACTGGTTGCCCAACCAAAGCTTAAGAACCCAGTCAGCTGGGTAACAGGAAAAGAGAGTCATGCAATCTCAAAGCGCATTAGCACCAAGAGAAACACAGACAGCCGATTAACGATTTCAATTCTTACGGTAATAACCGTTACACTAAATGCACCTTCCAAAGACCCATTAGTCTCACCGTGAACTTCGATAAAACAGAGTTCATGCGTTGGGGCTGTAGAATACGCCGACTGCTTCTCTGCAGAGAGATAAGACCCTACCACCCACCCAACGAGTCTCCTGGATATGATACTAAACAATCCGACGGTGAGGTTCTAGTAATCCTGGAGCTGTAGGGAATATGGAGTACTCCTTCATTGCCATTACTTCCAGGTCCACTCTGGTCTGGAATGGTACCACCTGATTGGGTCCTACGGGTCAAATAGAACTAAATTGTGTCCTTATGTAAAACTGAATTGCTTGAAATAGGAATGTTTTGACATTTAAACTGTGTACTTATGTTAAACTGAATAGGTTGAAATAGAACTGTTTTTTAACATTTAAACTGCGTACTTATGCTAAACTTAATTGTTTGAATTGGAACTGATTATGTATGCTAAACTGAATTGTTTGAAATAGAACTGTTTTTTACATTGAAAATGTACTTACGCTAAACTGAATTGTTTGAAATAGAACTGTTTTAACATTTAATTGTGTGTAAACAAAATATACTTATACTAAACTGAATCGTTTGAAATAGAACTGTTCATATGTTTAAAATTGGATTTGGCATTAATCACCTACAATGGTTGATGTGCCAGAAAACCAAACAAAACTAAACCTTTCCTTATGAGTATTAGCACGACTGGATTTTGAACTTGCGTACTACGACGTTGTAGACCAACACTATAGCCGATACGTCCCGGAGATTCCCCCAATGTCTCATGTAAAAATTTGTGGGTGCAAATAGCAAGAAATATAAACGTTTTCATTTCTATTTGCTTGTGTAATCGGCATTATTTCAGCAATAATTAGAAACATTCATGTCTGGTGTTAAATCGACTATTAACGGCATTATCGACATTACAAAGATTAATATGACGACAATTATTGTTACTCGACTCATTATTACAGTTAACACCCGTGTTGTTGTTCAGTACAGAAGAAAAAAATAAAGAAAATAAAAGATAAAAAATAAGAAAATAAAGAAAGAAAAAGAGAAAAGGATGAGCAGAAGAACAATGCAGAAAAGTACGTGGTCGAAGACAGAAAGAAGAAGAAGAAGAAGAAGAAGAAGAAGAAGAAGAAGAAGAAGAAGAAGAACGAGGAGATAAAGAATAAAGAATGGAAAGAAAAAAGAATAAAAGGATGTTAAAAACGAATGAAAAAGAAGACGAGAAAGAAAAAAAGAAAAAGAAAAAAGAAGAAAGAGAAAAAAGTAGAAAAATGAAAATGAAAATTAAAAAGGTTGAATAATGAAAGATGCAAAAAAAAAAGGCTGATGAAAAAGGAGAAGAAGAGGAATATGCGAAAACGAAAAGGAGGAAAAGGAGTAGGAATAGGAGTAGGATTAGTTTGGTTTGGTTGTGTTTTATGGCATATGAACTGTCGTGGGTTATATAATGCCAAATCCAATTTATACACACACATATATATGACTTGTTATCGAATTGTTTGTTGGTAACATCATTCTTAATCAACCCGGGGTTCATTTGGGGCACACAATTAAATGGCTTCACGTATTGCTATCTAACACTAATAATTGTATTTAATATCAATCATTTGTTGGCACAAAGTATTGTTATTTAAGATTAGTTATTTCATTCATCAAGAGTTTGTATAAAATAAAAACAATTTGCGCATCGGTTTCAAATTTATACCTATAATAATCCTTATTAAATCATTGAACAGTTCTATTCGACCCATAGATTGGACTCTAACAGGTACCATCACTCCAGATCAGAATGGACCAGATACTAATGGTATTGAAGCGGTACTTTATATTCCCAAAAGCTACAGGACTGGACCCTCACCATCAGATGCAATTTGTACACAGCTATATGGTTTCAAATTATTACTTTTAATAATCCTTATCAAATTACTGAATAGTTCTATTTGATCCATAGATGGGACCCAAACAGGTACGATCATCCAGATCGGAGTGGACCAGAGAGTAATGGTCTTGAAGCGGTACTCTATATTCCTCAAGGCCACAGAATTGAAGCTTCACCATCAAATTCAATTTAGTGTCATATGCAGGAAACACGTTGGGGCGAGTGTAACCCCTCGGCAGATGGACAGTCGGCGTATTCACCAATCCCAGTCGACAGATCAAGAAGGAAGAGTAAAAAAAAAAAAAGAATGAGAGAGAGGTCTTTCCCCTCTGCAGCGAAGCAGTTGGTATATTTTACAGCCTCAGCCTACTGTGTTGAAGAAGAAGAAGAAGAAGAAGAAGAAGAAGAAGAAGAAGAAGAAGAAGAAGAAGAAGACTTGAACAATAAGAAAAAAAAATTGACGAAGTGAATGTTGTAAAATCTATTTCTAAGTGTTTGATTAAAACTATTCAATATCTCAAATGGAAGCTGAAGAGACTTAATATCATTTTTCAAGTACTCATCTCTTCTATGAGAACAATGAAGCACTTTCAAAATCAACGATCGACAGGTGATTTTGGAACTGTCAATATTATTGTCAATACCTGCACGCAAAACTTATCATCATGAACATAATTTCTTCTTCTCCTTCTTCTTCTTCTTCTTCTTCTTCTTCTTCTTCTTCTTCTTCTTCTTCTTCTTCAGAATTCCTGGTAGTTTTTCATTTCTTCTTCATTTTCTTTCATTTTCATATTTTTTCTTCTTGTTTCATCTTCAGAATTTCTTCTTCTTCTTCTTCTTCTTCTTCTTCTTCTTCAGAATTCCCTGTAATTTTTCATTTCTTCTTCATCTTCTTTCATCTTCATTTTTTTTCCTTCTTGTTTCACCTTCAGAATTATTTGTTGTTGTTGTTGTTGTTGTTGAAGAAAAGTACGTTTCATATGTTATCTGTGGATCATTGTATCTTTTTAAAGTAACAGTTATTTTGACATTGTACGAGAAACTAATTGTTGAATTCCATTCTAACTAAAGATTAGACCGAGCGTCAGATTTAATCGGCTAATAGCCAATGTTCTACTTACAAATCTTGGCGTTAATAATCCCTGGCGAGTAATCAGAAGATGGTTTACTAAAAATGGCCCCCATTTGCAGTTTCAGTTTCAAGATAATGAATTAGAACGTAACATATACGCGTTAAACTGCACATGTGCGCAAGTTAAGGAGTAATAGCAAAACACTACTTATGAAGTTATATACGTACATATATATATATATATATATATATATATATATATATATATATATATATATATAAATTGATGATGTTTTATATATATATATATATATATATATATGTATATATGAAGTTATATATATATATATATTGATAAAGATATATATGTGTATATACATATATATATTGATGAAGTTATATATATTTATTGATGAATTTATGTATATATACGTATATTGATGAAGATATATATATGTATTAATGAAGTTAAATACACATGCACATATATATTGATAAGGTTATATATATATATATTTATATATATATAAAGTTATATATTTAAATTGATGAAGTTATACATGTACACAGATATGTATACATATACATTTATGAATTTATATATATGCATGAAGTTATATGTATGGATAAAGTTATATATATATATATATATATATATTTATGACCCAGGGTCATAGACACCAACATGTAATATATATATAAATATATATAATAAGCAGAGACACCATTGGTAATTGTAGTCGGGGAACTTAAGTAAAACAGTTGTTTTACTGTTTTACTTAAGTTTCCCGACTACAATTACCAATGGTGTCTCTGCTTATTATATTGTACGAATTTTGCTGTGCACGTAATTAATTAAATATATATATATATATATATATATATATATATAGACCGGGGTTCAATCCCAAGTCGAGTCATACCAAAGACTCAAATAAACGGTACTTGATGACTCCTTGTTTAACACTCAGCGTTATAAGGTGCGGATCAAGGGTAAAATAGAGCAATCCCTAGAAAGGAGTAGCGTCCTCAGCTATCGAAAAGGGAACCTTCGGGTCATTCTCGACTGAGCTCGCCAACTTATATCTGTACATATATTCCTATATGCATAACAACTCTATCATTGATATTGAGCAATTTTTAATAATAACGAATATTTAGTCTACTAGTGATTCACCACGTAAGCTCGTGATAACCTTAAACCATCAGAATACATACATACACACACACACACATATATATATATATATATATATATATATATTGTTTTACCAATATTTATGTGTCCATTCATTGGTTTATACGCTCCCCTCAGTGTTAACAAAGATATTAACAACATCGACACCACTGAAAATTTAAACCTGAAATCTAAAAATGTTATGTAAGGACATGGAAGCCTTTGAAAATGATCTCATGGATATGGTGAAAAACATTAAATTCACGAAACACCAGGACAATTTCCGGAAAAAAAAATCATAGATGACACTAAAATAATACACAAATCAAAAAAATATTTATTTTCGCTGACAAAACAACCAATTTATATTCTACAAGTTTCACAAACAACAAAAACCAGACAACAAACAACGTAACGCATATATACAAAAAAGCACATGAAATCACAATGGACAACATAAATAAGGAAGCCAAAGAAATAACCACAAAATTTAACATAGACCACAAAATAAACTCTATAGGCGAACAGCCAGCCTTAAAACAATCAATGATCACAAACTGAATTTCAATACTAATCCATCATATCGATTAATTAATCCCACATAATCCGAAATTGGAAGGATTAGAAAATAAAAACTGGATAATATAAACACGCAGATCAAGGATAAACTACAGCTCAACCAGTGGAAGAACACCATGGCCGTCACTAACTGGTTAACTGCTATAACTAATAAAACAATACGGTCTTCAACCAATTTGACATCACCGATAACTACACCTCCATCACCATATACACACTTGACTGAGCTCTAGAATTAGCAGCCCAGATTATCAAGCACAGCCACAAATCACTCCTCTTCCATGACAATAAACCATGGATAAAAAAACAACTTAATAACCAACTGTTCGACGTAACCATGGGTAGCTTTGACGTAGCGAAGATGTGCGAGCTTGTTGGTGCACTGATACTTTCCCAACAGTTAAACATAATCAAAAACACCGATATGGGACTATACATAGACAACAGTCAAATCATCATTAGGAACCTAAGCGGACCAAAACTTGATAGCTACAGGAAAAGGATATCCAACGCACTAAAACTGCTGGGATTTAAAATTACTATATACACAAACCTAAAAATAGTAAACTTTTTAGATGTAACACTAAACTTAAAAAAAAGGTACATTCGAACCTTATAAAAAAGAGAACGATACACCCATCTACATACACACTTCTTCATACCACCCACTCACAATCATCAAACAAATACCAAAACCAATTATTCACAAACTATCCGATAATTCTTCCAACATCGATATTTTCAACAAAAACAAACACATATATGACAAAGCACTAAAAAACATCGGTTATAAACAAACACTAAAATACACCCCCCAAAAAAGCAAACCAAAACACAGAACTAGGAATATAACTTGGTTCAACCTCCCTTACAACAAATGCATAACATCAAACATCGGTAGGGACTTCCTAAATCTAATAAGCAAACACTTTCTGCGAGGTAAAATTTCCAGCTGAAACAGTATAAAGGTCAGCTACAGTTGTACAAGTAACATATCTCAAATTGTAAAAGGCCACCACACTAACATTGAAACCATCCACAGCAATACACACCCCAACAATGTAACTGTAGGGATAAAGAAACATGCTCCCTACTTCGAAACTGCCTCAGAAAAACGTAGTGTACAGTCACCGTAAAAACCAACAACTCAGTCAAGCAGTTCATAGGTGCAACGGAGGGTACTATAAAACAAGGGCATATAACCACAAACTTTCCTTCACCAACAGAAATTACTCAACTCATACTTCTTTATCCACACACATCTGGCACCTAAAAGACATGAACATCTCCCCTATCATCACCTGGGAAATACTAAAACTAGCACCCTCCTACAGCAAGACATCAATAAATGCCTTCTTACCTCCACGAGAAATAATCAATTATCACTTACCCTTCACAAAACACCCTTCTAAACAGAAAATCAGAAATTCTATCCAAATGCAAACATGAGAATAAACATCTACTTTCACATTTCGACCCATACACATAACTCATCCACGAAACCTATACTACCTCCACTACTAAAAATCCCCCCTCAAATAACCCTACAACTCAACCGAAGCACCATAAGTACAACTTTCCTCCATCAAACAACACACCCAACGCATTGTAAGTACCATCTTTGTCCATTGAATCTTTATATCTATCTTCATGCACCCCCACAACCTGTTGACATCATGTTACCTATGTTTTCATGATTGTTAGAAATACGTCTCCACACAGTATATTTGACATATCCCTTGCATACACTATCATATATTACAATAACTTATACGTAATCTAACATTAAAACAACATAGACAGCTAATACAAATTATCATTGTAATCAAACACAACTCTCCACCAATTATCCTTACACCCCAGACCTATCATGCTTACACGTCAAATCAAAAATTCATTTTCTTAATTATGCAATGATGATAATTTGCTCCTTAGTAAAAATCACCACCATACACACTCACACACATAAACCAACCAAACAAAACGGCATAGCTTATACAAACAATTATTGCAACATCTTAACACAATATATTCATTATATTCTTTACGTACATACAATCATAGATTACAATAATGTATACGTAATATATCATTAACACAACATAACTAATAGAAATTATTATTACAATCTAACACAAAACACATTCCAGCATAAAATACTAATATTGCATAATGCTTCATTGCATGTTACAATATTACATGTCTCATTACCACGATATTTGTTGCGTTCTGATCCACCATACACCTTGGTTTGTTATGCTTACAAATGAAAACTTTATTTTCTTCGTAATACAATGATGATGATATTTTATTCCTAAGTTAAAATCACTACCACACACACACACACACACACACACACACAGATATGCGCGTGCGAATACAATTTTTTTTATTTGGTCCAACTGTCGCGACTTTGACTACACATCGCGACTCATATATCCAGGAGACAACCTCAAATTTGGCACGCGGTGCATGTATCTCCATATACACACTTACTAAATATCACACACAATAATAGGCAAATATAATCCACGCACACACACCCACATAAAGAGTTGTACATAATCCTAACATTCTTTTGACTGTATTTTTCGATTTTTCGATTTCTCCAATATCCTTTTCTCTGCCTGATGATCATAGACAAGCTTCCATCAAATACATATAAAAACTAATATACATTTACATATTATTATATAATAGCTCTATCACATATATTGAGCGCTCTCCAAATAATACCGCATTTGGTTTGCCTCAAACTCACCAAGGGAGATAATGACGCTCAACAGTGTTATATATATATATATATATATATATATATATATATATATATATATATATATATATATATACTATTATTATTATTATTATTATTATTATTATCAAATCACAACACTGAGTTTCACAATACAGATCGTCAGTGTAAATTCTTTGAAATACCACAAAATTTTGTTGCTTGTTGATCTAGTGTTTCAGCAAATTTCATCTTACGATTGGTGTCAGGGAAATCAGAATCGTGAGTTATCAATTCATCTTATATTCTTTAATACTATTATATTGCTCTTCACTTTTTGTGCATTGAACACTTTCATTTCTTATTGAAGTTACTGCCTTTAATTTTATAACGAAGATTTAGCATTCTCGTTATAACTATATATATATATATATATATGGGATGTGTGACCTCTTTGGTAGGTACGTACAATTAACAACATGCAGCATGAGTGGGAAACAAAGCAAAGCTCGTTATATAACCATCATTCATCATCATCATCATGTTATTCAGCTAGCACGGATATCCTTGACCCTCTCTCGCCACTTTTCCCTATCGTTCATCGCCTCTGGCAGGTCTTCAGGGCTACATCCCGTATCCTCACATTGCTGCTGTATGTATGTTCTAGCTGGTCGTCCTGCTTTTGCTCGGCCATATGTGGGGGTCCATAAGAGTACATCATTTATGAGCTCGTCCCTGCTTCTCCAGCAGTGTCCTGCGTGTCTGGTTCGTCTAACTTGGATACTTTTCATGATGGGAGGCAGGTGACCGCATAGTTGCTGCTTTTGTGGGGTGTTATTCAATTTTGCTTGCAACATTCTTGTGTAATTGCTGTCTATCTTCTTCTCGAGCCGTTTTGTTAGCGTCCAAGGGGTGCATCCATACAGCAGTATCGACACGACTGCTGCTTGGAAGAAACTGCGTTTCATTTTATCGGTCAGGTCTGATTTCCATATGATCGATAGCTTATCGATAGCTGTCCAGGCCTTCGTTAGCCGCGTGTCGATGTCTTTTTCGGTTGATGAGACACTGCTTCCTAGGTAGGTGAATTTGTCTACCAGTTTCAGAGAGGTTGTGTCTTGTGTGGAAATGTTGTCGGCTTGATTAAAGCA
This sequence comes from Sepioteuthis lessoniana, assembly GCA_963585895.1. NCBI lineage: Eukaryota > Metazoa > Mollusca > Cephalopoda > Myopsida > Loliginidae > Sepioteuthis > Sepioteuthis lessoniana. The sequence goes on from OY757937.1 coordinate 44,394,091, forward strand.
CATATATTCAGTTTTGTGTGCCTTGACATGGGGGCCAATGCCTGCGGCGGCTCGTTCCAAACTATGCAGTAGTGTTTCGGCTTGGTTGGGTGTGACCGATTCCTTTAGACAATGATTCATATTTTGGTGATTCTGTACCGCTGACTAATGAAATCAAGGCACATTCCCAGGAGATGTGATTAGGGTAACGGTTATGGTCGTATGTTACTGAATCAGTGATCCGCAATATCCTGTACGAGGCTGATTGCGTTTCACTTGGTGCGAATGCCCTTGAGAAAGGAATAAATCCATCTTTTTTTCCTCCCAACAATGGATTAATAGTGGGGTCGATTGGGGTCTTTAGTAAGGTAACTAGTCTTGGAGAAGGAAGACTCAGCTGTATTCTGCTTAAAATTGACCCTCTGTCGTTGTGAGGGTTTGGGCAAATATACCCATCTCCAGTACCCTAAAATTTTAAGGATTTAGTAATGTTCAAATTTTTGCACGCCTCTTACCTGATTGGTTTGCCGGCTTCACCTATCATTTCATGGGAGTTTCACCTCCTGTTATACTCTCATTCTAGACGGAGGCTTAACAGAGTGGAAAAATACTGAAATACCAGCTCAAATATTCTTAATTATCATGAGATAAGATATTCTGAATGCTGATTTTCAAGGCTGGTCGGAAGGGTCACCAATTTAAAGACTGGTGCAACATGATCTTATTTAGTTCTCAATACATTCGGCGACTTGCAAAATATGAAATAGGCACACAGTACAAAAATGTATTCTTGCAGTTGTGTTTTTATGCCAGAAATCACCCCTGTCTGCTGGGGCAGTTAAATACGCCAACAGCATTTCTGAAGTCCGAGGAAGATCCCCGCCCCAAATGAGTATCCTGAATATGATATTAAGTTGCAACAGATGGCGAGGATCCAGTTCTGCAGCTATGGAGAATGTAGAGTACTCCTTCAATGCCATTACTCCCAGGTGCACTCTAACCCGGAGTAGTAGTAACTGTCATGGTCACATCAATAGATCAAATAGAACTATCTAGTCATTCGCTATACTTGAAACCATTTCACTGTATGCAAACGAATGAATAATGTTGAATATAAGTAATAGTGTTATATAGCAATGCTTGAAACTATTAATGAATTTAAACTGCCTCTGATAGTGAGGCGCTATTCTAGGAGTTTGGGGAATATGGAGTACCTTTCATTGCTATTACTTTCAGGTCCCATCTATGAGTAAATAGAACTGTTCAATCTTTTACTAGGCATAGTTATAAATATTAAATCGAATCATTAGTGTTCAATAGCAATACTTGAAATCATTTGTGACCAAACAAAACGATTAATACTAAATAGAATTATTATTGTTAAGATTGGTTGGTTGGTTTTTATAGCATATAAACCTTTTTAGGTTATCTAATGCCAAATCCTTATTATACACACACACGTGCGGGCTCGTGCACACACACACACACACACACACACACACACACACACACACACACACACACACACACACATATATATATATATATATAATATTTGTTTGCAAATGAAATAATTTGTAGGTAATATTCTAAACAATCCAGAGATCATTTGTTTGCACACTGTTAATTGGCTTCAAGTATTCCTATCTAACATGAATAATTTTATTCAGTATTAATTCAATAATGTCAAGTATTGCAATCTAACGATGATAATTTTATTAGTACTCAGTTAAATAGATATTGCTATGTAAAACTAACAATTCAGTTTAACATCAGTCATAGCGTAGTGGCTAGCGTGCTGGACTGCAATATCGTAGTACGTGAGTTCGAACTCCGGCTGTGTTCTTTCGGACTAATACCCTTAGGAAAGGTATGAAAACCCCTTTTCCCCCGCCTCCCAGCTATATGTTAATTAGTACCACTACTGTCACTACACAAGGATGGCTTTGGCTTTAAATAACCCACGAAAGTTAATATATCATTAAACAAAGAGACTAAACAAACTGATAAGTGTGCATAGTAAATTTGGTTGCTCAATTGCCAACGGTTTACAAAACACTGAACAGATAGAATCTCCACAATTATTAATATTAATAAAACGTCATTTACCCAACAGAAATCAATAAACAGTATTTGTGATGTGTTCTCAAATTTATGGGGGTGAGTGGGCTATCAATTTCCACGATTGCGACACGCCCCATTTAAGAGAAATTTTATGTTATGCATAACCTATAAAGCAAGTTAAATTGACTTTCACTAAGTGCTACACACTACAAATTTTAGTACGCTTCTTGTCAGCAGTTATGCCTCTAATTCTGAAAAACGAACTAACATACAAAACAGTGTAATCGCCAGGTTACGTCATCGTCTGATTATTCTATTTATCTATTTCACGCCCGACCAACACTTATGTCACAGCGGTGAAGTTTTTATGGCACCAGAATATAGGTCATGCGAAATGAATCATTCACTAGGCTCGTTGATGAAATGTTCATGTCTAGTGAAGCGTTCATGTAGATAAATCTTTTGGGGTTCTTCCTATACTATGTTACTTATATACATATACTACGTTACATGACTTACATGCATATACTACGTTACATTACTAATATACATATACTACGTTACATTACTTATATGCATATACTACGTTACATTACTTATATATATATATATATATATATACTAAGTTATATTACTTATTACTTAGCCGAAAAAATATCGAGTTCTCATAGTGTATTAGATAACGTGTTAGACAGCGAAATCGTTTATATATATATAAAGATATATATATATATATATATATATATATATATATATATATATACGTGGTGCATTCAGTAAGTTTCCAGGCTTTTTTTTGAACAGGCATTTAAAATTGTCGTAGACTCTTTAGAATTCAGTATGTTATTGCTATACATCTTATGAGATGACTGACCATTTTTTATGATTTCTGGTTCAAATGAACAGCTACAGCAGCAATTGGAATACACCCTACTAAAACCTGATTGTCACAGCTGGTGAATTTCAAAAATGCAATCTGACACTTTAAAAGAACGATATGCAATAAAATTCTGTTTTAAACTTGGAAAATATGCCACAGAAACGTATGGAATGCTTCAGACTGGTTTTGGAGCATCGTTCATGAATCGAGTATCAGTTTTTGAGTGGCATAAGAGATTCAAGGAAGTCAGGGAGTCTGTGAGGGATGATGAGAGGTGTGGGAGGAGTAAGGAAGTCAATAGACCAGAGATGATTGGCCAAAGGGTTAGGGTTACTATGTTGATGTTTTAAGGGAGTTCAGGAAGAGATTCCGTCGGAAAAGCCAGCACTCTTCAAATCGGGTCAGTGGCATATCCACCAGGACAATCCACCAGTACACAACTCCATCCTTGTCAAAGACTATTTGACCAAGATGGGCATCAATACAGTTACTCAGCCTCCAGACCTTGCCCCCTGTGACTTTTGGTTATTCCCTAAGCTCAGGGGCTGTCGTTATGAGAGAATTGAGGAGATGAAAGAGGCCGTGACGAAGGTCATTGACACGCTCACACAAGAGAACTTCGATGGGGCCCCCCAGAAGTTGTTGGAACGGTACAACAAGTGCATTGCAGCCGGAGGAGATTACTTCGAAGGGGACTAGAGTTTGATGTGTGTACTATCAATAAAAGTGCCCATACGAAAAAAAAGTCGGGAAACTTATTTAATAATCTTCGTATATATATATATATATATATATATATATATATATATATATATATATATATAATGTGTGCGTATGTGTGAGAGAACTCTTAATTTAGTTCTGTTTTGAGCCCCCGTAACGTTTGTGTTGTTCGTTGTATGGATGCTTACACAAGTAGATATAAGAATTATCACTTTCTATATTTTGTGTTTATAATCTTTGTCGTTTTCTTTTATTCCTTCCTTTTTTGGAAGTCCCTGTTAGACTGAGTATCTTGATATTGTTGTCGTGGCTAACATCGTAGTACGCACGTTCGAAAATTAGTCATGCTATAACATTCACTTTTGGACTAATACCTTTCGGAAAGTTAAGAAAACCTTTATCCCCCATCTATTGGTTAAATAGATATAAAATTGTTCTTCTACCAAGATAGTTTTAACATTAAATAACCCACGAAGGTTCATATGCCATTTAACAACAACAACAACAACAACAAAAAAAAAAAACAGAACCAAAACCTGCCTAAAAGATAGAAGATTTAAAGATTATTCATGCTTGTATGCCGTCTAACGGCATTATTGGAAGAATATATGGGCAGGGTGATTGGTTTTAACGGTGTGTCAAACTGCCTAGTTTTATTTTATGGCTAGATGGTTTGGTTTTTCTGTTTAATGGTATATCAATCAAATTTATTGAATGCTAAAGCCATTCTTGTTGAAAAACAGCGGTAACATTATGCTGCTGTTGATTTGGTTGATTTCTATGTTTAATAGCATATCAATCTTTGTGAGTCATTGAATGCTAAATCCATTCATTTTAGAAGGCCAGCATGTTACTATTTTAAGCAGTCTGAGACCTCTCTTTCTTGACTAAGCAAAGTTTGATAAATGATTACATGTTAGCAAAAAGATAAAGTAAAAAGTCCCAATCATGTATAAAAACTATTGAAGTCTTTTTGAAAGAAATCTATACTAAAAGATATGTACACACATACAAACCTCATATACACACAATGTCTGCGCATGCTTATATTCATGAATATTTATTATAATATTAAGTCTCAACCTGTTTGTGTCCGAATTAGTGGGGAAAAGGGATATTTTAGTATAAACGTTTATGTGATAAGGTATTTTGCAATTAAGAGAGATTGGTTTCGAGTAGATTCGGCTTACGGGAGCCGAGTTATGGGTAGTTTTTGAGTATCCAAACATGAAGATTTTTCAGATCTTACACACATCATTACAATTACCTCCCTTGTCTCTCAGTCTTTTGAAATCAAACCAAAACCGAGAAAAGTTAGACATTCAAGTTGCATTGCAAGAAGGATGACCAATCAAGCCAAAGTGATCAGGAAAAAAAAAACAAAACGTTCTTTTATTATTTTGGCTTATAAATAAATATTAGTTTGTGAAAAAAAGAAATAAATATGAAATATAATATTGCTATTTTTCGTATTTTATTTTCAATGTAAAAATAAACTGAGGGGGAATTCGACGAATCTCTTTTGAATATTCGATAATTAAAAAAGAAATGTTTGTATTTTCTTAATAATCCCATATTTATATAGTCTATAGTTATTGACAATTTAAAAGAGGGACTCACCATGACCTTGTGGCAAACATGCTGGACTGTGACATTACATTAAGCGAGTTGGAACTCTAATCACACTATTACGTTTACTTTTAGACAAATACCCTTTGGCAAAGATATGAAACTCATCATTCTCCAGCTATGGGTCAGATAATACCACCATTGTTCTTCTACAAGGATGGCTTTGCCATTAAATAACCCACGAAGGTTGATATGCCATTTACAAAAGTAACCAAAACCAAAACCAAATCTGTTAAAAAACAGAAGAAAGTTTAAAGATTATTCATGTCTGTCAGCATTCTATCTGCATGATTGGAAGAATAGATAGGGTGATGTGATTTAACGGCATAGCAACCTGTCAAGGTTTACCCTATGTCTAGATGGTTTGGTTTCTTTCTTTAATGACATTTCAATCTTTGTTGAATTTTTGTTTTTGAAAACTTGATAACCAAAAAAAAAAAAAAAAAAAAAAAAAAAAAAATGCTGACATTTTCTTTTCTTAATAATCACATAATTATTTCTTATTGTTCGTCGAATACTTTTTGTAATAGTAGACAAAACCCAGTCGGCTGGGACTCTAGAATAAGCCGACTGCATCTCTGCAGAGAGTTAGGACCCCTCCACCTCAACGAATGTCCTGTTTATGACAATAAACCATCCGATGATGCGGCTTCAACCCTGGAGTGTTGAAGACTACATCTTCATTGTCGTTCTCTGGTTTACTCTGACCCAGAGTGCCAGTACATGTTATGATCCCATCTATAGGCCAAATAGAAATATCTAATCATTTTCTATATTTGAAACCATTTAACTGTAGGCAAACAAATGAGCTCAGGTTCGTTTAAAAATAATATAGCCTACAAAGTATTTCTTTTACAGATCTATCTATCTATCTATCACGGTGTATGGTTGTCACTATCTCACTTGGCGGGTTTGTGGTAGACCAAATGCGGTATAATTTGGAGAGTGCTCTATATCTGTGATAGAGCTAAAAACATTTAAAAAGATATGGAACTGTTAAACGCCAGGACATGATGGAATACATGGATACTGGTTCAAGAAATTCACCTCCATTCACGACAGACTCACACTAGAAGTGAATGGATGCCTACAAGGTGCACAAGTACCTGACTGGATGACCAAAGGAAAGACCACACTAATCCAAAAGGACCCAAGCAAAGGAACTGCTCCAAAAAAATTATAGACCCATAACTTGCTTAACGATGATGTGAAAAATATTAACAGCACAAATAAGGGAAGTGATATACTACTCGCTAACAAGCCGCGGAGTGTTCCCCGCCGAACAGAAAGGATGCTGCAAAGGATCCAGAGGTACAGCAGAGTTACCCTACATAGATCAACATATCCTAAATGAAAGCAAGAACAGACGGAAAAATCTAGCTATGGCCTGGATTGACTACAAAAAGGCATATGATATGGTTCTCTCAAAATGTACAAAATATCACACGAAGTCATAAACTTCATCGAAAAAAACATGAAAAACTGGAGAGTTGAATTAACAGCAGGAGGAAAAAGCTTGGCTGAAACAAAGATCTAAAGAGGTATTTTCCAAGGAGATGTACTATTCCCCCAACTATTCATAATTGCCATGATGCCACTAAACCACATACTCAGAAAATGCACAGCCGGAAACAAACTTAGTAGATCGCAAGAAAAGATCAATCACCTAATGTATATGGATGGCATAAAACTGTTCGCAAAAAAAATGAAAAAGAACTAGAAATCATAATACACACAGATAGAATATACAGTCAAGACATAGGAATGGAATTTGGCATGGAAAAATGTGCCCTGCTCGTAATGAAAATAGGCAAACAACATAGGACTGATGGAATGGAACTACCAAATCAAGACAAGATCAGAACGCTCGGAGAAAACGAGACCTACAAATATTTAGGAATTTTAGAGGCTGACACCATCAAACAAGTGGAAATGAAAGACAAAATTCAAAAAGAATATCTCAGGAGAACTAGGAAACTACTCGAGACAAAGCTCTCTGGCAGAAACCTCATCAAAGGAATAAATACTTGGGCTGTACCCCTCGTTAGATACTCGGGACCCTTTCTCAAGTAGACCAGAGATGAATTTAGACAAATGGACCAAGGCATTACATCTCAGAGACGACGTTGACAGACTATATGTACCAAGAAAAGAGGGAGGAAGAGATTTTGCCAGCATCGAAGACAGCGTTGACATATCGATACAACGACTCGAAGACTACATAGAAAAACACGAACGAGGACTGATTACGGCCATCAGAAACAATACTGACAACACGATAGATAACAGAATGACAATAACTAGGAAACAAAAATGGGAAGAAAAACAACTTTATGGGTGTTTTAAACGACTAATGAACAACATCTCACACGACAAAACCTGGACATGGCTAAGAAAAGGAAACTTTAAGAGAAAAAACAGAATCTCTCCTAATGGCATCACAAAACAACGCCATTAGAACTAATCTTCTCAAGGCGAGGATAGATAAGACGCAACAAAATAGCAAATGCAGACTATGCGGTGACAGAGATGAAACCATCAATTACATAATAAGCGAATGCAGCAAATTGGCACCGAAGGAGTACAACGCTAGACACGACTGGGTGGGCAAGATGATCCACTGGGAAATATGCAAGAAATTTAAATTAGATCTTGCCAACAAATTGTATATGCACAACCCAGCACCTGTCCTAGAAAATGACGCACACAAACTCCTATGGGGCTTTGACATACAAACAGATCACCTAATCTCGGCCAGAAGACCAGACCTTATAATAATCAACAAAAAAAAAAAAAAAAGAAAAGAAAATTTGCAAAATTGTCGACTTTGCTGTCTCGGCTGACCACAGAATAAAACTGAAAGAATGTGAAAAGAGAGATCAGTACCTCGACCTTGCTTGAGAAGTGAAAAAACTATGGAACATAAAGGTGACAATTATACCAATTGTGATTGGTGCTTTTGGCACGGTAATTGAAGGATTATTAAAGGGCCTGGAGAATTTGGAAGTTGGCGGCCGAGTGGAGACCATCCAAACAACAGCATTATTGAAGACGGCCAGAATACTGAGAAGAGTCCTGGGGACTTGAGGAGACTTGCTGTCACTCAATCTCCAGTGAAAGACCATCAGCTAACGCTGATGTAAAAAACTCTAATGAGTAAGCAATAATAAATATATATTAGTTTTTATATATACTCAATAGCAAGAAATCTTCCCCTACCTGATGATTGTAGTTATAAGACAGCATGAAACCAGTGATCTCAGATAAGCATCTATGCTATTAAATATACATAAAAACTAATGTATATTTATTTATTATTATTATATATATGTAGAAGCAATAACCTACCAGGTTTGATATGTTACAAAACCCAACCAATTAACGTAATAGTAGACAATCAAAAATTGGTTGTCCATTTGGGATCGAGATTAACGTGCTGGATTGCGACATCTTAGTTAGCGAGTTTGAACTCTAGCCGTGATATTGCATTTTCTTTCGGTCTAATATTCTCCAGAGTCTGTATCTCCATCCGACTTCCAAGCAGCGGTCGTGTACATACTACTATATGGATTCACCACATGGACGCTGATTTAGCATATAGGTAAAAAGCTTGACGGCAATTACACAAGAATGCTACGAGCTATATTGAACAAATCCTGGAAGCAACATCCCACAAAACAGCAGTTATACGTTCACCTACCTTCCATCTCAAAAACATTAAAATTAGATATGCGGAGCATTGCTGGATAAGTAAGAGTTGGACGGCCAGCCAGAACTTATCTACAACAGCTCCGTATGGACACGGGATGTAGTCTAGAAGACCTAGCAGAAGCAATGGATGGTAGAGACGAATGGCCAGAAAGAGTTAAGGAAATCCGCACTAGCGGCACGACAAGATGATGATGATGATGATGATTCTTCGGAAAGGTATGAACTTCCTCATCGTCCCAGCTATGGGTTAAGTAGTAACATAACTGTTTACTACAAAGATGTCTTTCGCATTAAGTAATACACGAAGATTGCTATGACATAAAAAAAGACGAACAATTCAAATTTTCTTAAATAGATTATAAAGTAAAGCCTTCTATTTATTTTAATTGCAACAGCAAGTAAATTACCCCGAAAGATAGAAACAATATTCAACAAGAAAACTATTTTTCTCTCAGCCCAATCGTCTGAGGCTGTAGAATTTACCGACAGCATCTCTGCAGTAGGGTAACACCCCACTTCAACGAGTGTCCTAGATATGACATTAAAACAATCCGATGGCTCGGCTCCAGCCTTGGAGCTTTGGGGAATATGGAGTGCTCCTTCATTGTCATTGCTCCCAGGTCTACTCTGACCCGGATTGGCAATACCAGATAGGGTCCTGTATATGGGTATAAAGAACAAACTATGTTTGCAAACAAATGACTGATGTTGAATTGGGACTGTTAAATAGTAATACTTGAAACCATTCAACTGTGTACAAAAAAGAGCTCAGGTTCATTTATGAATGTTATCTACAAAATCTATTTACAAATCATATATATATATACATTTAATAGATATGTACAAAGAGGATTTGGCATTAAATAACCTACAATGGTTGGTATGCTATAAAACCCAACCAAACGAAACCAATCTATTTTTCTGCATCTATTCACCGCCACTATCAGTGTATTTTCGTCAGCAATGAACAAAAGTACAAAAGGTCACTCTGAAAGTAATGCCTCCAATTTCGATTCTGTTGTTTCACTCCGTCAAAGACGTATGCTAACAGTATGGCAATAGAATGATTGATTTTAACGGCATGTCAACCCATCTAGAGTTATTTTATGTCTCGTAGTTCGGGAATTGTATTCTTTTAACATTTATATTTACATTTTTTAAGTCGTTTCTCAACAGTTTTTGCACAGTTATATGTTATCAACAATTCCGATCTAATACAAATAATTTGCGGACAGGTACACGGTTTCAAGTATTCTTATCTAATATTAATAATGATAAAATTTCTAGTAATCATTTCGATTGAATATTTATTTGCTTGCACATAGTTATATGGTTTCAAGTAACTAATAATAATGATTTTTAGTAAACAATTATAGCATCAAGTAACTATTCTTTATACAAATAATTTATAGTTACATAGTTTCTAGTATTCCGAACAAATACTGATAAGTTATACACATTTATATAGTTTCAAAAATTATATCTATTTAATAATCATCATTTTTTTTCCCATTGTTATATGTTTTCTAGTATTGATATTTAACACTAACCATTCAATTTAAGATCAGTCATTTATTTTCTCACAATTAAATGGTTAAAAAGTTCTATAATAACTACATAGTTTAATGTGATTATTTTTATTTGATAATAGTCATTTGCTTGCGCATAGTTATATGGTTTCAAGTAACTAATAACAATCCTTATTACAATTATAGCTTCGACTAACTATTTTGAATATAAATAGTTTACAATTATATGTTATCAAGGTTTGGTTTGGTTTTATGATATATCAATCATTGTTGGTTATTTAACGCCAGATCCTCTTTATACGTATATATTAGATATATATGATTTGGTTTGGTTTGGTTTATGGTATATCAACCATTGTAGGTTATATAATGTCAAATCCGGCTTATACAAATATATTAAATATATGATTTGGTTTGGTTTTAGTTTGATTTTATGGCATATCAACCATTGTAGGTTATTTAACGCCAGATCCTCTTTATACATATATTTTAGATATATATGATTTGGTTTGGTTTGGTTTATGGTATATCAATCATAGTAGGTTATTTAACGCCAAATCCTCTTTATACATATATGTTAAAGATATGATTTGGTTTGTTTTTATGGCATATCAACCATTGTAGATTTTTAATGCCAAATCATATTTATACATATACATAAAATAAATATATGGTTTGTAAACATATTTTGTAGATAACATTCTAAAACGAGCTTAAGCTCTTTTTGCACACAATTAAATGGTTTCAAGTATTGCTATATAACACTCCCAATTCAGCATCAAATTAGTTTTCACTCATAATTTGTTCTATTTGACCCAAAGATAATACCCAATCAGTTGCTACCACTCCGAGTCTGAGTTGACTTGGGAGCGGTAGCAATGAAGGGGTACTCGGCATTCCATAAAGCTCCAGCATTTCTGAAAAATCATCATATGATGGTTTAGTGTCATATCCAGGACACTCGTTGGTGAAGTCTTACCCCTCTGCCGAGATGCAGTCGGTGTATTCTACAGACTCATCTGTGCTAATGTTATCAAGTATTCCTATTGAACACGAATAACTTTCAAACAGTCCTATTTGAGCAATAGATAGGACCCTAACAGGTACTACCACTTTGGTTTAAGTGGACCTGGGATTAATAGCAATGAAGTGGTACTCCATACTCCTCAGATCTTCAATAATGGATTCTCAATTAGTGTCACACACTGGACACTGCCTCTTTTGTTCGGGGGGTATCCCTCAACAGGGAATATCGACTACATATTCTAAGCCTTGCCGACTGGGTGGTATGGCTGAATAGGTTGAATATTCCGGACAAGTTCTGTTTGTAGTCCCGTAAAGAGGTCTATGATATGAAGTTTGTTATTAGATTTAAAAAGAGCGCTTAATGGTATTCATCGATGCTTGAACATTTATCGGAGACTAAAGATGCGATCACGGTTAGACGTTGAGGAAAATGTTTTAACAGTATTGTTGTAGTTTATGTGGAAATAATAAACGGTTTGATTTTGATGCATCCGTAGTAAGTTTAAGAGCAAAAAACCAAGAGAAGACAATATATATATATATATATATATATATATATATATATATATATATATATATATATTCATGGAATTTAGACAGCGAGCGCTGGGTTTCATGGAGTTTTTTGCAAAACAACAATCATCAGGCAGTTAAGAAAACTGCCTGATGATTGTTGTTTTGCAAAAGACCCCATGAAACCCAGCGCTCGCTGTCTAAATTCTATGAATATAAATATATATATCTAATATATATTTATTTATTATTATTATATAATATCTCTATCCTAGATATTGAACACTCTCCGTATAATATTGCACTTAGTTCGACACAAACCCACAAAGTGATTAAGTGACAACCAGCACTGTTATAATATATATATATATATATATATATATATATATATATATATATAAGTCGGTAACGATAGCCGTTTGGATATTTTCGTTTTGCGTAACTGAAAACACTTCAAACATTGTCTTCTATTTGATTCTGAATTATATACAAGATTCATTGAATAAGTTTCCAGACTTTTTTCGTATGGACACTTTTATTGATTGTACACACATGAAACTCTAGTCCCTTTCGAAATAATCTTCTCCGGCTGCAATGCACTTGTACCGTTCCAACAACTTCTGGAAGGTCCCATGGAAGTCCTCTAGTGTGAACGTGTCAATGACCTTCGTCACAGCCTATTTCATCTCCTCAGTTGTCTCATAACGACAGCCTCTAAGTTTTTCCTTGAGCTTAGGAAATAACCAAAAGTCACAGGGAGCAACATCTGGACGGTAGGGAGGGTGATGAACTGTCTTGATACCCATCTTGGTCAAATAGTCTGTGACAAGGATGGAGTTGTGGACTGGTGCATTGTCCGGCTGGAAATGCCACTGACCCGATTTGAAGAGTGCTGGCCTCTTCCGACGGAATCTCTTCTTGAACTCCCTTAAAATCTCAACATAATATTCCTTGTTGACTGTCTGTCCAGTGGGAACCAAGTGCATGTAGGATCATCAAAGGTTTGTGGGTTGATTTGCTCTGTCTGGCCTTCTTGGGTTTGGGAGAGCCAGCATGCTTCCACTGAGAACTCTGTCTCTTGGTCTCTGGGTCATAGCAGTAGATCCAGATTTCATCACAGGTCACCAGAGCATCAAGAACTGAGGGATCTGAATTGATCAGCTCGACCATCTCCCTGCTGTCATGACAACCTCTTTCTTTCTGATCTTCTCTGAGCACCCTGGGGCAAACTTCGCGCAAATCTTCCGCATCTTCAGTTCCTCGCGAATAATTGTGTGTACAGTTCCAACGCTGACATCAAACTGTGCACTTATTGTCTCTATAGACACACGACGGTCCTTATCCATGAAATTCTTTATTCGGCTAATCAACTCTGGTGTTCTGACTTCCTTACTCCTCCCACACCTCTCATCATCCCTCACAGACTCCCTGTCTTCCTTGAATCTCTTATGCAACTCAAAAACTGATGCTCGATTCATGCAAGATTCTCCCAAACCAGTCTGAAGTATTCCATACGTTTTTGTGGCATTTTTTCCAAGTTTAAAACAGAATTTTATTGCATATCATTCTTCTAAAGTGTCCTCACGTCTAATTTGAATTTTTGAAATTCACCAGCTGTGAAAATTAGGCTTTAGTAGGGTGTATTCCAATTGCTGCTGTAGCTATTCATTTGAAGCTGAAATCATAAAAATTGGTCAGTCATCGCATTAGATATATAGCAATAGCATAGTGAATTCTAAAGAGTCTACGACAATTTTACATGCCTGTACAAAAAGTCTGGAAACTCATTGAAAGCACCTCGTATTTTTGGACATGTTCTCATAAGGGAAACATGTTTATATTCTTTTTCATCTATCTTTCTCTGTACTACAGACCTATCAAAAATCAATCTACCTGATGAATGTTGAAGTTCTCTGTTATGTCTCTTAAACACAATCCTGGAGAGAGTCTCCGTAGTGTAGTGGCTAACGTGTTGATACTATTTACCAAACCCCTCCGCTCGGGCAGGATATGACACAAGGTCAATTTTTAAGCGGAGTTTAACAGGTTTGAATTCAGAGTCCTACTATTTACCCATAGCTGGAGGGAGAATAATTGGATTCATACCTTTCCCAAGGGTATTAGTGCTATGTGAAATGCAATCAGTCTCGTCCAGGATTTTAACTCGTGTCGCCGTGTCCATTTCCTACGACGATAACGACTACACCACGGGCACCTCCTACCTAACGTGTTGATTGCGACATCGTAGTAAGCGAGTTTGAAATCCAGTCGCATTATTACTTTCTTTTCGAACTAATACCTCGGAAAATGTATGAATCTTCTTATCTTTCCAGTTATAGGTTAAATAGTACTACTAATATTACTTTACAAAGATGGCTTTGGCATTAAATAACCCATGTAGGTTGATATGACATTAAACAAAGAAACCAAGTCTTAAGATAACTCTGTCTTGTTACCTCTCGTGAGTCAAAAAGTTCCCATTTTTCATTCGCTGAAGGGAAACACAGCTCAATAATGACTGTAAGTATTTGCCACACTTTTGAAGTGAGAACTGACATTCCCTCATAGTGATTTATGTAAAGTAAAGTTGGCGACCATAGTCGAGGGTAACCCGAAGGCTCCCTTTTCGATAGCTACTACATCAAGGTGTAGGGGAGGGCGCTACTCCTTCCCTGGATTGCTCTACTTTACCCATGATCCGTACCTTATAATGCTGAGTGTTAAGTAAGGAGGCATCAAGTACCATTTTTTGAGTCTTTGGTATGACTCGACCTGGGATTGAACCCAGGTCTCCCGGGCCATTGGCGAACACTCTAACCGCTAGGCCAATGTCCGGTACGAAGTGATTTATGATATACGAAAATTATTAGCGTAGAATTATGTAATATATCTCTGAGCAGTCTCTTTCTAAATTCGAGTAAGCAGTCTGATAAAGGTCGATATATTTACACTACATCCACACGTTCGATTTTCCCTTTCATCTTTTTTGTTATATACTTGAATGAATATTTCAAATTTGTCAAACTTTTGGACTTAAAAAAGTTTCTATAGTTTTTCATCAAATAGAAACCATTTTTAATTTTAAAGGTGGGAAAATGAATATAACTGAACATTATCTGCTTTCCCGTTTTTTTCTTTTGCTTTTTTGAAATTTTTTTTCTAACAAGCCTTCAAATGAGTGTAGTAAAGCAAAAAGAAAAAAATTTTTTAAAGGTGACAAAAACGTATTTGTGCGTGGGGGTGGATGGATAAAGAGAGAAGAGGAATCATAGAAAAAGAAAAATGAAGCAAACAAAAATACCATCAGAGAAAAGAAGGAAAGAAGGAAGGAAGGAATGAATGAATGAAGGAAGGAAGGAAGAATGATAGAAAAAATTTCAAAAGAAAAAGGAAAGAAGAAAAAACAAAAACAAAACAACCACAACAAATAAAAACAAATAGTTAAATAAAGTGAGACGAACAAATTTAATCTTCTTAGACCCAAAATATTGTTATGAATGCAGAATAAAGTATAAAAAAGACCAAAAATGAAAACGAAGTTTGTAATGAAATAATGTGTAACGTCGGAAAAACAGTTTGAAGGTAAAATCTCAGCTCAAATTCAAAATGGCGATCGTGAATGCGACACAAAGATGGGAACCACGATGCATCGGCTTTGATCGTATTATTCATGCCTAGCACATCTTTAACAAAATTTTCATCGTCTGCTTCGATGAACTGATGCGGATAAATGAAACTAATGTAGGAACAATGGCTTCAGTTTTTTTAAACAGTGTGAAATTCTGTATTTTTATGCAATATGTGTTTGCAATCTCTAATTTCTTTTTCTTTTTCTTCCTTTCCCTTTATTCCTTTTCTGTCCTTTCTTTTACTTCTTCTTTGTTGGATGAATAAAGGGGAAATGAAAGATAGTTTGGTGTTAAACTCCAGTATATCCTGGGTTTTTCTTTCCTTCTTCATTGACGAAATGAATCAAAGATAATAGAAAGAAGAACGAATTGGATTTCTGATTTGTTTTTTTTTCTTTCTTTTTCTTTTCTTTTTTCATTCATTACTGAATAAACGAAGCGGGTGAATAAAATCTAAATCATGGCTTCCTGAATGAGGTTCCTTTCTATTTTCAGTGCCTTTTCTTCCTTCTTTTCACAATAAAAAAGTGAAAAGAAAAAAGACGATAAAAAGCGGTAATTTAATAAGGTTTCAGTGGAAGGAAACGAACAATCCACCCCATTTATTGAGTAGGGGTTTCAGTTTAAAATTTTCTCAAGGCTAACGATTACCACAAGCATCCGAAGATAGCTAGATGGTTTAACGACAGAAATTTTGGTTGGTTTATTGATTTTACAGCCTGCCAACCCTTGTTGGGGTATTTCATTCCAAAGCTAATTTTACATTGATGGGCTCCAATTATATAACGTACAAAATGTTATCTTCATTACTATATTATATCGGAAAACATTTCATTATAAATAAATTTACATTGGCCCATGAATGGGACCCGAACTAGTACTACCACTCCGGAGTTAGGGCAATGATGTGTTCTCGGACTGAAACGTAGATAGTAGTCCAAGTATACCAGTAATTAATAATAATTTCTCAAATTAGGAATTCAGACAAAAAGTTTTTTCTTTTTTAACAGTCATTTCATTTCATATTCTTTCTTTCTTTCTTTCTTTCTTTCTTTCTTTCTTTCTTTCTTTCTTTCTTTCTTTTACCTATCTCATTTAGTTGCCTCTTTCTTTCTTTCTTTCTTTCTTTCTGTTACATATCTCTTTTAGTTGTATATTTCTTTCTTTCTTTCTTTCTTTCTTTCTTTCTTTCTTTCTTTCTTTCTTTCTTTCTTTTACATATCTCATTTAGTTGCACCTTTCTTTCTTTCTTTCTTTCTTTCTTTCTTTCTTTCTGTTACGTATATCATTAAGTTGTATCTTTCTTTCTTTCTTTCTTTCTTTCTTTTACCTATCTCATTTAGTTGCACCTTTCTTTCTTTCTTTCTTTCTTTCTTTCTTTCTTTCTTTCTTTCTTTCTTTCTTTCTGTTACGTATATCATTAAGTTGTATCTTTCTTTCTTTCTTTCTTTCTTTTACCTATCTCATTTAGTTGCATATTTCTTTCTTTCTTTCTTTCTTTCTTTCTTTCTTTCTTTCTTTCTTTCTTTTACCTATCTCATTTAGTTGTATATTTCTTTCTTGCTTTCTTTCTTTCTTTCTTTTATCTATCTCATTAAGTTGAATTTTTCTTTCTTTCTTTCTTTCTTTCTTTCTTTCTTTCTTTCTTTCTTTTATCTATCTCATTAAGTTGAATTTTTCTTTCTTTCTTTCTTTCTTTCTTTCTTTCTTTCTTTCTTTCTTTTAGATCATTAACTCGTCTGACTTTACTGTTCCAAGAGAACTACAAAGTGTCAAGTTTTGCAATTAATCAAATTTCTTATAAACAATTTTACTACTAATATATATTTCTTCTGTTTCTTTTTTTTCTTTACATTTACGTCAATGAAAACAGCCTTTTTCATTAGATTATTTTATTTCTTCACAAAACAGATGAATTCCTGACAGAAATCAATATTTCTCCAAGAATATCTTGAGATTTAGTTCATAATTTAAACAATGGATTTTAAATTCAGGCCTTTCATCATTTTTTTAAAAATAATGTAAACTCGTTTATCTGTGCAGTAAAAAATAGCGGAAATATACAACAGTAAGAAATCTCCACGGTTCGTGAATCCTAACGGGCTCCGAGTGGAAAATTTAAAATGTTATAAACTTGTTATTTAAATGGAAGAGTATATATATATATATATATATATATATATATATATATATATATATATATATATATATATATATACCCACCTCTCATTTATGGGTTAAATAGTACTACTACTGTTCTTCTGCATAGATGGCTATTGCATTAAATAACCCAAGAAAGTTGATATGCCATTTAGCCTAAAAATCGAAACAAAGGCTGCTAAATGATATAATGATTACAACACTTTATTTGTGTCGTTACTTAAATGTATAACCCCGGCTGGCTGAATTTTGGCTGTCAGATTATATGTACTTTTAGGTAGCGGCACTATACTGACCCTTCGGGTTTCAAGGGTCAAGTAATTTTGAAATTTTATTTTACTTATAAAGTGGAGCTGCATGTTGCGTAACGGTACAATTGTCGGAAATGGACACGGTGACCCGAGTTCATATCTTGAACGAGTCTGTTCACATTTCAACTCCTGTAAATGCTCTTGGAAAAAGCATGAAATCATCTCTTCTTCCTTACAACCATGGGACGCGTTTCTTGATTAAGCAACCAGTCTAGAAGGAAAATTCATTACACACCTCCTGGCATTGATGACATTTGTGTTCGATGACATCGAGCCACCATATTACACCGTTTATTTTAGTTTCTTTGTTAAATGGCTTATCAACCTTCGTGGGTTATTCAATGCCAAAGCCATTCTTGTAGGAGGAAAATAGCTGTACCGTTTATCCTATAGCTATGGGGGTGGATAAAGGAAGTTCATACCTTTCCGAAGGGTATTAGTCCGAAAGTTAATCCCCTTATTATACATCTATTTGCGAGCTAAAACCTCGATACTGCAAGCTGGTTCTGAAAAATTCTTGACCCAACCAAGAAGAGAATGATTTACTTTTTATTGAATTTGTTCTTGGATGGTTCAAAGAAACCTGAGAAACGATGTTCGAAGGGTATTGAACTATGGAATACACATTTTGTGGCCTTTGGTCATTCCTGTTTGGATTGAACCAATAATTTTTCAGCGCCTACTCACTGTTGCAGCAGATGGTTCAACTTTCTTATTGAATCTTTAGAGATCTAAGTTATTTTTCTTTATTTCTTTTATAACCAGTTGAATTCTGGAAAGCTTTTTCAAAAGCTGTTCTTTTTCATTATTATCATTTTAATTCGAGTTTTCATCATCATCATTAAGTCGGGATGACAGTACAGATTTCCCCGACCCTCTCTTGCCACCCATCCCTATCATCCACCGTTCTTGGTTGGTCATCTAGACTGCATCCATTGTTTGAACAGAGCTGGTCAACCAACAATGGCGCGTCCATATGTAAGAGTCCAATAGAGAACGTCGCTTATGAGTTCGTTCTTACATCTCCGCCGGTGCCTCGCAGGTCTTCTTCTTTCTTGGATGGTTTATAAGATGGGAGTTAAGTGGCCGTGCAGCTACTGTTTTGTGATATGTTGCTTCAAGGATTTGTTCAAAAGAACATGTCGCATTCAAGTCTAACTTCATCTTATAATTTTTGCGTTTTTATTTCAGCATTCTGTGTCAGTATACCATTCTAGGAGAGCTAAGCATGATGGTGAACGTTGTAGAAAATGGACTTCATGAAACCAATTTCAAAACCTGGACTCTATTGTTTGCTTTTGATTTTCCACTTGGAAAAACATGAACCTGTCTCTTCTCTACCTCCAGTTATAAGAAAAAGGAAGAGCAGACTGTGTTTTTAGCCTTTTAAGGGCAACAAGCCTGCAAGAAGAAAAACTCTGAATTTAAAACCCAAACAAGTCAAAGGAAATAAGTTCAGAACTTTTTTTCCAAGATAACCTTTTATGAAAAGTGTCAATAGAGATCGGACACGACTCAGCGGAACAAAAAGATCCTGAGGGGAAAACAAATATTCCTTCTTCTTCTTGGCTAGACTTCGCGAACGAAGACTTATGAAGGAGGCTGTCCATGTTGACTGCAGGTATGCTGATGGCTGACTAGGCCGATGCAGGACAGGCAAGTCCGGCTGCAGCGACTGAAGTTAAAAGTCTGGCCTGGTATGGCTGCTGAGGCTCCCTGGATCTTCCTCCTGCGGCGTTTTCCCCTGAGGTTGACTCTGCGGGAGTCCTCAAAGATGAAGACGACCTGGTGGACTGTACGGCGCCAGGCTTGACGGTCAGCGGCAAATGTCGACCACTGGTAGTGGTCAATGTGGCAGATACCGAGGGTGAAAAAAACAAAACAAAACGAAACAAAAACAAAACAAAAATATATATATAAACAAATGAAAAACAACAAACCACCCTCAAAACGAAACAAATATAAAAAAAATACAAAATTGAGAATAAAAGAATGTTTTAATTTGGTTTGATTTTATGGCACAACAACCATTGATTGTACGTTATTTTAAGCCAATTCCTCTTTACACACATATATTAAATATATACGATTTGTAAACATATTTTGTTAAAAACATTTTTAAACAAGCCTGACCTAATTTTTTTTCCACGAAGGTAAATGGTTTCAAGTATTGCTATATAACAGTCAAAATTTAACATCAGTCATTTGTTTGCACACATTCAAATAGATATAGATAATATATAAGGGATCAGTTTGTTGGCAATTTCACTTTTAAACGAGCAAAAACTAATTTGTTTGCACACTAGTATTAGTATCGTTCATCATCATCATCATGTCGCACTGGTAGCACGGATATCCCTGACCCTCTCACGCCACTCCTCCCTATCGTTCATCGCACTAGGCAGGTCTTCAGGACAACATCCCGTATCCTCACATAGCTGCTGAATGTATGTTCGTGCTGGTCGTTCTGCTTTTGCACGGCCATGTGTAGGGGTCCATAAGAGTACATCTCTTATGAGTTCGTCCCTGCTGGTTTCAATTATTGCAATCTAATACTTATAATTTTATTCCATATAAATCCTTTGTTTGCACACAGTGTAATAGTTACAAGTATTGCGATTTAACACTAATTATTCTATTCAACATTAATCATTTGTTTGCTCACAGTTAAAGATTCTAAATATTGCTATGTGTCACTAACAATACATATAAACATCTGTCATTTGTTTACACACAGTTAAACGATCAAACAGTTTTATTTCAAACAATTCAGTTTAGGATATCATTTGTTTGCACACAGCGTAAATGTGAAACATTTCTATTTAACCCATAGATAAGACCCTATCAGGTGCTTCCACTCCGAGCCAGAGCAGTTCTGGGAGCGATGGCAATGAAGGCGTACTCCGCATTCCCCAAAGTTCCAGCATTATTGTAGCTTCATCGTCAGATTGTTTAGTATTATAAACAGGACACTCGTTTTTTCGGAGAGTTTTGCCTTACAGCAGAAATGCAGTCAGTGTATTCTACAGCCCCAGCCGACTGGGCAAGAAAATAAAGAAGTAGCCGGAATGGTTAAAGCGACATCCATGAAAGACGGGATCCTAAGATGCCGGATGCATTTATTAAGATAGAGTCTAGAAGAGTCAGTGCCAATCGAGAAATATCTAACCAACCTAGATGCTTTTTGATCGAAATGTTTTTGGTGAAACAAATTGTCTAAAGTGCATTATCTCATGACTTTTTCCTTCTTTCTTCCCTCCGAAGAGATTATACGCACCGATGACCTTGTAAATAGTGAAACAGAAATACATCCCACATTTTCAACTATCACCTGTATGGAGCAGCAAACCTATACGAGTGAGTTCGAGTCTCATTGGGTGCTCCATTTATATGCCCTTGTGTCATATCTAAGCAAGAAGCTTAGTAAATTTTAACTTTATCAAGCAAACGCTTTATCCCTTTTTTCAGAAACGATCATGGTTTGGACCGGTGCACACTGCGTGATTTCAACCCATAGCAGTATCGATTTTCTATCCAGAACGGCATGATCCCGACGTAACAGGAAAGGAGCACAAAAAGTTCTCTTTGTAGCAATTACAAATTCACCAGTCTTAAAAAAAAAAGTTTCAACAGCAAACGCACTGTGTGCACCGGTCCAAGCCATGACTATAACTGACCCAATGAAAATAAATAAATAAATAAAAGTAAAAATATAAATAAAAACAAAATAAATAAAATACCACTTGCCCAAGTTCTCTTGCAACACACAGATAACAGTTTAAAATGAGGGATGTATTTCTGTGCCACGATGCATATGTTCAAAACCCACAAAAAAAAACATAAAAAAATTAAAAACAAAACAAAACAAAAAAACAACAACAATAAACAAACAAAAAACAAACAAAACTCACACTAAAATATGTCTTTACAAAGTCCAAACCAAGCCACAAATAAAATATCGACCTTTGAGCAAGCATTTTTGACGTTGTTATTCGTATATTTTATTTTATTTTTTTCCACATTCAATTTCCAAATTGAAGTTAATTAGGTTGTATTTTGCTGAATTTTTTTTTATTCAACTAGTTATTTATTATTCAATTTTGAACGTATCGGCCATAGACGTTGAACAGAGGGAAAAAACCTATTTATTTATTCATTTATTCTTAAATCATATACGAACAAGAAACTCGTTTATCTGTCTCTCAACCTGAATCGAAGCGAGTGGCGTTATTTCTATGTCTCACAATTTATTATTTAAACGAAATAACAAATTAGCATAGAAGAAATATAAAACTAGACACGACTGGGTGGGCAAGGTGATCCACTGGGAAATATGCAAGAAATTTAAATTTGACCATACGAATAAATGGTATATGCATAATCCAGCAGTTCTCCTAGAGAATGACACACATAAACTCCTATGGGACTTTGACTTACAAACGGATCACCTAATCTTGGCCAGAAAACCAGACTTTATAATAATAAAAAAACCCAAAAAAACAAAAAACGAATATTTGCAAAATTGTGGACTTTGCTTTCCTGGCTGACCACATAATAAAACTGAAAGAATGTGAAAAGAAAGATAAGTACCTCGACCTTGCTAGAGAAATGAAAAAAGTAAAGAACATGAAGGTGATAATTGTACCAATCATGATTGGTGCTTTTGGTACAGTAACAAAAAGATTATTAAAGGGACTGGAGGACTTGGAATTTGGAGGACGAGTGAAGACCATCCAAACTACACCATTATTGAGAACGGCTAGAATACTGAGAAGAGTTCTGGGGACTTGAGGAGACTTGCTGTCACTCAAACTCCAGTGAAAAACCATCAGCGAAAACTGATGTGAAAAACTCTTAATGTGTAATGGTAATAAAGAATGGGACAGAAATGATTCAGAACTCAGTATTATTACACTCTAACTGACTGTCCAATCAATTCGGCCCAGTCATGTGCACTTTGATGTTGTAACGTGATTTTGGAATATCAAAAACCTGATCGTTTCCAAGTTAATAATTATTAACTCGGAAACGGTCAAGTGTTTGATTTTAGAGTTGACTAGCGAGTGAATCAGAAACGTACAGCCTTTCTATCACTGTGTCGCAAAAATAAAAAACAAAACAAAACGAAAACAACAAACAAACAAACGAACAAAAAATAAAAACACAAGAGAAAAAGTTTGGGGGTTACGATGAAGTCAGCGACGCATCCAGACATTGTCACCAGTCAGGCTGAGGATCGTAAAGCTCAATTGTAAAGTTTTAGGATGTGGGGGTTATTAAAAGAATTAAAATGGCCCAAATTTACATCATAATAAAAGAGGAGTTTCTCATGTGCTTCAACCAAGGGAAAACTCACTGGAATGCGTGTTTTGAAGAATATTAATGTTTTGAGGACATGGAGGATATTAAAAGAAATATGATGGGGCAGCTTGATACTGTATCAAAGGAGGAGTTTTAGAAGTGCTTCGACAAATAGAAAATTCATTGGAATAATTGTATCAAATGTCAAGACGACAATTCTAATTTTTGGGTTGATTAGCAGAGATAGCAGCGACGTTCGGAAAAAGTTAAGAGAGGCTGAGGATCGTAAAATTTATACTGGTCGCTTCTGGACAGATGTCTTTGTTTTTTGGTTTCGTCCGGTTTTATGGCATATCAACCATTGATGGTTATCAAATACCAAATCCTGTTTTTTTTGCAGATATATTAAATATATGATTTGTAAGCACATTTCGTAGATACACACACACCTCAATGATCAAACAGTTCTCTTTCTAACAATTCGATTTAGCATACGTCAACAAAGTTGAATGGTTTCAAGTATTGCTACGTATCACAAACAATTCAATTAAACATCAGTAATTTGTTTACACAGTTAAATAAGCAAACAGCTCTATTTCTAACAATTCAATTTAGCATGTCATTTGTTTGCACTCAGTTTGAATGTAAAACAGTTCTATTTGATCCATAGGTAGGACCCTATCAAGTGTTACCACTTCGGGCCAGAGTAGGCCGGGGAGCGATGGCAATGAAGGGGTACTCTGCATTCCCTAAAGCTCTAGCTTTACTGTGCCTCATCATCAGATTGTTTAATGTAATTTCCAGGACACTCGTTGGTGGGAGGGGGTCTTACCCCTCTGAAGAGATGCAGTCAGTGTATCTACAGTCCCTACTGACTGAGCTTATTATTTTTAGTACCCATTGTGGTTGAAATGGCCGGTGTCTGAGACTGTTGAGCCAGGTCCCCACTGTGCCGTATGGCTTCAAGAGAGGCTAGCCATCAGGGCAATTTAGGTGGAAAAACTGTTTCAAAGGGTTTCCTTTGTTATTCTTGAGGGTAACGCGTTTTCAAATCTTTCGTCCGGGATTATGAATAAAAAATAACTTCCCTACTCTATTTTATGAAAATCAGGTCAGTATTTTATAATAAGAATTTAAAATATCTAAAAAAAATCTTTTAGATATATACGAGGTGCGATCAAAAAGTATGAAGAATCTTCAAGCTTTTAAATTTAAGAATTTAAATGAAAAATGTACACAGTTAAGTATTCTATTTGATAAAATGATGACCCGCAGTTTTTGGAGAAATACAGGTTCGTGCAAGTGCAACTTATTTCATATTTATAGTTCTGCGTGACGTTTTTTGTTTCCTAAACTGAAAATTCATCTCGAGAGTAGAATATAAGAAATTGGAAGACATTAAAAGAATTAAGTCGGAGTAGATTCATACCATATAAAAAAAAACAGATGCTTCGATCAAGGTGCTTCGATCCATGGAAAACCTTCTGGATGAAGCATGTTGAATGTTAAGATGATTGTTTTGAAAAAAAAACCAAAAAAAAAACCCACAAACAAACAAAAAAAAAAAAACAAAAAGACAAAAGCAAAACCCCCAAACAAACGAAAAAACAAAACAAAACAAAACAAAAACGAAACGTTTCATTTATTGTTCATTTCTTGGTAAATACAGCTTCAGTCTAGATACTTTATGAATACAACTCGTATTTTGAAGAAAATTAACGTTTCATGGATTGCCCATTTCAGTCCTTGGTAAACAGCTTCAGTCTCGGTACTTTTTGAACACGCCACAAATTTTGAAGAAAATCAACGTTTCATTCATTGTTCATTTCTGTCTTGGTAAATACAGCTCCAGTTTTGATACTTTTTAAACCCGCGAGAATTTGCAAGAACGCAATAAAAGGATTTTCGCTAAAAAATTCACTGATTTCTGATGATCTTTTTAACTCAATGTTCTTCCATATTTTTGAAAATTTGAAGGCCCACGCGTGCACACACACACACACACACACACACACACACACACACACACACACACACACACACACACACACACACACTCAGAGTGCTCACCTGGAATTCGTGCCTGGTGAATAAATAATTGATCGTCCTGTCCCAGCGTGTCATCGCCCCAGGCAATACCGACTTTGCAGGGCTGAGTTTATTACTTGGCGCCTGAGGCATCCCGAAAATCTGGGATGCCGATGGGACCAAGCTTTTTTTGTGAGGGCTACACATGAGTCTCGATTCGTGCTTGTATCAAATTCTATCCGGTTAGAGGTTGGATAAGTATCACATACGCAGAGAGAGTGAGAGAGAGAGAGAGAGAGGAAATTAGACAGAGAGACAGAGACATACAGGGAAGGAGAGAGGCGAGAGAGATTTAGAGAATAAAGGTAAGAGACAGATATAGAGAAGGAGAGAGCTAGAAGAGAGAGGAGGAGAGAGATTTAGAGGG
The DNA here is from genome assembly GCA_963585895.1 of Sepioteuthis lessoniana. NCBI lineage: Eukaryota > Metazoa > Mollusca > Cephalopoda > Myopsida > Loliginidae > Sepioteuthis > Sepioteuthis lessoniana. The sequence continues at coordinate 44,420,001 of OY757937.1, forward strand.
AGAAAAAGAGAGAGTGAGAGAATGCGATGGATATAAGAGAGAGGGGGAGAGGGATTTAGAAAGTGGAAGAGAGAGAGAGAGAGAGAGAGAGACAGACAGACAGACGGAAGGAGAGAGTGAGATGAATAGGAGAGGAGAGAGAGATTTAGAGGGTGAAGGAGAGAGAGAGAGAGAGAGAGAGAGAGTGGGTTGGTGAGTTAGATACATAGATTAACAAAGAGATTGACAAAGGTTGAGAGAAAAGGAAATAAGAATATATAACTGTGTTCAGTGTAGGACGAAATGCGACAAAATGAGATAATAAAAACAATTTGAAAATTTTTTAAAAAGAATTTGACCTGTTTCGGTATCTTTAAAAATGTTCTTTAGAAATGTTTTATTTTATAAACGCTTTCAAAATTTAATGTTACGTTGTTAGGCGTAAATTTTAGTTTTTAAAATCACATTGTCAGTTTTACGTTTGTTGTTTATTTAAAAAAAAATTCTAATGTAACATTATTATATGTAAATATGTAGCGTGTTTTGTATTTCAAAATGTCAGATTGTGCGTTTCTAGAGCGATTTGTTTCTTGAATTATTACTGACAAAAATATGGATCTCAGCAGGGCGGAAGCATTTATGTAATTAAAATATATCAAAAGGGAAAACTTACGAAACTAAAAAGAACGCAAATAGAAAGATAACCCTTATTTTTCATTTTATTTTGATTTCTATATAAAGTTATACGTAGGATTGCTTTTAATACGTTTAAGAATAACAATATGAGAAGTCAATAGCACCAGTTATTCAATTAATTATTCAACGTGGTTTTGTTAAAACCAGTATGCAAATTATCCTCAACATATACTATGTAACTCTTTGGTTTGGTTGGGTTTTCTGGCATATCAATCACAGTAGGTTATTTAAATGTAAATCCTTTTTATACATATAGATTAAATATATATTTGTAAACACATTTTCTTGATAATATTAAATTAGCCAGAGTTCATTTTTTGCATACAGTTAAATGGTTTCAAGCAAGTATTGCTATTAGTGATAAATATTCTATTCAACACTATTCATTCGTTTACACACAGTTAAATTGTTCCAAGTATTGCTATGTATCACACACAATTCAAGTAGTGATCAGTCATTTGTTTGTACACACTGTTAAATGATTAAACATTTCTATTTCTAATAAATCAATTTAACTTAGATAATTTGTTTGCACTCCGTTTAGATTTCACAACGTTCTATTTGACCCATAGAGACGACCCGATCAGCTTCAACTACTCCTATTGCTCAGTCGGCTGGGGCTGTAGAATACACCGACTGCAACTCTGCAGAGGGGTAAAACTCCACCCCCAATGAAAGTCCTGGATATGACACTAAACAATCTAATGGTGAGGCTCCTGTGATGCTGGAGCTTGGGGGAATGCGGAGTATCCCTTCATTGCCATTACTCCCAGGTCCACTCTGGCCCGGAATGGTAACACCTGATAGGGCCCTATCTATGGGTTGAATAGGATTAACTGCGTACTTATGCTAAACTGAATTGTTTGAATCAGAAGTTGGACTAAACTGAAATACTTGGAATAGAAATGTTTTTGACAAATAAACTGTGTACTTATATTTAAATGGCGTGTTTATGCTAAACTGAACTGTTTGAAATGGAACTGTTTTTTTACATTGAATCTCTCGTTACACTAAACTGAATTGTTTAATATAGAACTGTTTTAACATTTACCTGTGAGTAAAGAAAATCTGTACTTATACTAAACTGAATTAGCTGAATTAGAACTGTTTGATTAAACTGAATAGCTTGAAATATAAATATTTTTGACTATTAAATTGTGTACTTATGCTAAACTGAATTTTAGAAATAGAACCGATTATTTGCATAAAACTGGATTTGGCGTTAAATAACCTACAAAGACTGATATGCCATGAAACCCAACGAATCAACCAACCAACCAACCAACCATCTACTACTCCTAGCCAGAGTGAACCTGGGATCAATGACATTGAAGGGGTACTCCACATTTCCCAAATATACAGCACTACTGGAACATCACCATCAGTTTTTTTGTATCTTATTCAGGACAGTCGTTGTGGGTAGGGGTTTTACTCCTCTGCAGAGAGGCAGCAAGCGTATTCTTTGGCCCCAGCGGATTGGGCTAAGTAACACTTACATCTGTCATTTGGTTTAGTTTTATGGCATATTAACCATTGTAGGTTATTTAGTACCAAATTCTCTTCATACATATGATTTAAATATACATGATATGTTTGGTTTGTTTTGGTTTTATGGCATATCAACCATTGTAGGTTATTTAATGCCAAATCCGGTTTATACATATAAGATACATGGGATTTGCAAACATGAATCAACAAAGTTAAATAGTTCCAAGTACTGCTACGTATCTCTAACAATTCAATTAAACATCAGTCATTTGTTTAGACACAGTTAAATGATCAAGCTGTTCTATTTCAAACAATTCCTTTTAGCATTAGTGATTTGTTTGCACACAGTGTAAATGTGAAACCGTTCTATTTGACCTAAAGATAGGACAAGTCTCTAGCAGGCGTTACCACTCCGGGCCAGAGTGAACCTGGGAGCGATGGCAATGAAAAGGTACTACGTATTCCCGAAAGCTCCGGCATTACTGGTGCCTCACTATCAGACTGTTTAGTGTCATACCAAGGACACTCATTGGGGGAGGGATCTTACCGTACTGCAGAGATGCAATTGGTGAATTCTATAGTCCCAGCCGAATCGGCTAAAAGTTACTTGTGCGAAGGGAAACGTAGACAACATTTCGCAGGATTGCAATGGTTCCATTTCTTACGATGGTGATCGTTACACTCAGCGTGTCTCTTTCATAGTTGTTGTAACATATGTATTTATCATAGCAAAAAATAAATAAACAAAAAACAAAAAACATTTCTACGTGACAAGTTATATTTTGTAAAAATCAAAATTATTATTATTATTATTATTATTATTATTATTATTATTATTATTATTATTATCTCATTAGAGTTTTTCACATCAGTTTTAGCAGATGGTCTTTCAATGGTGTTTGAGTGACAGCAAGTCCCCTCAATTCTTTAAGACTCTTCTCTGTATTCTGGCCGTCCTCAATAATGCTATAGTTTGTATGGTCTTCACTCGTCCCCCAACTTCCAAGTTCTCCAGTCCCTTTGATCATCCTTTTGTTACTGTACCAAAAGTACCAATCACAATTGGTATAATTGTCATTTTCATGTTCCATAGTTTTTTTCAATTCCCAAGCAAGGTCGATGTACTTATTCTTTTTTCACATTCTTTCAGTTTTATTCTGTGGTCAGCTGGGACAGCAAAGTCAACAATTTTGCAAATTCTCTTTTTTTTTTTTGTTGATTATTATAAGGTCTGGTTTTCTGGTCGAGATTAGGCAATCCGTTTGTATGTCAAAGTCCCATAAGAGTTTATGAGTGTCTTTTTCTAGTACAGATGCAGGGTTGTGCATATGCCATCTCCCATTAAATCACCTTTCCCACCCAGTCGTGTCTAGTCTTATACTCCTTCCGTGCTAATTTGCTGCATTCGCTTATGTGATTGATGGATTCGTCTCTGTCACCACTTAGCCTACATTTGCTATTTTGTTGCGTGTTATCTATTCTCACTTTGATATGATTGGTTCTTATGGTGTTGTTCAGAGCTGATATTAGGGGAGATTCTGTTTCTCTCTTAAAGTTTCCTTTTTTTAGCCAGGTCCAGGTTTTCTTGAGTGAGATATTGTTTATTAGTTTGCTGCCTCTTTTTGATGATATTTTTCTGTCATTTTGATTGTACTCTCCAAAGGAAAGGAATAGTTTCGCAAAGAGCTAATTTTTCTGCATTTCATGTTGGTTGGAACTGCCAAGTATTTCATCAATGTGTTTATTTGATCCTTTCTTGATCATACTCAGGGCTTACACTATAATTCATATTCTATTTGTGTTAGGATTTAGTAACCAGAGACTAAGTGGTCAATTGATTCAATTTTTTGTGCTCACAATCTACATATTGGGTTTGATTTGATTTTTGTCAGATTTTGGATTGTTTCTAGTTGGTAGACTCTGGTCCTGTGCAACCATTATTTACCGCCCTGTCTCTACCTACAGTTCAACAATTTTCAGCCATCGATTAGTCTTTACTAAATCTATATCACCATTTTTAATTCTTTGTGTATATCGTCCCTGTTGGTTTTTTTTTGTTTCCAACGTTCTTTTAGTTTATCAAGTTCTAATATATTTACTTCTTGACATTTTTACTGCTTCTGTTGTTCTATATTTTATTTCTATTTTTTTCGCTGTGAGGTCGAATTAATTAGCAAATTTATTACTTTCGTTTACTTATTAAATATTTCTTCTTTTGCTTCTCGTGTGCGTTTACTAACCCTAGCATAATCTGATGTAGTGTCTAATTATTTCTTTGATCCAATAGTGGATGTTTTGTTGGTCACTTCTAGTTGGATTAAGTCTCTTTCACCATTTTCTCTCTTGGCGGAGAGACATTCTGCATCTGCTCTTGGATGATGTATCCTGTATCGGGTTATTTGTTTCCTAATTTTAGCAGCCATCTTTTTCATTTAAAATTCAGTTTATTATGACAAAACTGTATGTCATAATTGGTATGAACAGGTTCTTAATTGCTATTACTTGATTTTAAAAAATTCAATTCTGTTCTTTATGTGGCTATTATTCTTCTATAGAATTCTTTTCTTATTTTTTCTAAATTCATAACATGATTCATACTATTCATTTCATTAGTTCCTGAATATTTACAGGTTTTATTGAGTTTTTACTCTATAATTTCTGTGTTTATATCTAGAATGATATTTTAGACTTTACTAGCGAGTCTTTCTTAAATGTAACTTTCGCACATTTTTACAGATCAAATTGCTTTCTTATGTTGTCGCTAAATCTTTTTACAATGCTTAGTAGACTTTCTAAATCGTCATCATTTTTTGCATATAACTTTAAATCGTCCACATAGAATAGATAGTTTATTTCTTTATTAGTTGTTTTATAACCATAAACTGTGTTTTTAAGTTCTATGGAGAGATGTCTTAGAGCTATATAAAAAAGAGGAGTTAAAAGTTTCCTTGGAAGATTTTAGTTTCGAGCATACCTTTTTCATGGATTAATTTGACGTTATTATGCCAGCTTTCCATATTGTATATTTGAAATATTATTATAACTGTGGATACTTTTTAAATGTTTTGTACTTTTAGAATCCATTAAAGGCTACGCTATAAAAAGCTCTTTCCCAGTCAATCCAGACAATATTTAGATTTTTCTGTTTGGATCGACGATTCTCCATGATCATCTTGTTTGTAAAAAGCTGATATTTGCCGCTACATGATTCTTTTTTTGCCTACATTTTGTTCCAAAGGGAAGATGTCCAAGTATTTTATGAATTTGATCGTTATCATCTTATACGTTGTAGGTAAGCATGTTATTGGTCGGTAGTTTTTTTTGCGTTTGTTGTCTTTTGTTTTTGGTAATAGGTACGTAACACCTTCTGTCAGGTAATCAGGTATTTTTTCAGGTTCTTAAATGATTTCTGAAATAAGTTTCGTTATTAGTTGATGTATGGAGGATAGGTGGTCGAGTCAAAAGTTTAGTATTTTATCTATTTCAGGTGATTTCCATCGAAATACCTACAGAATCAAAATGTGTGCATTTAAGTGTATTTAAAATCTTTCCTAAGGCAATATCTTTGTACATTTTTGATTCATTATTTCTCTGTCTTTTATATTTTTAAACCCACCTTGCCTTTTTATTATATGAATTCTTATGACTCCACATATTACTCCAAAAGGATTTCAATTCATCGATCGTGGGAGTTTCCTTTACATTTATTGTCTTGTTTCTTATTTTCAATAGAATTATTATTATTATTATTGCAAGTCTTTTACAACAGCGTAAGCTGATGGTTTTCCTCTGGAGTCTGAGAGACAGAAGTCTTCTCAGATCTCCAGGACTCTTCTCAGTATTCTGGTCGATCTCAATAATGCTTTAGTTTGAATGGTCCCGATTCTTCCTCCGATTTCCAACTCTTTGGGGATCGTCCAAAGATCGCCAATTACAATTGGTAACACTGTCACCCTCATGTTCAATAGCTTTCTTACGTCTCTGACTAAGTCTATGTACTTGTTTTTCTTTTCGCTTTCTTTGATTTTTATTTTAGGGTCTACTAGGACGGCAAAATTCGCTATAATGCAGGTTCTCTTTTGGTAGAATCTGCTACATACTAGCGAGTAATAGATTCTCTCCCTAATATATGTTGTTTGAATTTTCCACATAACAGGTTGACAGGTTATCGATCTATAGTTGCTAGGGATAGGTCCTTTTTGGATATATTTGCTTCTTCTAGGCATCAACTCAGTTCAAGATCCAGTCTGTCGGAGATGGACATGTATTTTTAAAAATCAGAATCGATATATGCCATCATGGCCAGGTATTTTCCAATTAGGTATTTTTTCAATGTTACTCAGTGTGATTTCATGTGTATGTCCGCCTCGGGGATTTCTTTGAGTCTGGGATTCTTTTTTTATGCTATTTATCCCTTCGGCCTTTCTGTTATGTTTTTTTTACCCCATATTTTGTTTCATATTGTTTTGTTTCTTTGCATCTGGTTGCTGGTTTGTGCTCGTGCATTCTCCACCTACTTGTGGGTAGAATGTTCTTTTGGTAAGTCCTGTTTTGCTTGTTTTACTTGACCATGTCTTGGTATCTTTCAAGTCTCCATTCTTTCGCCATTATCTTTTCATTTATGTCTTCAATTTGCGTTGTAAGAATAGTCAGAGGTTTTGTTTAGGTGCTTTCATCCCCATGTATCCTCGCACTTTTTTCCTTCTTTAGCGTTTTCGCTTGTCATAATTTCTTTATCTATCACTCTAACTTAATTTTCCATCCATTTTTGCATTTCTCTTTGGGTTTCTAAGGGAAACGCCAATTTTATCACAGATTACTTTCGCTCATTTAATTTGGTAATGTTGCCCGTTGCGATATTAGGTGATGGTTTACTTTTTCGGTTCCTACCTTTATTTTTTCTTGTCTTAGTTCCTGAGAGATGGTAATGTAGTCTTCTTTTCGATCTTGATTTTCTTTATTGACAATACATTTATTTTGTATTTCATTTCGGCTTGGGGACCCTTATTTTTCAGTATTTAATATTTCGGTTCGGGTTGGCGGATCTTGTTGATATTCTATCATTATTATTATTATTACTATTATTATATTTTTTTTACATATTTCTAGTATCCCAAGGTAGAAAAAAAAAAAACCCAACCTATCTTTAATATGATTCTTTTTTGGTCAGCAAGTCTTTATTTTATTGTATTAAATCTTGCGGATGTTTCCAAAATTTCCATCTTTTTCTACACCCTCTTTTTGTAGGATTGCTCTTGAAATAATAGTACATGTTTGTTATGTTTTCTGATCCATTTTTCTTATGGTGTCTCTGAATCCTATTGTCTGAGTTCTACGTTGAATTAGGTTCGGATTTTTAATTTTTCATGCGTAGTATATTGTAAGTTTTACCAAATCTAGGCGTTGTTTATAACCTATGCTCTTGTCACATATGTGACCAGGTACTCTTACTAGAAAGCCGACACTTAAGCGCGTCACAGAAAAAAAATTGGGTTTTAAATTTACAGAGATCTACTTTGGAAAAGTTGAACGGTCACGTTTTTTAAAAAAACAGTTCATTTTATTTCTTCATTTGTTACTTAAACTACCACATAGTGCTTGGATTGACTTATAACCGATACTGTTAAACCTGAACAATTTTGTAGTATTCGTCAATGCCTGATCTTTGGTCGGTGTTTCAATTATACTAAATCATATACACTCCCCGTATTTGGCATTTATTGTTAATCGGCTTTTTGTCAAGCGTGTTCTTGTCATGTGATTTGGAAATAGGAAGCGGGCTCAGCTATAACTATAATTCATATTCATTTTCCCACATTTTTGCTCTCTTTTCTTCCCACACAAAAACATACGCATATAAAAAAACCGAATTTAAATAAAAAGGCAAAGCATTAAATATTACTTCGATATTACGGCAGATATTTTGGAAATATTTACAAACAAGTAACAATTTTCAGCTTAGGCACGAAGATATATAAAAAGTTGATTGTCAAAACGATTCTAGTTCCGTGTTTTGGTAATGGGAGGAGGGCCATTCTACAACTAAAATATATATTCATTTTGTCACCTTTTTTCTCTTTTCTCTCCCGCCAAACAGCGTATATATAAATGAATAAAGATATATATATATATATATATATATATATATATATATATATATATATATATATATATTAAATTAGATTATCATTATGACTTTTTCACATCATTCTGCAGGACTCTTCTCAGTATTCTGACCGATCTTAATAATGCTGTGGTCTCAATGGTCTCAACTTGTCCTCTTATTTATTAATCTTCCAGTCCCTTTGTAAATCCTTTGGGAAATGTTCCAAGTGTACCAATTTTAATTGGTATCACCATCACCTTCCTGTTCCATAGTTTTTTAGTTCTCTAGCAAGGTCTAGATATTTATATTATTTACTCTTTTAAGAGTTTTTCACACCAACGTTAGCTGATGGTGGTTTCTTATTGGAGTTTGAGTGACTGCAAATTTCCTCAAGTCTCCAGGACTCTTCTCAGTATTCTGGCCAATCTTAGTAATGCTGCAGTCTGAATGGTCTCTGCTCGTCCTCTAGTCCCTTGACCAATCTTTTGAGGATTGTTCCAAGTGCACCAATCACAATTGGCATCACCGTCTCTTTGATGTTCCATAAATTTTAGTTCCCTAGAAAAGTTTAGGTACTTACCTCTCTTTTCGCTTTCTTTTATTTTTACTCTGTGGTCTGTCGGGACGACAAAGTCCACTATTCGGTAGGGTTTTTTTTTTGTTGATTATCACTACGCCAGGTCGTCTGACCGAAATTAGATCCTCTGTTCGTTACTCAAAATCCCAAGGAAATTTGTGCATCTCATTCTCGCTGGCGGGTTGTGCATATATCACATGTTTTTATGGTCAAATTTAATTTTTTTTGCACAACTCCCATTGAATTACCTTCCCCACTCAGTCGTGTCTAGTCCTATACTCTTTTTGCGCTAATTCACTGCATTTGTTTATTATATAATTGATCTTTTCGGCTCTGTTACCATATAACTTATACTTGCTATTTTGTTGCGTCTTATCGATTTTTGCTTTAACGTAAGTAAGTAAAAGTAAAGTTGGCAACCCAAGTCGAGGGTGACCCGAAGGCTCCCTTTTCAATAGCAACTACACTAAGGTGTAGGGGAGGGCACTTCTCCTTTCCATAGATTGCTCTGCTTTACCTTTGATATGTACCTTATAATGCTGTGTGTTAAACAAGGTTTTTTGAGTCTTCGGTATGACTCGACTTGGGTTTGAATCCAGGTCTCCCGGGGCATTGGCGAACTCACTAACCATCATGCCAATGTCCGGTACAATTATTCACTCCTTGCGAGTTTTTCTTCTAAACCGGTGCAAAATAAGCATCTACCTCAACCACAGAGCTGTGCCATTTGATCTTGATGGTATAAACGAATGTTTCATAATTTTAATTGCGTCTGTATTTATCAAAGGAAAAACAACAACAAAAGAAAAAAAAAAAAAACAACAAAAAACGAGACATCGATTAAATACAGATGCGATGTCATAATGACCTATGGTTGACTGAAGAGCGTAGAATGTTTGGACTGTTTGACCTCCTCAAGCAGAACCTGTAAAAATAACATGTTTACACGAACAGACGTTTATAGTGTAAACAAAACTAAAAACCCTATTTCCGTTTGTTTATTTTTTAAAGCAGTTTGAGACGGGATCTTTTCTTTGTTTATAGTTTCTTTTTTAAATATCACGCCTGTCTTTATGCTCATATCCTTATTGTAAACAAACCTTTTTCGAAATTGCAAACTAAAGTCTCAAATGTCGTCAGTTGTCCATCTTTCTCTTACGCTCATTCTTGTTTTAATAGGAAAGTGCGACTAAAAGTCCCCTGCAACTTTAAAAGCAAAAATGCTTCTTGCGCACTACCCCCGCCTAAAAAATTATTGGTACGCTTGGAACAGTCCTCACGGACTTTGAAAAAAAAAACTTGAGAAATTGGAAATCGAGACCATCCTGATTACATCATTGTTAAAATCGGTTAGAATACACGGAAAAGTCCTTGGGACCGGATGAAACCTGTCTTTCAGACTCCAGCAAAACAATACCAGTTAAAAACTTACAAAAACAGCTACAGTAATCATGAATACTGGTTTAAAAAATTCACTTCCATCCATAACAGACTGACTATCGAAATGAATAGATGCTTATTAGAAAGAGACATACTTGAAGAGATGACCAAAAAAAAAAAAAAAAAAAAAAAAAAGACTACCTTGTTCCAAAAAGACTTCCTAATAAATAACTACATAACGTGTCTACTGATGATGTGGAAAATACTGACGGCACAAATAAGGGAGGAGATTGACTATTCGCTAATAAGCCACGGACTGTTCCCCGAGGAATAAAAAGGATGCCGCAAGGGACAGAAGAGGTATTTTACATTGATCAATGCATCATCATTAGAGGTGCCCGTGGTGTAATGGTTATAATAGGGAAGACTAGGTTCTTCAGCCTTGGTGAGGCAACTAGCCTAGGAGAAGGAAAACTCTGAATTCAAACCTGTTAAACTTCGCTTAAAAAATTGACCTTGTATCATATCCAGCTCGAGCGGAGGGTTGGTTTAGTGGAGGTACCCATGGTGTAATGGTTATCGTCGTAGGAAATGGACACGGCCACACGAGTTCTAATCCTGGACGAGACTGATCGCATTTCACATAGACCTAATACCTTTGGGAAAGGTATGAATCCAATTACTCTCCCTCCAGCTATGGGCAAATAGTAGGGCAGACTAGGTTCTTCAGCCTTGGTGAGGCAACTAGCCTAGGAGAAGGAAAACTCTGAATTCAAACCTGTTAAACTTCGCTTAAAAAATTGACCTCGTATCATATCCAGCTCGAGCGGAGGGTTGGTTTAGTGGAGGTACCCGTGGTGTAATGGTTATCGTCGTAGGAAATGGACACGGCTACACGAGTTCTAATCCTGGACGAGACTGATCGCATTTCACATAGACCTAATACCTTTGGGAAAGGTATGAATCCAATTACTCTCCCTCCAGCTATGGGTAAATAGTAGGACAGACTGGATTCTTCAGCCTTGGTGAGGCAACTAGTCTAGGAGAAGGAAAACTCTGAATTCAAACCTGTTAAACTTCGCTTAACAAAACGAGTAAAACGAGTCGGAAAATCTAGTTATGGCGCGGATTGATTACAAAGAGGCAAATGATTGAGTCCTGCACTGCAGGATAATAGACTGTCTCAAAATGTACTAAATATCCGGCGAAGTCATAAAGTTTATAGAGAATTCCATAGAAAACTGGTGAGTGCCACTGATAGCAGAAGGAAAAAAGCTTAGCTGAAGTGAAAATCAAGCTAGGAATCTTCCAGAAAGATGCGCTATCATCATTACTATTTGTGATAGCGATAGTGCCCTGCACAGGAGGATACAAACTTTATAAATCGCAGGAAAAATTAACCATCATACATAGACTATATCAAACTGCTTACTAAAAATGAAAGAGAATTGGGAACCCTAATACAGGCGTAGAAGATATATAGTGACGATAGAGGGATGGAATTTGGCATAGAAAAATATGCCATGCAAATAATGAGAAGCAGAAAACGACAAATGACAGAAGAAATAGAACTACCAAATCCAGGAAATATTAGAACGCTCTGAGAAACTTACAAATACTTGTGAATACTGGAAGCAGATGCTATCAAACAAGTGGAAATGAAAGAAAAAAATAAAAAAGAATACCTCAGGAGAACGAGAAAACTACTTGAAAACAAACTATACGGTAAAAAATCTCATCAAAGGGATAAACATCTGAGCTGTCCCCCACGTAAGATACGCGGGACCATTCTTAAATTGGATGAGGGAAGAACTTCAACAAATTGACCAGAGAACAAGAAAACCCATGATGATGCATAAGGCATTACATCCCCAAAATGACGGAGACAGACTGTATGTGTCAAGAAAAGGAGGAAAAAGGCTCACCTACTTTCAAGATAGAGTCGATATAACGACTAGAAGATTACATCAAAAAGTGCAGAGTAAGACTGATTATAGCGACAAGAAACAATACAGACCAACCAAACGTCAATAGGGAAGAAATTTGGGAAGAAAAACAACTGTATGGACATTTCAAGCGACAAACAAGCGAAATCTCTTACGAGAAAATTTGGACATAGTTGAGAAAATGAAGCCTTAAGAGATAAACTGAATATCTTCTAATAGCAGTACAAAACAATGCCATAAGGACTATGTCAAAGAAAGAATAAATAAGACGAAACAAAATAGCAGATGTAGGTTACGTAGTGATATAGACGAAACGGTCAATCATATAATAAGCGAATGCAGCAAATAAGAGCAAAAAGAGTGTTAGACTAGACATGACTGGGTGGGGAAAGTAATCCACTGGGAATTGCGCAAGAGGTTTAAATTTCTCCATACAAACAAATGGTATATTCACAACCCAGAATCCGTCCTAGAATATGAGGCGCATAAACTTCTCTGATTTTGAGATACAAATGGATAACTTAGTTTAGGTCAGACGACCAGGTATCGTGATAGTCAACAAAAAAACCCCTGCCGAATAGTGAATTTTGCCGTTCCGGCTGACCACAGGGTAAAGTTGAAAGAAAGCGAAAAAAGGGATAAGTACCTAAATCTTGCTAGAGAGCTAAAAAAAGAACAACTATTGAACATGCGTAATATACTAGCATAGATGGCGACGATGGCAAGATTACATCAACAAAGAGGTCACACAAGAAAGAGAATATTATTTGTTGTCTATGGATAGAGTGACAGATATTTCCGTTCGCAGAGAAGATCAATAAATTACCGGAAAAAACCGGAAGTATATAAGTTCCGATAACCAGCCATAAACAGAAAAATACGTGAGACAAAGAGGATGTTCATATTTCCGCTTGGGACAATATAAGTTCTGTAATTTTGGACTGAAGGCAGAGACCCACTGGTCACTCAAGCAGACCTGTCAGCTCCCCGTGTGTGTTCTCCGGCCTTTGCACTATTTCACAATAAGGGTCCCCGCCACAGAAGAAAGATATGTGCGAACTCTCTCTGACTGTATTACTACTACACACAATCGTTACCGTCGAAGAATAAAAATGTAAATTATATTTTTATATATCTACGAGTCCTTCGTTGTTTATCCAGCGGTTCAATATACGACATATAAAAATGACGGTGATACCAATTGTAATTGGTGTGCTCGGTACAGTCACCAAATGTTTGGTACAGAGACTGGAAGACTTGGAAATAAAAGGACGAGTGGAGACCATCCAAACTATAGCTTTATTAAGATTGGCCAGAATACAGAGAAGAGTCTGGGAAACTTGAAAACACTTGCTGTCACTGACACTCCAGTGAAAAACTCTCAAAGGAGTAAAATGATAATAATAATTATAATAGTTATCCGGATTGCACACCTGAGAAAAGAAATGCATTGGCACCTTGAAAGACACGAACTTCTTCCAGAAAAAACAAAGGAACTTACGGCATGAATGGCCAACTGCACATAATGTTGAATACATGGCGAAATATTCAAGGAATTGTCTGTTACGAACTGTTTGATAATAACTGAACAATCATCTTTAATCTCTACTACAATCAACTACGTCGTTTGTGAATAGATTTGGACAAAAAACGTCCCTCCTTACTCAACAGAAAAAGAGACATTCTTCATCACTATAATGGCCGTCCTCGAACAGCTCAATTGACTAAAAATCTCTTAGAGGAGTTCAGTTGGGGAAAAATTACTTCATCCTCCATATACTACAAACTAACGACATGAATGGCCTACAGTACATTGAACAACATATAGTAAAAGAAGTAAAAAAGAGGAAATAAGTTGGCGACCGTAGTCGAGGGCAACCCGAAGGCTCCCTTTTCATTAGCTACTACACTGAGGTGTAGGGCAGGGTGCAACTCTTTCTCTAATTTGCTCCACTTTATTCTTGATCCGTACCTCATAATGCTGAGTGTTAAGTAAGAAGGTATCAAGTACCATTTTTTAAGTCTTTGATATGACTCACCTTGGGATTGAACCACGATCTCCCGGGCCAATGGCGAATAATTTACCCACAAGACCAATACATACTGAAATACGTACGACATAATCTTGCAACCATGGATATTAGTATGTTTAAAGATATTCAAAATTTTCATAAAGTAGAGAACTTCCTCACGAAAGCTATAAAAAAATAAACATGTAAATGGAACTAACAGTATGAGGACGCCGATTAGCAAAAATAAATATACGAAAAGATACCTTGTAAGAGGACTTATTGTCCCTACTACTATTTATCATATCGATGATACTTTTAAATTATGCCCTAAGAACATGCGAAGAAATATTCATGAATTCGGAAGAAAAAATAAACCATCTTATATATATGGATGATATCAAACTGTTTGCCAAAATGAAAAACGAGTTGGAAGCATAAATAGAAATAGTTAGAATCTTCAGTGAAGACATAGGGATGGAATTTGAAATTGAAAAATCTGCTGCGATCATAATATCTAAAGAAGGAAAATTTGCGTGGTGGGGTAGGAAAAATGAAACAATATACAGAATAGAAGTACCAATCAGGAAAGCACCAAAAGATTTGAAAATGGATAAAACTAAAATTACTAATATCTTGGAATCTTAGACGCGGATTCTATCAAACAAAAATGAAGAGGATATTAAAGAAAGTCTACCTCAGCGTGACCAGAGAATTACTGGAAACTAAACTCTTTTAAAATTCTTTAGGTTCTGGTACAAAATATATGACCAACTCGTGTTCAGCCTCTTCTCTTGATACCAATCTAAGACCATCTGAATGATTCGGTAATCCCCTAAACAGGTGATAATCAGAAGGAGTAAGATCAGGAGAATATGGAGAATGAAGCTAATTTTTCCCAGCTGATCTCCTCTTAGAGATCTCTTGTCAATTGATCAGTTTGAAGACGGCCATTATAGTGATGAAGGATGGCTCCCTTTCTGTTGAGAAAGGAGGAACTTTTTTGTCCAAAGCTGTTTTCAAACGATGAATTTGATTGCAGGAGAGATTAAAAGTGATTATTCGATTATTGTCTTACAATTCCTAACAAACAATTCCTTGAATATTCCACCTTACATTCAACATGATTTTCTTTGAATGAAGTCCTCTTTTCAGTTGATGAGCCGGTCTATTTTCATCAATTGATGCACTGATGACGGCGTTTAACGTTTTGATAAATGATTTACTTCTCATTACGAGCAACTTACCGGACATTGGCCTAGCAGTTAGAGTGTTCGCCAATGGCCCGGGAGACCTGGGTTCAATCCCAGGTCGAGTCATACCAAAGACTCAAAAATGGTACTTGATGCCTCCTTGCTTAACACCCAGCATTATAAGGTACGGATCAAGAGTAAAGTAGAGCAATCCTGGGAAGGAGTAGCACCCTCCCCTACACCTTGGTGTTGTAGCTATCGAAAAGGGAGCCTTTGGGTTACCCTCGACTATGGTCACCAACTTTACTTACGAGTAAAAAGCCTGTTTAAAAAAGAGACCTCTCAGAATCATGTAAACAGTGTTGTATACTCATGATGAGGAAAATGATGATTGATGGACCATAACGAAAATAAAGGTACTCTTATGGACTCCCACACATGGCCGTGCAAAAGCAGGACGACCAGCACGAACATACATTCAGCAGCTATGTGAGGATACGGGATGTTGTCCTGAAGACCTGCCTAGAGCGATGAACGATAGGGAGGAGTGGCGTGAGAGGGTCAGGGATATCCGTGGTAACAGCGCGACATGATGATGATGATGATGATATTGACCTATAACTTCTTTTTAACCACTGCTCCAGCAGAGCGCCGAGCAAATCGCTGGTGCTTTCTGTAACTGACCGTAACTCTTCTGGCTGGAATTAGGAACCATAGGTACAATGACCAACTTGAGATCTGTGAGCCAGAGTAAAAAAAATGCCTGGGAAATAACACCGAATAAATTTTAGCATGGTACATCAAGTAACCGGATAGACGAAACAGAATAAAGAGATTTGAGTTATACTAGTCTTATAAAGTGGAGAATGTATGCTTGCCAAGAAAATCAGCAATCGTAATCCTTACTTGGACAATGAATACTGGCATCAGCGGGAATTGCGTAACTATCTCAAGTACGCAAAAGACTCCAAATTTATCTTATATACTGAACTCTTAGACTACTATTATCGTTTAGAGTCTTTATCTAATCTTTCGGAAGCCCACCGTAGGGAGATATATAGGGTGCTGGGCTTACAACTCATCGATAGCGAGTTTGCTTATTATTTATTGCTATTTACCCATTGCTGGTAGAGAGTAAATTTTTACTTACGTATCGTATCTAATTGACAGGGAATTTTTAATCCCATATTGTATTTGATAATATGTAGTACGCTTGGGCTACTATATTTCCCTTGTTTAAGAAAATAATAATAAGCAAATAATAACAAGAAAATATTTGGAGCAGCCTGCCTTCTGACATGCAAGCTGGTGACTGATGATTCTGCTCTTGTTATTAATTTTGGTCCCCCCTGCACGACTTTTGTTCTTGTTTTGTTCCGTTTCTTGATGTTTCCTAACTATATAATCCACTGTAGTTCTTGGAATTTTAATCTTTTAAAAATATTTCTCTGCTTGAAGATAAAAAAGGATATTTTTATTTGTTAAATAGTACTGGATTCAGAAAGAGGATATCAAATTGCAATGAAATTTCTAAGAGAATAAAAACTCGAGTATAATCATTATAAAAGAAATTGAAAGAAGAGCGAGAAAACAAAAATGAACTGAGATAATAGTTCAACGTAGTACCGCCCTTCACTACGAAGTAAAAAGAAAATCACAGTTTGCAATAAAGGAAGTCAGTAACAAAAGCGGAATTGAAAGGCGATCAACACCAAACAATATGACCGTCATGATTATTTCTTTTTTTTTTAAATGGGGTTAATGAATCAATGTTGACGTTATGAGTTAATTATCAGTTAATTAATAGAAAACAAAAAAAAAAAAAAAGAAAAAGAAAAAGAAAAAAGAAAGGTAAATCAAATAGAAAAAAAATATTGTACCATAAAAAAGAAGATAGAATAAAAATGAGTCTGAAATGAGGGCAACAGGTTTAACAGATCGTCTGTAAAAGATAATGTTTTGATGAATGTTTCTGGTATTAGAAATCAAGTAGTAACTATAATGGAATGCGAAATTAAATGATGACGTCAACTGAGAATTATTAAGACGATAAAAACAATAGGGAGAAAATAGTACTGCGACTTTTAGGGATACAGTGAATGAGTGAGTGAGTGTATGTGTGTGTGTGTGTGTGTGTGTGTGTGAGAGAGAGAGAGAGAGAGAGAAAGTGTGTGTGTGTATTTGTGAGTGTGTGTGTGTGTGTGTCGGAGACGGCTCACTGAGAGACAGAGAAGCTATGCGTAAACATACACAGTCATACAGAATGAATAAGAAATAGGCTACACACACACACACACACACACACACACACACACAGAGAGAGAGAGAGAGAGAGAGAGAGAGAGACAGACAGACAGACAGACAGACAGACAGACAGAGACAGTGTGTGTGTGTGTGCGTATGTGTATGTGTGTGTGTGTTGGAGACAGAGAGGCTACGCCTAAACATACACAATCACACAGAATGAGTAAAAAATAGGCTTCACTGGAAGAGAGAGACAGAGACAGAGAGAGATTAGAGTACATATAGAGGTCGAAAGAAAGAGAGGAGCTATACTCGTGTATACACGAAGGAAAAGAGAGAGAGGGAGAGAGAGAGAGAGAGAGAGAGAGAGAGAGAGAGAGAGAGAGAGAGAGAGAGAGGGGTCCTCAGAAAGGAGGTGAAAAAATGGTGGGACATAAAAAAGGTTATATTAAAAATAAATGAATAAACAAATGAATGAATAAATAAAAGGGGCCATTTAAACCAAAAAGCGTCTGTAACAAAGTGAAGTGCCGCTAGCTACTCCACGTAAAATTTCGAAGTTGATCTGTTGATAACCTTTGTTTGTAAAGTTGTTTTTTTCTCAGACCTCAAGTTACTTACGATACCATCTCAGAACTGAACATCATTGCTTCACTTCGTTTTGGTTTTATGGCACAACAACCATTGTAGATTATTAATGCCAAATCCATTTTATACATATAAACAGTTCTATTTCAAACAATTCAGTTTAGCATAAGTACAAAGTTTAAAAATCAAAAACAGTTCTATTTCAAAGAGTTCAGTTTAGCATAAGTATACAGTTTATTTCTATTCAACCCATAGATAAGAACCTATCAGATGCTACCTCTCCGGGTCAGAGTGGACCTGGGAGGGACGGCAATGAAGGGGTACTCTGCATTCCCAAAAGCTCCAGCATTACTGGACCTTCACAATCAGATTGTTTAGTATCATATCCATGACACTTGTTGGGAGGGAAGTCTTACCCCTCTGCAGAGAAGCAGTCAGTATATTCTTCAACTCAAACCGACTTGGTCAAGGGTCTTACTCCTCTGCAGAGAAGCAGTCGGTGTATTATACAGCTCCAAACGACTTGGCCAAGGGTTTTAACCTTCTACAGAGAAGTGATCAGTCTATTCTACAACCCCAGTTGACTTGGCCAAGGGTCTTACTCTTCTGCAGAGAAGTAGTCGGTGTATTATACAGCTCCAAACGACTTGGTCAAGGGTTTTAACCTTCTACAGAGAAGCGATCAGTCTATTTGACAACCCCTGTTGACTTGGCCAAGGGTCTTACTCCTCTGCAGAGAAGTAGTTGGTGTATTCTACAGCCCCAGCCGACTTGGCCATGGGTCTTAACCGTATGTAGAGAAGCGGTCGGTGTATTCTATAGCCCCAACCCACTGGACAATTCACTTTGATGATCACTACGAGAAATGTTTTCAGCATGACTTGACTTACACCTTGTTTTGGTGACGGTAACAGTTATACCGCTAACGCTAATCCGACGTTAACTTCAACAGCCCAGTTAGCTGGGCCCATAAAATACACCAACAGCGTCTCTGCAGAGAGGGTATGAACTCCTCACCAACGAGTGTCTTGGATATGACACAAAACTGCTTCTGATGGTTGGGTTTCAGTCCTGGTGCTTTGGGGAATGTGGAGTACAACTTCATTGCCATTAGTCCACTCTGCCCGGAGTGTTACTACCTGTTAGCGTCCCAAATAGAACTGTTTAACAAATGGCAGACGTTAAATTGAATTGTTAGTGTTACAGAGCAATACATGAAATTATCTAACTGTATTTAGCTTGTTTAAAAATATTACCTACAAACTGCTTGTTTGCAAATCATATATTTAGTATCTATTTGAATAAACAGAATATGGCATTAAATAACCTATAAGTGTTGATGTTGCATAAAACCGAAGAAATCAAGCAACCAATCATTTTCAATTCTTGAAACCATTTTACTGTGTGCAAACAAATGGCAGATGCTGAATTGAATTGTTAGTGTTAAATAGCAATACTTGAAACTATTTAACTATGTGCAAACAAATGAGATCTGGCTGATTAAAGAATAATGTTGCCTACAAACTATTCGTTCACAGATCATATTTAATATATATTCATATGTAAAGAGGATTTGGCATTAAATAACCGACAAGGGTTGATATGCCATAAAACACAACCAAACCAAATCATATGTAGTTAATATATATGTATAAAGAGGATTTAGCATTAAATAACCTACAAGGGTTGATGTGCAATAAAACACAACCAATCAACATTAACATGAAAGACGAATAAAACTTAAAAGTTCCCCCCTCATTTTAGTTGGATAAAAATGTCACGACGGTCGATCTGTAGAAATCGATCATGTAATTTTTCTCTCTCTTTCACACTCTCTCTCTCTCTCTCCATTGTCCGGAATAATCCCAGTGGTTTAATGGCTAAAGTGCTGCGTTATGGTCTTAAAGTTAGTCGTGCTATTACGCAGACTTTCGGATTGTCATCATCATCATCATCATCATCATGTCGTGCCGCTAGCACGGATATCCCTGACCCTCTCTCGCCACTTCTCCCTATCGTTCATCGCCTTCGGAAGGTCTTCAGGGCTACATCCCGTATCCTCACATAGCTGCTGTATGTATGTTCGAGCTGGTCATCCTGCTTTCGCTCGGCCATATGTGGGGATCCATAGGAGTACATCACTGATGAGCTCGTCCCTGCTTCTCCAGCAGTGTCCTGCATGCCTGGTTTGTCTAACGTGGGTAGTTTTCGTGATAGGAGGCTGGTGGCCGTATAGTTGGTGCCTTGTGGGGTGTTGCCGCCAGGACTTGTTCAATATTGCTCGCAACATTCTTGGTAATTGCCGTCTAGCTTCTTCTTGAGCCGTTTAGTTAGCGTCCAAGTAGTGCATCTATACAGCAGTATCGATACGACCGCTGCCAGGAAGAAACTGACTCTTGAAAAATGTATGAGCCTTCTTATCCTCCCATGTATGGGTTAAATAGTATCTCTACTGGTTTTCTACAAGGATGGCTTTGGTATTAGATAACCCATAAAGGTTGATATGTCATTAGATATCAAGGTTAAACCAGTGTCCATTGAAATAAAAAAAAAAGATTTACAATGAAATTAAAAGTATTTCTATTAGTTGAATCATCTGTTAGATGCCAAAAAGTATTTTTTATCATCTTTGCTTTTGGAAAAACAAGTTTTGTACCTGCGAAACATTTTCTTCAATTTTGAATATTGGTAATTATCAAGAAAAATGACTTTATGAAATATCCTAAACGTATGGTTCAGTAGTAAATAAATAACCCTTCCCCCACCACAACCCCCCCAGATGAACACGACTAATTTCATCAGATTACATATTTTTTAAGTCACTTGCTAAGGTTGATAAGCATTCAAATGTTTTCTATGATGACGCTTTTTCTGTATTTTCTTCATTTTCTCTTTTTTATCGTCTAATTCTTATTTACTTTCTCTTTCTCTTTCATTTTCTCTTTCTTTTTTTTCTTGATGTCCTTTTTTAACTCTGTAGTCTGTTTCTGATCTATTTCACTTTCTTCTTCTTCTTCTTCTTCTTCTTCTTCTTCTTCTTCTTCTTCTTCTTGTGACTAGTCTTAAGCAAGTCTTTCTTCTTTTTTTCTCTTGCCCCGCTTATCTTTTCCTTCTTTTTCTTGACTTCAACTTCATTCACTTTGTTTTTTATTCTCCGGTCCTTTTTTAGCGTCTTCTTCTTCTTCTTCTTCTTCTTCTTCTTCTTCTTCTTCTTCTTTAATAGTTGCTTTTATAAGAATCATTCCTTCTCCACATTTCTTCAACTTCTTTGCCACTAACCTCCACTTCAGACACTAATTCTTTCTATTCTTCCTTTTCTCCTAGATGTTTTTTGCCTGATTTTCAATGAATGGAAATGTCTAACAATCTAAATAGCCTATGTCTCCTCACGAAAAAAAAATCTTCTTCGATCCGAGACTTGTTTGTGCATCAGAGTTGTGTTCATATCAAATTGATTACACACACACACACACACACACACACACACACACACACACACACACATATATATATATATATATATATATGCGTGTGTATATATATATATGTATATATATATATAATATGCAGATTTGCTTTGCCTCATTGTTAATTGTGATTTGAGCAGAAATATTTTACAACTCCACGAGAAAGTGTAAGATTTCAGCCACATAAATTATCAAACAGAAAATATGTTGTCCACAAAAAGATACACATATAGAGTATTGACTATATATATATATATATATATATATATATATATATATATATATATATATGAATGCGATGATGTTTGAACGTTGGAAATAAAATTAATGGTTTTTGGAAATGTTATGGATGACTAATGCGTTGGAAAAATTACCTGATTTAAAGTTTCTTTTGTGTTCATTAATTCTTTTTGGCAGATTTCTGCTTGTCTCTCCTATTTAAGACTTTGGGCAGTCTTGGTATGTATATTCTATATATACCAGCGTCGGAATAAGAATTTTTTGTTGTTATATATACATATATATTTGGGTAATAAAGTAAATGTATATATATTGTCTTAAATTGTGACAGATTTTTTAAGCAAAAGGGGAAAGTCACCACAACAGAAAATATTACCTGTCAGTTCGTTAAATCGTATCGATATATCAATTTATCAATATTTCAATTTCTCAATATTGTTATTGTGAATAATTTTTGGCTATGTGTGGGTGAAATGTTTTCTCAGTGCAAGAAATATAATGTAAACATAAACAGTGTGGATAGAGACACCAAATCAATATCTAGGGTTGATTTCTTCATTCAAACACTCCACCCCCCCATATATATATATATATAATTTTTGGGTTTGATTGTAGGTGATTACATATAAGTACATCGATGCATGTGTTACTTAACCCTAACTTTACTGATATATATATATATATATATATATACTCCCCTACCCCTCTATGGTTGATTTCTCTGGCGAAGAAGTAATCGTGTTGCCATTAGCGTATATTGCAAGCCTCTTCAAATATGAATTGAGGTCTCGGTAGCCATTTGAACGGATGTATGTAAACAATTGTAATTGTGATTCATAACCGTTTAAAATTTACTTCGCAGCTAATAGCTCCGCGTAACCGAATGGTTAGAAGCTTGGTTGGGCGTTTGAGTCAACCGGGTTTCGATCCCAGCTACTGTCTAGCCATACTGATGAGTTCAGATAGAACGAAACAGATCTGTCTGTGGATGACTATGTATATGAATATACATTTGATTGAACTTAATAGACATTTTTTGTCTACATATTTTTTGTTAATCCTTTCGAATTGCCGTATTGATCTTATGATATTCGGCAGGAATTTGTTGGTAAACCTTCCATAATTAGTTATTTCTTTAGTACTTTCTGCCCAACTTTGGACCATCATCAGGGGAGGATGTATTACAAAAGTGGTGTAATCTTTGTATGTACATTACTAGTTTGTAAGAATGAGCGTTTGTACTGTTGTATTGTGTAGCGTTTATTTTTCGAATTTGTTTCTATAAATAGCTTCAGTAGCTAAAGACATTTAAGTACATTAGAACTGGTTTCAAAATCAATTCTATTAAGTTTCGGTTGTATGTTCCTAATATGTAGTGTCTCGAGAATCTGTAGTTTTTGCTTGTTATTTTGGTGTTCTAATATTGTTGTGAATATGAATATGTATATCTAATATATATATATGTATATGTAATACAGATCTTACAATGCGATCGGTCGGCTCCCATCTTACTTCACTTTCAAGCGTTCTTCACTTTTTCTCCGCTCAGTCGTCTTGTCGTGTCGGTCGCTTTGATGTCTCTTTCGTGTTGCCATCTTTGTTCTTATTCTTTGATGAGGAATGACAACGCGATTACAACTTTACATGTACATATTACCTTTATATACAGGTGACTATTTTTATCATCACCGCTCGGCTTAGACGGGGACTCAAAAGAACCAAGATAAACAGCTCAACTTCTTGCGTTGAGAGTTTCTCACTCACTCACTAACTTATTCTAACTTTTGGGGTGTCCTCGTGGTGTAATGGTTAAAGCGATGAACTGCGGAATCGTAGTACGCGAGTTCGTACTCCAGTCGCGCTATTACGTTCACTTTCGGGCAAATACCCTTGGGAAAGGTATGAACCCCCTTATTCTCCCTCCAGCTATGGGTAAATAGTAGGACGGACTAGGTTCTTCAGCCTTGGTGAGGCAACTAGTCTAGGAGAAGGAAAACTCTGAATTCAAAACCTGTTAAACTCCGCTTAAAAATTGACCTTGTGTCATATCCTGCCCGAGCGGAGGGGTTGGTAAATAGTAACTTATTCTAACTTTAGAACGATTTTGGTCGCCTGACTGAAACCATCTCATGAGATCCATGGTCTCAAATTGATCTCGAGTTCAACGACTGTCCATCAAGCTGGTTGACAGGGTTGTATTTTTTCTCCCAGGACTTAATTTAAATGCTATGCTACATATCAAAAATTGATCACACCGTTTTGTTATGTAACATCTCTACACCACAGAGACGTAAAAGTAAATGGATAGATATACGTCTAAAACAGCATGCGAATATCTGTAAAGTTATGGCAGCGTATTCAGTATTTATTTTTCATTAAATACGCATATAGATATATCAAGTTGGAACGATTTTATTGATGAATATATTTGACAACATTTATTAAAGTATTGCCTGTTATCGTTCAGGAATGATAGAACTTTTTTTCTTTCAGGATATTGTTCGTAATCCTATTCTGTATTCATCCAAATGTTCTCCCCTGCTTAAGAACACATTTTACTCTTTAGATAAAGCATATCCCCCAGAGAGTGTGCAACAGCGTGTCGCTTTTTGAGAGTCATTGTTTACACAACATCAACAGGTACCTTTTCCTTTTTTCTTTTTCTTTTTGATAGCCTTCTTTCTTGTGATAAGAAGAGAATCTGTCATCATTACATTAAACGCCGTCGTCTGTAGATAAGGAACAGACCTGCTCCCATTCAAGGAATTCAAGGGCTATTCAAGGAATTGTCCATTACGAACTGTGAGAGACTAATGAAACTATTACATCTAATCTCTATTGCAATCAACTTCGTCGTTTAAAAACAGCTTTGAATCCCACCCCGAAAACCCCAAAAAACAAAGACGAAACAAAACACAAAACAAAAAAAACAAAAAACAAATGTCTCTCCTTAATCAACAGAAAGGGAGTCATCATTCATCACGATAATGTCTGTCCTCACACAATTCAATCAACTAAAGATGTCTTCGAGGAGTTCATTTGGGAAAAATTGCTTCATTCTCCATTTTCTGATCTTGCCCCTTTTGAAAATCACTTTTTAAGGGATTGCTGAATCATTTGGATGGTCTTAAGTTGGAATCAAGAGAAGAGGCTGAACACGACTTGGTCACATATTTTACACCAAAACCTTAAGAATTTGACAATTCTGGCATCAACTAGCTTGTTGACTGATGGAATGAGGTTCTAGAAGACAATGGAAGTTTGGTTAATGATTACATATTTCTTTAGGCATAAGTTTTTCGTTTATTATATATACTTAAGAATCAGACATTAGATTCGTTCCAACCTGACACACACACACACACACACACACACACACACACACACACACACACACACACACACACACACATATATATATATATATCACCGGGATGTTTCATCTGAGTATTGTATTTTTTCGAATAGATAAAACTTTTAGTCATGAAACTGACAATGAAGAGGTAAGATAACATGAGACAACAAATCTAAAGTGCTTTTTAAAATTCAGTATTGGATCAAATTTCTTATAATTTGGATACTGAATACGAATGGTAGTGACTGAAAAAAAAACAATATTATATAGGTTTCAATTTACAGAATAAACTATTGAGATTATATATATATATATATATATATATATATATATATATATATATATATATATTGTTACCCACAGACAGACTGTTTCGTTGTATCCCAACTCTTCAGTGTCGCTAGACACGCAGGACGCTCCAAGCTGGGATCGAAACCCACCTAACTTTTATGCTAGACATGGTATATAACCAGTACATATATGTATTCCAGGAAAGGGAGTAGCTCCCTTTCCTACACCACGGTGTAGTAACTATTAAAAAGGGAGCCTTTGGGTCGGCCTTAACTACTGTCGGCCAACTTATATAAATATATATATATATGTCAGGGGCGGAGATGGGACTAGTGCTACTCGTGCCCGGCACGACCAATAACTCGGTCAATGTTATTCAAAATGGATTAAAAATCATCCATTAATTTCAAGCAAACATACTTAGTCTGATCTCAATTAAATTACGTATCTATTCAAGCTTCGATAACTAAGTAGCCAAAAGTTCATAAATATATCTAGAAATAATACAACGATGCTGTTTTGAACGGATGGTCTTTGTCCGGCCACCGTCAGATTCATTGAATATCCCATAAATCGGCTATAATGTTGAACACCCGTAATCCGTGCCGAGCACTAGACCCTTATAATAACAGTAATGTTAGCGGAATCTCGCTTTTGGCTGTAGCCAATAAAAAAAGCAAGCTAGATACCATGCTCAAAAAATTAGCACAACTGACAACTGACAACTGTCTTGGGAAGAGGGAGAGGGACCGAGAGAGAGAGAGAGAGAGAGAGGGGGGGGATTGCAGATTATAGCCGTCGCCGACGTCATCATCATCGCTATGGTAAATGTTGGTTAAACGGCGTGTTTTAATTCGTTTTTTCACTAACAGATCTCTATTTCTTTAATGAATGTTGCATATATTACATTCTGTAACTAAAATTTGTTTATTTGAATACATTTTCAACAAATAATCTTTATTTTAAGCGAAATTGAAACTACTAGCTGTGTCTGTGTATATTGTCATCAATTTCTTTATTCTAATAAACATATTTTTCTCGTCATAGTAATGAACATCTTCTCTTTTCTTCTAAACTTT